>OX451738.1:512224457-512906957 GCA_948472305.1 Vicia faba | reverse complement strand
CAAATCTTTTTTCCTAATTTTGTTAACCTAATTTCTTTTCTTTTTCCTTTTCTAAACTTAATTTTTTTATGTATTAATCAATTATTAAACTAGCCTAATTTTTTTACTAATAAATTATAATTAGATTTTTTTAAATAATATTTAATTTTATTAATTAATTAATTAATTAACCCTTTTTTCTTAATCATAAAATCATTTAGAATTTAGGTTATTAATTATTATCACTTAAATTATTTTCTACACAAAAAACATTTTTACATTCTTTTTTATTTTTTCTATTTTTTTATTTCTTTTTCTTCATTCATTTAAATTCATAGATCACGTGTATAGGTCACATTCTCTAATTTAATAGCTTAGATTTACTTTCCGGATTTTTTTCCTATTATGTAACTGCTCACAGAATGTAATAGCTTAGGTTTAATTTTCCGCACTTTATATTTTGCACTTATATTTTTATGCTATGGTTAGTAACTAGGGTTTGTATGGCAAGACTAAAAGCAATCTAGAAAACCCTAATTCTCAAGATAAAATAACTAAAAGCGAACACGTCGCACACTTGCACCTCTTGGGTATCCTCTCTTGTTGCCTTACGATTATTAGTCATGTCCCTCAAAAGTAGGGATACTTTAGCAAAAGACCCTTACAAATAAAGATCATAGTCCCTCGATGACCTTTCTAAGTTGCCTATGAAAATCATCTAGATCCTTTGAAATTGCTAAAGTATTCCTACATGTTGTCTTCAATGACTATTCGATGACCCTATGTCTGTCTCTTCACATCCAATAGATAGGGCTACACACCAACTAATTTTATGGATAGCACTATCTCTAAAAGAGAAGGAAATGAATAAGAACGACCTTTAGTGGGTAAGAAACTTTTAATCGCTTGCTTACAACTATTTTCTGAAATAAACATTTTTCACATCACACTTTTCAAACAAAATATTTTCAAACACTTTATACACATTCTTGAGGACTGATACAAGAATCATTACAATGTTGACCGTACTTTTCCTTTTCAAAAATATTTTCAAATCACACACGCAAAGAAAATTTTCAAAAGTGAGTTAGCAATTAAGAGCCCGTAGATAACTACGGATAAAAAAGATGCTAACACATTCCCTTTTCATAACCTATCCCCCGAACTCAAAATTTATCAAGGTTTTTCCTGTTCTTTTCACCCTTTCCTTATATTGGATAAAAGAAAAGTCGGTGACGACTCTAGTTATCTGCACATATGGATAAAACCAAAAAAGTCAGTTCTCTCACTGTATTAAAGTGTGATTTACCTTAGTAAATTTGAGAACTATTCGTATACCTTTATAGACACAAATCACTCGACTTAGACTCGACGAGCTTTCACACTTCATCTGTTTCACAACTCTAAAGCTTCAGGCTTTATGCTACATTATCTTTGACTTTAGCACTTCACTAGAACCTTGAATCTTCTCCCTATTAAGGCTTAAGATAAATCTTCATAATATACACCATCATCAGACACTCTGCAGCTTCAGGTTCCTTGCTACATTATCTTTGACTTTATAACTTCACTAGAACCTTGAATATTCTCCCTAATAAGGCTTAAGATAACTCTTCTTAATAGACATTGTCATCAAACACTCTGCTTGATAAGAGATATTCACTGACTCCACCAAATTCCACCTAACACCAGATGTTATCCTTCAAAGATAGGCTTTTATATCTTGATCTTCAAGCATCACAATTTTATCACCATATCGGATGACAACTTCACCATACAATATTATCATCATTAACACTAGATGAACTTTATCAACATCAAGTCCAAACAGGTTATTGCAATCCTTATATCTACAAGCACATAGATTCTCATTCTCCCTTTTTTTGATGATGACAACACATATCTCAAAAAAGTGGACATACAAAGAAACAAAGGTGATATATTGAAGTTGTTAAACTCCTCTTGACAATTATATAGAGTATACCCCAATCTCCATAAGATTATACTTCTCTCCCTTTAACATTATCAAAAAATCAGGAAAAACAATAGATATATATGGCATGTATTCGAGCACATAGAAAACCAAAGCATGCACAAGATTTTAAAAACTTAAAGAAAATTTCATTATTTAGAAAAATAGAGCTCAAGTTCAAACAACAAAATAGCAAGAATTATAACAAAGAGCTTTCTTTTTCGTTGGAGGATTTATATGACAACACTCCATTCTTTATGTATACTCTAATTTGTCCTACTGTGCCACTTCCTAGGCCAATGTAATCCTGGTCAGGCTCTTTATCCTCAAGGTGTAAACCAAACATGTTCCAAAATTTATGTTATCAACACACCTAATGGTAACCATAAACTCTTTCTTTTGTCGATCATGTGGTGGATTACAACACACGCCCAATTTATCTCTACTTTGTAGGAAATTCTCCATACAACAGTAACCTTAAGTATTAACTCTATATTCCTCATAACAAAATTTCATTGGTATATTTTTTTGGATCCTTATTTGGCATGAAGTTCATCCAAAATGTACCCGAAAGTGCGAGAAGTTCTAATATTTAGTCATAAGTCCACTGTTTCTAGAGAACTTTTCTCTCGTGCTAGACCTTACAAAGGGGTTGTCTGAATTTTGTCTTTAGAACTCTATTTACTATTTTCTAGTCAAACTTTACTTCCTTCCATCTGACCCAATATGTGAGGAGGCCCTTATATCTAGGAGTGGACCTACTTAATTTCAGTAATAATGTTGATATGGACACTCTAAATCCAAAAATTGAAGTGGACTCACTTATGAGCTTCATTACTACAATTTTAACCTATAAACTTTAGGGTACTCACCGTCCTTTAGAGCAAAAGCCCTCTCCTATAAGATATTAATTTTTTTCAGCTTTTCATACCTCTAAGCATGAGTGAGTGATAGTAACAATTGCTGCTCAAAAGTGTTGGAAGTTTGAGGTTCCTTTTACAATTCTTGTTCGTGAAGTAATAATAGTTAGGGTAAGAAAAAATGAAACAACATGTTTGGATATGAATTAAATACTAAGAACATAAAACTTAGAAAATATTCAGAACTCCCAATTCACTCTAAAACGCGTAGGCTGCAAATGAACTAAGTTCAATATATAGTCGTACAAAGCATAAGTAAGATTCAGATGACATACGGATTACAACCAGATTGGGAAAAATTTCAGAAATACATGTGTATCACTACGCCAAAAACTACTTTTTGCAGCGCCTCTACTAAAGCGCTTATTGAAAAAGCGCTGCCATAGCCTTCACAAAAAACAAAATTAAAAAAAAGGGAAACCTACGAAGGCGCTTTTTTAAAAGCGCTGGCATAGGTGGGGGATACGAAAGCGCTTTTTACATTAAAAGCGCTGTGGTAGGTCAAATAAAAATATTAATAAAAACGAAATAATAGGGTTAAGAAGGCGCTTTTTAAAAAGCGCTGTGGAAGATTGGCCTTTGAAAGCGCTTTCAAAAGCGCTGGCATAGGGTCTGATGCTACTAAAGCGCTTTTTAGGCTAAAAGCGCCGTGGTAGCTCAAATATCAAAATTAAATAAAATGAAATATTGAACAGCACAGTTTAGAATACCCACGAAACCCAAAACGAAATATCAGAACGAAGCCCTGTTCATCGTCTTCTCCATCTCACCCTCGCCGGCACGAAGCTTTTCAGCACCGTTCATCATCTCACCCTCGCCGGCACGAACCTTATCAACACCGTTCATCAACTCACCCTCGCCGGCACGAAGCTATTCTCGTTTTTGTTCTGATTCCTCATCCTCGCCGGCACGAAGCTTTTTTCGTCTAGAGTCGTATCAAAAGGTATGTTTCAAAATCCTTTCCATTCATACATTGCTTCTGTTCGATTTGTCTGTGTTGCCGGGAATCTTGTTTTGTATCTTGCACGCAAACTGTTCGATAAAATGAGGAATATTGTCTGTGGCTTCCAACTGATGTATTACTGCCTAATCTCCTTCAATATCTAAAATTGGAATTTTATATAAAAGTTACTTATGAAATTTTATTTGACAGTTCCGCTTTTTTATGCCGTAGCATACCCACTTCAGTTCAGCTTTCCATTCTTGGGGAGTATGCACTAGCTGCATCCATTTTAGCACCTGCAACCATATTTTTCTAGTCTCAACACATTCAAAAAATAGGTGACTACAACTTTCCTGTGCACCACAGTAGATGCATTGTCCATCAGTTTTTTTCCTGTTATTAGCCTGCACAGTATTCCCCACCTTAATAGGAGCATGATCAAAATTAACACTAATTCCTTTGCTTTTATGTTCCTTACTGATGATGCAATTTCATTAACTTATAGGAAACATGGAAAACAAATTTGGAATCACAACAAAAATAGGCTAATAATGCTGTTGTTGATAGATACTTTGCACTCAATTTGTTGGTTAGTTGAAACTAATCCATCTTTTTCACTTGGTTATCGTTGAGATCACCCTACAATTAGTACAACTTACTTTTTTTTTTATAAAAAAATTCTAATCATTTTTAAGTTTAGAATTCACCATCTGACAATGATGTGAATGGTCTTTTAAACTGGAAGCAACAATCAATCATTTCTCATATCTTACTGATTCATTGCTATGACTGAAATTCAGTCAAATTAAAATAATGTATTCTCAAGATCTTAGTGATACGTAAATAACATTTCTCTAATGTGTTTGAGCTAAATGGTATATAGATTATAATGGAGAACATTGGTTCAGTAATGACTTTGGCTCTAATAGCCATAAAAACGGATATCACGTTTCCTAATACTTTAAATAATTAACTACTATATAAATACTAGTATTTTATTTTTAAATATTAGTAGTTCTATAAATTCATTTGGTAAGAAGGTGCAGAATTTTACAAAGTATTTGCTATGAGATGGAGGGGTTATAATAAGAGGAGTTGTTTGATCCTATGCTTTGGCCTTTAGCAACTGTGTCCCCTATTACTTGTTTTTGCCTCTCTTTTTCAAGAAATGAGTGCTTCTTTTCATCATGGCACTTGATCACATGTGAAGGATATTCTTAGTTGGCGCAAAAAAGCAAGAGTCTGAGTACTTTTGAATTGAAAAATATCATTTAATCTCAAAAAGAATAATGTATATAGAAATTCAATACCCTTGCGTCCGCAATACTTTTTTTTTTCTACTAAAACTAATTGATTGTGTTATGTGCAACTTAGTAAAGTGTACCAATAGCATTTTTAATATTGGAGACAACCACAAATGAGTGATAGTTCAACGATTTAATATCGATTTTTAGATAAAAATTACATCAGTTATTGTAATTTAAATTTGTGTGTGACTCCTTTGTGGGAGATTGATTTTAAGTGTTATTGTGGTAGGAAAAAGCTGTGAAACTTTCTCCGATTGAAGAAATTCGAACTGTCCTTGATCGTAGTGTACGCGGGACGCTCTCAACATTTTCAAAGGTTTCTATCCTATTCTTGAACTGACTTGAATAACTGATTGTTTTTACTTTTATTTTCCGGCTCAGTGTGAATTTCTAATGATTATAGTTGAGTGGAATTCATGAGCTGCGGTTGTGTTTTTGTTTATATTTAGACTGTTATGGCAGTATAGGGCTGTATATGGCAGTATGGCAGTATTGATAGCATTGAAACGAGCACGTTTCAGGGATTCATCAAACATCAATGAAAATCTTAAACACAATGAACCATGCAACACATTAGTTAGCATGTAGATGTTAGAATTTAGGACTATAGGACTATACCAAAAATATCTGACGGGATTTTTCCGTTGCTAAATCTTCCGGTTGCTTCTCCTCCGATGAAATCTTTACCGTAAGGTTTGAAATCCGACTTCACTATTGTTTGAATATAATTGTTATTACCTGTATCCAAGACTGAATCACTAGTATCCGACTTCACTAGTTAGTAATTAGTTATGAGTTGTTTAGCACATGCTTAAGGTGAGGCAAGAATAACTATGAATTTGATTACCTGATATGTTGAATTTCTTTACAGGTAATTAATTATTATTTTGCTATAGTTGTGTGACTAATTAGTTGCTATAGTCAAACCATGGATAAAAAATGGATGACTGCCAATCGATTGTCGAAAGAGTATGAGGATGGGGTATCAGAATTCGTTAAGTTTGTCGTTGCGCACGCCAGAGAACCCAATGGAATGATATGTCCTTGCTTGAGATGCTGTTATGGGAGACGGGTTGACGCGGTTCAGTTGGAATCGCATTTACTGATGCATGGAATTGATAGAAGTTATGCATGTTGGAATTTGCATGGTGAGAAAAGTAGCGGGAATGTTGAATCGAGTTATAATACGACGTATGCTTCAAATGAGGATTTCGCAGACGCATACGATTATGATCGAGTCGAAGAGATTGCAGAAGCGCTTGAAGAAGATCTTGAGGATTGTCCCAAAATGTTAGAGAGGTTGGTAAGCGATGCAGAGAAACCGTTGTATGATGGTTGTACAAAATTCACAAGATTGTCTGCGGTGTTAAAGTTGTACAACTTAAAGGCGGACAACGGATGGTCGGATAAAAGTTTCACACAGTTATTAGCCCTCGTGAAAGAAATGCTACCAGAGGATAATGTTCTTCCCAATCGAACGTATGAGGCCAAAAAGATGTTGTCCTCTATTGGCATGAGCTATGAAAAGATACATGCATGTCCAAAAGATTGCGTTTTATTTCGAAACGAGTACGCAGTGTTAAATGAGTGTCCTAAATGCGGTGCCCCTCGATATAAGGAAAAGTTGTCTCCGGAAAAGGTGTTATGGTATTTTCCTATAATTCCGAGATTTAGGCGCATGTATCGTAGTGAGACCGATTCAAGACACTTGACTTGGCATGCAGATGAAAGAATTATTGATGGGATGTTGCGACATCCGGCAGACTCACCACAGTGGACGAAAGTTGATATTGATTATCCTGAATTTGGAAAAGAAGCAAGAAATCTTCGCTTTTCGTTGTCTACTGATGGAATGAACCCGCATGGTATTCAAAGTATCTCGCATAGCACCTGGCCTGTGATTCTTATGATATATAACCTACCTCCGTGGCTATGTATGAAGCGTAAGTACATGATGCTATCTATGTTAATTTATGGGCCCAAACAACCAGGGAATGACATAGACGTGTACTTGGCACCCTTAGTCGAAGATTTGAAGTTTTTGTGGGAGACCGGTGTGGAGGTTTACGATGGGTATAGGAAAGAAAGTTTCAACTTGAGGGCGATGTTGTTTGGAACAATTAATGATTTTCCGGCGTACGGAAATCTATCAGGGTACAGCATTAAGGGTCAAAAAGCGTGTCCTGTTTGTGAAGATGAAACCGATACGATGCGATTGAACTTTTGTCAGAAGAATGTTTTTCTCGGTCATCGTAGATTCTTAAATTCTAATCATCACTATCGTGGGTGGAGAAAGGCATTCAATGGAGAGGCAGAACACGGTAGAGCTCCACATATGTTGACAGGTGATCAGATTTTTGAAAAGGTGAAAGATGTGAGTACTGAGTTTGGCAAGCCTTTTGCACATAGACTTGTCACGAGTGGGTGGAAGAAGAGGTCGATTTTTTTTGAACTTCCATATTGGAAGTCGTTGTACGTAAGACATTTCCTCGATGTTATGCATATTGAAAAAAATGTATTTGATAGTGTTATTGGTACGTTACTCAATATACAAGGAAAGTCTAAGGATGGCATTAACATAAGGAAGGACATGTTAAACATGGGAATTAGAACTGAATTGGCACCCGTGACGAAAGGAAGACGCACATATCTACCACCTGCTGTTTACACTCTATCTAGAAAGGAGAAGAAAATATTATGTAAGTTCCTCAGTGAAGTTAAAGTTCCAGAAGGCTACTCATCAGATATTAGAAGACTTGTGTCAATGAAAGACCTAAAGTTAAAGAGTTTAAAGAATCATGATTGCCATGTTATAATGGAACATTTTCTACCAATAGATATACGTTCTATTCTGCCAGAAAAAGTAAGGAGCGCAATAACTAAGTTGTGTTTTTTCTTCAAGTCAATTTGCAGCAAGGTGATCGATCCTGCGATCTTACCAACATTGCAAAAAGAGGTGGTTGTTACTTTATGTGAGCTTGAAATGTATTTTTCTCCCTCGTTTTTTGACATAATGGTTCATCTAGTCGTTCATCTTGTCAAAGAGACACAGTTGTGCGGACCAGCTTATATGAGATGGATGTACCCTGCTGAACGTTATATGAAAATTTTAAAAGGGTACGTGAAAAACCGAAGTCGACCGGAGGGTTGTATTGCGGAACGATACATTGTTGAAGAAGCGGTTGAGTTTTGCACTGAATATCTGTCAAATGTTCAATCAATTGGACTCCCCAAATCTCATATTGTCGAGAAAAAAGAAGGAAAAAGACTAATTGGAAATAAAGTTGTGACAGTGTCAATGGTCGAACGGGATCAGGTGCATTTGTATGTTCTGCACAATGAGATTGAGGTTGAGCCGTATGCTGAAATGCACAAGGGTGTTCTTCGAGGTTTAAATCTGAATAGAAATGAGAATTGGATAGTATGAGAGCACAATCGAAGTTTCATACCATGGTTTAAGGAACAAATTTATTCAAAGTATCGTTCGGATCCTGCTTCAGTAACAGAAAGGTTGAGATGTTTAGCATATGGTCCAAGTATGATTGTGTTTTCTTATAGCGCATACGCAATTAATGGATACACATTTTATACCAAAGAACAGGATGATAAAAGTACTATGCAGAATAGTGGTGTTACCTTGGTAGCTGAAGCGATGCACATATCAAGTGCGAATGACTTAAACCCGAAATTTGCAAATCTGTCATATTTTGGGGTTATCGAGCGCATTTTGTTGTTTGATTACGGGAAGTTTCAGATTCCTGTATTTGATTGCAAGTGGGTTGAAAATAATAATGGCGTACGAATGGATAAGTCAGGATTTTTGCAAGTGGATCTCAATAGGGTGGGGTACAAAGATGAACCTTTTATTCTAGCCTCTCAGGCTAAACAAGTGTTCTATGTCAATGATCCGACAAGTACGAAATGGTCTATAGTGCTTTTGTCTAACAAAGTAATTGATGAAAACATTGGAGATCAAGGTGATATTGGCGTTGGCATTGAATCTTGTACAAGAAACGATCAAAATGAGAATGAACCTTGTACTAGAGATGATCATAATGAGGGTATTTGGATCAATCCAACCATCTGAGTTGTTAACAGAAGCGTAAAATATATTGCTACCAAGAAAAGAAAGAGACGTTAGTGAAAAATGTATTATTATAATTATAGCCTAATATTGTAAGTAATATGTGAATAATGTTTTGAATTTTTGGCATATCTTTTGAACCGTTTTGAATTTTTGCGAATGTGACTAGTGTTTATTTAGTAGAACAATGTTTCCGGAGCTGATGGTGAGGTTTATTTCTTGCAAGTTTGGTTTTTTAGCATTTTATTCAATTTTGAGTTCCTTTAGTGCTATTCATATCTTTTTCGACTATCCATTTTCATGTAGTGTACTAATGTGCTTGTTTGACTTTTGTTACAGGTCTAATGGCTAGCAATGAAGAAAACTCGCAAGGAAACCAACAAGAAAACCCACCAGGAAACCAACAAGATCATGAAAACTCACAAGAATCAAATCATGCAGCGGATGATACTTCAGCAAATGATGTTGCACGAGGCATCACCATAATGCGCGAAATCATTCGTGCTAGAGATAAGGGAGTGATATATAATGTAGATTGGAATCATTCAAATCAAGTAGTTGGGGTTAATGCTTCAAAATTCACAAGCTACGTTGGTACACTTGTTCGTATGCATGTGCCAATCTCCATATCTAGATGGAATGAGAAACAATGTGAAGCATTGAAGCAAGGAAAAGAAATGTTTTGGGAAGATGTTAAGGTATGTATGTTATATGGTTTATATGGTTATATGTTTATAAGTTTATAAGTTTATATGGTGTATATGGTTTTTAAACTACTTATATGTTTATATGGTTTATATGGTTTTTAAATTACTTATATGTTTATATGGTTTATACGCAGCGGTCTTTTAACGTTCCAGATGAGCGTAAAGGCTTCGTACTTGGGTTGGCCGGGAAAAGATTTAGAGGGTGGAAAAATCTGTTGACGAACACCTATCTTAAGGATGACAAAGGAAAGTGGCTGGAAGAGTTCCCGGCCGGAAGGCCAGAAAAGTATAATCTTTTCATTAAACAAGAAGATTGGACTGAGTTTATTAGACAAAGAGATGATGAATTCCGGCAAAAGAGTGCCAAAAATAGTGAGAGAGCATCAAAGCCCGCGTATCCATACAAAAAAGGGCGTTTGGGATATGCACGCTTAGAGGAAAAAATTGTAAGTAATAAATAGAAATGATATGTTCTTATTAATTGTCTAAATGTGTTGTATTTGACGATCTAACCGTTTGTTTCTATGCATAGTTAGAGGAGACGAAAAGTGATGAAACCTCACTTCCAGCACATTTGCTGTGGAAGGAAGCTCGTGTGGGCAAGAATCAAGCTGTTGATCCAAGTGTTCTAAGAATTTATGATGAATGCGTAAGTATAACATTGTGTCTTTAATTAAATCAAATTTTTATGACTATTTAATTGATTTTTTTATCTCCATTATTTTCAGGAGACATTGTCACAAACGGAGTCCACCGGTGACGACCAGGATACGAGGAGCGTACTTAGTAAAGCACTGAATGTTCCTGAGTATTCCGGTCGGGTGAGGGGTAAAGGTCATGGTGTGACTCCAACCTCTTTCTACCAGCATCCTCGGAAAAGAAATCCTACCAATGCAGAAGTGATGAATGTACTTATGGAATTACAAGCAAAAGTCAATGCATTGGAAAGAGATAAAGAGGTATTAATGAGGGAAAAGGGCAATGCGGCAATGGCGAAAGAAACTAGTGACAACGCTAGTATCAACCGTCAGAATAAATTTCCTGAGGTAATTATAAATATATTGATAAATCTCTATTGTTCAAGTTTCTCATTTTTATTCCACCTCTTTCTATTATTGAATTAAAAGTAATATGTATGCATATTGGTTTAGGGCATTTCATCTTGCCAACTATACGTAATGGCATCAGATTATCACCTTGTTGGCAAGGGAAAAGTGTACAACACTTTGGGAGATTTAATTCATAATACACCGATCCCGGCTGGACACCTGAGAGTATCAGTAGATTATCCTATTGATCCCGATGCGTTGGTACCGGTACCTGACGTAGCCTTGGATATAAGATCGGTGCGAGACGAAGTAGGGTCGTTTGTTGCATGGCCCTTGGACCTCATTTTCATTGATGATGAGGTATGTTTAAAACCGTTAATATGAATCATTTAGATTTCAAATGTCAATTCTGAACCGTTAAGTTAATTATTTTTTAATATTAGCCTCCTACAAAACCCGCTAATAAGGGTAAGGAGATTTTGCAGCAAGGCGGCGAGTCTATGGCATCAATTCCAGAGGTACACTTAAATTGTTTATTATATGATATGAATTTAAAACTGAACGATTTTATAATTTACCTAAGTTATATGATTGTTAGGTATCTACGAAAGTGTCACAACAAGTGACCCAGCCTGTTCGTAGCAGACCACCCCCGAAAAAGTCAATGCATAAGGGGGGAAGAGGCGGGGGAAGAGGCGTTTTTGTACCTCGATATCGGAATACACTTGGAGTACTTTTGGAAACCTCAGATTTGAAGTCAGGTGGTATTCGTTGAATCCTTATGGATGCAGATATCTTTGGTCTTGACTGCCAAGAAACGATAGGAATGGACGAAATGACTGAGATTATGACGCATGGTGAATTAGGCATCGGCAATGTTCACGCATACATCCGGTATTCTGATAAATATATCATTTAATTAGTTGAACAATTTATTTACACATTTCAATGAAAATAGTCTAATGTTTATATGTTTTTATTTAAGGTTGTTGTACGATAAAAAAATGCGCGAGACTGTATTGGCAAGACGCTTCCATTTCTTGTCTGCCCATATTGTCAGCGGAGCGACAATTGTCAGGGAACCGGGTTCAGTTAGGGAGTACTTAGTGAATCGATACACGGCCTACGTCGGCAACCCAGATAGCTTGTTTATTTTGCCGTATAACACTGTTCCAGTGGGGTGAGTTTTTCATTTATTCTAATATATCTTTGTTTATTTTGTGTAGAAACTTTTCTTCTAAACTGTTGCTTAAATTTTTAGAAAACACTGGTTGTTGTTGGCTATCGATCCGATTAAAGAAGTTGTGTACTTTCTGAATTCGGTAGACGGGGAATGGACTAACTATCCCGCTATGAAGGAAACTGTTGATCAGTAAGTGAGATCGTTCTAACTATTCGTGTATATTTATATATTTAATTATTTCTGTGAGATTGATCTAAATATATGTTTTTATTTTCTTAGATCAATACAAATATTTTGTAGTCAAAGGGACGCACAGGTACCCCGAAGTAAATCATCAAATATTACTTGGATCAAAGTGCAGGTACAAAATTAGTTGCTTATAATAATAGTTATGTTACTTGATAAAATTACACGACAACTATAAAATATATTCTGTTTTTCTATGCAGTGTCCGTTACAGAATAACGATGTAGATTGCGGATACTTTTGCTTGAGGTTTATGAAAGAAATCCTTCATAAAAATCAAGTAGAGATTCCAAGCACGGTATGGATTTATAACTTAGAATAATTTTGTATGATTTCTACATTTAATAACATCATGCATATACTGAAGTAATAATTTCTTATGTAGTACTTTGATGACCTCTATACTATGTCGTACACGAAAGTTCAAGTGGAAGAAGTCAAAGAGGAAATATGTCAATTTTATGTTGAAAACAGATTATTCTGATGGGTATGAATAAAATATTATTGTACGTGTTAGTTTGATTGTGTTGGAGCCTTTAATATTGTTTGTTTAATTTACCGTGTTGTTCATATTCATACTTTGCAGGATGACGACCGTGTCGGTGGAGCATTATTTTCGATGTAATTATATATGATTTAGTTACATATGTATATATATATATATGGTTACAAATTAACACGATACTTTGTATGTGATTTAGTTATGGTTACAAATGTATATATGGTTACAAATTTAGTTATATATGATTTAGTTACATATATATAGATAAGGATTGAATATTATATGGTATACCGGTTTCTGTTAATATAAAACCGATTTCTTAAAATATATGTATAGATAAGGATTGAATTACAGGTTAAATTATTGGACCAAAAAAAAAATTACAGGCCGCACAGGGAACCTCAAATTATAGGTTTCACTTTAAAAAATTTGTATGAGCTACGAAAGCGCTTTTGGCTAAAAAGCGCTTTCGTAGGCAGGATAAATAAAAAAAAAATTAAATAGAAACCCCCTATCAAAGCGCTTTTTATGGAAAAGCGCTGTGAAAGACCCCCCTATCAAAGCGCTTTTTCCATAAAAAGCGCTGTAAAAGCCATGATAAATAAAAAAACAAAAATTAAATAGAACCCCTATCAAAGCGCTTTTTATGGAAAAAGCGCTGGGAAAGACCCCCCTATCAAAGCGCTTTTTCCATAAAAAGCGCTGTAAAAGGCCTGATAAATAAAAAAAAAATTTAAATAGCACACCTATCAAAGAGCTTTTCAAAAAGCGCTGGGAAAGACCCCCCTATCAAAGCGCTTTTTAAGGAAAAAGCGCTGGGATAGGTCCACCTACGACAGCGCTTTTGGCCAGAAAAAAGCGCTTTCGTAGCCTACGCCAGCGCTGGCTACGGCAGCGCTTTTAAGCGCTTTTAAAGGGCAAAAAAAAGCGCTGTGAAAGCCCATTTTCGTAGTAGTGTATGTTGAGAATATAATAAGTGTGAGTATGAGAAAATAGTCCTACATTAGATAGAAATGTGGTGACTTAAGTATTTATAAGTAGGAGAATCCATTCACCTATCACCTTAATGTTTTAGCTGGACAAGTGGGTGTGTCTCCAACAAAGGTGTGTTGTTAAAATCGTCTAAATAAAAAATATTGTGCTGAATCAGATTTTATCGTGTCTATCACGTCTCAAACTGATTTGTGAAAAATTTTGCATTACTGAAAAAAACAGTGTCATCTCTCTCTCTCTCTCTCTCTCTCTCTCTCTCTCTCTCTCTCTCTCTCTCACACTCTCTCTCTCTCTCTCTCTCTCTCTCTCTCTCTCTCTCTCTCTCTCTCTCTCTCTCTCCGCGTCGATATTTGTGATTTCCATGCTTGGAATTGTGGTTTCGATACCAATTTTAAGGATGTTTGTTGTTTGTAAACTCCGATTAAACTTTCATATGTTGATACTCTGATTAAGTGCGTTAAAACCTTGATTTTCTAATCAATTCTTCATGAACATCAACATGTGCGAGTGCTGTCCGGAATTCAGAAATACATCGTAACATGTGAATTAATTCCAGCTTGTTACACTTTCGAACTTGTTTGCACAATTGATTGATACCGGTACCAAATTCCGATGATTTTAAGCTAATTTTTGGAGTGTTTCATGCGTAAAAACTGGTTGTCTGGAAAATGATTTTCACACATCTACCATGATTTAATTCAAACTTGATGCTTACTTGAACTTGTTTGCACATTTAATGGACACCCATACTAATTTCAGTGGATTTTATTCCGACTTTTTGAGAACTTCAAAAATTGCAATGTTGCTGTCCGGAATTCATGTTCATATGTACATATTAATTATGTTTTCATTTAACACTTGCTTGTATATAATTGATCATTTCATGAGCATTAATAGTGGATTTTCTTGTTTCCGATATAAATTTCCGCTTAAATTCATGTATGTATATAGTGCTGTCACATTTTTAATTCCACATGTACATGTCATTTTAATTGTCATTTGATGTTCATTTGTACACATCTAAGCATGCCATGAACGTCGAGGATGAGTTTTATCGAGTCTGATGCATTTTTTTGATTAATTCCAAGTTTACATGTGTTGCTTCCCGGATTCGATACATAGGTGTAAATGCTTAATTTAAATATTGTTTAAGGCTTGCTTGAACATGTTTTGATGTTTATAGACCGTTTATGTTGAGGTATACCGTTTTCTCTGCAATTTTTGGATGCTCTAATGTTATATGCATAGTTCTACCCGGGTTTTGATTCTCAACTTTCATTTCTTATTTGCACTTTGTATCTTCGTATTTTATTGTTATTTTTGAGTTGTAATTTGATATTCGAGTTCGATTGATGTTGTGTTGTTATTTGCTAACTGGTTTTGTGATTTGTGCAAGTTTCTGAGGACTTTGGTTAAACGATACGCAACACTCAGATTATTGCTTTGCTTGTATAACATCATCTTGTGCAGGGACTTTGATTCGATGTGACGTAATTTTCGCATGTGATTTATTTTTGCGTTTGCGACATTGTTTCTGCTATTGGATTTTATTTCTGACTATTTCTCTGTTTCTTGGTGAAGCTTGCATGGACTTTTCGGGTTTCTTTGCTTTCGTCTGATAATTGACAAACTTGTGTTCGGTTGGTATTTTCTTTTGTTTCCTTTTATCTCTTGCATCATTTACCGTTTTCTTTTCCATGAGAAGTAGGACTAGAGATGCATGACTGAGAGTCTCTACTTTAGGTGGGTCATGTTGTTTTAAAAGACCTGTAGCAGACAATTCTTATGTGCGCTTGTTTGTTTACCATTCTGTGTGTTTATATTTATGTCAAAGACCTCGATGAAGGAGTCACATTCCCATTCTCCATTGATAAGTCCTCAAAGAAGGCAAGTGGAAAAGGGTATGCAATCGACCCCCATAATTTCTAGTCCACAGGTCATTCGTAGCTCGTATCGTACGTTGATGCTATGAATCGTACTATTCTTGTTATCGAGTCAGACAAGTGGAGAAGGGTTCACAATCAACTCCCACACTTTGCCATTAGCTCGCGTGTAGTACACATTCACGCTCTGATGTGATCTCATTATTTTCTTCTATCTCCTACCTCGATAACGTGATATCTTGGTTAGGTATTTAGTCGCTTATGACGATTCACTCTCATTCTTCTCTTGCCTAGATAACGTAATATCTTGGTTAAAGGTCGACACCCTTTATCTTTCTTTCCATGATGATGTGCTATCATGGTTAATAATCACTTATTCCCCCATTCTTGCTTGCCTCGATGATTCGATATCTTAGTTAAGCCTCCCTTTATCCTATCTTGATTACCCGATATCATGGTTAGGTGCCCCTTCTCCCTTGTCCTACCTCGATGACACGATATCACGATAAGGTGTGATCCCTCCCCATATCCTTTCTTAGTAACATGATACCTCGGTTAGGCATGTGTTACTTGAGAGAGTGGATACTCCTCAAGCTTTGTGTGTTTACTTTCTATTGCATGTTTACATGCTCCCGTAGGATTTCTCGATTCAATCTTAGAAAGTGAATTGAGATAGACCTTAGGTTGCAAACCATGCATGACAATTATAGGCTTAATTTGCTAGTCTCCCTTAGACCTTTTTCTTTCTCTTTTGCATTTGCATTAAAACTAAAACTCTTTTTTTCTCGAAAAATACATAAAAACACTCTAATACTACAAAAACCCCTTTTCAAGGTAAAAAACACCAACCAATTCAAACATCATTTTGTCATTTGGCTTTTTTTCAAGGTAAAAAAATACAACAAACAGAAACACGTTAGCCGAAGTACGACGTTCTAATTCCTCAAAAGGGATACGTAGGCATTAGGTCGTGGGGCCTAGACAAGCAAAACTTTATAAATATTCCTTCTTTTCCCCTTATTTTCTTCTGCGTGCATTCCCTCTTATCATTAAGATTTAGACATAGATTTTTACATACCCTTAGATTAGAGCAAACAAGAGTGGATCCTATGGAATACCACAGATGCATGGGGTGATAATAACTTCCCCTCGCGTAACTGATTTTCGAACCCTTTCTCTTGGTTGCAAGACCATATTATCCATTTCTTTGGGGTTCTCTCGATATCTTCCTTTCCTTCGGGATAAATAGAGTTTCATGGTGACCCTGTGTTTTTTTTGCAGCGCGACAACCGGCTTGCGTGTATCGAAAGTATCTCCACATGGTCGTGGATAAGAGTCTCGTATTTGAGTAGGGTGTCTCGTTGAAGAGTTTCCAATGGTGGTACAAGTGTATGTGAAAGAGAGAGATTCCACTTGAGGGGGAGAATTGTGTATAGACGCACACTTGAAGGGGAGTGTTGAGAATCAAATGTGAGGAAGAAGTCCCATATCGATTAGAAAAGGAAAGTGTTAACACTTTATAAGTGAGAGAATTCACTCACCTATCACCTTAAGGTTTTAGGTGGATATGTGATGTGTCTCTCAAAAAAAGGTGTGTCCCAAATGTAAAATGCTCCCTCCTTGGAATTTCCCCTAATAGTATACATACACGTTTGCATCATATACTAATCATATGTGAGCCTTTTATCGCGTACAATCGTTTTTAGGCAGAAGATTTTCACATATTTTTCAATGATGGACGTACATATGCCCTTAATGGTGTATAAAAGCTTTCAGACATATATGTTTTAGGAATAATTGATGTAGCTCTGCCTCCTATGGTTCACCCTAGTTTTTGTTTTTGTTGCTTGTCAATTTAGTTTTTTGATTTGTTTGTCGTAATTTAGTCTCTTAACATAGTTGCACATTCTAGGGTTGAGTGCTAAATCATTTTTTATGCATGCATAAATCATTGGATGCAGAATTTGGAATTCGGTGATGTATTTATGATTCGAATAATGATTTTTCTGACTCGAATCATAAAAAGGCTGATTCAAATCCCATAAATAATTTTTCTTGGTTTTTAGTTCTTGATTCAAATAATTCAATCTATTAACTCTAAAGGTGCACAGGAAAGATACAATATGATAAAAGTACACAAGTATTTTTATGTTGGTTTCCCTTTAACTCGGTTAGTCCAGTCCATCTGCCAAGGTGATTTTGCCTTCTCAATAAGGACTTAACACACCAATGAATAATTTGATTACAACCACAAATACTAACCTTCAATGTCTTCTTGAGAATCTTAACTACACACTAGTCTCTCAAGGAGTTACAACTCAAAGACTATCCGTCAATGACTTTTTGAGTAATCTGACTAACATTTAGTCACTCAAGGAAATTAACCACGTGTTAAATACAAGGATTGTGTGTTTATGAATTTTCTTTTTTAATAAGCAGTTTACATAAAAATTAAGATCAAAATATTACACTTATTGATTTGAAATATAAAGCTCTAAGTGTTTCTCTATTTGTTGTTGTTGAAGTTCTCTTAACACTTTGCTCTTTCCTTCTTGCCGAGATTTTCTTTTTATTTCTCTATTTACAAAGTGTTAACTTACTTTTACAACCTCTTGTGATTCTTCTTTTGCAACCACAAAAATTCTTCTCAATATCACATATTTTCTAAGTTTTTAAGTCATTTTATATAGGAAAAGAAATAGATTCGTTGGAAGGTGAGGCTGGAATTTCCATAAAGAATGTAGCTGTTAGAGATGCTTGATAGTACCATAGTGGAGTAGAATGCAGTATGTAGTGGATGAGAGGATGAAATGAAGGACTACATGTTGATACAATAGTACTGCCCTTTTCCAGATTTTTCAGAGTTGTGGAAAGAACTTTTGATTTTGTACTGGTTGTACTTTTACCATATATTATTCTTCTTGCCATTATCTTTTAGTCATAGGCTTCGAATGTAAGTTGTTGAAGATTGAGTAGAGTTCAGAGCTTGTCTTCAGAACTTGGTTAAAAAGAGAATTCATAGTCTATAGTTCTAAGTCATAAGACTTCATATGCGTTCTTGGGCATACTTCAAAATCTTGAGATATCAGAGTCTTGAAGTAATAAAGCTTATCTTAGAGTCCTTCTGAATATACTCTTGAAGACGCTTAAACTTGATAACAAGTGTGATACGGTGGGAGAACTGACTTAGAGGTTTTTTGTTTGATCGCAAATGTTGCGGTTAGCAAGAGTCGCCATCGACTTTTCTTTTATCCAAAAGGAAAGGTGAAAAAGCACAGGAAAGACCTTTGAGAATATTTCTTGAGTTCGGGGGGTAGATTATGAAAGGGGAAGGTATTAGCACCCTTTTCATCCATGGTTTTCCATGGGCTCTTAGTTACTTGCTAGATCACTTGCTTTTGTTTGAAATTGTGCTTTGTGTGATTTTGAAAGTATTTTTGAAAAGAGGTCATTGTTTAGGCGAACTTTGTAATGATTCTCGTTCGTAAGAATGTATATAAAAGTGTTGATCTTGTGAAAATGTTTTCAAGTTTGAAAGGTGTTTTGAAAGTGTAGGTGTGTTTTGAAAATAGCAAGGATGTTTGTTTTGAAATGGAGCAAGTAATTAGGAGAAATCTACCAACTCAAATGTCTTTCTTGTTCATTTTCTTTTCCTTTAACATTGTTGTCTTACCATTGATTTGGTAAGCAACCCTATCTTTGAATGTAAACGGGACGGGTGTGGGTCATCGTATAACCATGATTAGCAATGTTGCAAGGTATCTTAGCATTCTTTTTGAGGGACTAAGATCATTTGTAAGGCAACTTAGATAGCGTCATCGAGGGACTATGATCTTGTATTTGCTTGTTTTTGCTAAGATAACTTACATGCATAATATGGCCATTTTGTATAAGGCAACCAAGTGGGATAACCCTAGGGGTGCTTGTGTGCAAGTGTATTGTTTTCATGCTTGATTTTGTCTTGAATTAGGGTTTTCTATTTGATTGATTTTGTTCTTTCCATACAAACCCTAATTACTAGCATGTGAATATAAAGCATTTAAATTGCGAAAAATAAAAATACTAAGCTATTACAAGAATTGTGGGAAGGGGTGTACAAATTGAATGGGGATTGCAAGAATTTAAAGCCTAATTAGTCTATTACAACCATATTGAATTTATAAAATAGTTGAAATAAATAAATGAACAAAAATAAATATGCAAGAATGTAAATGCAAAGAAAATGGACCTTTTTGTTTGGATTTTTTATGAGAAAAAGGAATTTGTTTTAACTTAATTAATTAAAATAAAATAATTAATTAAGTTTAAATTTATTAAGAAAAGATTTTGAATAAAACCCTAATATTATTTAGTTGATTAAAAGATATTAAATTTATAAGAAAAGCATTTTTTTGTTGTTTTTGTCTTGAAAATATTTATGGCATCATGAAATATTTTTAGTCTTTTTTATATCAAAAATAATATATTTTAATAGGTATAAAAGAAAAATAAATATTAACCTAGTTTTACTTAAATTTAAAAGGTGATTTGTAAAAAAAATAATAAAGTATAGTTAATAAAAATATTTTTTGTGAGAAAAATAAAATAAACTAAATTATAATGAGGATCTAAATTTTTTATATTTTTTATGATTTTTAATATTAGTGAAAAATAATTAAGAAAAAACAAATAAAATAAAAATAAGAAAATACAATAATTTGGGCCAGGGGTGCATAAGCAGGCAGGGAGGTCAGCTAGCAAAAATAAAATAAAAAATATCAGGCCCAAAGGGCCCAGCTCCTGCAAAAAAAATGTTAGAAAGTCAAAAATATGAAAAATGGGCAAAAGGGTACCACTGGGGCTCGAACCTAGGTCCCATAGGTTAACAGGCGTGCGCTTTACCACTGGGGTGACTATACATCCGTTTATATAAACAAAAGAATAAATATGTAAGACAAATCAAGTTCTGATGACTTCATCTTCAATCTCCAGTCGGTGCACCTGTAACTTCTTCATTTCTCAACAAAAATGGAATATGACAAAATGAAAGTTGTTACATTCTTCCTCACGAATCTAACCATGTAAATAACTAAAGCTAAAAGTCAAAGATAAATGAGAATTTCTCTGGCCCTAATTTGAACCCTAAAAACTTCAGAAACTTCAACTCTAAAATTCTCTAAGCTTAGGCCATGTAAATGCAAACTATGGATATGTACAACTTCGTGGCAATGAGGTCTATATTTTATCTTCACAGATGCAAGTCTAACAATGCCTAAGTAATGAGATAGAAGTTCAAGAAAAATATCTTAAAACTTGAAATCGTGAAATACAACTGAGCTTGATTTAAAGTGCTGCAAGGATCAGGTTAACTTTCTTGAGGTCCCGGAAAGTTAATACAATGATTAGCTTGAGCTGAAAGTGGCTGAGGAGCTCTGGAGAAGTCAAGTTGCAGACTCCTTTTTTTGAAAATGGAACTTGATGATGGAGGTGTTACAATTGAGCAAATGGAATTTTGGTGGTTTGTATTTGATGTTTAGAAGCTTTTGGAAGTGAAAGGCCAAAGAACGCACAAGGGGATTTGGAGTTTGGTATGTAAAGTAAGAACTTGCACAATAATGGTGTTTTGAGACAATTTATGACTAGAGGGACTTTGAGTGAGTTTAAGGGTCTATAAGCTCGTGTTCTATCTCACAAATAGTACTTCTATTTATAAGCAACAAGTTAGAGACTTGTTGTTGAACATAATTTGAAATTACATGTTTATGCATAACATGTGATTTTTGAGAAAACAAGTTTCAATGCCTTATGTACTTGCTAATATAGAGTGGTTATGCTTTAGAAAAACTTGCTTCTTACTTTGTGGATGGAGTGTGATCAGAGGAAACAAGTTAGAGGTTCAATGTCAACTTTATGCAAAAAGCTTGCTTTACAAGAATTGCATTGTTAACTTTCTTCCAAAAATGGCAATGTAAATTGGATAAAGCTTAAATCACTTGGATTATAGCTCAAACGTTTGTGTAATCCATTAATTATGGAGTGACAAACAAGTTTGAGGCCTTCAAAGCAAAGATTATGCAGCCTAAAATTGATTTGGTTCATGTGTTCATCCAAAATGGCTTGTAATTCATGTGACAAAACCCTAACATGATCTCTTCGATTCTCCCTACTCAAGAATGATCTCAAGGAGTTTTTGGACATTTTGGAAAGCTTGAAATGTGCTATAAAACCCATATTTGAATTGCTTTTGAATATTCCCCTTGTAACTATATGAAAAAGTTCCATCAAGTTAGGTCAAAATCCTGACCAAATTAGGGCAAAATTTCACTAAGTGTTTAGTTTCATGACCTTATGTTCTTGAAATTATAACATGAGATCCAAGCATTTTTGGTAGAAGTTCTATGAATAAAAGTTGTATAATTCATGGAGATATACAACTTTCATGTTGGAATTTTCTCTTGAATCATCTTTCATCATGATGAAAAAATTTCAAAAAGTTATGAAAAAATAAGAAATTTTTGACACAGAAAAATTTCTAAGTTTAGAAATTTTGACTTTTCAAAATGAAATCTCGATTTCTTGATGAATAAGTTTCCTATTTTGACATTTTTTGATGAATTATGATCTTTGGTGCTTAAATTTGACCAAAAAGTCAAAGTTTGACTTTTCAATATACAGTTGACTTTTGACTAGTTGACTGCAAAATTCATCTGTCAATCCAATGGATTTGAAATATTTTGAATCATGTCATTAGGTAAAATGATGCAATTTGACTCTTGAGATCATGCCTTAAACCAATTGACAATTTTCTAGGTCAAAAATCATAAATTGCCCTTTCCCAGTCAAAACCCTAATTTTGACCATTTTGCCTTTTTGGAGATTTGATCAAATTTCTTGAGGAATTATGGTCCAAACTTGATCAAATGTTACATATGGGTTTAAAATTTTGATGTGGATGAAAATTATGAAGTTTGACTATAAATTGGCCATGGTTGACTTTTTCCCCAATACAACTGATTTTTTAGGTCAACTACTCAATTGATTGAGCAAAAATATGATCCAATGCTTGAAACTTTACATGAGTAATCTTGGGGGTTCATAATGGTCCATGAAATTCATATGAAGCATTGATAGTTCAAAAATCCTTGTACAAACTCAAACTCTAATTTTGGTCATCAGTGCCTAAGGAGGTGTCTTGAGCTGATCAAACCCTAGTGCAGTCTTGAGCCCATGGAGATCTTGTGAGAAAATTCTTGATAAGTGAGAGGGAAAATTTTGGGGTACAACAACTGCCCCTGTTCAATATTCTTAAGCCTGAAGAGTTAGATTGACATGTTTTTCCAGTCGTGACTCGAAGGTGGAAGATGATTGGACACTAGAGTGCCCAAAAATTTGCACTCGGTGATGTGATGGTTGAGGGAATGGGCTTAAAGATGCCATTTGGAGAGGTGATAGAAATTTTTTGGAGATGGGCTTGTAGATTCCATCCAAGAGTGATTATTGGTATTGTAATTCGTAAGTTGAAATAATGAGTATCAGAATGGCGTCCGTGTCTGGAGCATATCTAAACTGTATCTGGGAGCTGATTTTGAATGATTATCAGAATGGCATCCGTTTCTGGAGCATATCTAAACTGTATCTGAAAGCTAGTTTTGAATGAGTGTCATAGTGGCATTCGTGTCTGGAGCGTATCTGAACTGTATCTTAGAGTTGAATTTTAGTGAGTATCAGAATGGCATTCGTATCTGGAGCGTATCTGAACTGTATCTGAGAAGTTGAATCTGAATGAGTATCAGAAAGGCATCAATGTCTGGAGCGTATCTGAAATGTATCTGAATGTTGCACTTGAATGAGTATCATAATGGCATCCGTGTCTGGAGCGTATCTGAACTGTATCTGAAAGGTTGAATCTGAATGAGTATTAGAATGGCGTCCATATCTGGAGTGTATCTGAATTGTATCTGAAAACTTTGAACATTGTTAATGATAGTTGTTAATCTTATCCTGAAAAGGGTAAAATGTTAGCTAAAATTCAAAGTCATGTTGTATGAAATGTATGATATAATGCATTTGTTTTATCAATGTTTATGATATGCGGATGCAATGTATGCGTATGTGAGCTAGTTTGTTGCACTGTTGTTGGATTGGGGAAAATAAATTCCTGACTGTTGTTGAGGATATGGACTATAAGTCTTCATGTTGCAAAGTCTAAGTGTTGATGAATTTCTTCTCAGAGAAATAAACTTTGTTGTAAAGGAAATTCCATGTACTGTTTGTAAAATCTTGTTGTGAAATCCTGAGAAATGAATGACTTCTACTGGGGATTGATAATTGGAAGTTTGTTCCGCTGGGAATTAAATTGAAAATTGTGGGGGATTTATGGAAATATCTTAGAGAGATTTCCCTACCTCTTAAAGCCATTATTAATTGTCTTTTATTTTGTTTATTTGTAAACAATAATTATGTTCAATTGCATATGTTCAACAATGAATCATTGGACATTTTTGTAAAAAAAACACAAGAGTAAAGAAAAACAGATAGTTTTGCACTTTCAAAGGAATATCTTTGTATTGACTTTGAGTAAGTATTTGTACAATGAGACAAGAATTCTAGTAAGAGAACATTGTCGTAAAAAAAATGAAAATTTTAATACGAAGAAAATATAGCTATGTGTAATAATCCCATGGGGTTCTCATTCTGCTATAGCCTTCGTATCTC
The DNA here is from genome assembly GCA_948472305.1 of Vicia faba. Classification (NCBI taxonomy): domain Eukaryota; kingdom Viridiplantae; phylum Streptophyta; class Magnoliopsida; order Fabales; family Fabaceae; genus Vicia; species Vicia faba. Next base: position 512,882,495 of record OX451738.1, on the reverse strand, counting down.
TGAGTATCTTGTCTATTTGTTGCCTCGTCCGAAGATGATTGAATTGATCAGAACTTCTGAGTTTTTCAGTTGTCCATAAGGTGATACAACGGGACATAGTCATACGCTTTACATTCTCTAACTTTTTCCTGGACCTCCCTTTCGGGTTTTCAGTCCACCAGGAAACCCTTTTTTGCCCAAGCTGTCCTTTCGGATTTTCAACTTGTCGGGTGTACAGATTTTTTGTTTTATCCCTAATTTTTTCCCGAACCTTTTTTGTTTGCCGGGATGCCCTTGTTTTGCCTAGGTGTGTCAACCTAGTGGGTCTCTTATGCGTAGTATCTTTTGACTATGTCCGCGTTTTCAGGATGCGGCAGGTCGTCGCCATCCATGGTGGTCAAGATCATTACCCCACTAGAGAAAATGTTTTTGATTACAAATGGTCCTTCATAGGTAGGAGTTCATTTTCCCCTGGGATCACCTTGTGGCAATATGATGCGTTTGATTACCAGATCCCCAACTTGATATACTTGGCATCTGACCTTCTTGTTGAAAGCCTTGATCATCCATTTTTGGTACATTTGATCATGGAAAATAGCAGTAAGTCTCTTCTCATCAATCAAGTTCAGTTGATCAAGTCGAGTCTGGATCTAATCGTCTTCGTTCAACCCTGCATCCTTCATAATCCTCAGAGAGGGGATCTGGACCTCGATAGGGAAGACAACCTCCATGTCGTAAACCAGAGAATAGGGTGTTGCCCCGTTCGATGTGCGAGCTATGGTACGATAGCCGTGGAGAGCGAATGGTAGCATCTCATGCCAGTCTTTGTATGTGACTGTCATTTTCTGTATGATCTTTATAATGTTATTATTTGTAGCTTCGACAATACTATTCATCTTTGGCCGGTAAGGGGAAGAATTGTGATGCTGGATCTTGAAGTGCTCGCACAAGGCGGTGATTATAGTGTTGTTGAGATTTGTACCATTGTCAGTGATGATCCTTTCCGGGATACCGTACCGGCAAATGAGGTTTTGCTTGATGAAACGGGAAACAACATTCTTGGTAACGGAAGCAAAGGAAGCTGCCTCCACCCACTTTGTAAAATAATCAGTGGCCACTAAGATGAAGTGGTGTCCATTAGAGGCTGTCAGCTTGATTTCCCCAATCATATCTATTCCCCACATAGCAAAGAGCCAAGGAGTTATTAAGACATTCAGAGGAACCAGAGGTACGTGCACCTTGTCAGCATAAATCTGACACTTATGGCAAGTTTGACAGTGTTGATAGCAATCTGCTTCCATGGTAGACCAGTAATATCCTGCCCGTAGGATTTTCTTTGCCATCGTATGGCCACTGGAATGGGTGCCAAAAGTGCCTTCATGTAACTCAGTCATGATCCTTTCTGCTTCGGCCTTATCTACACATCGAAGTAACACAGAGTCATGGTTGCGTTTGTAAATAATGTCGTTACTAAGGAAAATTTTAGCAGAGAATCTCCTTAAGAACTTCTTATCATTAATTGAAGCTCCTTCTAGATATTGTTGAGCCTCGAGATACTTCTTGACTTCGTGAAACCAAGGTTGGTCCACTACTTCTTCAATATTAATCCTGTGACAGTGTGTTGGTTCCTCCATTCGTTCGATGGTGATCCGGGGAGTCTGGTTATCCCAATTAAGTTTAAACATAGATGACATTGTGGCTAGAGCGCCTGCTAGCTGATTTTCTTCTCGCGGTAAATGCTCGAAGGTAATCTTCTCAAAATATGGTAGCAACGTCAAAACATGTTCTTTGTAAGGGATAAGGTTTGGGTGTTTGGTGTCCCATTCCCCTTTGATCTGACTGATAACCAAAGTTGAATCTCCGAATACACTCAAAGATTTGATCCTTAGGTCTATGGAAGCTCTGAGACCAAAGATGCATGCTTCGTATTCCGCTATGTTGTTTGTACAATTGAAGAAGAGTCTGGAAGTAAAGGGAGTATGACACCCTTTCGGAGATATGAGTACGACACCGATACCATTTCTAAGTGAATTGGATGCCCCATCAAAGAACAGGGTCCATCGGGATCCTTGTTCAGGTCCGTCATATGGCCTGAATTCTTCACAGTTACTTACCGTCATGATGTCTTCATCTGGGAATTCAAACTTCATGGGCTGGTAGTCTTCCACAGCTTGGTGAGCAAGGTGATCAGCTAGTACACTGCCCTTTATAGCCTTCTGGGTAGTATATTGTATGTCATATTCCGTCAGGATCATCTGCCATCTCTCTATTCTCCCAGAAAGAGCAGGCTTCTCGAAGATGTATTTTGTCGGATCCATTTTAGATATCAACAAAGTAGTATGTGTCAGCATATACTGTCTTAGCCGGCGAGCAGCCCATGCCAGAGCGCAGTAAGTTTTCTCGAGCAGTGAATATCTGGTTTCACAGTCGGTAAAATTTTTGCTCAGGTAATAAATAGCATGCTCTTTTCGGCCAGACTCGTCATGCTGCCCTAATACACACCCCATTGAGTTTTCTAAAATAGTTAGATACATGATCAACGGTCTTCCCTCAACTGATGGTATCAACACAGGAGGCTCTTGTAGGTATTCTTTGATTTTGTCAAAAGCAACTTGGCACTCGTCATTCCATCTGATTACCTGATCTTTCTTCAATAATTTGAAGATTGGTTCACAAGTAGCTGTCAAGTGTGAGATGAATCTGGCAATATAGTTCAAACGCCCCAAGAATCCTCTAACTTCCTTCTCAGTATGAGGAGCAGGCATCTCTTGTATTGCTTTTACCTTGGAAGGATCTACTTCAATACCTTTATTGTTGACGACAAAGCCTAGGAGTTTACCAGACCGTACCTTAAATGTGCATTTGTTTGGATTCAACCTCAGCTTGTACTTCTTTAATCTCTCAAACAGTTTTTGTAAATGATCAAGATGCTCTTCTTCTGTTTGAGACCTAGCTATCATGTCGTCCACATAGACCTCTATTTCGTGATGTATCATGTCGTGAAATAGAGCTACCATGGCACATTGATAGGTTTCCCCAGCATTCTTTAGTCCGAATTGCATCACCTTATAGCAGAAAGTGCCCCACTGCATGACAAACGTTGTTTTCTCCATGTCCTCAGGCGCCATTTTGATTTGGTTGTAACCAGAGAATCCTCCCATGAAGGAAAACACTTTGTGTTGTGCCGTATTGTCAACTAGAATATCAATGTGGGGGAGTGGAAAATCATCCTTAGGGCTTTCCCTATTCAAATCTCTGTAGTCCACACACATTCGCACTTTTCCGTCCTTCTTGGGCACGGGTACAACATTGGCAACCCATTGGGGATAAGAGGTGACATCCAAGAATCCAGCGTTGAATTGCTTCATGACTTCTACTTTAATCTTTTCTGATATATCATGCCTCATGCGGCAAACCTTTTGCTTTACTGGCGGACAATCCTCTCTTGTAGGCAGACGATATACCACAATGTCTGCATCAAGTCCCGACATGTATTCATACGACTAGGAAAAGACTTCAACATAATCGTGTAACAACTGAATCAGACGCTACTTGATATCGGGTTCCAGATTGGCATCCACCTTGACCTCTCTTTTTTCTTCTTTGTTACCTAGGTTGATTGTATCCACGGGTTCCCCGTGAGGCTGGATGGTTCTCTCTTCTTGTTGTAGTAGTATGGAAAGTTCCCCTGGTACTTCGTAATCTTCCTCACCTTCATCTTCGACTTGGTAGATTAGATTCTCAGAGTCACAAAAGGCCATAGCAGTATCGTTACCCATGGGATCCCGAATGGATGTATACCTGCATTGTGAGTGTGAGTGTGTGTAAGGGTATAGCTATCCTTGAAAGAAATAAAAAAAAGAAAAACAATGAGCACAAAAGTTTGTATGCGAAAACGTCCAAGATTCATTGATGTCATATGAAAATGAGATGATAACCCTTACAAATGGACCATTGTGCCTCGGGTAAGACACAAGGTTTTAAGAGTGCGAATTGTTTTAATATTATAGATCCAACAAAATGTAAAGACAGATTACTGTGTGATAAAATTGGTCGAGACAAAATCTCTAGCCTCCCAGTTGTTGAGCCCTCCACCGACAGTCGGTAATATCCAATCCTCCAAGTCACAACTATCTTCATCATCTTCTATGGCGTTGACCTCGCGGTTGCTGATCTTCAAGGGTGGTTCTCAGGCACGAGTGTGGCGCATAACCTTCTGGGCACCTGAAGTGAAACCCAGGCCAAACTTGTCAGACTTATATGGGATATCTGGGAGTTGTCCCCAGACAGTGCACCCACCTTCTTCTACTACTACTTTGGCATCATTCAGAGATGACACCCGGAGCAGAGGCCTTGTGATCTTGGGAACAACCTTGGTTACTGCCACATCTTGCGGGACCTCTTCAAAGTGTTGGAATGGAGTTTCAATAAATTCACCATCTAATTCCACATATCTGAAGGAATTGAGATGGCTGATCATATACTCTTCTTCTCCATGAACGGTGATAATCTTCCCTTAAATCGGATATTTCAGCATTTGGTGCAACGTAGAAGTGACAACACCAGCCTTGTGAATCCACGTCGGCATAGCAAGGAGGAATATGAGGGACGGTTATCCATTACATAAAAAGTTGAATCAAATGTCTGTGTTCCAACTTTTCGATCCGTCAAAAGCCCTTACTACTATGTTACTTGGCTTCAACGTCAATCCCTCACAGTCAAGCCTATCAAGAGCTTTTTTAGGCAATACATTCAGAGATGAGCCAGTGTCTACCAAAACATGAGCCAAGGTTATGCCCCTACATTCAATTGAGACATGCAATGCCTCATTATGCTTCCGTCCTCTTGGTGTTAAATCAACATTCGAAAACCTAGACTATTATCTACAGTCAAGCTGGTTATGCAGTCTTGAAACTGATCGGCAGATGTCCCTTGGGGTACATGGGCAGTTTTCAGGAATTTTACCAAGGCTTTTGCATGCGCCTCAGAACAAAGTAGTAATGCCAACATGGAAATTTTAGAGGGAGTTTACCCCAGTTTTTCAACCACATCGTAGTCGCTTCTTTTTATGATCTTCAGAATTTCCTCCATCTCTTTCCAGGAGGTTTTAGGGATAGCCAATGACTGAGCCTTTGTTCGAACATGATTAATCAGAATACTTTTACCTCAAGTCTTGGTTAACTCGGAAACAGGAGTGTATGTAGGAATGATAACAGGGGTTGTAACAGCTTTGTTAGTTGGAGTATTAGTGGGGACGATTGTAGGACTGGGAACAACTTTTGGAGGAGTAACAACATGAATGATTACGGGTCCAGAAATTGCTTTTGGGGGAGCAATTTCTAGAGAGAATATCCTTCCGCTTCGGGTAATCTTGCTAGTTCCTGCAATATTACTTATGTCTGAGTTTACTTTCTCAAAACTTGAATCTTCAACGGCTAGCCAATCCTGCTTGACACTGTGGTAGTAGAAATCCCCTCCATAATTCCATGGTATGGTTTTGTCTGACGAATATGGGACTAGTCCAGGCATTGTAATTATTAAAGGAGTTGCTTTCAGAACTGATGTAATTCTAACGGGTCTTTTGGTGGAACCCTGGAAGAATTGGCGGAAATGGTAATGATAGAAACATCTTCAAAAGGAACAAGTGGAACAGAAGTCTTTTCAAACAAAATTTCTTTGTTATCTATTAGGCACTGAACGCCTGCTTTCAACAAAGGACAGTTGGTTAGTGAGGACAAACAAAAATGACAGCCTTCATCACAGCCCGGGAACACACCGACATTCAACACGTTCACTTTAATAGTCAGGAGTGGGGTCATAAGTTCATCAACTGAAGTAACAAACATTTCTTCTTAAATGGCATTGGTATTATGGCCATGTCTTGGCATAGGTGCAGAAATGACATTTGGCTTTTCGGGCGCATCGAATTCAATCTCTTTTGCTTCAGTGAGGTCTTGTATTTTGTTCTTTAGAGCCCAACAGTTATTAGTGTCATGGCCGGGACTTTCAGAGTGATATGCGCAACGGGCATTGGGATGATAGTGAGGAGATGTTGTGTTAGGGTTTTTCGGAGCTTCTTTAAAGTCACCAAATTGGACCTTAGTAGATGTGGCAATACTTGAGATGGGGTCATGTTAATTCTGGTGAATTGTCTGACTGGTCTTTCCATCCTTGGTTGGTTGTTTATTTGTTGATCAGGCGCAGGTTTAGGGATCATCACAGCCCCCACCATTGGTCAACGTTCGACCCTATCTTGATATCCCTGAGGATAAACAGCAACCACTTCTTTTTTCCGATAAATGGCTTCCTTATAGAAGCAGAGGATGTATCTTTCTGAATCTTTCCACTCTTTATCCCGGCTTCTACCCTTTCTTCGGTCAATATCGGTTCAGTAAAACCTGCAGATGAACTTCCAATTAAATGATTGAAGAAGGGACCATACAAGGTTCCCAAGAACATGTCTACCAACTCTCTCTCAGATAGAGGGGGTTAAACTCTTCCGTCTAAATCTCTCCAGTTTTGCGCATAGTCCTTGAAGCCTTCATTTGAAGCCATGGCCATACTCTGGAGTTGAGTACGGGTAGGCGCAAGATCAGCATTGTATTGGTATTGTTTGTAAAAGGCTGCAGCAAGATCTTCCCAGTTATGAACATTGGCTCTTTCTAACTGGTAAAACCAATCAAGTTGAGTTCCAGACAGACTATCTTGGAAGAAGTGTACCCATAAGTCTTTGTCAGCGATATGGGGATGGATTTTCCTCACATAGGATCAGAGATTCATTTTTGGACATGAGACTCCATCATACTTGGAGAACACAGGTGCTTTGAGTTTGGTAGGAATGACAATCCCCGACACTAACCCCAATTCCTCAAAGTCCAATCCAGGCACTTTTTGGATTTTCATCGCACTCAACCGCTCTTCAATATGTTTATACTTGTCATCAGCTGGAGGGTATTGTTCTTTAGAATAGTCTTCTTCTTTCTCTCCCTCTTCTGATTCTGACGGGACAACTGTTTCCTTGCCTTTCCCATCTTGATTGTCTCTCTCACTGGATGTCGTTGCAAAGTCTAAGGTCCTTCTTGTCTGCCCATGAAATCTTCTTCCCATGTTTAGGACTCCGGTTACCTTCTTTGTCTTCTTTTTCTTCTCCTCGGCCAGCAAAGTCTTCAACTCTTCTTGTCCTTTAGCTAGGGTCAAGAGCAACTGTTGAAACTACATATTCTGAGCTTGGAGGTCCTTCACTGTTTACTCGAGATCCATCTTACTGAAATAAACAGTAGAAAGATTAGGAGACTTGTTTCAAAAGACCTGCTTATGTTATGATGAATGGTATATGCATATGTAATGATTTCAAGGATTTCAAAGATTCAAATTTGTTTTAGACAAAATGGAAACACACGTTATATTAATAATTTAAAGCTTGAGTACATCAATTCCTCTTGGGCTTATAAGGAAATACAAAAGCTAAAAGATAAAAAGGTAGTGCGCATCCTCTTTGGCACGATGTAGGAATTGAGAGGCTGCTCCTCATGAAGTAGCCTAGTGAGTTCCAAAACCTTCTTCTCGCTTGCGTAGAATTGGGATTCGAAAGTATCTCACTCTCCCTTGAGTTGTATCCAATCCCTTTGTAGGTCTTCAAGAGAGGTAGGCATGTCAGGATGTAGGATAGTGTATGGTACTTCTCCTTCCATGACAGGCTCAATGATTAATGGGAGAATGGAGGGGTAAGGCATCATAAGACTCTGAGCACGAGTTCGTATCCATTTGAGGTAAGGCTCAAAAGGGATATAATTTTTATGCCCCAAAGTCTTGCTATCCAACTTGTTTAACATCCTCCAAGCTCGGATAAATCTCTGGCGAAGACCTTGATCGTCGTTGTTGTAGTCAAATACCAAACCTTGAATCAGCATCTCGTGCGGGCCATCCCTTCGGGCGTAACCAAACTATCTTAAGACTAAGCATGGGTTGTAGGTGATACCTCCCCTAATGCCAAGTAAAGGGACATTAGTGAATTCTCCACAACGGTCGACAATGATAACATTCTCTTTGGATCGGGAGCACCAATGAATGTCCGAATGTTTGAGCGTCATCAACCTTTGTGGCCACCTTGAACCTTGCTCAATTTTTAATACAGATTGAGGAAGATAAGAAATAAGCCACCTTTCCAAGAGAGGAGTGCAACACATAAGAACACCTCTTTTCCTCATTGTGCGAGTGTGAAAAGAGTGTAGGATATCTCCTAGCAATGTAGGCATCGGGTTGCGGGATATGAATATTTTGAAGGTGTTGATATCTATGAGTTGGTCAGGATTTAGAAACAAAACCATCTCATAGATGAGGAGAGCCACAATTTCCTTAAAGGCTTGCAAGTCCAAGGAATTCCAACAATTTTGGGCTTTCTCAAACAGGAACTTTGCTAGGAAACCCTTGACACCACTCCTTGTTTCCCAATAAGTTGTGATATCAGATGAGTGCAAGTGTAGAGCTTGAGCAATCTCTTCTGGCTTTGGGTCTCTTTCCGTACCGTTAAAAGGTAGTTGATTGAGAATGGGAATCCTCAAGAGTTGGGAGAATTCTTCCAAAGTTGGCACAAGTTGATAATCGGGAAATGTGAAGCAATAATGTAAAGGATCAAAGAACTGAAAGAGCACCTTCATCATATCCTCATTTGTCTTGGAGGTGAACAAGTTGAGTAGGCGACCATGTCTCTCGGTAAATGGAGAGTTTTCATGAATCCTTGAAGCTAGCTCCTTGAGTTGTGGAGGGACCCTTACAAGATTGACTTGAATAGTTTTCCTGCGAAGTGAATCCGTATCCTACAAAATAAGAACAAAGATGAATCCCCAAAAATACTTGAAATGGTTAGTGGATGTATATGATGTTCATGATGTTCATGATGTTATTTACAAGTATGAATATACAAACAAAACAAACAAATCCTTAGGTTTAGGCTTGCATGGAGTTTTATAGGTAAGTACCCTCTTGAAGTTTAGTTGGCTTAAACCTGTCCTAGTAATAGTAACCGGGTTCTAAGGAGCTCAATATCACTGGTTTGTTTCCTTGGTCATTGTTTCAGCACAAGCCTCTTTAATGGCGATCAAAATATCCCAAGAAAGAAAACCTCAATGAGTGTAGTATCGAGTATCTACCAACTTCGGACTATACCAAAGTCGGTCATCTCACTACATCCTAAAGGCCAAGTTGGTCAAGTAAAGGTTCTAAAAGTTCATTAGTGCTTCATGACATCACTCAGCGGCCCCGTATTCTCTTTGATTAACTCAAAGGCTACCGGTATCCACAAATATGTCGCACTAACGTAGCTATTTCTTAGACCATGTCGGTATACCCCGCATAGTTTCCACAACGTATTGCTACTTACCTATAATGTATCCCAAATCCAGGTAGAGGATTCAAACCCAAATAAAGAACCGAAATCTAAAGCATACAAGTCAAACAATGTAAGCAAATAAATGTGATTTATCCCTAAGGTAACCCCGCTTTTAGAATTGTTCCCAGCAGAGTCTCCAGTTCTGTGATATCGTGAGAGAACTGACTTGGAGGTTTTGCGTTTGATCACAAATGTTGTGGTTAGCAAGAGTCACCACCGAGTTTTCTTTTATCCAAAAGGAAAGGTGAAAAAGCACAAGAAAGACCTTTGAGATTATTTCTTGAGTTCGGGGGGTATATTATGAAAAGGGAAGGTATTAGCACCCTTTTCATCCATGGTTTTCCATGGGCTCTTAGTTACTTGCTAGATCACTTGCTTTTGTTTGAAATTGTGCTTTGTGTGGTTTTGAAATTATTTTTGAAAAGAGGCTATTGTTTAGGTGAACTTTGTAATGATTCTCGTTCGTAAGAATGTATACAAAAGTGTTGATCTTTTGAAAATGTTTTCAAGTTTGAAAGGTATTTTGAAAGTGTAGGTGTGCTTAGAAAATAGAAAGGATGTTTGTTTTGAAATGGAGCAAGTAATTAGGAGCAATCTACCTACTCAAATTTCTTTCTTGTTCATTTTCTTTTCCTTTGACATTGTTGTCTTACCATTGATTTGGTAAGCAACCCTATCTTTGGATGTAAACGGGACAAGTGTGGGTCATCGTATAACCATGATTAGCAATGTTGCAAGGTATCTTAGCATTCTTTTTGACGGACTAAAATCATTTGTAAGGCAACTTAGATAGCGTCATCGAGGGACTATGATCTTGTATTTGCTTGTTTTTGCTAAGATACCTTACATGCTTAATATGGCCATTTTGTATAAGGCAACCAAGTGGGATAACCCTAGGGGTGCTTGTGTGTAAGTATATTATTTTCATGCTTGATTTTAATTTGAATTAGGATTTTCTATTTGATTGATTTTGTTCTTTCCATACAAACCCTAATTACTAACATGTGAATATAAAGCATTTAAATTGCGGAAAATAAAAATACTAAGCTATTACATGATTTGTGGGAAGGGGGTGTACAAATTGAATGGGGATTGCAAGAATTTAAAGCCTAATTAGTCTATTATAACAATATTGAATTTATACAATAATTGAAATAAATAAATATACAAAAATAAATATGCAAGAATGTAAATGCAACGAAAATGGATCTTTTTGTTTGGATTTTTTATGAGAAAAAGGAATTTGTTTTAACCTAATTAATTAAAAGAAAATAATTAATTAAGTTTAAATTTATTAAGAAAAGATTTTGAATAAAACCCTAATATTATTTAGTTGATTAAAAGAAATTAAGTTTATAAGAAAAACATTTTTTTGTTATTTTTGTCTTGAAAATATTTGTGACATCATGAAATATTTTTAGTCTTTTTTATATTAAAAATAATATATTTTAATAGGTGTAAAAGAAAAATAAATATTAACCTAGTTTTAATTAAATTTACAAGGTGATTTGTAAAAAAAAAAAAGTATAGTTAATAAAAATATTTTTTGTGAGAAAAAATAAAATAAACTAAATTAAAATGAGGATCTAAATTTTTTATATTTTTTATGATTTTTAATATTAGTGAAAAATAATTAAGAAAAAACAAATAAAATAAAAATAAGAAAATAAAATAAATTGGGCCAGGGGTGCATAAGCAGGCAGGGAGGTCAGCTAGAAAAAATGAAAAAAACAATACCAGGCCCAAAGGGCCCAGCGCCTGCAAAAAAAATGTTAGAAAGTCAAAAATATGAAAAATGGGCAAAAGGGTACCACTGGGGATCAAACCCAGGTCCCATAGGTTAACAGGCGCGCGCTTTACCACTGGGGTGGCTATACATCCGTTTATATAAACAAAACAAAATAATATGTAAGGCAAATCAAATCCTGATGACTTCATCTTCAACCTCCAACCGATGTACCTGTAACTTCTTCATTTCTCAACAAAAATGGAATATGACAAAATGAAAGTTGTTGCATTCTTCCTCACGAATCTAACCATGTAAATAACTAAAGCTAAAAGTCAAAGATAATATAGAATTTCTCTGGCCGTAATTTGAATCCTAAAAAATTCAGAAACTTCAACTCTAAAATTCTCTAAGCTCAGGCCATGTAAATGCAAACTATGGATATGTACAGCTTCGTGGCAACGAGGTCTACATTTTATCTACACAAATGCAAGCCTAACAATGCCTAAGTAATGAGATAGAATTTCAAGAAAAATACCTCACAACTGGAAATCATGAAATACAAATGAGCTTGACTCAAAGTGCTGCAAGGATCAGGTTAGCTTTCTTGAGGTCCCAGGAAGTTAATGCAATGATTAGCTTGAGTTGAAAGTGGTTGAGGAGCTCTGGAGAAGTCAAGTTGCAGTCACTTGTTTTTAAAAATGGAACTTGATGATGGAGGTGTTACAGTTGAGCAAATGAACTTTGGATGGTTTATATTTGATGTTTAGAAGCTTTTGGAAGTGAAAGGCCAAAGAACACACGAGGGGATTTGGAGTTTGGTATGTAAAGTAAGAACTTGCACAACAATGGTGTTTTGGGACAATTTCTGATTAGAGGGAGTTTGAGTGAGTTTAAGGGTCTTTAAGCTCGTGTCCTAGCTCACAAATAGTGCTTCTATTTATAAGCAACAAGTTTAGAGACTTGTTGTTGATCAGAATTTGAAATTACATGTTTATGCATAACATGTGATTTTTGAGAAAACAAGTTTCAATGCCTTAGGTACTTGCAAATATAGAGTGGTTATGCTTTAAACAAGCTTGCTTCTAACTTTGTGGATAGAGTGTGATCAGAAGAAACAAGTTAGAGGCTCAATGTCAACTTTATGCAAAAAGCTTGCTTTACAAGAATGGCATTGTTAACTTTCTTCCAAAAATGGCAATGTGAATTGGATAAAGCTTAAATAACTTGGATTATAGCTCAAAAGTTTATGTAATCCATTAATTATGGAGTTACAAACAAGTTTGAGGCCTGCAAAGCAAAGATTATGCAGCCTAACATTGATTTTGTTCACGTGTTCATCCAAAATGGCTTGTAATTCAAGTGACAAAACCCTAACTTCATATCTTCGATTCTCCCTACTCAAGAATGATATCAAGGAGTTCTTGGACATTTTGGAAAGCTTGCAATGTGCTATAAAACCCATATTTTAATTTCTTTTGAAGATTCCCCTTGGAACTATATGAAAAAGTTCCATGAAGTTAGGTCAAAATCCTAACCAAATTAGGGCAAAATTTCACTAAGTGTTTAGTTTCATGACCCTATGTTCTTGAAATTATAACTTGAGATCTAAGCACTTTTGGAAGAAGTTGTGTGAAGAAAACTTGTAGATTTCATGGAAATATACAACTTTCATGTTGGAAGTTTCTCTTGAATCATCTTGCATCATGATGAAAAAATTTCTCAAAGTTATGAAAAAATAAGAAATTTTTTACACTTTGAAAAATTTCTAAGTTTAGAAATTTTGACTTTTCAAAATGAAATCTCAATTTCTTGATTTCTTGATGAATAAGTTTCCTATTTTGAATTTTTTTGATGAATTGTGATCTTTGGTGCTTAAATTTGACCAAAAAGTCAAAGTTTGACTTTTCAGTATACAGTTGACTTTTGACTACTTGACTGCAAAATTCATCTGTCAATCCAATGGATTTGCAATGTTTTGAATCATGTCATTAGGTCAAAATGATGCAATTGGACTCTTTCCCAGTCAAAACCCTAATTTTGACCATTTTTCCCTTTTTGAGATTTGATCAAATTTCTTGAGGAATTATGGTCCAAACTTGATCAAATGATACATATGGGTTTAAAATGTTGATGTGGATCAAAAATTATGAAGTTTTATTGTAAATTGGCCATGGTTGACTTTTTCCCCAATACAACTAATTTTTTAGGTCAACTGCTCAATTGACTGAGCAAAAATGTGATCCAAGGCTTGAAACTTGACATGATTAATCTTGGGGGTCCATAATGGTCCATGAAAGTCATACGAAGCATTGATAGTTAAAAAATCCTTGTGAAAACTCAAACCCTAATTTTGGTCATCAGTGCCTAAGGAGGTGTCTTGAGTTGATCAAACCCTAGTGCAGTCTTGAGCCCAAGGAGATCTTGTGAGCAAATTCTTGATAATTGAGAGGGAAAATTTTGGGGTACAAAAACAAGTATGCTTGAATTTCATTTAAGCATGACTTTTGATATTTATTGATTCATAGTGAGTATTCAGTTCGAAGTCTGATTGCTTCAGATTTTGTTAATATTCCGATTTTTCCAATCTTCAGGTTTTGCCAATTTTCAGATTCTGCATAGGTCATACATTAAATTTACTTTGTTTGTTGTTTGTTTCATCCATAATTGACTTCTCTAGAGTTAGAATTTTATTTATTTTTATTTGTGCACTTAACAACATAGTGAGAGTACAAAATTTTTCTCTATACATATCAAACTTTGTTATCATCAAAACTCAAAGATAGTTGCAGAACTAAGCATGTTCCAACAATCTCCCACTTTTTTATGATGACAAATCCATGTATTTTGATGAACAATTTTTACTTTGATACACAAAATATAAAACATCAGGGAGGTTTGTGAGCTCGCCCTGAGTTTTACACACTCAAAAATATTCTCAGTTTCTTCAAAGTGAGGTTTGTAAGTTCCCCTTGAGAGTGAGAATAGAATACATTTTGAGATGCCAGAAACATAATCAGCATGATAATAAGCTTCCATGGTTATCACAACGTTTCAAAGCATGCTTATTATCAACAATGATTGTGATTTCCTGGTTAATAAATCTCCAATGAATTAAGTAAATAATTTAGCATGTTTGTGATTTATTATTTGAATAGTAATGATCAAAATCATTATGTTTCTCCCCATTTGTTATCAATAAAAAAGAATAAGCAAAAATATTAAAGATTGAGAAAGAAAAAGAAAAGATACAAGGGAAATTTCATTAATCATAAATAAACACATTACAATCTTTATTTGAAAACAAAAATAAATAAAAAACGAGAGACAATTTTAATAGAGATCTAATGACCAAAGAGTCCAACCCCAGAATCAGCCTTTTGGACTTTCCTTCATGGTTTTCAAGAACTTCTAGCAACTTATAGCTTCTTTCGCCATGTAGTTGAAAGGGCATTAGCCATACCCTCTTTCAGAATATTTTAAACTATTCTTTCTTGATGGAAAAATACTAATAAAACTCGTCCAAAAGGAATGAAAGACAATACTTACTCGTGAAAATTCATTATTGTCAATTTTAAACAGTTAAAGATGATGCGGGTGGATTTATTTTCATCCTTGAGTTAAGAATAAATAGAAGATACTTGTCATCCTTAGTTAGAAACTCTTGATCTTTGTTCCTTGGCCGTAAATTTGAAGTCAGCACTTGATGTCAGACTGATGTCATAGGATTAAGATTAGAGGATCTTATGGAGTTTGAAGAATCATCAAAGATACGAGAATGAATAAGGGGAAGGTAATGAGAGTCTCTTATGTAAAGTTCTGGGAAAACACCTTTATCATCACAATTTTATGCATTATCAATAATAGATGATGTAATGGTGATGGGAAAGCCAAAAACATTAGTCTGGATAAAAGACTCCTGACTAATGTCTTTGATGGATGCATTTACCCAGAAATATTTGGCAAGATCAAGGTAAATGGGACCATAAAGCATATCAAAATATGTGTCTCAACCTTGATGAAAGATAAACTTGTGAAGGTCAAAACCTTGAACCTTCATTTCCTCAAAATAAATAAACCTTTCATCGACGATGAAGAACAGACTCTCATTACCATGGTATGTTCTTGAAACCATCTCGAGTTTAGGTTTTTATGAACAAGAGAGATTATAGAAAAATATTTAAGAAGATAGATAAAAAAATGTGAGAATATAGTAAGGGAAGGATAGTTTAAATAGAGAAGGGAAGAAAGAAGAGTAAATGTTTTGTATGAATAGGGTTTTAAAAATACAAATACATAGAGTAGGGGAAACTCAAAAGTAAAAATAAATGTAAAGGTGTAATCATTATTATTTTGATGAAACAAAAAAATGAAGACTGAAGGGAATTAAAGAGAGTGTGTGAGAAGCAAGTGATGTAAAATGCAAAACCTTTTTGAAAAACACGCTATTGAGTGACCTATGGAGATGCCACGCCTGATTTCATTTTATCAAAGAAAATTGATAATTCCTAATGGTCATTTCAAGAATCTCTGACATTTGTAAGGAATATTATGACAAATGTCTTACTCCTTAGCCATAGAGAGGGTACTTGATTTCAAAGGTTTATATTCCAGTGTTCATAAGACGGAGATTCCCAAGGAGATTCTCATTTATGACATTATGACACACCTTTACTTACCTCATTCTTTCTCCAAAAGAAAGTAGGTGCTTCTGAGTTTTAATCCCAAAGGTGTATCTCTATCGGTTCTAAATATTGATTTGGTTAATTTTGGTTTTATCTTTTCTCTCTGAGTTATATCTTCAGAAAGAGAGGTTTTCAAAGATGCTGATGTGTCAGCTAATTTTTGGTTCTGATTCTTTACTCTCTTGTTGAGTTCTTTCAAAATCTTTTACTCAAAGTTAGAATAACTTATCTTTAGATCTGAAACAATTCTTAACTAGCTCTGACTTATCATAGCCAGGCTTATCATCAAACTCAAAAAGATTTTATTCATCAATAATGTAAGTGACAATGTTATATATTCTTATAGCCTTTTGAGCTTTCAAAGTATTTTAACATGATACATTATAGAGCTTTTAGAATTAAACTTTTTAGTTTTAAGCATAAAACAATTATGTTAGAAGTTAAGGGAAGGGAATATTTACCAATAGTTCATGAATATTTTACCCTTTAGATCCACCCGAGCCATGAGGCTCAAGTACCACATCTTGGAATATATGCCTTCTTTCCTTTGTGTGTTGAGAGCATCCATATTCCATGTTTTAGGATTGGTGTCTCTACTTGGTTGCTAAAGATGTCTGCAACATAAACTATTTTATCTATTGGTATCGATATGTTTTTGGGTTCTTTTTTGTTAGTTCCTCCAGGGTTTTTTCTAAACCAGGGTTTTTGTGCAGAATAATTATCATGAGCATGTCCATAAGTGAAATGAAAGTTCAGAGCCTTTGGTTTATTTGCCTTTGGTTTTGACTTAGGTTTGACCCTAGACTTATTAGATGGCATATAACCAATATATATTTTTTCCATTTATAATTACTTCATAGATCATGGAATTCATATTTCTTTTATCTATGTTTCGTGCAAGAAATTTTTGAAAAGGTCATATTTCTCAATGACAGATTTAGAGTTTATATGAGCTTTTGAAAGAACTTCTTTTTCGAGTACTATACTCTTGTTGTTTAAGGCAGAGTTTTCTTTCTCAAGAATGAAAATATTTTCTTTCAAATTATATATTTCTTTCAGTTGCTCATTATGAACTTCAGAGTCAGTTACATGAATCTGTTTCAGACTATTGTACCTTAACTTAATCCTCTGATACTTTTCAAAAAATTTAGTTAGACATGATTCTAATTCAAAAAAAGTTAAGTTAGAGAATATGTCATCAGATTTTGATTTTGATTTTGATTCAGAATCAGATGCTTTTGTACTTTCCATCAGCGCCACATTGGCTTGCTTTACTTTAGAGTCATATCCTAAATACTTGGAGACATCCCATGTATCCATCAAAACCTTCTTCTTATCTTTGAAGAACTTTTTCTTAGGCTTTTATTTCATTAGCTTAGGACATTCATTCTTGTAGTGGTCTGACTTATTGCATTTTAAATAAATGACATCTTTGTCAACATGAAACTTCTCTTGTCTAGAGATTGACTCATAACATCTACCAGATCTTCTGTAGCCTATGAACTTCTTCTTTCTTTGCTTCCAAAGTTGGTTAACTCTTCTGGACAGCAGAGACACCATGTCCTCTTCATCGGAATTTTCTTCAGATTCTTCTTTAACTTAAAGAGCACTGGTCTTTTTAGACTTGCTTTTAGACTTCAAATCCATAAACTTTCCTTTCTCCTGAGGTTCATCTTCTTATAGCTCAATCTCTTGACTCCTTAGAAAGATAACAAGCTCTTTCAGATTTATACTATTTGGATTCTTTGACACCTTAAGTGTAGTCACCATTGGCCTCCATTTCTTGGGTAAACTTCTAATGATCTTCTTCACGTGATATTCAGTAGTGTAGCATTTGTTCAAGACTTTCAAGGAAGCAACAAGAGTCTGAAACCTTGAGAACATATCCTCAATGGTTTCTTCTTCTTCCATTCTGAAGGATTCATACTTTTGAATCAAGACCAGAGCCTTAGTTTTTTTTCACTTGTTCGTTTTCTTCATGAATCATTCTAAAAGAATCAAATATAGACTTTGCAGAGTCTCTATTTGTTAGCTTTTTATACTCAGTGTATGACATAACATTCAACATAATAGTTCTTGATCTGATTTTTTCCTTCTTCTATTGATCATTCATAGCACTTCTTTACATTTTGAAGCCAATATCATTTAGAGGGTGTGTGTAATTGTAACACCTAAATTTAGTTATTCATTTATTTATTTATTAAGATATTTGAATAATTATTTTGTTTGTTTTCGAGTGGTTTGGTTAGTGAGTAGTAATTGTGGGAAATTGTGCTTAATTAATTAGTGTTAGTGAGGTTTAATTAATTAAATAATTAGATATTGATAGTATATGAGGAGTTTGGTAGATTTTGGAAATTAAAGGAATTAAGTGGTAAGTAGGGAGAACATGAGTTATAGTTGGGCCAAAAACTGAATTATGAGAAGTTAATTAGAATATTATATATTCATAAAAATTAGAGAGTTGGGTTTTTTGAGCCTTTTTGTCAGTGCGTGAAATAAAAGAGAATAGAGAAACAAGAGTGAAGAGCTAGGGCTTAGAGGAGAATGCCTTAGAGATTTCTTTAGGAATTGATGTTGTTGGATTTACAAGGTAAGGGAGGAGATTGTTCATCTAAGGGTGCCTAAATCATGAAGGGGTGGAGAGGTTTCCCTTAACCTCCAATAGGATTTTCCGTGTTCTTATGGATTGATGATAACCTGTTAATTAATAATGAAATTCTATTTTTATATGACATGGATTGATGTGCAACTGTGTTTTGATGCTATGGTGTTTTGTGTTCATGAACCAAATGATTATATGATGAAGTTGTGTTGAAATTTGTGATTTTAGGGTATATAATTATAATGGATTAATTTATGATAGAAATATATGTTTTTAATGTAATGAGATTAAATGATGTTATAATTATGTTTGTATGTGAGTTTGGGGAGTTCGAATGATAATAATTGAGAATGTTTTGAGGGATAAGAGGTAGGAGATAAAGGATACGAGCGATACTTTAAAAATTGGAATTTTTGAAAATTTGGGTTGTATCAATTGACTGACATCCTATGTCAAGTGATAGCACGTGTGTAAAAAGTGGAAAAATTAACTACAACAGTCGATTGTTGCTTGGTATCAATTGATTAATTTCCTTTTTGAGCGAACAATGAGTAAATCATGGGGATGTCAATCGATTGATGCTATATCATTTTTGAAAAATCCTGAACCTGAATTACGTGTTGTTTCCCAATGATTTTTGTCGTAACTTTAGTTTTGTAGGTCCAAATAACATGTCGTTTGAAGCATTATAAAGCTAATGCAAAGCACTATTCCATGGTGAGATGAAATCTTATGACTATGTGTGATGTGTTGTCATGTTATTATAAAGGTGAAATAAATAACCATGAATCAAGTGTGTTATTCTATAAAATTGAATGTCAATCCTAATCATTATGCTACTGTGTGATTGTGTTTGGTGATGTCCTTTAATATAAATATGATTATTGAATTGTTTATCGAATGTATGGATGCATATGTCGATGCCTTGTGGATAATTATGTGAATATGCATAATTTTTGTTATTGAGGTGGTAGTTTCAAATAGGGAAACTTCCTTGTTGTATGATGTTAATTTTCTGATGTTGTCTATGGAACATTGTATGATTAATTGTTGTGATCATTATGTTTGAACAATGAGTTGTTTAAATTGTGTGTGATTTCTTAAGTTGTTTAATGATTACATGAAATACATATTATTGATGCTTTATGGATAATTAGGTGGAAGTACATAATCATTGTTGTTTGTAGTTCAAATGGGGATTATAAACATGTTATTGTTGCATCAGTTGTATGCCATGCATCATTGTGTCGTTGTTGTTGAAAAAGGCATGTTGCAAGTCTAGAAGAATGTACTGGTAACTTGTCCAAAACCTATAAGGGTGGGTTCGAGGTCTAGATTGGTGAGAATGGTTCGTATAAAGAACATTTTGATGAGATGGTACCACATGCATATGAGTCTAGTTGATATCGTGAGTCACATTGCATACATTTAATTACTAATGTGTGTTTATGATGTATATGATGTTGAGCTGGTGTGAGAATGGATTGGTGTATTAAAAAATACTCTTTTGTGATTGTGTAGTGTATGAATCTATCTCGATTATTTATGCACCTTTTATTATTTGAATGTATTCTCACCTCTTTTGTTTTGATGTTGTACACCATGGACATCTTGTAGATAATCAATATTAGAATTGTTGTCGTGAGTGGAAGATATTTATTGAAGCATATTTCCTTTTGTTTGTTATTTTCTTAGTGGTTATGCACTGATCATGTAACATCGGGGATGGTAATGTTTGTTTTATTTTATTTGAAATTATGTTGAAGACTTTAAGAAGTCTACTGATTATGTTTTAAAGTTGAGAACAAACATGTCTTGAAAGTTGTTTTTATGAAATATTGCACTGCTATATGATTAAATGTTGAATTTTTTTGAAGTTGGTAGCACTTTAACTTCTGTATAAATATTTTATAGTATCGGGGTTAGGGTGTTACATTAGTGGTATAAGAGCCTAGTTGTTGCATCTGGCCAGGGTTTTATATTTTATTTGTTCCCTAGTATACGAGATGTGTGTGAAACATTATCGGTGCTTGTTTGTTTTTATAACTGCTTGCTAGCATGGACGGGATTGAAACAAGTGGGGAGAAGCTTCGGCTTCTCTGAGGTGTTTCATGTGTGGAGTGTTGGCTCGGTGTGTCGCTTATTTTAGAGTGTAGTTACTATTGAGGCTGTGTGGTTTCTCAAACCCGAGAAGAGTACGAATTCGAGATTCTTGTCTACCATTGAGTAAACTCAATTTTATCCTTATAATGAATAGGTTGGAGTTCAACCATGTCCATATCAATTGTTTCAACAAGATAGTATCATTTCTAGAGTTCGTGGATGAGATGGATATGTTTATCGTTGCTAAATAGGTAGACGAGTCTATGAACGATGGTGCACTTGTGTTTATGATGTTAATATTCCTAGATGCCAATGGAAAGGTATTAATTGGTGATTTACCTATCATTCGTGATTTTTAGAAGTGTTTCCAGAGGACATAAGTGATTTTCCGCCAGAGTGTGAGGTGGAGTTTTCTATAGACTTATTGCTTGGTACAAGTTTTGTTTCGATGGCTCCGTATCAGATGTCTGCTTCAAAGTTGAGAAAACTGAAGAAGCAACTAAAGGATTTGCTTGATAAGAGGTTTACTCGGCCTAGTGTTTTGTCGTGGGGTGCACCTTTGTTGTTAGTGAAGAAGAAAGATGGTAGCATGTGTTTATGTGTTGACTATCAACAGATGAATAAGGTTACTATCAAGAACAAGTATCTATTTCCGAGAATTGATAATTTTATGGATCGGTTGATGGGTGCTTGTGTTTTCAGCAAGATTGACTTGAGGTCAGGGTATCATCAGAACCGTGTGAAGATCAGAGATATTCTGAAGACTGTATTCAGGACGAGATACGATCTTTACGAGTATTCATTGATTTTGTTTGGTGTGTCTAACGATTTTGGTATGTTCGTGGAGTATATGAACATGATTTTTCATCCTTATTTGGATGATTTTGTGGTGGTGTTATTAGATGATATTCTAATTTATTCAAAGACTGGTGAAGAGCATGGTGAACATCTGAGGGTTGTGTTGAAGTTGTTGCAAGAGAATCAATTGTATGATAAGTTATCTAAGTGTGAGTTTTGGTTAAGGGAAGTTAGCTTTCCTGGCCATGTGATTTCTAATAGAGGGATTGTTGTTGATCTATCGAAGATGGAGGCTGTGTTTCAGTGGGAGACTCCAAAGTCTATAATAGAGATTTGAAGTTTTCTCAGACTAGCTGGTTATTAATGCAGGTTTATCAAAGGCTTTACTAAGTTGGAGTTGGAGTTGTCTCAGCTAACTAGGAAGGGTCAATCTTTTGTTTTGGATGCTAAGTGTGAAGAGAGTTTCCAAGAGCTTAAGAGGAAGTTGACGTCAACTTCAGTGTTGATTTTTCTGATCCCGATTGAATCTTTTATTGTGTATTGTAATGCTTCTAAGATGGGCCTGGGAGGTGTGTTGATACATAATGGCTAGGTTGTGGCTTATGCTTCAAGGAAACTTGAAGTTCATGAGAAGAATTACCCTACATATGACTTAGAGGTGGTTGTTGTTGTGTTTGAGCTTAAGATTTGGAGGCATTATTTGTTTGGCTCTATATTTGAAGTGTTTAGTTATCATAAGAGTTTGAAGCACCTATTCAACCATAATGAGTTGAATATGAGACATACGAGATGGCTTGAGTTACTGAAGAATTATGATTTTTGTTTGAATTACCATCCAGGTAAGATCAATGTTGTGGCAGATGCATTGAATCGAAAGATGTGGCATACGTTGACATTGATGGCTAGAGAGTTAGATCTTATAGAAGAATACAGAGATTTGAAATTGGTTTGTGAAGTCACATCATAGAGCGTAAAGTTGGGTATGCTACATCTCACCAGTGGTATTCTAGATGAGATAAGAGAAGGTAAGAGGACTAATTTGGAACTGATTAATTGGATAGATTTAATCAATAAAGGTCAAGGTGGTGATTTTAGTATCAACGAGAACGGTGTTATGAGATTTCGTGATTGGGTGTGTGTTATGGATGTTCCAGAACTTAAGAAGAGTATTCTAGAGGAAGGACGCCAAAGTGGTATGAGTATTCATCCTGGTGCTACTAAGATGTATCAAGACTTAAATAAGATGTTTTGGTGGCCTGAAATGAATAAGGGAGTAACTGAGTTTGTTTATGCTTGTTTTACTTGTCAAAAGTAAAAAATTGAACATGATAAGTCGTTGGGTTTGATGCAGCCATTGTTTATTCTTGAATGGAAATGAGACAACATTTCGATGGAATTTGTGTATGGGTTGCCGAGAACAATGAAGAGTTGTTATACTATTTAGGTTATTATAGATAGGTTAACTAAATTGTATAATTTCATCCTGATTCTACTTAACTATTCATAGGAGAGACTATCAGAGATGTGTATTGAGAGAGTCAGTTGCATGGGATTTCATCAAGTATTGTGTCTCACATGGATCTGAATTTTACGCCGAGGTTTTGGGAGAGTTTGCAAAAACCTTGGGTTTAAAGTTTCATTTGAGTTATGCTTATCATTTGTAGGCCAATGGTCAAACAGAAAGGACTATCCAATCCTTAGAAGACTTATTGAGAGTGTAGCAGTAAAAATTTGAGACTAATCCATTGATTGACTTAACTCATAAAGTTAAAATCACCACCGCACTTAATTTTATCCAAAGGAAATGGGAAAAGAACGTATAAAACCCAAATGAGAAAGAGATCAAGGTAAGAGGGTTGGTTATGAAAAGGGAAGGACTTAGTACCCTAAACATCTACGGTACACCGCATGAACTTCTTTGAAAATCTGTGTATTTTTGCTATAAAGAAATATTTACAAAAAAATTATGGAGATGAGAAAAGAAGTATTGTTTACAATTTTTGATTTGATAAAGCTTCCAATGAGCTCTATACCTATATACCAACAATGTGCAATGTTGAAATAAAAACCCATGTAGTTTGGGTAAAAAAAGACCAAAATTGGTGTATTGGTTAATTTTAAAGAAAAAGTTATAAAGATGAAAAGTCAAAGTGGCAAAAAGGTTTGAATTTTTTTTTGTAATTTTTAAGTATTGGAGAATGAAGTCATATCTTGGTTAAGGTTGATTGATGACTTTATTAAGAAAATAATTTTGAAAATACATGAACCTAAGTCTAAGTTTTTTTATAAAAGCGGTTCAAGTTAGAAAATAATAACCCTTTGAAAAATGGAGAAGATTTTTAAAATTGAAGAAGATGGGAGGAGATGAAGAGACTATCCTAAATCATAAAGTAAAAGTTAAGGTAAGGAAGAGTCTAACCAAACAAGAAGCCAAAACTAGACATAATGAAGTCAATGTTTAATTCTCATCCTTTGAATTAAAATCCACAAGTACCAAATAGACCAAGAGCATACCAATCACCATGTAAAAAAAATCACAAACAAGGAAGTATTAAAGAAGCCGAAGGTTTTAAATCCCAAAGAAATATATTCAATATTGAGCTATGTTCCATATAGATCACTTAAGGTCAACATAATAATACATGCACACAAAATATTTCCTGTTGTACCGCAAAATTTACCCTCTCATTTCTCAAGATTTTTCTCACAAAATATCTACTGGGTCAAGACTGCATAAGTTTCCATGGATCATATTAGGCTCTCAAGCATCAAATCAAAGAAGAGTAAGTTAGACTTGATTCACAAGCTTCAACTGGGCATCTAAAATCCTTCGAGCGAGCTTTTGTTTCAAAGTCTTCGATTGGGAATTTGGTCCCCTTCGATCAAGCTTTGGTCCACCAGCTTCGGTTGAGCATTGAGCCCCCTTCGACCAGGCTTTGATTCATATGATTTTTAGAACATAGTTTGATTCTACAACCCTTAATTAGAGTTTTGATGATAACAAACACAAAGAACAAATATGCACTCTAAATTTGTGTTATTTTGTATGCAGAAGTTCTGACTGAAACAACATCAGAAATTAAGCTACAGAAGCTTTCAAGCTGAGGTAATCAGATTTTATGCTGAAGAATGATGATCAGAACCTGCGCTGAAGTGAAGAATACTCTGATTCTGAATAGAAGGTTCATATACCATCAGATCCTCACATCTCTGAGTCATCAATATTTTGAAGCAATTACAGCATGCAAGATTCTAAGTTCTGAAGCGTTACTATTCAATCAAGACAACATCATATGCAACGACTTCATTCAGACAAGAATCTTCTCAATATAGAAACAACATTGAATGTCCATTATCACGCTTTATGTTGGACAGAATTTTCATGCCTATATAAACAAGCTTAGAGGAAAAATCGTTTACGATTTTGACACCACTGGAACATACCTCTAAAACGCTGCAATCTTACATATTCATATATATGCTCAAAATTGTGTAAAATATCACAGTTGTGATACACTTTTTGTAAGGAAAAACAAAAATATAAAGTATAGTATTTTATCTTAATTAAGCTAGTTTTCCTTGAGATTAACCAGGTTATGGTTGTACTCAAGAAGACTTTGGCAGTTGTCAAAGTAGTATCAGTTTTTTATTAGTGAATTAAGTCATCGTTGGAGAGAGGCGAAATTACCTTGGCGGGTGGACTGGAGTAGTTTGAGATCAAATGAACCAGGATTAATTTCAATTCACCCCCCCTTCTTGTGTTTTTCACTTCTTCAATTGGCATCAGAGCGCTTGGTTCTGATTTCATACACTTAACCGTGTCAATAAAAGATCCAAGCTTTAGAAAAACACTATGGTGGGACCAATCCAAAACATCAGCAATGACTATCATAAGGACAAGGACAGAATCAACGGTAAACCTCTAGTCTTTGATGGAGAAAATTTTGACTACTGGAAAGACAAAATTGAGATCTTCTTTCTGGCTCATGATGCAGATCTATGGGACATGGTAATTGATGGATACACACATCCAGTGGATGAAAGTGGTCAGAATATAGACAGAAAAAGGATTTCTGACCAGCAAAAAAGTGATTTCAGAAACCATCATAAAGCCAGAACAATACTTCTCAGTGCTATCTCATACTCAGAATATGAGAAAATCTCAAACAGAGAGACAGCCAAAAACATGTTTGACTCTCTGAGAATGACGCATGAAGGCAACATACAAGTTAAATAAACCAAGGCCCTTGCGCTCATTCAGAAATATGAAGCATTCAAGATGGAAGGTAGTGAATCCATAGAAGCAATGTTCTCAATATTCCAGATACTTGTTGTTGGGATGAAGGTTCTTGACAAAGGATATTCTACTGATGATCACGTAAAGAAGATCATCAAAAGTCTACCCAAGCAATGGAGGCTAATGCTCACTGTACTTAAGCTAGCTAAAGATCTTAACAAGATATCTCTGGAGGAACTTGTCAGCTCCCTCAGAAGTCACGAGATAGAGCTAGAAGAAGATGAGCCTCAAAAGCAAGGTAAGCCTCTAGCATTAAAATCTAACAAAAACTCTGATTCTAAGGTTTTGCAGGCTATGGAAGAAACCTCTGATGGATCCTCATCAGAAGAAGATGAATTGTATCTTCTCTCTAGAAGGGTCAATCAACTGTGGAAGCAGAGACAAAGGAATTTCAGAAACCCGAGAAGATCAGAGAATCAAAATGAATCCTCCTCCAGATACAGAAAGTATGAGTCCTCCTCTGGACACAGAAGATCTGAAGGTTCCTCAGGACACAGAAAGTCAAATAACAAGGACATCATCTTCTATGAGTGCAATGAGAAAGGGCACTACAAAAGTGACTGTCCAAGGCTTCAGAAGGAGAATCCCAAAAAGAAGTTCTTCAAGGAGAAGAAGAAAAGCCTCATGGTAACATGGGGCGATTCAGACACCTCTGATGCTGACTCAGAGTTAGATGATGAAAGAGCCAACATACCTCTCATGGCAAATATGGCAGAAGATAGTGAAGCTTCTGGTTCAGACTCAGAATCAGACACAGAAGAAGTATTCCCTGATTTCACTGTTAATTTTACTAAGGCTGAACTTGTAGAAAGTCTGAATAAATTCTGGAAAGGTATCAGCAAATCAGAGTCAAATTCAAGAACCTGAAAAGGGATCTTGTCTCTGACTCTGAAAAGACTGAGAGTCTTAGATTAGAGAATTCTGAGTTAAAAGAAAAGATTTAAAAATTAGAAAATGATTTACAAAACTCTCAGAAAGAAATAATCTCAGAGACTCCCAGTAATGCTGATAAGATCATCAAAGAGTATGATCACAACTTTCAAAAGTTTCTGGCTAAAAACATAGATATAAGCAAGATGGCTTCAATGATCTATGGAGTTAGTAGGAATGGCAGAAAAGGAATAGGATACCAGGATAAGGTATCTCCACCTAAGAAAGTCATGGACCTTGTCATAAAATTCACACCACTAAAATCACACTTTGCATATGGGCACACACACGACCTAAAATACACTACTAATGATTACTCTGTCAAACCAAAATTCAACCATAATTTTGGTAAAACTAATTTTTGTACCCCAAAATTTTCCCTCCCATATTTCTCAAAACATTGCAAGAAAAATCTCCAAGTTGCCCAAAGTTGCTCAAGAAGTTGGTCAGACAAGCTCTCTCCTAAGGCAGTCTACCCCAAATTAGGGTTTTGAGTTGCATCAAGATCCTTGAGTCCAAATGACCTCAAGTTCTCCCCCAATGTCCTAATATATTCCCAAGATCATCCATGTCAAATTTCAAGCCTTGCAGAGAAAGTTTGCTCAGTCAATTGCTCAAAGGTCCAAAAATCGACTGTGCTAGGGCAAAAGTCAATTGTAACCTACAAACAGTCAAACTTCAAGATTTTTTGTCAACATTCTAATTTTGAAGGATATTTCATCATTTGATCAATGTTTGATCATGATTCATCAAGGATTGCTCAAATTTCATCAAGATTCAAAAGTTGCTAAATTAGGGTTTTGTAGGAAAAGTCAACTCAACTTTGACCAAGCATAACTTTCTCATACTTTATGAGAAATGACCCATCCAAAACTCATTTTTAAGAGGATGAAATTCCATACAATACATATTCATACCCCAAGATCAAAATAAGCACTCACAAGAAGTTATGAATTTGGACATTATAGGTCATTTTGAAAAGTCAATAAAAACACATTTTTTTTCCAAAGCTCTTAACTTGAGCATGGAATATCAAATTTAGATGAGACCAAAAGGGTTGATTAGAGGACATCTCAATATTTCTAAAAAGTCCAAGAACACCTCCAAAAGTTCAAAATTGAAGAAGTTATGCATTGTTGAAGTTGGACTTTTTTGCAAAATTGCCAAAAGCCAACTATCCCAAAAACATTAAATTTTGCCAAATGGGCCCATTCTTTTTCACTTGTTTTGAGTTTTCATTGTTTCCCACGTGCTCTAGCTTTATCCATGTGTCCATATTTCATTTTTATTATTTAATTTGATTTTTATTTGAATTAATTCATTTTAAATCAAATAAAATCACATAAAATCTAAGGCATTGATAACTAATGATTTTCTGGTTGTTTTAGGCTCCAAATACAACTAGCTTTGCAATCAAATTTGTACCAAGGTATTAGAGCACATAAAGATTGGATTCAAGCCAAAATTGGAAGGTTTTAATGGAAGATCAAATCAAATATTCAATCATCAATGTAAAGAGATTTGGACAAAGTTTGTTACCCTAATACAATGCACATTACATAAGCAAGCAAAGGGCACGAAAATTAGGGTTAGAGATCAAGTGTGGAGGCAGAACCAACTTTGCCAAAATCACAAAAAAGCTTGAGATCAAAATCAAGGTTGGAGACATTTTCAAGAGTTGAGACGTATCCCAATCGCTTCCTGGTAACGCTCACAAGCTAACCCAATCCAAACCAGGCGTTTCCAAACCTCCTAGTGCACTGTAAGTCCTTCATAACATAGCTACATTCTTGATTTCGATTCGCATTATTCCGGCATCCATTGAGTGAAATAATTGCATATTTGTGATCACAATAACATTTGCAAGCTTTTGGTATTAACGAATTTCATTTATCTGATCTGTAACAAGAACCACCATAGTTAGGGTTTCTTGGATGTTTTTGGGAGTTTTCGTTTCAGGTAAAATTGAGCTACATGATGGACATGGTTGCATCCAGGGGGTTGAGACGAACTCAACCCTGGCCTTAGAAATTATTTTCAAAGCCTGAGGAGGATTTTGGAATGATGTTGCGTTTTTAGTTGCAGATAAAAATCCACAGGTAAAAATTGCAGGAATTATAGGACAGGGATGAACTCGTGTCACCCACCCATTGTCCGGTTCAAATATTACGCTTTTTTTTATTTTTTCTGGCATTTGATTTGTTTGTATATATTATATTTCATTTGCATTGTTATAACAAAACCAACAACACGTCGCAACGGTTAACACATCAGCGTTCAAGGCATTCCAAGCCTGAAGGTCAGGGGTTCGATCCCTGCCTCCAGCCATTTGTATTTTCTTGTTATTTTTCAGGAAATTATGTGCACGCTCAGGCTTGATGTATACCATACTCCCTCACCATCAAAGCGCCAGATGGCCAGATCTGGTGGTCAAGATTCAAGGGTACACCATGAGCTGGGTCAACACGCTTGTACTGGATCAGAAAAAGTCAAACGGGCCAGCTTAATGGGCTAAATCCCTTGCTATCTACACCTCCAAATTCAGGCCCACTCCCTCTTTCTCTCACTTTTTATTTATTTAATTCAATAATCTTTATTTTTATTTAATTAATTTCTAACCAATAACAATTTTTTCTTCTTATTAAAAAATCACAAAAATATCATTTTGTCCAATTAAAATTAAGAACTTTATTTTTCTCTAACAAATTTTAATTAATTAATTAGGTTTTTAATTTTAGGAAACTTTAATTTATTTTGTAAATAAATAAAATTAATTAGACTTAATTAGGTTTTAACTACTAATTTAATTATTTTATTTTCTTTCTTAAATTAACAAAAATTTCAAAATATGTCATTAATTATTTTTTCCATTAATTTATTTTATAATTAATTTAGCTTTTAATTTTAGTATTAATTTCTTTTCTTAAATAAAAACAACAAAAAGTTGGCATTTTCTTTTAAAAAGGGTCAAAACCCTAATTATGCATCCGATTTAATTTCGCGTTGCGATTTACTTTTCTTTATCCATATTGATGTATCTGCTTCCGCTATGTAATAGATAATTAGGACCTTTTATTTATTTTACCGCTTTATTTTATTTTATTTTCAAATGGGTTGCTTTTGGCGATGTAAATATCTGACGCCTTGTAATTTAATTTCCGCATTTTAATCCCGCAAATTATAATTGCTAGATGTTTGATAATAAGGTTTGCATGACAAGACTGAATGTTTAATCTTAAAATCAAAGTAGATCACCCTTAACATGCGTAAAGATAAAAATAACTGAAAACGATACACTCGCACATGCACACTCCTAGGGTAGACCCCACTTGGTTGCCTTCGTACACGGTCATTGAGTATAGGTCATTTTAGAGGTCGTCCTCTTGTCTAAAAGATCATAGTCTCCTCGAAACGGTTGCCTCGAATATTGTTGCCTCAAACAAATGATTTAAGACATTAGGGTTACCGCTAAGGCGTCCTAACATTGCTTTAGTGACCGTATGTCCCTCATTCGAATTGACCCTCAAACTCCAACGATGGTGCTACCCACTCACTAATAGTGGGATAGCATTGTCTAAAGGAAATTAATATAGAACGATTTTTTTTTGAGTAGGAAGATAGTTCTTAGATACCTGCTCATCCAAAACAAAACTTTTTTTCACACTTACACTCCAACAAAGTTTTCAAAAACACTTCATTACAGTCTTGAGGACAGAAGCAAGAGTTAAATCGAAGTTAAAACAAAAACTTTTCAAAACCCACAAGCACAAAGAAAACATTTTGAAAATGATGAGCAAGTACCTAAGAGCCCGTGGATAACCACGGATAAAAAGGGTGCTAATACCTTCCCTTTCTATAATCTACCCCCCGTACTCAAAGATAATCTCGAAAAAAGGAATTTTTCTATGCTTTTTTTCTTTCCTTATTGGATAAAATAAAAGTCGGTGGCGACTCTTGCTTACCGCGACATTTTGCAAAAACAAACGCAAAACACAAACCAGCATCCCAAAAATAGTCAGTTCTTCCCACCGTATCACAGAACTGGCGACTCTGCTGGGGAATATTAATAAGTGGGGTGTACCTTAGGAATAGTTCATCATATTGTTTTCAATTTCTTGACTTGTATGCTTTATCTTTGTGGGTTTGAATCAGAGTTACTATAGATCCTAACCCGGATCTGGGGATACCCTTTAGGTAAGTAGCAATAGACTGTGAGGGAACTGTACGGCGTACACCGATACGGTTGAAGCAGTAGCTATGTTGGTGTGGCACTTTAGTTTGTACCGATATCCCTTGTGGTGGAACAAGGAGAATATGGGTCTTCTAAGGGGTCATTAAGCACCAACTGACCTTAGAACCTATAATTGACCAACTTGGCCATAGAACAGTAGCAGTATGATACACTCAATGAGACCAAACTCTCGCGATGATTCCGGTCGCAAGAAAAGGTTGCCAAACTGGAATTATGACTGATCGAGGGTGGTCAGTGATATTGAGATCCTCTAGAACCCAGTTACTATTACTAGGACAGGTTTGAACCAACTAAACTGAAAGAAGGTAATACCTAAACTCCTCGCCAGCCTGAAATCTAAGGGCTATTGTGTGACTTGTATGCCCTTACCATGTTTGCTATCTGTGAATACTTGTGATGCGTTTCTATCATGACATCATGACATCATGACATTGCATGCATCTTGCATTAAGACTAACCTATTTCAAAGACAGAGGGGATTCATCTTTGTTCTGTTTTGTAGGTCATGGCACCCATGCGTAGAAACACTATTCGGATCAGCTTTATACATATTCCTACCCAGCTTAAAGATTTGGTTGCAAAGGTTCCAGATACTTCCTCTTTTGTCAGAAGACATGGGCACCTCCTTGGTTTGGTCACTTCCAAATTAGACGAACAGATGATGAGTGTTCTGTGCCAGTTCTTTGATCCATTATACCACAGCTTCACTTGCCTGGACTATCAGTTAGTCCCTACGCTGGAGGAATTCTCTGATCTACTTGGTATCTCTATTTTAGAGCAGACCCCATTTACAGTTTGGGAGAAAGTCCTTAGGCCAGAAGAGATTGATTCAGTCCTACATCTGACAAAGGCTGAGGTAATGTCTAACTGGGAGACTCGAAGTGGGACAAAGGGCTTGTTGGCTAAGTTCTTGGTTGATCGGGCTAATCAGTTTTGGGACAGTTTGTATTTTCAGGCATTCGAGGACATCCTGGCTCTTCTCATTTATGGTTTGGTTCTGTTTCCTAATTCAGATTATTTCATTGACGTGAATGCAGTGAAGATTTTCATGTCCCGTAATCCTGTGCCCACTCTCTTGGGTGACACTCTGCTGTCTCATTATGCTCGTACTGCTCGGAAACGGGGAACCCTTATGTGTTATGCACCATTGCTGGCAAGGTGTTTTATTTCTCACCTCCCCAAATCAGTTTTGAAGAACAAGGAAGGCATGGGTTGGGCCTACAAAATTATGTCTCTCGCTCACACTAACATTATCTGGAGCACTAAAGACATGGAAGACGTAGCTATCATTGATCGCTGTGGGGAGTACCCCAATGTTCCATTGCTGGGAATTCGAGGAGGGATCACCTATAATCCTTGTCTGGCCTTACGACAGTTTGGGAGAGCTAGGAGGGAAGGACCTCATGAGTTGCTGATGCCAAGCATTGTCTTTGACTTCCAAGGGGATAGTGACGAACATCACCGCAGGTTCATACGAGCTTGGGGTAGGGTGCATCGGTCTGATCCACATGAGTTAGGGATGAAGACCTCTGTTCCGATGGAACCGTATCTCCGATGGGTTCGTACACGTGCTCAAAAGCTGGGAATGTCGTACGAAGTTGTCTTGCCTATGATTGTTGAGATTGCTGATGAAGAAGGGGTTCCTCCTACCATCCTCCACCCACACATGCCTACTGACATTGGGGCATTAAAGAGGTCTTGGATGCAGCTAAGAGAAGAGCGGGATACTTACAGAGAAAAGTATCACGAGCAGGAGCGAAAGATTCTAAAGCTTACAAGACAGCTGGAGAATGAGAAGGTCCTCAACGGCTATGTCATCACCAACGGGAAACGACCATGGGAGCGCTGATGTCTTTTGTTATTTTTAACTTTGGTTTACCTTTCAGTATTTCTTTTTGTAACGCCTTAAAGGCATTTATAAAACATTGTTTCAAGTTTATCTAATAAAAGTGTGTTCATTTTTGTTTACGAATTTGAATCCCTAAAGTATTTTGAAATCATATCATACGCATTTCATTCCATGCACCTCATCACAGGTAACCATTACAGGTCTATTATCTTCTTCGCTGTTTATTTCAGCACATCATGTCTTCTGAAACATCAACTAATCAAGCTATTAAGGCTATACAAGCTCAAAATGCTCAATTCCAGGAAATGTTCATGAACTTGGCTAAAGGTCAACAAGATCTGAAGACTCTTGTCTTGAAGGATAAGAAGAAGAAGAAGAAGACGGTCCTACTGAATATGGGTCGCAGATTTGGAAATAATTTGTGAGAAGAGGTTGATTTGACTCACTCATCTGGAGGGGGAGATAATCATGAAGAAAGTAGGGCTCCTAGCCCTGTGGTTTCTGACAACGAGACTGACTTTGACGAAGACCAGTATCCTCCGGGTGAGGATAGGTATAAACAGCTTGAAGACCGGTTAAGTGCGATGCAGATCCAGAAGGTCCCTGGATTGGACTTTGGTGATCTGGTTTTGTCATCTGGGGTGGTGATTCCCCACAAGTTTAAAGCACCAATCTTTTCTAAATACGACGAGGTTTCTTGTCCAAAGCTGCACCTCCGATCGTATGTTAGAAAGATCCAGCCATACACTACTGACAAGAACCTCTGGATCCACTTCTTTCAAGATAGTCTTTTAGGGACTAAACTTGAATGGTTTTACCAGCTGGAAGGAGCTAGTATCCATAATTGGGAAGATCTTGATGCTTCTTTTTACAAGCAGTACCAAAACAATGCAGACCTTGCTCCCACGCGTACCCAACTTCAGGGTATGTCTATGGGTGCGAGCGAAGGTTTCAAAGACTACGCTCAGAAATGGAGGGACCTTGCTGGAAGAGTACAACCCCCGCTGGCTGACAGGGAGTTGGTGGATATGTTTCTGGGGACTTTGTCTGGTCCATATTTCAACTATCTGATTGGAAGTTCATCATCCGAGTTTACTGAGTTGATTATGACCAGGGAAAGGATCGAAGCCGATATTAAGAGCGGCAAGATACAGATGGGAGCTTCAGCAAGTACCGGAAAGAAGCCTTTTAAGAAGGAATCCAGCATTGTTTACAGTTCGAAGAGCCATAATAGACCTGAGCGCCGCCAAGTAGTTAATGCGGTTGTTATATCAAGACCAACTGTTGCCGCGCAATGCAACAATCAGACAAGAGCCGAGAGGCCACGAAGACAATTCACTCAGCTTCATATGACCCTGTCTCAGATTCTGCCGCAGTTATTGAAGACCAACTTGGTGATCCCGAAGGAGGCCCCGAAGAATCCCAATACAACATCACCGATGTACAATCCAAACTCCTATTGTGCTTTTCACTCCGATAGCCCGGGGCATGATATGAATGATTGTTGGGTCTTGAAGAATAAGGTACAGGACTTGATTGATGCTAAGGAGATTGAGTTCGAAGCGCCTGAAAAGCCTAATGTTGTGACTGCTCTTATGCCCAAGCATGGAGTGAATGCTATAGATGAAGACTCGTTTGTGGTTTCTATGAAAGATATTTCTAATCCATTGATGACTGTGAAGAAGAACCTTCTTTTAGCCGGTTTATTTCTGGGCTATGACGAAGATTGTCGTCTGTGTTTCGTCTTACCTACCGGTTGCCATCTTTTGAAGTCGGGTGTCCAACGCCTGATGGATAACAAAGAAATTATGTTTGAGAAGACTGTTGTTCCTTTGGTTCCTATTGAAGAAGTTGCTATAATCACCATTTTCGACAATTCTTCCAAGGCTTCCTCGAGAAAGCCTGTTAGAATTACATTTGTTCCAAGAATCGCTCCATTGATCATTACCATTCCTGGGCCTATCCCTATACATCAGATAAAGATGTCCCTTGGCACTACAGGGCTGACGTATATTATCACGGGGTTAAGCAAGACTTGAGTGCTGAAGAGGCTGATACTGATGTCAGCAATATTGTTGGATCTAGTAAATTCACCCGTAGCGGAAGGCTTTTCTCCCCTGAGATCTCTCCACCAGCTGTTCAAAAGCCTATTGTTATTACACCGGCCAGTACATCCGCTATTGTCCCTGCTCAAGTTCCCATTCTTACCCCTATTGCCGAGTCATCTAAAACTCGGGGCAGAGAGACTACCGGTGAGCCTGCCCGGACAGAGGCACCGAAGAAGATTACTGTTGAAGCCTCTAGACAAGAGATAGAGGAGATTTTAAAGATCATCAAAAAGAGCGACTACAACGTGGTCGAGCAGCTGGGGTAAACCCCATCCAAAATCTCTATGTTGTCCTTATTGTTGTATTCAGAGGCCCATGCTAAGGCTCTGATTGCCTTCCTGAAGACTGTGCATGTTCCGCAGGAGACATCAGCTAATCAGTTTAAAGATTGCGTGGCTAATCTTACAACAAATAACTAGTTGGGTTTCTCCGATGTTGATTTGACCGCTAAGTGGAAGAATCACAATGATGCCATGCATGTCTCCATTGAGTGCAGGGGCACCACTCTAACTCATGTATTGGTGGATACCGGGTCCTCGTTGAACGTTTTGCCTAAGAAAGCTTTAGACCGGTTGGACTGCAAAGGTTTGGTGTTGAAGCCCAGTAACATTGTGGTCAGGGCCTTTGACGGGTCCAAGAGGATGGTGCACGGAGAAGTGGATATTCCGATTAAGGTTGGTTCACAGGTTTTTGCATCTACTTTCTATGTGATGGACATTCGGCCATCTTATTCTTGTTTGCTGGGTCGCCCGTGGATCCACAAAGCTGGGGCAGTGACTTTTACACTCCACCAGATGCTGAAATACCCAGTGAAGGGGAAAATTGTTACGGTACGAGGAGAGGAGGAATACATGGTGAGCCACCTCAACTCTTTCCGGTATGTGGAGATGGACGGGGAGTTCATTGAGACTCCGTTCAACATTTTGAAGAAGTGCCCCAGATGCTGGCATCAACTGAAATTATTACTGAAGATCCTCCAATGAAGATGGCTTCCCTAAAGGATGCCCGGGATGTTGTTGAGAAAGATGGGTGTGCAAATTGGGGCCAACTCCCTGATTTTGCACATAAGACTAACAAGTTTGGTTTGGGTTTCACTGCAGAAGCTCAAAGGGCTGTGCGGCGTGCATGGATCGGAGGACCTCCCCTGTTTATCAGCAATTCAGGAGTGAATGCCATTGAAGACGATGTTGAAGAATCTGAGTTTGATAGTTGGATCTACCCGACTACTGATGGCGGACTAAACATTTGGACGGCAAAAGACTTCGTCCCAATTTCTTTTATTACCCAGTAATGAGACTTTTGTTTTGAATTTGTAACAGATAATTTTTAAAACTTTACGGCTCGGTGCCTTACCCGAGACACCGTGGCTTTGCTTGTGAGGGCTTTATGTGTGTCATTTCCATATATCATTAATAAAAGCATTGGAAGTTTTCTTGCATTTCAAATTTTGCGCTCCTTGTTTTTCTTTTTTATCTTGCAAAACAGCTATTTTACACACACTCACATATACAGGTCTACATCCACTCTGGATCCCACTGATAATGACTCTGCTACTGCCGGTTATGACTTCGAAAGTCCGATCAACTTAGCTGAAGACGAAGGTGAAGATGATTGCGAAGTGCCTGGTGAAATTGCTAGATTGTTACTTCAGGAAGAGAGGGCTATACAACTGCATGAAGAGCCAGTGGAAACAGTAAATCTGGGTACAAAGATAGACAAGAAAGAGGTTAAGATCGGTGTAAATCTGGAGTCTAGTGTTAAGCAACGGCTAATTCAGATGCTACGTGACTACGTTGAGATCTTTGCTTGGTCTTATGAAGATATGCCTGGGTTGGATACCGATATTGTGGTTCACTAATTGCCTACTAAGGAAGACTGTCCTCCAGTAAAACAGAAAGTTCATTGAATGCTCCCGGAGATGTCTGAGAAAATCAAGGCTGAAGTTATGAAACAGTTTGATACCAGTTTTCTAGTAGTTACTTCTTACCCACAATGGGTGGCCAACGTGGTTCCGGTGCCGAAGAAGGATGGTAAAGTTTAAATGTGTGTTGACTATAGGGATCTGAATAGGGCAAGCCCCAAGGATGATTTCCCTCTGCCTCATATCGACGTTCTGGTTGACAACACCGCACAACACAAGGTCTTTTCCTTTATGGATGGTTTCTCCGGTTACAACCAGATTAAAATGGCTCCCGAAGATATGGAGAAGACAACTTTTGTTACTCAATGGGGTACCTTTTGCTACCAGGTCATGCCTTTCGGATTGAAGAGTGATGGTGCAACATATTAGCGCGCCATGGTCGCTTTGTTCCAATACATGATCCATCATGAGATTGAGGTATACGTTGACAACATGATTGCAAGATCCCAGACTGAAGAAGAACATCTTTACCACCTTCAGAAGTTATTTAACAGGTTGAAGTTGTACAAGCTGAGGTTAAACCCGAACAAGTGCACCATCAGGGTGAGATCTGGTAAGCTGCTAGGTTTCGTTGTAAGTGACAAAGGTATTCAAGTGGATCCTGCAAAGGTGAAGGCTATACAGGAAATGCCAGCTCCCCGAACAGAAAAAGAAGTCAGAGGCTTTCTGGGACGATTATACTACATTGCCCGATTCATCTCACACCTGACTGCTACTTGTGATCCAATCTTCAAGCTACTGAAGAAAGATCAAGTGGTAAGATGGAACGATGAATGTCAGGCCGCTTTTGAAAGGATCAAAGAGTATCTCCAAGAGCCACCTATTATGATGCCTCCAGTTGAAGGGAGACCTCTGATCTTATACTTGACAGTACTCGATAATTCAATGGGGTGCGTGTTGGGGCAGCATGACGAGTCTGGCCGAAAAGAGCATGCTATTTATTACCTTAGCAAAAAGTTTACCGACTGCAAGACCTGATACTCGTTTCTTGAGAAAACTTGTTACGCTTTGGCATGGGTTGCTCGCCGGCTGAGACAGTATATGCTGACTCATACTACTCTATTGATATCAAAGATGGATCCAATCAAGTATATCTTCGAGAAGCCTGCCTTGTCCGGAAGAATAGCAAGATGGCAGATGATCTTGACTGAGTATGACATCCAATATACGACCCAAAAAGCAATCAAGGGAAGTGTGTTGGCAGATCATCTGGCACATCAGGCAGTGGACAATTACCAGTCTATGAACTTTGAATTTTCGGATGAGAATATCATGATAGTAACTGACTGTGAGACACCTGGACCGGATGAAGGACCTGAGGAAGGATCCCGATGGTCTATGCACTTTGATGGAGCTTCAAACGCTTTGGGTAATGGCATTGGCGCCGTGATCATATCTCCTAAAGGCTCTCATACTCCGTTCACCGCCCGACTATGTTTCAACTGCACCAACAATATGGCGGAGTATGAAGCGTGCATCATGGGTCTTCGAGCAGCAATTGACCTAAGGATTATGTTTCTAAATATTTTCGGAGATTCCGCTCTCGTGATCAGTCAGATCAAAGGCGAGTGGGATACAAAACACCCTAATCTTATTCCTTACAAGGAGTATGTGTTGACATTGCTCCCGCACTTTGAAGAGATAACCTTTGAACACTTCCCTAGAGAGGAGAATCAGTTAGCGGACGCACTAGCTACGATGTCTTATATGTTCAAGGTCAGATGGGTCAATGAAGCTCCCCAGATTACCATTGAGAGGTTGGAAGACCCTGCACATTGCTGTGACATTGAGACTGAAGAGGCAACGGATAAACCCTGGTTTCATGAGGTGAAGAGGTATCTTGAGGCTCAGGAATACCCCGAGGGTGCATCTGTTAATGACAAGAAGTTTCTGAGGAGGTTCGCTGCGAAGTTCTTCATCAGCAATGGCATTTTTTACAAGCGTAACCATGATTCAACCTTACTGCGATGTATGGATAAGAACGAGGCAGAAAGGATCATGGCAGAGTTACATGAAGGTACTTACTTTTGGAACTCATTCCAGTGGACACACCATGGCAAAGAAAATCCTACGGGCAGGATATTACTGGTCCACCATGGAAGCCGACTGTTATCAGCATTCTCGGACCTGTCACAAGTTCCAAGTCTATGCTGATAAGGTGCACATACCTCCAGTACCTATGAACGTCTTGACAGCTCCGTGGCCTTTTGCAATGTGGGGGCATTGACATGATCAGTGAGATCAGACCTACGGCATCTAACGGGCATCATTTCATCCTGGTAGCTATTGATTACTTTACGAAGTGGGTTGAAGCAGCTTCCTTTGCTACAGTAACCAAGAACGTCGTGGCACGGTTCATTTGGCACAATATGATTTGTCGATATGGTTTACCAGAGAGGATCATTACTGACAATGGTACAAATCTCAATAATAAGATGATCACGGAGCTCTGCAAGCAGTTCAAGATACAACATCACAACTCTTCTCCTTACCGGCCGAAGATGAATGGGGCCGTTGAAGCGGCTAATAAGAACATCAAGAAGATTGTGCAGAAGATGACGGTGACGTACAAAGATTGGCATGAGATGTTACCATTTTCTCTTCATGAGTACCGTACCTCAGCACAGACGTCAATAGGGGAAACACCCTATTCCTTGGTGTATGGAATGGAGGCCATCTTGCCCATTGAAGTTCAGATACCCTCTCTTCAGATTATGAAGGATGCAGGTTTGAGCGAAGATGACTGGATTCAGACCCGGCTTGATCAGCTGAATTTAATCGATGAGAAAAGACTTACTTCTATTTGTCATGGTCAGACGTATCAAAAACGGATGATCAAGGCATTTAACAAGAAAGTTAGACGACAAGAGTATCAAGTTGGGGATCTGGTAATCAAGCGTATTATCTTACCTCAAGGCGATCCCAGGGGCAAATGGACCCCCACGTACGAAGGTCCATTTGTGGTTAAGAAAATTTTCTCAGGAGGAGCTATGATTCTAACCACCATGGATGGCGATGACCTTCCTCACCCCGTCAATGCAGACATAGTGAAAAGGTACTACGCATAATCAAAGACCCGCTAGGTTGACTGGCCTAGGAAAACATAAGGGCTTCCCGGCGAACCAAAAGGGTTCGGGCAAAAATAAGGGATGAAAATGAAACATCTGTACACCCGGCAAGTCGAAAACCTTAAAAGGAGGCTTGGGCAAAAAAGTGTATCCCGGTGGACTGAAAACCCGAAAGGGCGGCCTAGGAAAAAATTAGGGATCAAAGCATAACACTATGTCTCATTGGATCACCTTGCAACCAGACTTCGGTATCGACAATCAAGCTCAGACGACACTGATAAATCTGATCTACCTTCAACCAAGTAGAAAAATGATGAGATGCTCGAGGACATAAGGGCAATAGCAGAGTCAGAACCCAGTGGGATTGTTCACATAAATGTTTTTCTTTGTTTTTACAAATTGTATAAACTCTATTGTTCGGCGGCGTTCTCTTACTGGGACGTCAACCTCTTGTACAAAAAACGCCTATTTACAGGCCAAACTTCAAAATCAATACAATTCATTTTCAAAGAAATTTCAACTGTTTTTCCTTTATCTATTTTGTTTCGCAAAGAACGTCCAATGTTCATTTTTTATATATGCATTTGACATTAATGGCTGCTCATGAATATTTACATGCGAAACAAAAGACGATTACTTGTAATATCAGAAACAGAGGCAAATAAGTTTGTCCAAGCTTTACAATTGCTCTATCTACCAGGTACGAAGGTAGATTTAACTGAAGAATGTGGCTGAAATACTTTCAGTCCCCGCAGAGTAAGAGAAGGCAACAATGGTAGCTCTCCCCAACTGAGACTCACAACCGCGAATGAATCAGTGATATTCTCCCAAAGCAGAGTTTATCTACCATCAGCACTGAAAAGTCTTATTATCCCCGGCGGAGTATAAAGTATCCCTAGTGGAGTTTGGAAAGTTTCCCCAGCGCAGTCTGAAAAAGTTTCCCTAGTGAAGTTTGGAGAACCATCCCCAGTAGACTCTGGCAGGTTATCCCCAGTAAGGTCGCTATTGGAAAAATCACCCCCAGCGGAGTTCATTCCCTTCACAAGCAGAAACTCGAATCCCCAACAGGATTTAGTATCACCAGATACAGTAATTCATCCCCCAGCGGAATCTATCAACAGGAATCCTCTACAGAGAATCTCTTCCCCACAGAGTAATTTCCCTATCAGTTTATTCCCCAGCGGAGTTATCCTCTCATGCAGGTTTTTTCTCATAATCATCTTCGTGCGCTATCTCCAGCGGAAACGAAGCATTCAATTCTTTTCTCCAGCTAAAAATATTACATTTCCATACATCATGACATGCATATACGCATCATACAACACAATCTCATTTATTTTGAGAACATCATTGCCTGATACATATCATGCATTACATACAACAAACTTTTACCTTTCAGGAAGGATGCGGTTAAATTCTCACAAAATTCAAAGCTATGAAGCTTTTTCCTCCGTTGAATTACAGACGAGTTCCTAAATCTCAGCAGAGAAGTTTTCTCAGTTGAATTACGGGTGAGTTCTTAAATCTCGATGAAGATGTTTCCCTCTAGTCGAATTACTGACAAGTTCTTAAATCTCAACAAAGTTTTCCTCAGTTGAATTACAGACAAGGTCCTAAATCTTGACAAAGTTCCTCCGTCGAATTACAGACGAGTTCCTAAATCTCAGCAGAGTTTTCTCAGTTGAATTACGGGCGAGTTCTTAAATCTCAATGAAGATGTTTCTCCAGTCGAATTACTGACAAGTTCTTAAATCTCAACGGAGTTTTCCTCAGTTGAATTACAGACAAGGTCCTAAATCTCGACAAAATTCCTCCGTCGAATAACAGACGAGTTCCTAAATCTCAGCAGAGTCTTCTCAGTTGAATTACGGGCGAGTTCTTAAATCTCGATGAATATGTTTCCCCAAGTCGAATTACTGACAAGTTCTTAAATCTCAACGGAATTTTCCTCAGTTGAATTACAGATAAGGTCCTAAATCTCGATAAAATTCCTCCGTCGAATTACAGACGAGTTCCTAAATCTCAGCAGAGTTTTCTCAGTTGAATTACGGGTGAGTTCTTGAATCTCAATGAAGATGTTTCCCCAAGTCGAATTATTGACAAGTTCTTAAATCTCAACAGAGTTTTTTCTCAGTTGAATTATAGGCAAGGTCCTAAATCTCGACAAAGTCCTCCGTTGAATTACAAACAGTTCCTAAATCTCAGCAGAGTTTTCTCAGTTGAATTACGGGCGAGTTCTTAAATCTCGATGAAGATGTTTCCCCCCTCAGTTGAATTACGGATAAGTTCCTAAATCTCAACAAAATCAGACTTCCCCAGCAAAATCGTCCATAACAACAGGTATACAAGCTCTCGCTAAGGAATCTCTTTCGTGATCGACACTTCTCCAAATGGCATCTGTAAGCCCATTCCCGACATCACAAGGCTGATACCACTTCATGCGAGTGCAATTTTCTGGGCACTCTAGTGTTCAATCATCTTCCAACTTCGGATCACGAAGGGCTCCAAAGCCAATCTACATCCTCAGGTTTAAGAAGATTGAACAGGGGCAACTGTTGTACCCCAAAATTTTCCCTCCCATATTTCTCAAAACATTGCAATAAAAATCTCCAAGTTGCCCAAAGTTGCTCAAGAAGTTGGTCAGACAAGCTCTCTCCGAAGGCAGTCTACCCCAAATTAGGGTTTTGAGTTGCATCAAGATCCTTGAGTCCAAATGACCTCAAGTGCTCCCCAATGTCCTAATATACTCCCAAGATTATCCATGTCAAATTTCAAGCCTTGCAGAGAAAGTTTGCTCAGTCAATTGCTCAAAGGTCCAAAAATCGACTATGCTTGGGCAAAAGTCAACTGTGACCTACAAACAGTCAAACTTCAAGATTTTTTGTCAACATTCTCAGTTTGAAGGATATTTTATCATTTGATAAAGGGTTGATAATTATTCATCAAGGATTTCTCAAATTTCATCAAGATTCAAAAGTTGTTAAATTAGGGTTTTGTAGGAAAAGTCAACTCAACTTTGACCAAGCATAACTTTCTAATAGTTTATGATAAATGACCCATCCAAAGCTCATTTTGAAGAGGATTCAATTACCTACAATCCATCTTTATACCCCAAGATCATAATAATCACTCACAAGAAGTTATGAATTTGGACATTATAGGTCATTTTGAAAATTCAACAAAAATACCTTTTTTGCCAAAGCTCCAAACTTGAGCATGGAATATCAAATTGAGATGATACCAAAAGGGTTGGTTAGAGGACATCTAAAGTTTTCAAAAAAGTCAAAGAACTCCCCCAAAAGTTCAAAATTGAAGAAGTTATGCATTGTTGAAGTTGGACTTTTT
This sequence comes from Vicia faba, assembly GCA_948472305.1. Lineage (NCBI taxonomy): Eukaryota > Viridiplantae > Streptophyta > Magnoliopsida > Fabales > Fabaceae > Vicia > Vicia faba. The sequence goes on along the minus strand of OX451738.1, from coordinate 512,839,441 downwards.
TGCAAAATTGCCAAAAGCCAACTATCCCCAAAACATCAAATTTTGGCAAATGGGCCCATTCTTTTTCACTTGTTTTGAGTTTTCATTTTTGCCTACGTGTTCTAGCTTTGGCCATGTGTCCATATCTCATTTTTATTATTTAATTTGATTTTTATTTGAATTAATTCATTTTAAATCAAATAAAATCACATAAAATCTAAGGCATTGATAACTAATGATTTTCTGGTTGTTTTAGGCTCCAAATACAGCTAGCTTTGCAATCAAATTCGTACCAAGGCATTAGAGCACATAAAGATTGGATTCAATCCAAAATTGGAAGGTTTTAATGGAAGATCAAATCAAATATTCAATCATCAATGTAAAGAGATTTGGACAAAGTTTGTTACCCTAATACAATGCACATTACATAAGCAAGCAAAGGGCACGAAAATCAGGGTTAGAGATCAAGTGTGGAGGCAGAACCAACTTTGCAAAAATCACAAAAAAACTTGAGATCGAAATCAAGGTTGGAAACATTTTCAAGAGTTGAGACGTATCCCAATTGCTTCCTGGTAACGCTCACAAGCTAACCCAATCAAAACCAGGCGTTTCCAGACCTCCTAGTGCATTGTAAGTCCTTCGTGACATAGCTACATTTTTATTTCGATTCGCATTATTCTGGCATCCATTGAGTGAAATAATTGCATATTTGTGATCACAATAACATTTGCAAGCTTTTGGTATTAACGAATTTCATTTATCTGATCTGTAACAAGAACCACCATAGTTAGGGTTTCTTGGATGTTTTGGGGAGTTTTCGTTTCAGGTAAAATTGAGCTACATGATGGACATCGTTGCATATAGGGGGTTGAGACGAACTCAACCCTGGCCTTATAAATTATTTTCAAAGCCTGAGGAAGATTTTGGAATGATGCTGTGTTTTTAGTTGCGGATAAAAATCCACAGGTAAATATTGCAGGAATTATAGGACAGGGATGAACTCGTGTCACCCACCCATTGGCCGGTTCAAATATTACGCGCTTTTTTTTTATTTTTTTTGGCATTTGATTTGTTTTTATATATTATATTTCATTGGCATTGTTATAACAAAACCAACAACACGCCCCAGCGGTTAACACATCAGCGTTCAAGGCATTCCAAGGCTGGAGGTCAGGGGTTCGATCCCTACCTCCAACCATTTGTATTTTCTTGTTATTTTTCAGGAAATTAAGTGCACGCTCAGGCTTGATGTCTACCATACTCCCTCACCATCAAAGCGCCAGATGGCCAGATCTGGTGGTCAAGATTCAAGGGTACACCATGAGTTGGGTCAACACGTGTGTACTGGATCAGAAAAAGTCAAACAGACCAGCTTAATGGGCCAAATCCCTTGCTATCTACACCTCCAAATTCAGGCCCACTCCCTCTTTCTCTCACTTTTTATTTATTTAATTCAATAATCTTTATTTTTATTTAATTAATTTCTAACCAATAACAATTTTTTCTTCTTATTAAAAAATCACAAAAATATCATTTTTTCCAATTAAAATTAAGAACTTTATTTTTCTCTAACAAATTTTAATTAATTAATTAGGTTTTTAATTTTAGGAAACTTTGATTTATTTTGTAAATAAATAAAATTAATTAGACTTAATTAGGTTTTAACTACTAATTTAATTATTTTATTTTCTTTCTTAAATTAACAAAAATTCCAAAATATGTCATTAATTATTTTTTCCATTAATTTATTTTATAATTAATTTAGCTTTTAATTTTAGGATTAATTTCTTTTCTTAAATAAAAACAACAAAAAGGTGACATTTTCTTTTAAAAAGGGTCAAAACCCTAATTGTGCATCCGATTTAATTTCGCGTCGCGATTTACTTTTCTTTATCCATATTGATGTATCTGCTTCCGCTATGTAATAGATAATTAGGACCTTTTATTTATTTTACCGCTTTATTTTATTTTATTTTCAAAGGGTTGCTTTTGGCGATGTAAATACCCGACGCCTTGTAATTTAATTTCCGCATTTTAATCCCGCAAATTATAACTGCTAGATGTTTGATAATAGGGTTTGCATGACAAGACTGAATGTTTAATCTTAAAATCAAAGTAGATCACCCTTAACATGCGCAAAGATAAAAATAATTGAAAATGATACACTCGCACATGCACACTCCAAAACAAAACTTTTTTTCACACTTACACTCATTTTCAAACAAAGTTTTCAAAAACACTTCATTACACTCTTGAGGACAGAAGCAAGAGTTAAATCGAAGTTAAAACAATAACTTTTCAAAACCCACAAGCACAAAGAAAACATTTTGAAAATGATGAGCAAGTACCTAAGATCCCGTGGGTAACCACGAATAGAAAGGGTGCTAATTCCTTCCCTTTCTATAATCTACCCCCCGTACTCAGAGATAATCTCGAAAAAAGGAATTTTGCTGTGCTTTTTTCCTTTCCTTATTGGATAAAATAAAAGTTGGTGGCGACTCTTACTTACCGCGACATTTTGCGAAAACAAACGCAAAACGCGAACCAGCATTCCAAAAACAGTCAGTTCTTCCCACCGTATCACACTAACAAACCAGGACCCAAAAGGATATGGGTACCTAAGGACAAAATTATATATGTAGCAAATATCTTTAGCAGGAAGGCTAAATCACCAGTCATGGTACCTGGACTCTGGATGCTCTCGACACATGACGGGAAGAAAGCACATGTTCCAAATCCTGGAACTTAAACTGAAGGCTACGTGGGCTTTGGAGGCAACCAAAGAGGGAAGATCATTGGTTCTGGAACAGTAGGTAATGGTAATTTTCCTTCTATAAATAATGTGCTTTTGGTTGATGGATTAATGTATAACATGTTACCCATAAGTCAATTAAGTGATAACGGTTATGATATAATCTTTAATCAAATTTCATGCAAAGCTGTTAGTCAGAAAGATGGAACTATCCTTTTTAATGGAAAGAGGAAAAATAACATTTATAAGATAAAACTTTCTGAACTAAAGAGTCAGAATGTAAAATGTCTTCTCTCTGTTAACAATGAGCAATGGGTCTGGCACAGAAGATTGTGGCATGTTAGTATGAGAGGAATATCTCAGATTAACAAACTCAATCTGGTTAGAGGACTTCCTAATCTGAAGTTCAGCTCAGATGCTCTGTGTGTAGCATGTCTGAAAGGAAAGTTTGTAAAACCTGCTTTTAAATCTAAAAATGTTGTTTCCACCTCTAAGCCATTAGAACTTCTGCACATAAACTTATTTGGACCAGCAAAAACTGCGTCTGTTAGTGGAAGAAGTATGGGTTAGTGATCGTAGATGACTATAGCAGATGGACATGGGTAAAGTTCTTAAGACACAAGGACGAGTCACATTCTGTGTTCGTTACATTCTGTAAAGAAGTTCTGAATAAAAAGGATCTTAGAATTGTCAAATTTAGAAGTGATCATGGTGGAGAATTTGAAAATAAAAAATTTGAAACATTTTTTAATGAAAAAGGCATCTTGCATGACTTCTCTTGTCCTAGAACTCCCCAACAAAATGGAGTTGTAGAACAAAAGAACAGAACACTGCAAGAAATGGCCAAAAACGTGATCAATGAGACTAACATTGCTAAGATCTTCTGGGCAGAAGAAATTAACACAGCGTGTTACATTCTGAATAGAATCTCTATAAGACCTATTCTGGAAAAGACTCCATATAAATTGTGGAAGAACAGAAAGCCCAACATTTCTTATTTCCATCCTTTTGGATGCACTTGTTTTATTCTGAATACTAAAGATCATCTGAACAAGTTTTACTCTAAAGCACAAAAGTGTATTATATTAGGATACTCTAAACGCTCAAGAGGGTACAGAGTATACAATACAGAAACACAGATTCTTGAAGAGTCAATCAGTGTTAGATTTGATGATAATCTTGACCCACAAAATTCAAAGCAGAATGAATATTTTCCAGATATAGAAGTTGAATTCACAGGTACTGAAGACAACCTATCAGAAGTTCCCAACAGAGATGCTCTAACAACTTCAGCAAGAAATATTACAAGTGATCATGTACCTTCTGTTGATCAACTCCAGAAAAGGTTATCCAGAAGCAGCATAGCTCACCCAGAAGATAAGATCCTAGGAAAGAAGGATGATCCAATCAAAACAAGATCAACATTTAGAAACTCTGAAGAATCCCTCATGGGACTGGTCTCTCTGATTGAACCAACAACAATTGATGAAGCTTTTTTGGACAATGACTGGATTCTGGAAATGCAGGAAGAATTAAATCAGTTCATTAGAAATGACTTATGGGATCTGGTTCCCAAACCAAAAGGATTCAACATCATTGGAACAAAGTGGGTTCTCAGAAACAAACTGAACGAGCAAGGAGAAGCAATCAGAAACAAAGCACGACTGGTGGCACAAGGTTATAGTCAGCAAGAGGGGATAGACTATACAGAAACCTTTGCTCCAGTCGCCAGGTTAGAATCTATCAGACTCTTAATCTCATTTGCTATAAACAATGGCATCACTCTGTATCAGATGGATGTCAAAAGTGCATTCCTAAATGGCTAAATAGATGAAGAGGTATATGTGCACCAACCCTCTGGGTTTTAAAATTCCAAACACCCAGAACATGTTTTCAAACTAAAGAAGTCACTCTATGGTCTGAAATAAGCTCCCAGAGCTTGGTATAAAAGACAAAGTAAATTCCTGTTAGAAAAGGAATTCACCAGAGGGAAAGTGGACACAACCTTGTTCTGTAAGACATCTAAGAATGACATTTTAGTTTGTCAGATTTTTGTAGATGATATCATTTTTGGATCCACTAAACCTTCTCTGGGAAGAAAATTTGCTAAGTGCATGCAGGAAGAGTTTGAGATGAGCTTAATGGGGGAACTCAAATTCTTTCTGGGCATTCAAATAAACCAATATCCAGAAGGAACATACATTCATCAGAGCAAATATGTCAGAGAACTTCTGAAGAAATTTGACCTCTCAGAATGTAATCCCTCAAAGACTCTAATGCATCCCACGTGCATTCTAGAAAAGGAAGAGGTAAGTAAAAAGGTAGAGCAGAAAATCTACAGAGGTATGATTGGCTCTCTCCTTTATCTGATGGCTTCAAGGCCTGATATTTTATTTAGTGTTTGCTTATGGTCTAGATTCCAATCAGATCCTAGAGAATCTCACTTAACAGCAGTTAAGCGAATTTTCAAGTATCTGAAAGGTACTACTAATTTGGGTTTGTTTTATAGAAAATCCAATGAATACAGTTTAGTAGGATACTGTGATGCTGACTTTGCTGGGGACAAAGTAGAGCATAAAAGCACTTATGAAAGTTTCCAGTTTCTGGGAGACAATATGATCTCATGGACCAGCAAAAGATAGTACATAATAGCATTGTCAACAGCAGAAGCTGAATACATAGCAGCTGCTGGATATAACATTCCAATGCTCTGGATGAAAAGTCAACTTGAAGACTTCAACATATTTGAGAGTAGCATTCATATGTTCTGTGATAACACTTCTTCCATATGTCTCTCTAGAAATCCCATTTTGTATTCTAGGGCTAAGCATATAGAAATAAAACATCACTTTACTAGGAATATATTCAGAAAGGAATTCTTACTTTAAAATTTATTGACACAGACCATCAATGGGCTGATGTATTTATAAAACCCCTCTCTGAAGATAAATTCAATTTCATTCTAAAACATCTCAGCATGATATTATGTCCAGAATAAAATGTTTTATTTTCATATCCTAACCCTCATAACTTTATTGTTTTCTGTGAACATCTGATCAACTTGCCTTCAGAAGTTAGAAGTACAGTTGTCTCAGAATCTATCTATGAGGATCTGAATGTTTCATTTCAAGGATAGAGGCGTGTAGTTCACATCATCAAACATCTATCATCCTCTCACAAGCTACCTTCTGAGGCTAAACACGCGTTCAAATTCTGAAGGGTCCAAGGTTGTGATTGGATGCATTGAGACACTTGTCAGTGGTAACTGTTTTATATCTCTCTAAATCCCCTAATTTCAGGTTTCATTAAAGCATATAATCATTACTTATTTTATTTCTTACTAGTTAAATTTTCAAAAAACCTATATAAACTCAATTTACTATTTCATTCATTCATGTTTTACCCTCTTCTATATTCTCTCTTGTTCTAGTTTCTTTTTCAAAAAACCTTTCCATTAATTTTCTTCAAAGAATCCGTGTGAACAATGGCATCATCATCAAGTCTCAAGAATCTCAGTGCTCCTGAATCTTCATCAACGGAATAATATGAAGAGCCCATTAGAATGCTACTCACACCGGTTGACAACCTTGAAGTTCTCTGTAAATTGATCGTTGATTTTGAAAGCTTACAAGAAAATGGGTTTAATCTGTATGAAGATGTAACTGCACAGGGATGGAACAGATACTTTGATCATCTGTTGGGTCCAACTTTTCCCATTCTTGTTAAAGAGTTATAGATTCATGCTACCTCATCCAACCACCAGGTCACATCATATGTTATGGGGAAGACGATAGTGATAACAGAAGATTTTATTGGAAAACTCATTGGATACGATGGCGGTGGAGTCAGGTGCATTGATATGGCTGATAGGTGCTCTGACCTAAAATCTATTGCTAGCGAAATCTTCACTTCTGGACATCCATCCAGCAAGATCAGAGACTTGAAGGAATAACACAGAATCTGGGCTAGAATAATTATGGGATGTATCAATCACAGGAAGCCTATAAGCTCTCCTGATTACATCAATATTGATCAGCATTATCTGATTTACTTCATTGCAAAGAAGACCAAGATAAACCTTCCACACTTGCTCTTCAACCATCTCAGAACAAGTGTGAAAGAGACAAGAGAAGAAGAAATAACTAAGAGGGATTGGATTCCTCTAGGAAGATTGATTTCAGATATTCTAACAGAAAATAGGCTGATAGAACATCTGACAGAGGCTCAAGAAATCAGCACTCTGGAAGCAACCGATGGGAAACCTTTGAATGCCAAGAATCTGAAGAAAATGAAGATTGTTGAGAACATTAAGAAGGAACCAACAATTTCTCCTCATGAGACCATCACTTCCAGGAGAATCCCTCTGAAGGATTTTCCACTGTTTTCTGAGATAGATACCTCTCCAGAAATCATAGTCAGATATCTTGAAGCTTGCAAGGCTGATGGGACTATTCTAGAAATAAACATCCAAGATCTACACAAGCCAGCTCCAGAGGTTGTGCTAAAGAAATCCAAAAAGAGGAAGGCAACAGGAGAAGGATCCTCTCAGAGGACACCTAAAGCTGCGAAAAAGAAAGGTAACTTATCTTCTGTTTCTGTTGTAGAATCAATAACTATTCCAACATCTGAAACCATTCCCCTTCAACCAACAGAGAATCCTTCACCTCAAACATTTGAAGATTTTGACATAGAGTTTAACCCATCTGTAACTCTTGGAAACTTCTTGAATAAACCTCACTCCCCCAATCCAAATCCAAATCCAAAACAACATCAACCAGAACTTGCTATAGTTCTATCTGATATTGAAATGTTTGATCAAGAGTTTTCCTCACCACTCCCAGAAAATCCAAACACTCAACCTCAACAACCATAAAATCCATAACCACACTCTCCTCAACCAGAAAATCCACAACCACACTCTCCTCAACCAGAAAATTCACAACCACACTCTCCTTAACCAGAACATCTGAACCTCAACTCACCTCAACTAGAGAATGAAAACCCTCTCACTCCTCCTTCTGAAAATCCATCTTCTGAAATTTCTGAACCATAAATTCAACATGCTACCGCAAACCAATCAGAAGACTCCCCTTCAGATTCTAATACCACTACCCCAAATCCTGGGATAACAGAACCTCTCACGGTTCGTTTAACTCTCACTATTCATGATATTCCAGAAATCCCTTTACCATATGAATCTACACCACCAAACACCCCTAACTCACCAATCCTGATTTCTGACTCTTCCACTCCATCACCCATCAACCGTCCAACTGACAACCTCATACTTGTCATTGATCCATAAGTGTTGGACCAACTAGCTTCCACCTCAAATAAAATTGCCACTCCCAAACCTAAACCAACCTCAACCAAATCAGATGTTGGTAAGAATCTGTTGATTTTTAAAACAGAAATGCATGAATAGATTACTTCTTTGAAGCAAGAAAGTCAAGAGATTTCTAATCCTGCTGCTTCTGATTCTCTGTGGGAAAGATTCAGAAAATGGCTCAACTCTGAAACCCAGAAGCTGAAAGAATTGGGCTATGAAAGAGCTCAGCAGAACTTCAGTGATCAGCTGAAAGCCTTCCAAGATCAAGTTCTGAGCCAAAGGTACAAGAAATAAATTCTTCCGCTGGATAATGCTCCCTGGAAAAAGCACCATCCTTCAGTAGTCTCTGAACCAGATTCTGATAGTCATCCTCGGACTACTGCTCCAGAAAACATGATTGCAACAAAAGAAGTGGTTCAATCAGAAGAGGCTACCGAGTTTTCTTAATGACATGCAACCCCTGAAGATTCACCAGCTTCGTCTCTAGTCATGTAAACTCTGGAAGAGTTGAAGAAGGAGAATGCCTTAATCCATGCCAGACTGGATAAGCAAGAGGATACAAACAAAGAGATCAAGGGTATTTTGGATAAAAAAGAAGATACAACAAAATAAATCAAAGATATTCTGGGAAAGAAGGAAGAATCAAGCACTCCTATTAAGAGCTTGTTGGAAGCATTTTTCACACGTCTTCCCCATCCTTCTTAGATTTTCTTTAATCTGTTTATCTGTAATTTTTTATCTTATCCTCCTTGTTTTCTAAAAATTTTCATTGCATTCTGTTTTCAATATAATTCATCTTTTATACTCTGATTATATTGCTTTTTGATACCTGACAAAAAGGGGGAGAAAGTAAGATAGTTTCAATAACAGTATACCGGGACAAAGTCTCAAACATTATGAATATCTTAACATCTATATTTTCTGAAAAGCTTGAACAGGAATATATTCTGATAAGGACAGAAGGAGATGCATCAAAAGCTCTGACGAGAAGGAACTTCAGGGAAGTAATCAACTCATGGGGAGTCTCTCTTAAGCCTCTTAAGCTTTTTGTTATATATTTTTTCATTGAAAATCCTAGTTTTTGTCATCATCAAAAAGGGGGAGATTGTTAGAACATAGTTTGATTCTACAACCCTTAATTAGAGTTTTAATGATAACAAACACAAAGAACAAATATGCACTCTAAATTTGTTTTATTTTGTATGCAGAAGTTCTGACCGAAACAACATCATAAATTAAGCTACAAAAGCTTTGAAGCTGAGGTAATCAGATTCTACACTGAAGAATGATGATCAGAACCTGCGCTGAAGTGAAGAATACTCTGATTCTGAATAGAAGGTTCATATACCATCAGATCCTCACAACTCTAAGTCATCAATATTCTGAAGCAATTGCAGCATGCAAGATTCTAAGTTATGAAGCGTTACTATTCAATCAAGACAGCATCATATGCAACGGCTTCATTCAGACAAGAATCTTCTCAATATGGAAATAACATTGAATGTCCATTATCACGCTTTATGTTGGACAAGATTTCCATGCCTATATAAATAAGCTTAGAGGAAAAATCGTTTACGATTTTGACACCACTGGAACATACCTCTAAAACACTGCAATCTTACATATTCATATATACGCTCAAAATTGTGTAAAATATCACAATTGTGATACAGTTTTTGTAAGGAAAAACAACAATATATAGTATAGTCTTTTATCTTAATTAAGCTACTTTTCCTTGAGAATAACCGGGTTGTTGTTGTACTCAAGAAGACTTTGGTAGTTGTCAAAGTAGTGTTGTAATCAATTTTTGATTAGTGAATTAAGTCCTCGTTGGAGAGAGGCGAAATCACCTTGGTGGGTGGATTGGAGTAGTTTGAGATCAAACGAACCAGGATAAAAATATCGTGTCTACTGCGCTTTTGCTTTTAAGTTTCAATTCAACCCCCCCCCCCCCCCCCCCCCATTCTTGTGTTTTTCACTTCTTCAATGCTCCGATTGGGTATTTGGTCCCCTTCGATCATGCTTTGATTCATAAGCTTCGATTGGGTATTTATCCCACTTCGATCATGCTTTTATTCATAAGCTTTGATTGGATATTTGGTCCCCTTCGATCAAGCTTTGGTCCACTAGCTTCGATTGAGCATTGGGTCCCCTTCGAGCAAGCTTTGGTCCACAAGCTTCATTTGGGCATATGGCCCCCTACAGGTTTGCTTTGATTCACAAGCAGTAGTCCCTACAAGTTTGTTTTCATTCACCAGCAGTAGCCCCCTACAAGTTTGCTTTGATTCACCAATAGTAGCCTCCTACATACTTGCTTTGATTCACAAAGCAGTGGCCTCCTGCATTTTTGTTTTGATTCACAAAGCAGTGGCCTCCTGCATGCAAGCTTCATTTGAACATTGGTCTCTCACATGTCTGCTTTGATCCATAAGACAAGTGCTTCCCTTTAACCTGCCTTCGAACCACAAGGCAAAAGTCCCCTTCAAATTGCCTTCGATCCACAAGGCAAAGGCCCCTTCAACTTTCCTTCGATTCACAAAGCAATGGCTATCTGCATGCAAGCTTCGACTGGGTAATGTCTATCTTCAGGCCTGCTCTGACTCCACCTCTAAAACCCTTCAACATACATAGTTTCTACACTATGACACATAATATGATCCATTCGAAGAAGCATACATTTGGTCCATTCGAAGGACACATAAATGGTGCCTTCGAAGGACATACAATGGTCCATTCGAAAGACACAAAATTGTTGGAAACAGGTTTGTTTTGCCTTTTGATGAGTTTGGTTCAAGATACTTGCTAGAAAAAGTCCTACATGCTGCCAAGCTCAAGCCTCTTGCGCAATTGCATTCAAAGGAAATGACAAAAGAAGCTTCGACTGGCCAGAGTGAAGTGTTCGATTGGGCTAGTTGGGTATTCTCAGAGCCATCGAAAGGAGATATTCGGAGCCAGTCGAAGAACCAGGTGTGAAGGCATTAGAAGGAGTCAGGGAGTGAAACATGTCCAGGTTTATCCCAAAACCCAAAAGGGTAGGATACCATCAAAAATGGCAATCCTTTAATTTGTATGATTTTACCTTCAAAGCTTGGTTAATGGTTGTCCCTTGCCATTTACATGCACCTCACACCCCTATAAATACAGGCCTAAAGAAACATCATGAGGACGGAAAACAAAAGAAAAAAGAAGAGAGAAAAACCATTACGGGAGACGGACTCATTTGCCCATTGAAACACTTTTTCCAGACACTCACATCACCAGTCAGACGGTAATATCACACACAGGAAGTCACCCAGGCCTTTACACGAGTAATTCCACACCCAAGTTCACAGATCGAAGAATTTCCAGTTGGTAAGGATTCACCAAAATTAAAACTATATTTCTAGGCCCTATAAATACATGTTGTTTGTATATCTGCGCTGCTAACGTCATTTGTGTTTATATGAACATACCATACGCAAGGTAACATGCAGTAATAAAATAATGCCATTAAAAGGCATGATTTGGGTTTGCCTTTCGAAACTTATGATATAGGTAGTTTCAAGCCCAAATAAGCTTAGACCTGAGGGCAGAAGATTCGAATTAGGGAGAAAGACCTGGGTTCGATACCCAGGTCCTGCATCTTTATTTTTTCTAACTTTTGTCTTGCAGATCCAGATCGAAAGGCAGCTTCCTCCCCTGGATCGAAAAATCATATCCCTCCCTGGATCGAAAAACCACATTTCTCCCTGGATCGAAGGATAACCCTTTGTATTTTCATTTTCTTTTTTTGTTCATTTCTTTATTGACTTTATTATTTAAATCAACTTTATATCAAAAAATCACAAAAAAATAGATTCTAGTCTTTTTTTATTAAAATTAATTTTGTTAATTAATAATTAATTACTTAAACATTTTTATAAATTAAAATCAAGTAGATTTTTATTTTTATTTTTACTTTTATAAAAAGCCAAATAAAAGACGTTTTTTAGGATTTAGACGTATTTCCAATTCACGCGCGTTTTTACCTTTTGCATTTTTACTTTCATATTTTTGTATATGCCTACCGGATGTAATAGATCTAAACTAGGACATTTATTGCATTATCCCCCTCAGTTTTGGACATGTAAATAGTCCCCACTCCCCGAAGCTATGTAATAGCGTAGGATTTACTTTCTGCATTTTATATTTTATGTAGAATGTTAACTGTTAGATGTATGTTAATAGGATTGTATGGCAAGAACATGAAAAACAAAACGCTAGCAAACCTAATGCCAAAATACAAAAATAACTTAACATAACTCACTCTCACATGCGTACCTTTAGGGTACTCCCACTTTGGTTGCCTTTGGAAAATAGTCACAACTCTCGAAACATGAGAGATTTTAGTGGCTACTCTCTGGTTTAAAAAGATGATAAGTCCCTCGATGACCCTCTCGATGTTTCCTCGGTAAACAATGATCTTAAAACCCTAGGGTAGTTACTAAAACTTCTTGCCAAGTTGCCTTAGTGACTATAAAACGTCCCTTCGAATGTCCCTCAAACATCCAACGATAGGTCTACCTACTCACTAATAGTAGGATAGCATCGTCTAAAGGAAAAGAGTGAAAGAACGAACATTTCAAGTAAAGTAGATAGTTCCTAGATGTTATGCTCAAAAACAAACTTTTACACTTACACAAAACAATTTTCAAAAACCTCTTTCAAAAACGCTTTATCAACACTCTTGAGGACTGATACAAGAGTTATCATAAAGCCAACTTCCTTACTATGGCATTTCAAAATACTTTTCAAAAACACACAAAAACACAAGGTATTTCAAAAATGAGCTAAACATCTAAGAGCCCGTAGAAAACTACGGATGGAAAGGGTGCTAACACCTTCCATTTCCATAATCTACCCCCCTTACTCAGAAATAATCTCGAAAGGTCTTTTTCTATTCTTTTCACCCTTTACTTTGTCGGATAAAAGAAAAGTCGGTGGCGACTCTTTTTTACCGCAACATTTGTGAACACAAACATAAAACCAGTATAATAGTTAGTTCTGCCACCGTATCACAGAACTGGCGAATCTGCTGGGGAAACAATAAAAAGTGGGGTTACCTTAGAGTTTAGTTCATTATATATTTGCTTTCGTTGTGTGTTTTATTTGCATTAACTTTGATGGTTTGCTTGGGTTTACTTGTAAAGATCCTACGCCCGGATCTGGGACACCTTTTAGGTAAGTAGAAATAGATCGTGGGGACTGTGTGGGGGCATACTGACACGGTTGAAATGATAGCTACATTGGTGTGACACATTTGTTGGTACCGATAGCCCTTGAGTAGTCAAGGAGAATACAGGGCCCCTGTGTGGTGTCGTGAAGCACCAACTGACCTTAGAACACTTAATTGAACAACTTGGCCATTAGGAAGTAGTGAGATAGCTAGCTTTGGTGCAACCTGATGTTGGTTGATACTCGATATTACACTGGTGAGATCTGACTTCTAGGATATTTCGGTCTCCAATAAAAAGGCTTGCGCTGAAACAATGCCCGGTGAAGAAAGATCAATGATATTGAGATTCCCTAGAACCCGATTACTATTAATAGGACAGGTTGAACCAACTATACTACAAGAGGGTACTTACCTATGGAATCCATACAAGCCTGAACCTAAGGCTACTGGTGTGATTTTTTTGCTTTCATTATCTAACAACTTGAACTCCTTGAAGGGTTTTGTTTATCATCTGATGATGTGAGTCATTGTCCAATAACTTGATTTTCCTGCAAGACATACTTGTCTTCATCACCTTACATTTTTTCTTGATGCATAGCATAAACATCATAACATCATGCCATAGAAATTCCTTAACCATTTCAAGGATCTCAAGGGCCTGTAATGCAGGTTATGATAAATCAGACATCTAGCAAGGGGCAAGGGGATTTATTTTCCTCTAGACAATGCCGTCAAAAGACCAAAACACAACAACTTGAGTCAGGGGCTATGACCCACTTGATATGGTAAGCTTGATTCTCACAGAAGGACGTTCAACGATACGAAGTTCTTCAATCAAATTTGCAGTCAACTCCTAACATCTTCTTGTGTTTACCCCGTGAGATCCTTGAAAACATTTATATATCATGCATGCCATCGCATACCAGGTATTCTTAAGACAAGTTTCTCATTTTTTCACTGTTTATTTCAGTAAGAAAATGGATCTAGAGAAAACAATTAAAGATTTCCAAGCTCAGAATGCCCAGTTCCAACACATATTCCTGAACTTAGCCAAGGGGCAGGAAGAATGAAAGCTCTCGTCATCAAAGAGAAGAAGATGAAGGCAAAGAAACTGGCTGACATCTTGAATATAAGAAGAAGACTTAGAGGAACATCCGAGCAAGCTCTAGATCTTACAACTCCATCAAACGAGGGGGATAATCATGAAGAAGTTAACAACCCAGGGACTGATGAAGAAAAAGCTGATTACTCTGAGGAACAATATCCTCCTGCTGATGATAAACACAAACAACTAGAGGATCGTCTCAATGCTATGGAGATTCAGCAGGTACCTAGCTTGTACTTTGAAGAGTTAGGGATGGTTTCTGGATTGGTCATCCCAACAAAGTTCAAGGTTCCCACATTTGCTAAGTATGACGGGGCCTCTTGTCCTAAACTTCACTTGAGATCATATGTCAGAAAGATACAGCCTCACACTGCTAACCGAAAGTTATGGGTCCATTTCTTCCAAGAAAGTTTGGCTGGAACTCAACTGGAGTGGTTCTATCAGTTGGAAGGAACCGACATTCATACCTGAGAAGACTTGGTCGCTGATTTCTACAAGCATTACCAATACAATGTTGACCTGGAACCAACTCGAGTATAATTGCATAATATGTCCATGGGCTCAAGAGAAGGGTTCAAGGAATATGCACAAAATTGGAGGGAATTAGCTGGCAGGGTGCAACCTCCTCTGTCTGATCAGGAAATGGTAGACATGTTTATGGGCACTCTGACGGGCCCGTTCTTCAATTTGATGATTAGGAGTTCTTCGTCTGGTTTTACAGAGTTGGTACTGACTGGGGAGAGGATCGAAAGCGGTATGAAGAGTGGGAAGATTCTGATGGCCGCACCCTCTAATGCTGAGAAGAGGCCATTTGGTGGTAAAAAAGAAACTAATGTTATCTATGGTCAAAGAGACCATAGTAAAAAGGACCACCATCAGTCCGTGGGAGCGGTGTTAACTCCTAATCTTACACCTGTTCGACCACAATGGGTCAATAGGCGTAGGATAAAGTTTCAAGAAAGGCAGTACGCTAAGATTAATATGCCATTGTCTCAAGCGTTACAACATTTTCTGAAAGTAGAACTGATTACACTAAAGGATCCTCCTCAAAACCTTGATACCTCTTCTCCTAACTACAATCCAAATGTAAAATGTGACTACCATTCTGATAGTCCTAGGAACGACACCGATAGTTGTTGGACTCTGAAGAACAAGATTCAAGATTTGATCAACAGCAAGGAGATTGAATTTGACCCTCCTAAGGATCCCAATGTGATCAGTGCTCCCATGCCAAATCATTGAGGGTGTCCAGTTCATTTTGAATTTTCAATTGTAATTTCTTTTGTTTGTTTGAATGCTTATCCATTATGTCAAACTCTATTTTCATTAATGCATCATATATGTTTGTCTTGAATCAATTCATTTGTATTCACTATATTCGAACTGTGTTTTACTTCTTTTTTGTGATATTCAACTCTTGATTAAAAGATATAAGGTTTTAGAGGGAGGATGACCAAAATGATACCATAATCATACAGTGTGCTTTTGGACAGACCTTGCTAACGATGTACAAGCATTCCTTCAAATCCTAAACAGTGGAGTTATAAGGAAGATAATCCCTAGTCAACCCCTTTGAGCCTAAGAAGTAGGAGTTTTCTTTTTCTCACAAATTAAAACCCTTAATCATAACCTGGGGCAGAGTAGTTTCTCAGTTAGTTCTAATTGGAATTCAATCACAAGCTTTATCTTCATACACAACGAGTGGTGTTGAAGATGCCCTTCCAGAAAAAAAGATGGTGATGGTTCCACATAATCATTAAAACAAGAAGTCATTATCTCTCAAAAGAAAAGCCCGCTAAGTCAAAATATATGAAGGAGACTTAAGAAAAAAACTGGGGCATCCCGCTGACTGTAATTGTAAAAGAAACAGTTCAGGAAAAAAAGGAAGGGATAATAAAATTTAAAAAAAGAGGTCGTTACAAATCCTCAATAAAAGGAAATGGTCACAAAACTGATTGCCTTCTCAAATAAACATTAAATTTCTGAACCATCAATGGAATATCAGGGCCAAGATTCCAGAACTCAATTGGGATCTAAACGCACAATTAACTAAGTATAAAACTGAATAACATCACGAAGAATGGGTTCGGTACAAATAAATTTTGAGCCTTTATCTTTTTTTCTTAAACCGTGAACCATGCCACTTTACAACCCTTAAAAGACCTAGCTGAAGCATGGGTTAGTTTGAAATCATACTGTTACAAAAGGTATGTTGACTCATGTAAGGTTTGCTACAAATCCTGAGTTGATATCACATTCTTACAAAATTTATTATTTTACTAAAAAATTCATTTTCAAAAAAGTTCAAGACAGACATAAGCTTTGAATTTTTAAAATACCATTGTTTGCATATGACTTTTTGTTCAACAGCAGAGAAATTCGCACGACAGATATTCGATGAACAAAAATCCTCTCAGTGAACAGAATCACCTCAGATGGAAAGACATTTCCTTTAACAGGCCTTTCATAATAAAGGGGCATGTAATGGTGTCTAACTGATTTGGGGCAGTCAAGTCAAGATTCAAGGAATCTCTCAAAGAGTGCCCAATAGCCAGGGCCAGATCTCCATCTGAATCACTTGGGGCATTAATCATGCATTCCAGCAAAGGGTCACAAATGATCAAGCAAACATTTTTCTATCAGTGTTACAATGCTTACTACTATGCACAGTGACAATTCTCGGAACCCTGTGAACACGGACATAGTCAGAAAATAGTACGCATGAAAAAAGACCCGCTAGGTTGACTGGCCTAGGAAAAAACAAGGGCATCCCGGTGAACCCAAAGAGTTCAGGCAAACATTAGGGATATACATATGGAAAAAATATGTACACCCAACAAGTCGAAAACCTTAAAAGGCGGCTTGGGCAAAAAAGGGTATCCCGGTGGACCGAAAATCTGAAAGGAAAGTCCAGGCAAAAGTTAGGGATTAAAGCATATGACCATGTCCCGTCATCTCGTCACTTGTCTATCAGTAGAAGACTTATTACCCTGATCATCATTCACCAAGGACTCTAAGAGTTTTTATAACATTCAAACCATCTACAAAATCCCCAGCAGATACTTTCTCCAGCAGGTACAGAGGTAGGGGAATTCTACCATAAATTCACTTCCATATCCTCAGTTCACAGCCTAATGATGTCAAAGTTATTTATATCCCCGATAGAGCAAGAATCTCCAATCACTTCCTCGGCATGTTAAAGAATTCCCTAGTCTTATTTCACAAGCTATTCGGATTCCCCAGCGGGATTTCATAAAAATCCCCAAGCAGCTCACGGAGTTCCCTTCCCCAACAAAGTTTATTTCTCTAACAATGGAAGTTCATCTCCCAGCAATTCAACTTCAACAAAATTTGAAGACTTACATTCTTCATCCCCAACAACAATCCGGGGTTTATTTTCCCTAGTTCAACAATACAACAAGGGAACGACTGACACGTTCATACATTGCATTCGTTCATCATTTTACAAATGTCATAGCATATGCAACACGAACGCATATATCACAATATCATTTAGTTTGAGAATGTCATTTGCACTTCATGCATCATGACATTACATATAGTTAACCCTTTATCTTTTCAGGTAAAAGTCTATAAACAGACGAATATCATCAACTATTTACATGACCAGACAAATTTCTAGTACCCTGCTGAAGTAGTAATCGTCAAAGATTCCTTCATCACCTGCTGAAGTAGTAACCATCAAAGATTCTTTCATCACCTGTTGAAGTAGTAATCGTCAAAGATTCCTTCATTATCTGTTGAGGTAGTAATCGTCAAAGATTCCTTCATTATCTGTTGAGCTAGTAATCGTCAAAGATTCCTTCATCAGCTGCTGAAGTAGTAATCGTCAAAGATTCCTTCATTATCTGTTGAGGTGGTAATCGTCAAATATTCCTTCATTATCTGTTGAGGTAGTTAACGTCAAAGATTCCTTCATCACCTGTTGAGGTAGTAATCGTCCAAGATTCCTTCATTATCTATCGAGGTAGTAATCGTCAAAGATTCCTTCATCACCTGCTGAAGTAGTAATCGTTAAAGATTCCTTCATCACCTGCTAAAGTAGTAATCATCAAAGATTCCTTCATTATCTGTTGAGGTAGTACTCGTCCAAGATTCCTTTATTATCTGTTGAGGTAGTAATCGTTAAAGATTCCTTCATCATCTGTTGAGGTAGTAATCATCCAAGATTCCTTCATTATCTGCTGAGGTAGTAATCGTCCAAGGTTCCTTCATTATCTGTTGAGGTAGTAATCGTCCAAGATTCCTTCATTATCTGTTGAATAGTAATCGTCAAAGATTCCCTCATTATATGTTGAGGTAGTAATTGTCCAAGATTCCTTCATCATATGTTAAGGTAGTAATCATCCAAGATTCCTTCGTTATCTGCTGAGGTAGTAATCGGCCAAGGTTCCTTCATTATCTGTTGAGGTAGTAATCGTCTAAGATTCCTTCATTATCTGTTGAGGTAGTAATCGTCAAAGATTCCTTCATTATATGTTGAGGTAGAAATCATATAAGATTCCTTCATTATCTGTTGAGGTAGTAATCGTCAAAGATTCCTTCATCACTTGCTGAAGTAGTAATCGTCAAAGATTCCTTCATTACCTGTCGAAGTCGTAGTTGCCAAAGACTCCTTATAATAACCCTCTAGATGTAGCTTTACACAGGCTCATCTTAAAGTAGCCCCACATATACTCCTTCTCATATATCTCCAGATGAAATTTAACACAGACTCATCCTGAAGCAGCCCTACATAGGCTCCTTCTAATACAGTTCCATATAGCAGTTAATTTTCATTCTCCCCAGCAAGTTACTGTGAAGCCTGGATTTCAATCAGAAAATAGCTAACTTTCATCTCTCTAATCAAGAGATAACTCCTTAGTAGCACCTTGGACAACTGAAGTTCCTAGACTTTATTCCCCAAAGAGTTTTCCTCAAGCGGAGTCCTCCTCAGACTATAGGAACGGGAATCCCCATAAACAGACCTCTTATGAAGTCAGCATCTACCTTGGATGGCATCTTTAAGCCCATCTCTGGAAACTCTCAGTCATCTTCTCCGAACGGCATCTTTAAGCCCATTCCCCACACAATCAACTATCACATCATCGAGTGCAAATTTCTGGACACTCTAGTGTTCAATCATCTTCCACCTTCTGATCACGAAAGGAAAATAAGCCAATCTAAATCTTCAGGTTTAACAAGATTGAACAGGGGCAGTTGTTGTACCTCAAAATTTTCCCTCTCATTTCTCAAGATTTTTCTCACAAAATTTCTACTGGGTCAAGGCTGCACTAGTTTCCATGGATCATATTAGGCTCTCAAGCATCAAATCAAAGAAGAGTAAGTTAGCCTTGATTCATAAGCTTTGATTGGGCATCTAAAATCCTTCGAGCGAGATTTTGTTTCAAAGTATTCGATTGTGCATTTGGTCCCCTTCGATCAAGCTTTGGTCCACCAACTTCGATTAAGCATTGAGCCCCCTTCGACCAGGGTTTGATTCGTAAGCTCCGATTGGGTATTTGGTCCCCTTCGATCATGCTTTGATTCATAAGATTCGATTGGGTATTTAGCCCCCTTCGATCATGCTTTGATTCATAAGCTTCAATTGGATATTTGGTCCCTTTCGATCAAGCTTTGGTCCACCAGCTTCGATTGAGAATTGGGTCCCCTTAGAGCAAGCTTTGGTCCACAAGCTTCATTTGGGTATATGGCCCCATACATGTTTGCTTCGATTCACCAGCAGTAGCCCCCTACAAGTTTGCTTCGATTCACCAGCAGTATCCCCCTACAAGTTTGTTTTGATTCACCAGAAGTAGCCTCCTACATACTTTCTTTGATTCACAAAGTAGTGGCCTCCTACATGTTTGTTTTGATTCACAAAGTAGTGGCCTCCTACATGCAAGCTTCATTTGAACATTGGTCTCTTACATGTCTGCTTTGATCCACAAGACACCTGCTTCCCTTCAACCTGCCTTCGACCTACAAGGCAAAAGGCCCCTTCAACTTGCCTTCGATCCACAAGGCAAAGGCCCCTTCAACTTGCCTTCGATTCATAAAGCAATGGCTATCTGCATGCAAGCTTCGACTGGGAAATGTCTATCTTCACCTCTAAAACCCTTCAACATACATAGTTTCTACACTATGACACACGATATAGTCCATTCGAAGAAGCATACATTTGGTCTATTCGAAGGACACACAAATGGTGCCTTCGAAGGACATACAGTTTGTCCATCAAAAGACACACAATTATTTGAAACAAGTTTGTTTTGCCTTTTGATTGGTTTGGTTTAAGATACTTTCCGGCCAAAGTCCTACATGCTTCCAAGCCCAAGCCTCCTGCGCAATTGTATTCGAAGGAAATGACAAGAGAAGCTTTGTCTGGCCAGAGTGAAGTGTTCGATTAGGCTAGTCGGGTATTCTCAGAGCCATCGAAAGGAGAAATTCAAAGCCAGTCAAAGAACCAGGTGTGAAAGCACTTGAAGGCGTCATGGAGTGAAACATGTCCAGGTTCATCCCAAAATCCAAAAGGGTAGGAATCCATCAAAAATGGCAATCCTTTAATTTGTCTGATTTTTCCTTCAAAGCTTGGTTAATGGTTGTCCCTTTCCATTTCCATGCACCTCACACCCCTATAAATATAAACCTAAAGATACATCATGAGGACGGAAAAAAATGAAAAAAGAAGAGAGAAAAACCATTAGGGGGGACTGACTCATTTTCCAATCGAAACACTTTTTCCAGAAACTCACATCACCAGCCAGACAGAAATACCATGCACATGAATCCACCCATGCCTTTACACGAGCAATTCCATGCCCAAGTTCACAGATCGAAGCATTTCCAGTTGGTAAGGATTCACCAAAATCAAAACTGTATTTCTAGGCCCTTTAAATACACGTTGTTTGTATATATGCGCTGCTAATGTCGTTTGTGTTTACATGAACATATCATACACAAGGTAAAATGCAGGAATGATATCATGCCATCGAAAGGCATGATTTGGGTTTGCCTTTCGAAACTCATGATATAGGCAATTTCAAGCACAAATAAGCTTAGACCTAAGGGCAGAAGTGTCGAATTAGGGAGAAAGACCTAGGTTCGATACCCAGGTCCTACATCTTTATTTTTTCTAACTTTTGTCTTGCAGATCCAGATCGAAAGGTAGCTTCCTCCCCCGGGTCGAAAAACCATATCCCTCCTTGTATCAAAAAACCACATTACTCCCTAGATCGAAGGATAACCCTTTGTATTTTCATTTTGTTTTTTCTTCATTTCTTTATTGACTTTATTATTTAAATCAACTTTATATCAAAAAATCACAAAAAATTAGGTTCTAGTCTTTTTTTAATTAAAATTAATTTTGTTAATTAATTATTAATTACTTAAACATTTTAATAAATTAAAATCAAGTATATTTTTATTTTTATTTTTACTTTTATAAAAAAACAAACAAAAGACGTTTTTTAGGATTTAGACATATTTCCAATTCACGTGAGTTTTTACCTTTTGCATTTTTACTTTCACATTTTTGTATATGCCTACTGGATGTAATAGATTTAAACTAGGACATTTAGTGCATTATCCCCCTCGTTTTTGGACATGTAAATAATTCCCCCACCCCGAAGTCATGTAATAGCGTAGGATTTACTTTCTGCATTTTATATTTTCTTTATAATATTGACTGATAGATGTATGTTAATAGGATTGTATGGAAAGAACATAAAAAACAAAACGCTAGCAAACCTAATGCAAAAGATAAAAATATTTAAACATATCACACTCTCACATGCGCACCTTTAGTGTAATCCCACTTTGGTTGCCTTCGGAAAATAGTCACAACTCTAGAAACATGAGAGATTTTAGTGGCTACCCTCTGGTTTAAAAAGGTCATAAGTCCCTTGACGACCCTCTCGATGTTTCCTCGGTAAACAATGATCTTAAAACCCTAGGGTAGATACTAAAACTTCTTTCCAAGTTGCCTTCGTGACTATAAAACGTCCCTTCGAATGTCCCTCAAACATCCAACGATGGGGCTACCTACTTACTAATAGTAGGATAGCACTGTCTAAAGGAAAAGAGGAAAAGAACGAACCTTTCAAGTAAAGTAGATAGTTCCTAGATGCTATTCTCAAAAACAAACATTTACACTTACACAAAACAATTTTCAAAAACCTTTTTCAAAAACGCTTTATCAACACTCTTGACGACTGATACAAGACTTATCATAAAGCCAACTGCCTCACTATGGAATTACAAAATTCTTTTCAAAAACACAAGGTATTTCAAAAATGAGTGTTGTACCCTAACATTTGCCCTCTCATTTCACTCAAAACATACTCCTAGAGGTCCTCAATTGCTCAAGAATGCCCAAGAATTAACCAGACAAATTCTCCACTAAGACAAGGAACCTTCAACTAGGGTTTCCACTTTCATCAAGATATGTGAATTCCAAAGGTCTCAAATCTTTTACATTGTCATAATATGTTCTCAAGACCATCAATGTCAAGTTTCATGCCTTGCACAAGAAGTTTGCTCAGTCAACTGCTCAAATGCCTAAAAATCAACGGTACTAGGTCAAAAGTCAATTGTGACCCTCATGCAATCAAACTTCAAGATTTTTGGTCAACATAAACATTTTTAAGTAACATACATCATTTGATCAAGGGTTGATCATGATTCCTCAAGGAATGCCCCAAATTCACCAAAACTCAAAAGTTGCTAAATTAGGGTTTCTATAGGAAAAGTCAACCAAACTTTGACCAGGCATTACTTTCTCATAGTTTATCAGAAATTTCTCATCCAAGGCTCATTTTGAAGAGGATTCAATTCCCTACAACTCATATTGAGCCCTCAAGTTCAAGAAATGCACTCATGAAAAGATATAAATTCAGACATTATAGGTCCTTTTCAAAAGTCAACAAAAACACCTTTTGGGTCAAAGTTTCTTATATGAACATGGAAGACCCAGTGGAGATGAAACAAAAAGGGTTGTTTAGAGGACACGCTAAGCTTTCTAAAAACTCCAAGAACACCCTCTTAGGATCAAAATTGAGAGAGATGTACATTGTCAAAGTTGGCCATTTTTGGAAATTTGCACAAAGTCAACCATGCCCAAAATGCATTTTTCTTCAAATGGGCCCAACATTTTATGCTTGCATCTTACTCCTAGCCTGGTCCACGACCCATGAACCACCCCATGTCTCATTTACTTATTTATTTAATTTATTTTGATTTTATTTATTTAAAATTCAAATAAAATCAAATTAAATCAAGAATAAATCAAATAAATGGGATACGATTTGTTTTTGCCATTGATTGAATATCTCATGAACTGTCCAATGAAGAGAAAATCGCATCAAGCCATAGAAGGGAGGAAATCTCCAAATTTGGAAAGATTTGAAGAGATCTAAAATGCATTCATATCTTTGGATTCTTGCCAAAACTATTAACCTAATTGATTCACATACATCTAGAAGATCATTGTGAACCCTAAGAAAGGAAATCATGCGCAAACTTCCTTAAGAGAGCAAGCAATTCCAAGCCCAGTAATCCATTCCTGGACATTTTCTGAAGCTATTCCAATCATCCTCAAGCCTTAAAACCTTCAGAAATCGCGCCTCACAGTACCACGGATTGCATCTTTTTTCAAAATCCGTTTTCAATGATTTATCCATTATAAATCTGTTTTGATCATATATCCATGCTTGCTATCATATTTTCAATGTTTTTGATTGGTTTGATTGAAGTTTGAGTGAAGGAATGGCACGATTCCATTGTTAGGTTTTGAGGTCCCAAATTGGGAATTCTATATAGAGGAAAAATTGGACAAAATTAGGGGTACTATCATGCTCAGGAGATGATTTGCAATTGATCCATGTCTTTGGTGTGAATTTATTCTACTTGTGTTGCGTCTTTGAATTTTACAAGTTTATAGCTACGAATAAAATCCGTCACTATAGCCTATAGTGACAGAAATAAATGTACGTAAAAGCTTAATACCTAAAACGACAATTCTGGGAAGAAGATGAGGGCGTGGCAGCATCCCATTGGCCATTTGAATCCACACGCGTTTTTTTCTGGACAAGGCACCTTGTTTACATTATATTTTATTTATTTCATTATATTTTCAAATGATCTTTCCAACGCAGTTGGTCAGGGAGCGTGTATATAATGCAAATGTCCTGGGTTCGATCCCAGGCGTGTGCTTTTATATTTTTCTTGACAATTAATTGTAGATTCAGCGCATCTCCTAGCCAAGCGTCCACCGAGCACTCATAGATCCCACCCTTTGGATCATCTCAAAGCAAATCTGACGTTCCAGAGTTGAAGACCCGTGGTGAACTCTCAGAAGCTGGTCCACACTGGACCACACGCATGACAAATGGGCCTACCATTTTGGGCTTGGCAAATTCCATTCCACACCCCCAAATTGCTTCTCTTAACAGGCCCACTTTTATTTTTCTTCCTTATTTTTTATTTTATTTCATTTTTATTTTTATTTTATTTGTTTCAAAAATCATTTTTTATTAAATAAAAAAATCACAAAAGCATTAAAATCAGATTTTTTTTCATAAAATATTTTATTTCATTAATTAATTAGACTAATTTAATTAGGGCAATTTAAATTCTTTTTTTTTTTCATAATTAAAATCAATTAGAAAATTAGGGTTAATTTGCAAATAGTTAATTTTCTCAATAAAAAAATAACAAAAATATTTTCTTCGATTCCCTTTGAATTTAGACTTTGATTCCCGCATTTAATTCGTCGCGCGTGCAATATTTTATTTTTTCCAATTATTGTATTTGCTTCGAGTTTATAATAGCTTTTAATTAGGGTTTACCGCTTATTATTTACTGTTTAATCCCCAGTTTTTGGTTATGTAACCCCCTCCCCAAAGCTTTGTAATAGCGTAGATTTATTTTTCCGCTTTTAATTTCCGCAACTATTAATTGCTAGATGATTAATAATAGGATTGTATGCAAAAGACAAATGAAATTAAAACAGTAGAAAACCCTAATTGCGCAAAGATAATCAACTGAAATCAAACACATGCACATGTTCACTCCTAGGGTTTGCCCTACTTCGGATTCCTTCGGTAAATGGTCATGAAGTATAGGGAATTTTAGTGGTCTCCCTCTAGCCCCAAAAGATAAAAAATGACCCATTCGAATGTTTCCTCGGAAAGACCTTTAAGACTCTAGGGTAAATACTAAAGTTTCCTAACCATTTCTTCAGCGACCGTAATTGTCCCTTCGAACGTCCCTTAAACTCCAACGATGGGGCTACCTACTCCTTAATAGTAGGATAGCACTGTCTAAAGGAAGCAAGAAAATGAATAGTCTTTTTCGAGTAGGTAGAAACTCCTAGGTACTTTCTCAAAACAACAAAAACTCTTTCACACCAACACTTTCAAAACAGTTTTCAAAAACAACTTCGTCACACTCTTGAGGACAGATACAAGGGTTACAACGAAGTTAAACAAAAACTTTTTCAAAACACACACAAGCAATTTCAAAATGAGCAAGTACCTAAGAGCCAGTGGAAAACCACAGATAGAAAGGGTGCTAACACCTTCTCTTTCTATAATCTACCCCTCGTACTCAGAAATATCTCGAAAAAGGTTTTTTCTGTTATTTTCCCTTTTCCTTTGTTGGATGAAATAAAAGTCGATGGTGACTCTTTCTTACCGTGACATTTGTGAACAAAAAATGCAAACCAGTATAATAGTCGGTTCTTCCACCGTATCACAGAACTGGTGACTCTGCTGGGCACCTAATAAAGTGGGGTTTACCTTAGGATCTAGGTTATTTTTAATTGCTTTCTTGTTTGCTTTGCCTGCTTTATCTTTAAGGGTTTTTGCTTGGGTATTGTTGAAGATCCTACACCCGGATATGGGGGAACTTTTTAGGTAAACAAAAATAGATCGTGGAGACTGTACGACATAGACCGATATGGTTTAAGCGATGGTTGTGTTGGTTTGACACTTTGGTTGATATTGGTATCCTTCGTGTGGAAACAAGGAGAATACGGGGTCGTCGCATGGGGTCGTGAAGCACTAACAGACCTTAGAACCTTAGTTGAACAAACTTGGCCATTAGAAAGTAGCGAAATAGCCGACCTCGGTATAAAGCTGAGGATTGGTTAATACTCGATGCTACACTCATTGAGATCAGACTTTCGTGATATTTCAGCCGCAAGAAAAGATTTCCTAAGCTAAAACAATGCCCGATAAAGGATGATCAATGATATTGAGAATCCTTAGAACCCGATTACTTTTCTTAGACAGGTTTGAAACCAACTAAACTTCAAGAGGGTACTTACCTTTAACCTCATGCAAGCCTTTGAACCTAAGGTCTTTTGTGTGCTTTGCTTGCGTGTGATTTACTTTGTTTGAACATGACATCATGCATAATAACATAGCATCCATTCTCATTACACTAACCATTTCAAGGACCAAGGTAATTTATCTTTGTTATGTTTTTCAGATCATGGCTTCTGCTCGTAGAAATACTATCTAAATCAGCTTTGTGAGAATACCTCTCCAACTCAAGGAGCTATTATCAAGGGTTCCTGAAACTTCTTCGTTCACTAAGAGACATGGTTGACTTCTCAACCTGGTTACTTCGAGCTTTGATGAAAAGATGATGGGGGTACTCTTTCAGTTCTTTGATCCCAAGCACCACTGATTTACCTTTCTAGACTATCAGTTGGTGCCTACCATGGAAGAGTTCTCTCAGTTATTAGATATACCTATTCTTGACCAAATGCCTTTCCCAGGTTTGTAAGAATTTCCCAAGCCAGAGATCATTGCCTCGGCTTTGCATCTGAAACGGGCCGACGTGGTATCCAATTGGGAAACAAGAAGTGGAGTCAAGGGTCTTTTAGCCAAGTTCCTAATAGAGAAGGCCCAACTATTTTGGAATTATTTGGACTTTTAGGCTTTTAAGGAGGTTTTGGCCCTTATAATTTATGAGTTAGTAATGTTCCCTAATCCAGACTTTCTCATAGACGTGAATGCTATCAAGATCTTCCTCTCTCAGAACCTTGTGCCTACTTTGCTCGGAGATATCTTGCATGCTCTCCAAACTCGTACTATGAAGAGAAGAAGGGTTCTTATGTGCTGCATGCCATTACTGTCGAGGTGGTTTATTTCTCACCTCCATAAGTCAGTGATGAAGAATGAAGAAGGTTTGGGTTGGTCGCAAATGATAATGTCACTTTCTCACACGAATATTCTCTAGTATTCTTGATCTATGGGAAGCATTTCTATTATTGACTGTTGTGGGGAGTTCCCTAATGTCCCACTACTTGGCATTAGGGGAGGCATAACTTACAATCCTTGTTTAGCTCTGCGACAGTTTGGTTACGCTCGAAGGGATGGTCCTCATGAGATGCTTATCCAGGGCATTATGTTTAACTATGAGGATGGTGTTCAAGGGTATCGCCAGAGGTTCATACGAGCCTGGGGCATGGTAAACAGATCTGACGTCAAGACTTTGGGGCCGAAAAATTCCAATGGGTACGAGCTCGTGCTCAGAAACTGATGATGTCGTACATAGATATCTTGCCAGTGATTGTGGAGCCCATTACTGAAGGGGATATTCCCTACACGGTTCTTCATCCTGATATGCCCACTGATCTTGAAGAATTACAGAGGTCCTAGATTCAGTTGAAGAAGGAGTGGGACACTTATAGGGATCAATTTTATGCCCAGGAGAAGAAAGTCTTAGAGCTCACAAAGAAAATTCATGAGGAAAGAAGCCTTAATGTCTATCTCGGCACGAAGAGGAAGCATCCATGGGAAATTTGATTTTCTTTTAGTTTCAAGAATTTTCAATTGTAACGCTTAAAAGACAGTTGTATTTTAAATTCTACTAATAAAATTTTATTTCATTTTGGTTCGCAAATTTAAATTTCCAAAAGTCCTTGAAATCATTGCATATGCATATCATCCGTGACATTGAATAAACAAGTTCCATAACAGGTCTCTCATCTTCTTCGTTGTTTATTTCAGCAATAATGTCTTCTGGACAAAGCATCAAGGATCTCCAGGCACAAAATGCCCAATTTCAGCAAATGTTCATAGCCTTAGCTAAGGGGCAGGAAGATCTGAAGGCCCTTATTCTGAAAGAGAAGAAGAAGAAGAAGGAGAAGAAGAAGAAGAAGAAGAAGAAGAAGACTGCTGGTGTCTTTAATCTAGGCAGAAGATTCAAGGGGTCAATGAAGCAATCAGTTGATCTGAACTCCTCGTCCAAAGAAGGGGAGAATCAAGAGAGAGAGAGACAAGGGAGGAGGACCCTAGCCCTGAAGTTTCTGATAATGACCCAGATTACAATGATGAAAAGTATCCTCCCGCTGAGGATAGGTACAAATAGTTAGAGGATCGTCTAAGCGCAATAGAGATCCAAAGAATGCTAGGGTTGGATTTTGAAGAGCTAGGTTTTGTATCTGGGGTACTCATCCCACAGAAGTTCAAGGCTCCGATATTTGTGAAGTATGATGGGGTGTCTTGTCCAAAGCTTCATCTATGTTCCTACGTGAGGAAGATTCAACCTTACACTGCTGATAGGAACTTATGGATCCATTTCTTTCAGGACAGTCTATTCGGGACTCAACTTGAGTGGTTCTATCAGCTGGAGGGAGCCAATGTCCGCAACTGGGAAGATCTGGTTGCTGCATTTTACAAGCAGTATCAATTTAACGCCGACCTTGACCATACCCGTACTCAAATCTAGAGTATGTCCATGGGTGCAAGCAAAGGTTTCAAGAACTATGCGCAGAAGTGGACAGATCTGGCAGGGAGAGTCCAACCCCCTTTGTCTGATAGGGAGTTGGTGGATATGTTTCTTGGTACACTGTCTGGTCTATTCTTCAATCACTTGATTGGTATCTCCTCAGCTGGTTTCACCGAGCTGATATTGATTGGAGAAAG
Source organism: Vicia faba (assembly GCA_948472305.1). Classification (NCBI taxonomy): domain Eukaryota; kingdom Viridiplantae; phylum Streptophyta; class Magnoliopsida; order Fabales; family Fabaceae; genus Vicia; species Vicia faba. Next base: position 512,810,143 of record OX451738.1, on the reverse strand, counting down.
GGTAGAAGCTGGGATCCGGAGTGGCAAGATCCAGAGAGACACCTCGTCAAGTGCAGTGAAGAAGCAATTCAAGGGTAAGAAGGAGGTCAATGCCATTTATAAATCAAGAGGTCAGAGCAGAGCTGAGCACCGTCCAATGGTAGGGGATGTGATGATACCTAGGCCTACGGATTTTCAACAACGAAACAATCAGCCAAGGGTAGAAAGACCTCAAAGGCAGTTCACCCAAATCAACATGACATTGTCACAAGCATTTCAACACATGTTGAAGATGAATCTGATTACGGTGATAAACCCTCATCCGAACCCTAAGACTTCTTCTCCTAACTATAATCTTGATGCAAGGTGCGCTTATCATTCTGGCAGCCCGGGGCACGATACTAACGATTGTTGGGCGCTGAAATACAAGATTCAGAATATGATTGATGCCATGGAGATCGAATTTGAACCTCCTGAGACTCCCAACGTGATTACTTCTCCCCTGCCAAAACATGGCTAGGATTGAAAGCATTTTTGTTCATTTGAATTCTCAAGTTGTATTTTCTTTGCTTATTCGAACAAGTATTGTCATGTCAAAACTTTGTTATTTCATTAATGCATTACACATGTTTTGCTTGAATTAATCTGTTTTCACTATGCTTAAATTGCTTTATACTTCCTTTTCGTGATATTCAACTCTCAATTAAAAGATCTAAGCCTTAGAGGGGGGATGATGAAAATGATACCATAATCCCTACAGTATACTTTTTAACAGACCCCGCTGACGATGTACAGGCGTTGTTTCAAATCCCAAATAGTGGAGTTATAAGGAAGATAATCCCTAGTCAACCCCTTTGAGCCAAAGAAGTAGGAGTTTTTCTTTCACACAAATTAAAACCCCTAATCATAGCCTGGGGCAGGGTAGTTTTCTCAATTAATTCAGAGGCGCATTCAGTCGCAATCTTCCGCTTGGCAGACAATGAATGGCCTTGAAGAAGTCCTTCCAAATCAAAAGACGGTGATGGTTCCGCATAATCATCAAGACAAGAAGCCATTATCTCTCGAAATAAAAGCCCGTTGAGTCAAAACCTATGAAGGGGACTTAAGAAAAAAACGGGGGCATCCCGTTGAATGTAATCACAAAAAGAAAAAGTTCAGGCAAAAGACATGGATAGTAAAATAAAAAAGAAAGAGGTCCTACAAATCCTCGACAAAAAAGATGACTTCCTATTCAAAATAAACTTTAAATATCCAAGCCATTACCGGAACTTCAAGGACAGTACTCCAGACTCAACTGGGATTCTAAACGCGCAATTAACTGAGCATAAGACTGAAGGAAATCACGAAGAACGGGCGGGTACAAACAAATTTTGAGCCTTTATCCTTTGTTTCTTAAACTGTGAACCAGGCCACGTTATAACCCTTAAAAGTCCTAGCTGAAGCACGGGTTAGTTTGAGAGCATACTGTTACAAAGGTATCCTGACTCCTGTAGGGCTTGTTACGAATCTCGAGTTGATATCACATTCTTGCAAAAAAATTTTTACTACACAAAACACATTTTCAAAAAGTTTTTTCAAGACAAACACGAGTTTTACATTCTTTAAATGAAATTGTTTGCATATGACTTATTGTTTGACAGCATAGAAATCCGCACAATGGAGATTCAATAAACAGACATCCTCTCAATGGACAGAATCACTTCAGCAGGAAAAACACTTCCAATAACAGGTCTTCCATAAGCAAGGGGCATGACATGATGTCTAACACACTTGGGGTAGTCTCTCCAAGAGTGCCAAATAACCAGGGGCAGATTTCCACCTGAATCACTTGGGGCATTACGCACGCATTCCAGAAACGAATCATGTGCCATCAAGAAAACATTTTAACAGTACTACAGCATAACACTATGGACAATGACAACTCCCTACATCCTAAGATCCTGGACATAGCTGGAAAATACGATGCATGAACAAAGACCCGCTAGGTTGACTGGCTTAGGCAAAAAAAGGGCATCCCGACGAACCAAAAAAGGTTTGGGCAAAAGTTAGGAATATACATATGAAAAAATTGTACACCCGGCAAGTCGAAAACCTGAAAAGGTTGCTTGGGAAAAAAGGGTATCCCGATGGACTGAAAATATGAAAAGACAGTCCAGGCAAACGTTAGGGATTAAAGCGTATGACTATGTTCCGTCATCTTGTCACTTTCCTATCAGTAGAAGACTTATCATTCTGACCGGCAGTTACCAAGTACCTCAGGAGTTGGAATAACACTCAAGCTATCCACAAAGCCTCTGCAGGTACTTTCTCCAGCAGGTACAGGGGCAAAAAAAGTCCTGATGCAAAGTCATTATCGTATCCTTAGCATGCGTCCCAGTGACATCTACATTCCCCATATATTAGAGGTAACTAAGGCTTTGACATTGGCTTCCCAGACAGGAGTTACTTTCCCCAGCGAAGTTCCTTCAGAGAGCCGACGTCTATATTCTCCAGCCAAATTTTATAAGTCGCAAGCGATTCATAAATTTGTCTCCCAAGCAGAGTTTATTTCTCTGAATACAGAAGCTCAATCCCCAACAGAGCTTATTACTTCAGCTACCGAAATTCATCCCACGCAGAGTTATTCTCTAGCAAAGTCTCTCTCCAGCAGAATATTCACAAACAGAAAGGAGTAAATCCACGGCATAGTCGTCTCCGTTCCCCATCTCCAGCGGAAGTAGAAGAACCGCTTTTTCTACGACGGTCAGGAACTCAATTTCCACTACTCTCCCGCAGCAGTCAGGGATTTATTTTCCCAGACTCGGATATGTCATAATAGCATTTCATGTTCGTACACCATGACATGCGCACACATATTGCATACAACATAATCTAATTTATTTTGAGAACATCATCATACAATGCATTTCATGCATCGCATATAATTAATCCTGTACCTTTTTAGGAAAGATGTTTATCATCAACAATTTCAAGCAGGTCCAAGATTAACTCCTGAAACTAAATAGAGTAATTATCTACGCGACCAAATGCAGCTTTACACGGGCTCGTCACGAAGCCATCTTACGCGGGTCTCTCCTAAATGCATCTTCACACTAGTTTATCCTGAAAAATCTTACACAGGTCCCTTCTCATACATTTCCAAATATAGTTTCACACGAATTCATCACGAAGTAACCCTATAATCCAGGTCCTTCCCATAGCCCTACACAGACTTATCCCGAAGTAACCTTACCCAGGTTCCTTCTGAAGTTTTACACGAATTTATCCCGGAGTAACCTTGCCCAGGTTCCTCCTGAAGTTTTACACAGACTCATCAAAAAGCAACCTTACCCAGGTTCCTCTTGAAGTTTTACACAGACTTATCCCGAAGTAACCTTACCCAGGTTCCTCCTGAAGTTTTACACAGACTTATCCTGAAGTAACCTTACCCAGGTTCCTTCTGAAGTTTTTACACGGAATTATCCCGAAATAACCTTACCCAGGTTCCTTTTGAAGTTTTACTTAGACTTATCCTGAAGCAACCCTACCCAGGTTCCTTCTTACAATCTCCCGATGTAGTTTTACCTAAACTCCTCACAAAGCAACCTTACCCAGGTTCCTTCTCGGTTCCCGATGTAGTTTTACCCAAACTCCTCACGAATCAACCTTACCCAGGTTCCTTCTCGGTTCCCGATGTAGTTATACCAAAACTCCTCATGAAGCAACCTTACTCAGGTTCCTTCTCGGTTCAGATGCAGTTTTACCCAAACTCCTCACAAAGCAACCTTACCCAGGTTCATTCTCAATTCCGATGTAGTTTTACCCAAACTCCTCACGAAACAACCTTACCCAGGTTCCTTCTCGGTTTAGATGCAGTTTTACCCAAACCCCTCACGAAGCAACCTTACCTAGGTTCCTTCTCGGTTCAGATGCAGTTTTACCCAAACTCATCACAAAGCAACCCTATTATCCAGGCTTCCATCTCGAAGTAACCCTACTATCCAAGTTCCTTCCCATAAGCCCTATTATCCAGGCTTTCATCTCGAAGTAACCCTACTATCCAGGTTCCTTCCCATAAGCCCTACTATCCAAGCTTTCATTTCGAAGAAACCCTACTATCCAGGTTCCTTCTCTCTTATCTCTAGATAACAGTTTACAACACTGTAAGACTTGGAGCTGACCAGTTACAGTTGATTTCACATTTCCCCAGTAAGTCGTTGTGCAACCTGGACCCTGACCAAATATGTAGTTTACTTCCACCTCCTCAATCAAGAGTTAATTCCCCAGTAGAGTAGCGGACAACCGAAGCTCCTAGCCTCTATTTCCCAAGACATGAACCAACATTCCTCGGTGAAGTTCTCCTTAACGGCAGTTACAGGAATTATCACAAAGGAATGTCTTATGCAACCAATATCTATTCTGGATGGAATCTATAAGCCCATCTCTGACGATTCTCTATCGACTTCCAAGTGGCATCTGTAATCCCATTCCCGTTATCACCAATCAGTATTACTTCATGCAAGTGCAAATTTCTGGGCACTCTAGTGTTCAATCATCTTCCACCCTAAGATCATGAAATGAAGACAAGTCAATCTACATCCTCAGGTGTAAGAAGATTGAACAGGGGAAGCTGTTGTACCCCAAAATTTTCCCTCTCATTTCACTCAAAACATACTCCTAGAGGTCCCCAATTGCTCAAGGATGCCGAAGAATTAACCAGACAAATTCTCTCCTAAGACAAGCAACCTTCAACTAGGGTTTCCACTTTCATCAAGATATATGAATTCCAAAGGTATCAAATATTTTCCATGGTCCTAATATGTTCTCAAGACCATCCATGTCAAGTTTCGTGCCTTGCACAAGAAGTTTGCCCAGTCAACTGCTCAAATGCCTAAAAATCAATTGTACTAGGTCAAAAGTCAACTATGACCCTCATACAGTCAAACTTCAAGATTTTTGGTCAAAATCAACATTTTGAAGTAACATCCATCTTTTGATCAAGGGTTGATCATGATTCCTCAAGGAATGCCCAAATTCATCAAAACTCAAAAGTTACTAAATTAGGGTTTCTATAGGAAAAGTCAACCAAACTTTGACCATGCATAACTTTCTCATACTTTATCAGAAATTTCCCATCCAAGGATCATTTTGAAGAGGATTCAATTCCCTACAACTCATCTTCAGCCATCAAGTTCAAGAAGTGCACTCATGAAAAGATATAAATTCAGTCATTATAGGTCATTTTCAAAAGTCAACAAAAACACCTTTTGGGTCAAAGCTTCTTATATGAACATGGAAGAACCAATGGAGATGAAACCAAAAGGGTTGTTTATAGGACATCCTAAGATTTCAAGCAATCCCAAGAACACCCTCTTAGGGTCAAAATTGAGAGAGATGTGCATTGTCAAAGTCGGCCACTTTTGGAAATTTGCACAAAGTCAACCATGCCCAAAATGCATTTTTCTTCAAATGGGCCTAACTTTTTATGCTTGCATCTTACTCCTAGCCTGGTCCATGACCCATGAACCACCCCAAGTCTCATTTAATTATTTAATTAAATTATTTTATTTTATTTATTTAAAATTCAAATAAATTTAAATTAAATCAAGAATAAATCAAATAAATGGGATAAGATTTGTTTTGGCATTGATTGAATATCTCATGAACTGTCCAACGTAGAGAAAATCGCATCAAGCCATAGAAGGGAGGAAATATCCAAATTTGGAAAGATTTTAAGAGATTTGAAATGCATTCATATCTTTGGATTCTTGCCAAAACTATTAACCTAATTGATTCACATACATATAGAAGATCATTGTGAACCCTAAGAAAGGAATTCGTGCGCAGCCTGCCTCAAGAGAGCAAGGAACAAGTTTCAATTTTGTGTCAAAAAGTGCAGGTCAGTTTTGACTCCATAGGCCGTTTCAAGAAATTCCAAGGCCAGCAATATGTTCCTGGATATTTTCTGAAGCTATTCCAATCATCCTCAAGCCTTAAAACCTTCAGAAATTGTGCCTCACAGTACCACAGTTTACATCTTTTTTCAAAATTCATTTTCAATGATTTATCCATCATAAACATGTTTTGATCATATATCCATGCTTGCTATCATATTTGAAATGTTTTTGATTAGTTTGATTGAAGTTTAAGTGCTGGAATGACACGATGCCATTGTTAGGGTTTTGAGGTCCCAAATTGGGAATTCCATATAGAGGCAAAATTGGATAAAATTAGGAGTACTATCATGCTCAGGAGATGATTTGCAATTGATCCATGTCTTTGGTGTGAATTTATTCTGTTTGTGTTGTGTCTTTGAATTTTACAGGTTTATAGCTACGAACAAAATCCGTCACTATAGCCTATAGTGACGGAAATAACTGTAGGTAAAAGATTAATACCCAAAACGACAGTTCTGGGAAGAAGATGGGGGCGTGGCAGCATCCCACTGGCCCGTTTGAATCCACGCATGTTTTTTCTGGACAAGGCACTTTATTTACATTATATTTTATTTATTTCATTATATGTATAAATGAGCTTTCCAGTGCAGTTGGTCAGGGAGCGTGTATATGATGCAAACGTCCTGGGTTCGATCCCAGGCGTATGCTTTTATATTTTTCTTGACAATTAATTGCAGATTCAGCGTATCTCCTAGCCAAGCGTCCACCGTGCACTCACAGATCCCACCCTTTGGATAATCTCAAAGCAAATATGACGTTCCAGAGTTGAAGACCCATGGTGAACTATCAGAAGCTAGTCCACAATGGGCCACACGCAAGGCAGATGGGCCTACCATTTTGGGCTTGGCAAATTCCATTCCACACCCCCAAATTGCTTCTCCTAACATGCCCAGTTTTATTTTTATTTCTTATATTTTATTTTATTTCATTTTTATTTTTATTTTATTTGTTTCAAAAATCATTTTTTTATTAAATCAAAAAATCCCAAAAGCATTAAAATCAGATTTTTTTCGTAAAATATTTTATTTCATTAATTAATTAGATTAATTTAATTAGGGAAATTAAAAAAAAAATTTCATAATTAAAATCAATTAGAAAAGTAGGGTTAATTTGCAAATTGTTAATTTTCTTAATTAAAAAATAACAAAAATATTTTCTTCGATTCCCTTTGAATTTAGACTTTGATTCCCGTATTTAATTCGTCGCGCGCGCAATATTTTATGTTTTCCAATTTTTGTATTTGATCCGAGTTTGTAATAGCTTTTAATTAGGGTTTACCGCTTATTATTTACTGTTTAATCCCCAGTTTTTGGTTATATAACCCCCTCCCCAAAGCTTTGTAATAACGTAGATTTACTTTTCCGCTTTTAATTTCCGCAACTATTAATTGCTAGATGATTGAAAATAGGATTGTATGCAAAAGACAAATGAAATTAAAACGGTAGAAAACCCTAATTATGCAAAGATAATAAACTGAAATCAAACACATGCACATGTTCACTCCTAGGGTTTGCCTCACTTTGGTTGCCTTCGGTAAATGGTCATGAAGTATAGGGAATTTTAGTGGTCGCCCTCTAGCCCCAAAAGATAAAAAATTACTCATTCGAATGTTGCCCCAGAAAGATCTTTAAGACTCTAGGGTAACTACTAAGGTTTCCTAACCATTGCTTCAGCGATTGTAATTGTCCCTTGGAATGTCCCTTAAACTCCAATGATGGGGCTACCTATTCCTTAATAGTAGGATATTATTGTCTAAAGGAAGCAAGAAAGCGAACAGTCTTTTTCGAGTAGGTAGAAACTCCTAGGTGCTTGTTCAAAACAACATAAAACTCTTTCACACCAACACTTTTAAAACAATTATCAAAAATAACTTCGTCACACTCTTGAGGACAGATACTAAGGTTACCACAAAGTTAAACAAAAACTTTTTTCAAAACACACTCAAGCAATTTCAAAATGAGCAACTACCTAAGAGCATGTGCAAAACCACGGATAGAAAGGGTGCTAACACCTCCCCTTTCTATAATCTACCCCCCGTACTCAAAAATATCTCGAAAATGGTTTTTTCTGTTCTTTTCCCTTTTCCTTTGTTGGATGAAATAAAAGTCGGTGGCGACTCTTGCTTACCGCGACATTTGCAAACAAAAAATGAAAACCAGTATAACAGTCGGCTCAGCCACTGTATCACAATGAGCTAAGCATCTAAGATCCCATAGAAAACTACATATGGAAAGGGTGCCAACACCTTCCCTTTCTATAATCTACTCCCCTTACTCAGAAATAATCTCGAAAGATCTTTTTTTGTTCTTTTCACCCTTTCCTTTGTCAGATAAAAGAAAAGTCGGTGGCGACTCTTGCTTACCGTAACATTTGCAAACACAAACGAAAAACCAGTATAACGGTCGGTTCTGCCACCGTATCATATTTTCCAATACACAAGCAGAATAACAACAAGTAAACAAAGTTCAAAGGTTTCAGGGTCTCCAAGTATCAAGGTTTCTAATCCTAAGTACAAGAGATCCATAAATTCAATATGCCAAGGATAGTAACCAATGGTCCATAAATAGCCTTAATTCTTTTAATATTCAAGTTGATTATTAATTGTCTTAAAAAAGGAAAAGAAAGACTCAAATGAACAAAGATAAAATGACATGAAAATAAATGCTCAAATGAGAAAAAGTAAAATAGCATGAGATGTAAATGCTAAAGATAAATGGTACATAAAAGTAAAGTCTTGCAATAAATGCATAAAGTAAAGTTAATTGTTAATGAGTTAGAAACTAATGGCTAATTGTCAAAGGCATGATCAATGATGATTGAATGATAAACTTGGACCAAGAATAATGAAAACTCATTAGGAAGATTGATAAGATCAAAATCTCCTAACAAAAAGTTTCAAAGATAGTGGACCCAAGGTAATCAACCAACCATACTTAGACATTAAAACATAAAAGTTTGTGCCACTAGTGACCATTTCAAGAAAAAAAGAAGAAGAAGGGAATGAAGGAGATGAATTCCAAAATAAATTATCAATGATGATTGAAGATTGAACTTATGTAAAATTTGATTAAGACTTGTTAGAGGATTGATAGAATCAAAGCCTCCTAACAACAAGCTTCAAATTTTTTGAACCATAGCCCAATAATCAATCATACTTGGACCTTCAAACATGAATTTTGTGCCACTAATGATCATTTAAAGAAAAAAGAAACATATGAGGTAGAATGTCACAATAAAACCAATGCCTCAGATGAAATTAAAATGGATTCAATAATCATCAACATCATTCATCCATTTTGGTAGATTTGGATTTTCAACCTATCAACATCCAAGATCCAATGGGGTTGAGGAAATTGACCAAAGTATGACCAAGTATCCACAAGTCAGAACCAATCATAAAAAAGGAAATAAAAATGTAAATAAACAATAAAAACAATTTTAAAATGGTTAATTAAATGGAGTTAATTGATGAAATACACAAAGTGTATCAAAACACCAAATTATAACTCCAAACAATTACAAGAGGTCAAAAATAAAAAACAATCAAGGTCACCATAAGTTGTCAAACTATCCTTGGATCCTTCCCTGATTTTTTCATAATTAAAAAAGTTATTAAAAGTATTTTTAAACCAATTAAAATAAAGCAAACAATCCAAAAATTATAAAAAATACCAAACCTCAAAAATAAAAATAAGAAAAAATATTCACAAATTCAGAAATAATTCAAAGTATTTTTGTGTAATTTTTCATAATTTTTTGGATAAAAAATAGATTATGAATTTTTTTAAATTAAAATCAATTTTAAAACAATTTTTGTAAAATAAAATAAATCATAAATAACATGGAGCATTAGATCTGGTTCATTAAAACAGTGTGGCACATCAAATGATCCAGAAGTTATGATGTATGATGAGGCTGAGTTAAAACGCGTGTGTGCAACATAAAAAGGTCAAGCCAATGAAATTATTTCAAATGTCACGCTCTCATTGGTTGAAGATGATACATTGGTCATCTTCAACCTCCAGCCACCTGCAACTAGGACAAAGATCAAATCCTTCAAATGGATATTTTAGCCGCTCATAGTGGTATCTTTGGATGTGTCTCTTTAAGACGATCTAAACCATATCCTCGCAAAAAAATTATGTAAATCATAGCTCAATCATTTTGTAAATTACCATAGATAAAATGTAAAACAAGTTTTGAAATTACAAGCTCAAATAACCATAAAAATTCAAACTAGAAGAAGCATAAGCTTCATAGAAGACGGGACCACATCCTAACAATTTATTTGAGACGATTTGGTTTAGTAATCTACTTGAATAAAGTTCACTTTATGTGCCTCTGAAATTGAACTTTTGTAGCTTGATGATGTGCTTGAATGACTTGGTTTTTGTTGTGAAATGTTTGTATGATGACCAAGAATGAAGAATCGGAAGAGAGTTTGGACAAAGAATGCTTGAAATGTTGAAATTGATTTTTAAATTTCAAGCTTCAAGTGAGACTTTGGAAGCGTGACTCTAGATGTCCAAGCTTAAGGAAATGAATGAAATATGTTGCTTTATTTATAGGAGAATGAATGGTGATGAGAAATGATTTCCATTTGAGGCATTGGGTTCAATCATCCCGATCATATCAATACCCCACAGAGAGAAAGGCCATGGGGAAGAAATAACATCAAGAGGAGTTGGAGGCACATGAATCTTGTCATCATAAATCTGACACTTGTGATACATCTTCACAAATTTGCAACAGTTAGTTTCCATTGTCAACCAATAGTAACCTGCTCTAAGCATCTTATTTGCCATTGAATTTCCATTAGCATGGGTACGAAATGGCCCTTCATGGATCTCATGCATTAACATGTCTGCTTCGTATCTATCCACACATATGAGCAAGACGATGTCATAATTTCTTGTGTATAATACATCTTCATTGAGGAAAAATCTACCTAGCAATCTTCTCAAAGTCTTAATATCCTTGTTTGACGCCCCAAATGGGTATTCTTGAGTCTGGAGGAAGTACTTGATATCGCAATACCAAGGATTATCATCTGATGTAACCTCTGTTGCAAATGTATGAGCTTGCCTATCAAGACGTTGGATTGTAATCTGAGGTACATCATTCCAATAGTTCCCATTGAACACGGAGGACAAAGTGGCCAAAGCATCTACCATCTGATTCTCATCTCGAGGAATACGATGGAATTCAACTTTATTGAACAAAGTTAACAACCTTCTTGCATAATATTTATAGGGAATCAAGCCAGGATGACGAGTCTCCCATTCTCCTTTAATCTGATTTATAACCAAAGCTGAATCACCATACACATCAAGAATCTTGATTCTGAGAACCATAACTTCTTCAAAACCTATAATACAATCTTTGTACTCTGCTATGTTATTGGTACAAATCAAACGTCAACCTTGTAGTGAAATGGATATGAGAACCATGGGGAGTGATAATCACAGCACCAATTCCTTTACCATAAGAATTTACAGGTCCATTAAATACCATGCCCCATTGGGACTCAGGATATGGACCTTTCTCAGGCAACGGTTTATCACAACCTTTAACTTTCAGATACATTACATCCTCATCAGGGAAATCAAACTTGACTGACTGATAATCCTCCACCGGTTAGTGAGCAAGGTAGTCTACCAACACAGTTCCTTTAATAGATTCAATATCATATTCGAACAACAGCATCTGCCAATGAGCAATTATTCCAGTAAGAGCAGGCTTTTCAAAGATATACTTAATTGGATCCATTTTGGATATCAACCAAGTAGTATGATTCAACATATATTATTGCAGACGCTTAGTAGCCAATTCCAAGGCACAACATGTCTTTTCTAACATAGAATATCATGACTCACAATCAGTAAAAAAATTTCTTAGGTAATATATGGTGTACTCTTTTCTTCTTGTTTCGTCTTGTTGTCCCAAAATATAACCCATGGAACTATCCAACACAATCAGATACATAATTAATGGTCTTCCTTCAATAGGTGGGAGCAAGGAGGTTAAAGAAGATACTCTTTGATGCTTTCAAAAGCCTTTTGGAAATCATATGTCCATACACAACCTTGATCTTTCTTTAGAAGGTTCAAGATAGGTTCACAAGTTGCAGTCATATGGGAAATAAACCTGGAGATATAATTCAAACGCCCAAGGAAGACCCTGACTTGCTTCTCAGTTCTTGGTGCAGGAATCTCTTGAATTGCCCTAACTTTATCAGGATCAACTTCAATGCCTTTCTGGATAACAATGAACCCTAACAATTTTCCAGAGCAAACACCAACAGTACATTTATTAGGATTTAAGCATAGACGATACTTCCTCAAACGCTGAAAGAACTTCAACAAGTCTTCCAAATGGTCTTCCTCAGTCTGAGATTTGGCAATTATATCATCAACATATACCCCGATCTCTTAATGCATCAGATCATGGAATAGGGTTATCATAACCCTCTGATACGTTGCACCAACATTCTTTAACTCGAATGGCATCACTCTGTAATAGAATGTTCCCCAGGGTGTGATAAATGTTGTTTTTTCCATGTCCTCAAGAGCCATTTTAATTTGATTATATCTGGAAAATTTTCCATGAAGGAAAACACTTTGAATTTTATGGTTCTATCTACCAACATATCAATATGTGGCAAAGGGAAATCATCTTTTGGACTAGCCTTATTCAGGTCTCTATAATCAACACACACGCGGACTTTTCCATGTTTCTTTGGAACTAAAACAATATTAGCAATCCACCGAGGATACACTGACGACAAAAGGAAGTCGGCTTCAATCTATTTAAGACCTCCTCTTTAATCTTAATTTCCATGTCAGGGTGATTTCTTCTGTACTTCTACTTGATGGGTGGACATTTAGGCTTCAACGACAAGCGATGCTCCACAATATATATGTCCAACCCATGAATTTTTTGATAGGACCAAGCAAATATATCCACATACACTTTTACCAAATCAGTAAACGTGCTCATTACATCGAGATGAAGCAGTTCCCCAATTTTGACTTCATTCAAATCCTCTTTAGAGCCCAATTTAATCGTCTCTAACAGCTCTTATTACGACTAAATGGTATTCTCCCGTGCTTACGCAACCGAGAAACCTCTTATGAAATTTCATCAAACTCATCTTCTTCAGCTACATATAAGTGATATTCAAAGTTGAGAGAGGGTGCAGGGTCATTGTTTTCAACGGGTTTTTTAATTAATCTGCACATATGATTATGCTTGATTTTAGAAACAAATAAATCCAACAAGTGATTATGAAAATTTATTTACAATTTTCATTTTGATTTTAAACAAAGGTAGAAATCAAAAACAACTTTTATTGTTGATTTTAAAATTTAAAACAAAAGACAAGTCCATACAATATCACTTTCACCTTGGGCATAGTGAAAGGATTTTGAAAAATAAGTAAAAACAAATTACTTTGATAAGTGAATGTAGTTGGGAACATCAACAGTGATCCAATATTAGGCTCTCAATCCAGGTGTCATAAATTTCATCATTTCCTACTCTAGTTCATCTTCGATAATAGCGTCGACCTCTGGAAGAGTTGGATGAAGATAACTCGCACTGTAGAAGATGTCTTTATATGGACGGAAAGAAGATTTTAGAACTTGGTATATGCATTATGAATAATTAGATCAGTTTATTACAGTATTTATTAAGGCCATTCTGATTTGATCCAAATCATATTATGGACATGTTGAACGTTGCGATTTGTATTGTAGTGTCGAAAGGGAGGAAACTTCATGTTAAGTTGTTAAGGTGTAAATTAAAATTTGAGGATATGAGTTTTCTTGAGTATTATTTTCTGGGTGGTGATAACTGTGGATCCATTCCAAGTAGATGTAGTTCTGTATTAGGAGGCTCTGAAGTCGGTTACAGAGACCAAAAACTTTTTTTGGACGTAAATGGTTATTTTTGCAGTTTGTTTGAGACGAGGTCAAGAACTATATGTTGTTAATGAATGAGATGTTGGTATTAGTAAGGATATGGAGTTATTGGAGAAGCATATGGAGGTGCAGAGTATGCCAATTGATAATGGTTAGAGTAGAAAAATCATTGAGGAAAAGAGGAAGTAAAATGGTGACGTGGATTATGTGTCATTAATGACATGGTATTAACACGTGTCATGAAAATTTTGGAAGTTTCTATTACCAACCAGATGATGAGATGGTATTATGAGATTGTGATTGGAATGAAATCCAAATTTGAAACTATATGAGTCATTGAGTTTATGAGATTAAAGGAAATACGAAGGATTTATTAGTGTTGTTAAAGTTCTCTACTTGGATAAACACTTAATATGGAGCGAACCGATTTGGATTATACTTGGTCTAGTAGCAATTCTGGTATTGGGAGAATATTTAACAATTGTGTTGTACTACAAGCGTGTATGGGAGAATATGTGATGGATTTTTGGTGTTATGTATGAGTGACGAGGTTGAAAAGAAGGAAATTAAGGAGACATTTGTAAACCTTAGGGAGATTGTTGAACATTATGATTAGGAAACTTTATGCACAAGATAAATGACGCTATTGTAGTTGGGTAACATTGATTTATGCCACCATTATGATTGTCGGATACCTATTGACAAATTGAGGAACTGATCACCATTAATCTCTTGTTTATAGTATACGAGATCTTATTAGATGGGATAAACTTGTCTTGCTAGATTGATAGTGAGTAAAGGGAATTGACATATTATCAAGACATTAGTTGTTCACCATTTTGTGTGAACCTAATGCAAAAGTGGCTATGAAAGAGTTGGCACTTATTGGACAGTTAAGATATGTTGATTTGTACACGAGATAACGCCGCAAAGTGGAAGGTTGAGAATGTCAAAAGTGAATCATTACTTTTTGGTGGATACTAAAGAGATTCTGAAGATAGATGTGAAACTTGTAGATCTGATAATTGATGGAAATCGAAATGAGGACAATGAATTTAAAGTAGATGATCAGAGTGGCGTAGCAGAAGCGTGATGTGTCGCAGTTTATTATGCGGGTATGACTTATTGGATTCAATAATTAAACATTTGATGCTACAGGGATAATGCAAACCATTAGACATTCCTGACTGGAAGTGATAGGTGAAAGGTCGGTATATTATCCCTGTTAGTTCCATGTCAATTGATGTGTTAATTTATATGTTCGATTAGTGAATTGTAGCATTGTGGTACTAATGTTGTACGCAAAATGATGTCGGTATCACGGTTACATTGAAACTCTTATGGAGGTATTATTTGATGAAATAGTAGAGATGATGTTCATGCCGTAGAGGCTGGAAAGTAGGATGCGGGAGTCCTATTCGGGGTGGTTTGCATCGGGTAATTTTAAAGGATGAAAATGTCCTAAGTGGGGGAGAGTTATAACACCCCCAAAATCTATAATAATTATTTAACTAATTTAGTGTGAATATTGATTATTATTGGAGAATTTATAAATTATGGTGAGTTATGTGATGCATTGGTGAATGCAGTGCTATAAGAAATTATGGTGAGTTATGTGATGCATTGGTGAATGCAGTGCTATAAGTAGCGTGAAAATCAGAGTAATATGAGGATTTAATTAGTTTATAATTATTTAGAGCTTAAATGATTATTTGAAGTTAAATTGGATTTAATAATTATTTTGAATTATTGTTTATAATAATATGAGGAGAATAATAGTGTAAGACAAGAAGGGCAAGATGGTAACGTTGTGTTGAACAAGTAAGGGCAAGGTTGCGATTTGTGATTTAGGGGTCCAAGGGATAGATAAGTCAAGACAAGAGGAATATAAGAGCATTCTTATTTTGATCGATCTTAGAAACGAGAGAAGAGAAGAAGCGAGAAAGAGGAAGATCTAAGAAGAGAGGTGTAGCGATAAAAAATTTAGTTGGGTAAATCGGAGATTGAGCTATTAGTTAACTCGACTCACAAAAGCAAGAGTTGCCACCGTGCTTTATTATTTCCAAGGTAAAAGGGAAAAGAGCGAAATAAAACCCTTAAATATGAAATATAAAGTAATAATTAAAAAGTAATGAAAATACAATACGTTTTTTGAAAGAGATATAGATTTTGGGGTTTGGTTATACAATGGGAAGGTATCAGCACCCAATGCATTTGCGGTACTCCGCAGGAACCATTTTTAATATCTGCTTTTTTTAATTGTTTGTTTGATAAAAATGGTTTTTTTGGTAAAAATGGTTTGTTTGGCTAAAAATGGATGCGAATGAGATTTTTAAGATACGAAAACCTAGTGTCTAAGTTTTGACTTAAAAGGTGTGAGTTTTAAAATTGAACCTTTTAGGAAATTAATTTAAGTTTGGCAAAAATAGTAAAAAAAACAGAATGAATGAAGGGATTCGCACAATCAGATAAGATGTATTTGATGACATGAAGTCAACAAAGTTAAAACAATTCCCTTAGATTTGAGACGGACGAAAGATATAAAGATTAAACGATCGAAAATAAAGTTAATTAGAGCGACAATTGAATAATAACTAAATAATTCAAATAGAGATTAATTTATAAGCATGTAATTTTAAACAATTAAATAAATAACAAAAATTAAATAAAGAACAAACTAAATTAATATATATTATCATATATTTAATAGAATGGGAAAAAATGGCAAAATGAACTTAAAAAACAAAATAAAGCACCCCAGCAGGGGTTGAACCCGGGTTTCCTAAGTTGCTGCAAACAATGACTTGCCAACTTAACTATATTGTTTATCTGTTATATCTATGATTTAATTAAAATATAAAGGTATTATTGATAGTGATATTGGACCAACAGGCCCATTGGGCCGACCCGGTTTGGAATTGAACAAAGAAAATTTTAAGAAAACCCTAGACAAATAGGGAAAAGGCGTTGTTGCTTATGTGTTATGGGGAAGACAAAGTATGATTATACTATTATTACCATAGTCTATGCTTCTTATGTTGTACCCTAAAAACAAAAATAAACATTCTCTCTCCCCATCGAAATCTCCATCTCCCTAAATTCAATCCTTCTTCGTTCTCATCACTCTCTCCATACCCAAGAGCCTTTAAAACCTCCATTTCCAAACATCTACATGAACCTTCTTCCCAAACTTCCTAGCATGCTCAAGCAAAATATTCTCCTTACCAATAACATAAGTAAAAACAAGAAATAACATATTATCACCGTCACATTGAATCACATCATCAACCACATAATTAATAGACTCGTCTTGCAAAGGGAAAACAAATTTAGGGTGACGATAAGTTGTATCCAAAAACACAGCATCATCACCAATAAATTGCACAAGTGCAAGATCCAATATCATTTTAGGATTAAACCGAAAATCGCCAATATGAACATACCTCATGGATTGGGGAACTTGGAAGAGGAACTGAACGGCGTCGTGACAGTGATTGGCATCGATGAGGGTGATAGAAGAGCCATCAATTAGGACAGGTTGGTGAAGAGAGAGGGTAGAATTAAAGGGAGAGGGATGTTGAGGATGTGGATGAGGAGGGTGGCGTTGGTGGGGAAATAGAAGATGATACCGCGAGACTAGGAGGAGGTGAGCCCAGTGTAGTGATCGAAGTGGAGGTGGGAAAGGAAGTAGGAGACGGAGAAGTCGCAGGAGTGGCGGAATGCGCCAATGAGGAAGCGGGTGTTGGGGATGAGTTTGGAGTGGGGAATGGAGGAAGAAGCTTAAGGGAGGGCCATATGGTGATGTGTCGCGGAAGAAGGAGACTGCAGAGAAAAAAAAGGTGAATTTCTGTATGAAATTCGTATGCTCAGAAAAGTTTTGAAGGTATATTTTTATCTTTGTGAATTTATGTTATTATTGTACTTTCTGTCTATTGTTTTTTATTATCAATACTTACTTTTAAACATTCTAAATATCAACAAATGTAGCAACTCAAAAAAATACAGCAAAGAAGGTATGATAAAGCAAGCATTCGCATGACATAATAATGGTGTAAAGAGAAGATTCAAACATGTGAATGAGAAAGTTATGCAGAAGTAAATAGGGAAGAAGAAATACCTATCAGAGTCTCTTCGATGGAGCTTCAAGGGAAGGTAAGCTCAAATACTTTCTTCTTCTTCTGTTGCTATGTTATTGGTATTGAATGGTGAAGACTGTTGTGAGTAGTAATGAATTTCTGAACAAAATTCTTTGTGTTTCTATCTTCTGCTCTCTATTCTTCTCTCAAATTTTCTTAATGTTTTTCTGATTTCCTCTCCCTCTCCTCCTTGTACAAGATCCTTTTTATAGGCATATTGGAGTAAGATTTGGAGGTAAAATTGATGAGTTTTTTGAATTGTTTTGGCCTGCTGGTTTTTTCTTTTTGATTCAAGGTTGTTGTATGTCCATTTATGTGCAATGTTTGGATTGACATGGTCTGGTTATGTGCAGATTTTTGCATGCTGTTTTGACACAGGTTTGACAGGTTGGTAGCAAAATTTTGGTAGCATTTGGGACTGTTATAGGTTGCTATTTTTTTGGACTGTTTTGTAGCATTTTACAACACTATTTGCGATTGTTTTGCTGCATTTTGGGCTGTTATTACTTCTATTTTGGACAGCAAAATACCACAAAATTGGACTTTTATTTGTATTGCAACAGGGTTGGAAAATATGGGCAGTATTGCAGCATGATATTGGGCTGGAATTTTAGGACATTAGAAATAATAATTTGTACAAACTTGTAATTCCTTGTAACTTTGTAGTGATAAATCCAAATAAAATTATAACATGAATGAAAACTTGTTCTTCAATATAATTCTCCCAATTCTTTTGTAATTCTAAACATTTTGGATCTTTATTTATTTTGATGAAATTCCAAATCTTCCATTCGAATTTGGAAAATAATTGATTAATACTTGAATGAATTGTTGAATGATGAATAGACAATAATGCAAGCCTTAAGACTTCAATCTTGCATTTTGTAATAGATATCCAAATAAATTTCATGAATTGTCGTGTAATAAAATTGCAAACATCATGTATTTATCCTTGTGATGAATGATCATTCTTGAATCAAGTTTCTTTTTCCAATATCTTCTTGAATAAATGCTTCATGCAAATTCAAATGGCCATGGTGTGAATCCATCAAAATAATTACACAAAAACAATCTTGAATAAATTTTTAATGTGATGAACCATTATTTTTAAATGAGCCCCCTTTGATAACCTCTATTTAAATAACACTTGAATTCACATGATGAAAATTCCAAGTATTCTGAATAAATTCTTCCAAAACGATCTTGAATTTAATCACCCACACTAACAAAATTCACCCCGCGTCATGTAAGTATAAGAAATCGAACCATGCTTAAAAGCTTTGAATGATCACTAGAAAGAGGATTTAAGGCGAAATGTTATCGCATTGAGAAATTGGCACAGTGAACTGAACTTAGAGATCCAAAAACTCTTAAATCATGACAGACGTCCCATAAAGTCCTCTCATGGCTTTCTAAACACAATTCGTCTTCAAATTTTAAAGAAAACTTGCAGATGACTTTTGGTCGAAGCGTTTGGAATTGACTTGCATAGCTTGATGTTTCTTGTATTTCGAGGCAAGTTGAAACTCACGTAAACCAGTGATCATGGAACTTTGAATGTTTCTTTGAGGAAGTTTGGAGAAGCTTGAGGCCACTTGTTGAACATAGCGTGGAAATAAACACACGATTCTCTTAAAGTTCCCTTGATGAATCAGTCTTCGAGAATCAATGATCAACTGTAATTATGGCTTGAGAGACTCAAAACCCTAATTGAAGAGTGACACATGATGCTTTTGATTTAGACCTATTTTATGCACATGAAATCAAAGAAACAAAAACACACACTTCTTGCTTGATTAGAAGTTAGTCACGCGTAAGATAAAATGATCGCAACACTCGATAATATCTGCACAGGAAATGCTCGAAGGTGAAACGTTCAAACCTACCATATTTTGTGACCAGGATGTATATAAGAAAAAAATGTAAATGAAGATGGGATCTTAGGTCAAAAATTGGGGTGTGACAGCTGCCCCTATTTAAGTTTCTTCTATCCGGAGATATGAAGATTGAAATCTTCGTCTCGACGAGTTTGAAGTTACTTAAATACAGAATACACAATATTTGGCCCTAAGATATCGCCCTTGTTTTTATGATATAAATGTAATATTTGAATCTTATGGAGAATGATGCCGCATGAAACAAACTAATGTTGGAGAAACAAAGCACATGATAAAATAATCCACATGAGAAGAGGTTATAACCCTACTGGAGAAACAGAGCCACCGACTTTGAATGAGAGACTCTTATTGGGGAATAACTTCAAGACAAAACAATTTTCTGACTCTAACAAAGAAAACGCCTTGCATAGGCCGCAAAATAGATGGCTACTGACCGAAGATGATGGTGAATTTACAACTCAGGGTCAAAGGTAAATAAAAGATACACCAATTTTTACTGATAGTGAACTACCATTTTTTACTGAAGGTATATATTTCATAACAAACTTCTCTGTGGAACTTTTCCGGAGAGATACCAATTGTTGCTTAAATAACATATTATTGTGGATACACAAGCTGCTCAAATAAAGAGGCCACCACTTACTGTCTTCAAAGGATATTAATAACATACAAGTTGCTCAAATAAATAGGCCTCCACTTGTTGTCTTCCAAGGATGTTAATAACATACATGCTTCTCATGAAGAGATTGTCGCTTGTTGTCTTCCAAAGATTTCTATAACACACAAGCTGCTCATGAAGAGACCGCCATTTGTTGTTTTCCAAAGATGTCTATAACACACAAACTGCTCATGAAGAGACCACTGCTTGTTGTCTTCCAAAGATATCTATAACATACAAGCTGCTCATGAAGAGACCGTTGCTTGTTGTCTTCCAAAGATATCTATAACACACAAGATTCTCATGAAGATACCGCCACTTGTTGTTTCCCAAAGATATCTATAGCATACAAGCTGCTCATGAAGAGATCGCCGCTTATTATTTCCCAAAGATATCTATAACATACAAGCTTCTCATGAAGAGACTATCGCTTGCTGTCTTCCAAATATATCTATAAGATACAAGCTTCTCATGAAGAGACCGCCACTTCTTGTCTTCCAAAGACGTCAATAACACACAAGCTGCTCATGAAGAGACCGCCGCTTGCTGTTACGTCGATATTCCAGAAGGATGTTGTGATAACACTACTAGGGAATAAAGTTCTTCTTCAATGGGGAACCATGAATAGGTCCTTCCTGAGGAGACCAAATATTTAATTGCGTAAAATAAATGCGCTCTTCCTCTAGGTTTCACATCCTAGAGAAAACCACGGGGTAGCCTATGTAAGAGACAAAGCTCAATCCAAGAATAAACTGGAGAGAAAGCGATCAAAGAAGGCTCCGCCTAATGAGGAATAACTAAATTGGGGATTTATCATATCCAGAGATGGAAAAAGAAATCTAAATCAAGTTTCTTCCACGAGGATTAGCTCAGGTGGGGAGTTCAAAAGGAGGAACACTTTCTGCTTAAATTGACACTCTATTTGGAAAGAGCAGACACGATGTTTGACTAGACATAACCAAGGTATACAGATCCAATAACATCGAAAAATACGGATGTGCGTGCATGACACAAGTGTGAATGGGTTAGTGAATGTCATGTATATGCTGAAAAAACAAATAGAGGAAATAAAATGAAAATGATAAGACATCACAAAACAAATAGATACTCGGCCAATCTCAGAGAGATGGAAAAAATTACTGGAGATAGAACAAAAGGGATCGTCAGAGCGTATCCTACTACAAGGCTTAAGTCTCTCGGGGGAGGAAGATATTCAAATTTAAATTTTCTAACATCAATAAACCACTAACATGATAACAAAACCTACTTCACTTCCGTTAGGGAGAAAAATCTCGCTCAACTAGAGATAACTGAATCAAGGCTTAACCAGGATTGTTGGGGAGTCACCAAGTTTAGTACTCTACTGGGAACACAAGATCACACAATCGAATCTTTATGATGATTTTGAAGGATGAACCATTATTCATCATACAAGGATGGACTACTATATTGTTTTTGAATTTCAAGGATTAGCTTTTCTCAGAGCAACTGTTAATATTCTTTCAAGTATTCATGACACATTTCAAGATAGGAATACTCTAATTAACTTTGTTTCAAATATTGCCATAAAAACTGAAATTTTGCCCGATAGAAAAAAACACAAAAAGGATAAATGCTCAAATTTCATTAGTAAGATGGTAGTCCGCTAATGGCGCGGATCCAAAGGTTTACAAAAATTTGGGAAATAGTACATGAAAGAAAAGGTTACAAAAATAATGACCACTATTTTCCCTAATAACTCTGAATTCCAAGATGTGGTCAAATTTTCCATGACTGGTCTGATTAAAAACCTGCTTAAGCCGCCCCTTCAGGTTTTCAACTTAGTGAGTTGTCATCTCAATCTTAGGCGTAATACTTCTTGACTGTGCCGGCTTTCACGGAGCGCGAGAGCCTCCCACCGTCCATATTTGTAATAATCATGGCGCCCCTAGAGAAAACCTTCTTAACAACATACGGTCCTTCATAATTAGGAGCCCATTTTACCCTAGAATCAAGTTGGAAAGATAATATCTTCTTGAGTAGGGGGTCACCTTCTCTGAATTTGCATGGATGGACCTTCTTATCAAATTCCTTCTTTATTCTCTATTGATATAGCTGGTTGTGACACAACACTATCATTCTCTTTTCTTCAATCAAATTCAACTGATCATTCTACTTTGGCACCAGTCAGCCTCATAAATCTTAGCTTCCATCAAAACTCTCATAGACGGGTTCTCAACCTCCACGGGGAGTACTGCTTCCATGCTATATACTAAAGAAAATGGATTTACACCTGTTGAAGTTCTAACTAAAGTACGGTACTGTGATGCGGTGGGAGAACTAACTTGATTTTTTTGTGTTTTATCGCCAATGTTGCGGTTTAGCAAGAGTCGCCACTGAATTTTCTTTTATCCAAAAGGAAAGGTGAAAAAGCACAGGAAAGACCTTTGAGATTTTTTCTTGAGTTCGGGGGATAGATTATGAAAAGGGAAGGTATTAACACCCTTTTCATCCATGGTTTTCCATGGGCTCTTAGTTACTTGCTAGATCACTTGATTTTGTTGTTTGAAATTGTGCTTGGTGTGGTTTTGAAAGTATTTTGTAAAAGAGGCCATTGTTTAGGCAATCTTTGTAATGATTCTCGTTCGTAAGAATGTATACAAAGATGTTGATCTTTTTTGAAAATGTTTTCAATGTTTGTAAGATGTTTGAAGGTGTGTAGGTGTTTGTTTTGAAAATAGCAAGGATATTTGTTTTGAAATGGAGCAAGTAAGTAGGAGCAATCTACCTACTAAAACGTCTTTTTTGTTCATTTTATTTTCCTTTGACATTGTTGTCTTACCATTGATTTAGTAAGCAACCCTATCTTTGGATGTAAACGGGACGGGCGTGGGTAATCGTATAGCCATGATTAGCAATGTTGCAAAGTATCTTAGCATTTTTTGAGGGACTAAGATCATTTTTGTAAGGCAACTTTAAATAGTGTCATCGAGGGACTATGATCTTGTATTTGTTTGTTTTGCTAAGATACTTTACATGCATAATATGACCATTTTTGTATAAGGCAACCAAGTGGAGTAACCCTGGGGGTGCTTGTGTGCAAGTGTGTCATTTCATGTTTGTTTTTGTCTTGAATTAGGGTTTTCTATTTGATTGGTTTTATCTTGCCATACCAACCTTAATTACTAGCATGTTATATAAAAGTGATAAATTGCGAAATTTAAAGATTGCTACGCTATTACAACATTTGTGGGGGGGGGGTATACAATTTATAAATGGGGATTACAATAATATAAACCTAATTAATCTATTACAACCAAATTGAATATGTACAAATATTGGAATAAACAATATACAAGATAAATTAAATATGCAAAGATGTATGAATGCAAAGAAGATTTTGTTTGGTTTTTTATGTGGAAAAAGCTTTAACCTAAACCTAATAAATAAATCAAGATTATCTCAAATTAATTAGGAAAAGAAATTATTTTTTTAGAAAAGATTTTTTATAAACCCTAATTCTATTTGATTAAAAGAAAATAAATTTCTTTAAGAAAAGGTAAGTATTTTTGCATTTTTTTGTCTTGAAAAATAATATATGGTATTTGTGAGGTATCTTTGGTCCTTTTTTGTACTAAAATAATATATTTATTGGGTGTGAGGAAAAATAAGTATTAAACTAATTCTAAATTAATTTACAAATTTAAGTAATAAAATGGGTGGTGTATAACTAAATAAAATATTTTTTATTGAGAAAAATAAAATAAAGTAAACTAAAATACAAATATAATATTTTTATATTTTTTAGGATTTTTAATATTAAGAAAATAAAATGAAAACAAAATAAATAAATAAATGATAATGGACCAAGGGGTATGCAAGTGGACAAGGTGGTGAAATGTTAGAAAAAACAAAAAGGCCCAATGCACTGAAGCCCAATGCGCTGCAAGCTAGCAAAAAATGGAAAAAATGAGAAAAATTGCAAAAGGAAGGAGCCAAGGCTCGAACCCATGACCTATGGCATTTTGGCGCGCTGCCTTACCATTGGGGTGGTTGTACATCCGTTTATAGAAACACAAAGATAAATATATATTATAAAACGCCCCCTGAAGGCAACCTCATCTTCAACCTTGAGCCATGGCTGGATCACCTGTATCTCTCTCATTTCTCCATAAAAATGGAAAGTCCAAACATGAAAATTATAGTGTTTCTTCTCACGAGTTCAACCATATATCTTATGTAAACTAAAAGTCAAAGATCAAAGTTAATTTTGCTTGCCCTAATTTGAAACCTAATTTTTACAGAAAATTCAAATCCAAAATTCTCTATGCAAAGTTAATATAAATGAAAAGTATGAACATGGTTAGCTTTAGTGCAAGGATATCTACATTTTGTTTTCACAAATAAGGACCAAAGGATGCTTGTATGAAGAGATAGAAGTTTGAGTTTTTACCTCTTTCAGCTGAGATCGTGAATGGAGTTTGAGCAAGTTTTGAGAAGTCCTGAGGATCTGTTTAGCTTTCCTGGACCTCCCTGAGTGTATTCCAATCCTTACTTTGTCTTGAAACCCCTTGAATCTCTCTACTCAAGTCAACCTGCAAGCTTGATATTTTAAAATGTTGGATGGAGGAAGAGGAGTTACGGTGAGATTACAGGGGCCTGGATCACTTAGATATGAAGTATATTAAGTGTTAAGGTGGTTAAAACTCAAAACGCACGAGTGGATTTTGAGATGGCTGAATAAGGTTCAAAACTGTTAAGCTATGGCAGGTTTTCAATGGCAAGGTGTTTGGGAGTGTTTGAGTCTTAGAATTCGTCTCTTAGGTTGCAATACACTTGTGTATTAATATGGAAAAGGTTAGACATCAAGCTTTCTCAAGATTTCTGAGTTATAGCCTTTTGGCTCTATTACTTGCTTTTGAAGAAAAGTGAGGAGACAAGTCTCTAAGTTTGTACAAGCATGTTCTGGTTTTGTAAAGGTTTCAGGAAAGTTGCTTTTGGTTGTGGCTTTGCTTGTGTGCAGAGAAAACAAGTGCAAGGCTCAAGGAGTGGAAAATTGCAAAAGTTGTGCTTTATCAAAATGGAAATGGCACCTTTGTGCCAAAAATGGAACTGTTCTTGTACAATGCATTCAATGCTTGGCTAAAAGCTTCCAACAACTGTGAAAACATTTAATTATGGAGTGAAATTCAATTTAGGAGCCTGCAAAGTAAGATTTGTTCAGCATGCTTGAGGATTTGAATTTTGGTTCATCATGAAATGGCATGAAATCAAAGTGAGAAATTGCCAACTTCATCTCTTCGATTCTCATTACTCAAGAATGATCTCAAGGAGTTCTTGGACATTTTGGAAAGCTTGAAATGTGATCTACAACCCATCTTTGAAATGCTTTTGGAAATTCCCTTTGGAACTATGTGAAAAATTGCCACGAAGTTAGGTCAAAAAACTGCCTAACTAGGGCAAAATTTCACTAAGTTATTTTATTTCATGACCATGTATTCACAAAACTATATTTTGAGATACAAGCATCTTTAGTAGAAATTATGTGAATAAAAGTTTTAGATTTCATGGAAATTTAAAACTTTCATGTTGGAAGTTTCCTTTGAATCATCTTGCATCATGGTGATAATTTGGCTCAAAGTTGAGAAAAAATAAGAAATTTTCTATACTTGGAAATTTTTCTAAGTTAAAATTTTCAACTTTTCAAAACAAAAACTTAAATCCTTGATATCTTGATGAACAAGTTTCACATTTTGACATGTTTTGATGAATTATGATCTTTGGCACTTGATTTTGACCAAAAAGTCAAAGTTTGACTTTTCAGTGTACAATTGACTTTTGATCAGTTGACTGCAAAATTCATATGTGAATCCAATGGATTTGTAATGTTTTGGGCCATGTGATTAGGTCAAGATTATGCAATTGAACTCTTGAAATCATGCTTCAAACCATTTGATCATTTGCTAGGTCAAAAATCAGAAATTGCCCTTTCTCAATCAAAACCCTAATTTTGACCATTTTTCCCTTTTGATGATTTGATCAAATTTCTTAAGGAATTATGGTACAAACTTGATCAAATTATACATTTGAGTCTAATATGTTGATGTGGATAAAAAATTATGAAGTTTGACTGTAAATTGGCCATGGTTGACTTTTTCCCCAATACAGTTGATTTTTAGGTCAACTGTCCAATTGACTGATCAAAAGTGTGATTTGAAGCTTGAAACTTGACATGAATAATCTTGGGGGTCCATAATGATCCTTGAAAGTCATATGAAGAATTGATAGTCCAAAAATCCTTGTGCAAACTCAAACCCTAATTTTGGTCATCAGTGCTTAAGGAGATGTCTTGAGCTGGTCAAACCCTAATCCAGTCTTGAGTCAAAGAGATCTTGTGAGAAAAATCTTGATAAGTGAGAGGGAAAATTTTGGGGTACAACAGCTTCCCCTGTTCAATCTTCTTAAACCTGAAGAGTTAGATTAGCGAGTTTTTCCATTCGTGACTCGAAGGTGGAAGATGATTGGACACTAGAGTGCCCAGAAATTTGCACTCGGCGATGCGATGATAGAAGGAATGGGCTTAAAGATGCCATTTGGATAGGTGATAGAAATTTGTAGGAGATGGGCTTAAAGATGCCATCCAAGAGTGATTGTTGATTTGTAGTTTGTAAGATGAAAGAATGAGTATCAAAGTGGCATCAGTGTCTGGAGCGTATCTGTACTGTATTTGAAAGAGGCTTTGATTAAGTATCAGAATGGTATCCGTGTCTGGAGCGTATATGTACTACACTTGAAAGTTGAATCAGAATGGCGTCTGTGTCTGGAGCGTATCTGTATTGTATCTAAAAACCTTGTTTGTATGAACATCAGAATGTCATCCGTATTTGGAGGTTATCTACACCGTATTTGATAGTTGAATCTGAATGAGTATCAAAATGGCATCCGTGTTTGGAGCGTATCAGAACTGTATCAAGAGGTTGAATCTGAATGAGTATCAGGATGGCATCCGTGTCTGAAGCGTATTTGTATTGTGTCAAGAGGTTGAATCTGAATGAGTATCAGGATGGCATCAGTGTCTGGAGTGTATCTGAACTGTATCAAGATTGGATATTGTTAATGGTAGCTGTTAATCTTATCCTGAAAAGGGTAAAATGTTAACTAAAATACAAATTCATGTTCTATGAAATGTATGATTTAATGTATTTGCTTTATCAATGTTTATGATATATGGATGCAATGTATGTGTATGTGAGCTAATCTGCTGCATTGTTGTTGGATTGAAGAAAATAAATCCCTGAATGTTGCTGAGGATATGTAAGTCTTCATGTCTTGAAGTCGAAACATTGATGAATTTCTCTTTGAGAAATAAACTCTGTTGTAAGGAAAACGCCGTGTACTGCTTGTAGAATCCTGTTGGGGAATCTTGAGAAATTTGGCGACTTCAACTGGGGATCAATAATTTGAAACTTTGTTTCGCTGGGGATTTAAATGACGTACTGTAGGGGTTTATTTATGGAATGGCTTTAGAGATATTTTCTTATCCTTTCAACCTATCAGTAATTGCCTCTTTTCATTTCGTTTATTTATAAACAGTAATTATGTTCAAATGCATATGCTCAAGAATGAATCATTGGACGTTTTTGTAAACAAAACAAGCGTAAAGAAAAGAAAAATAGTTTTTTCACTTTCAAAGGAATATTTTGTATTGACTTTGAATAAGTATTTTTTGTACAAGGAGACAAACATTCTAGTAAGAGAATTTTGTCGTAAAAAATGAAAATTTTGATACAAAGAAAAGATACCTATGTGTGCAAAAATCCCATGGGGTTTCCATTCTCCTATAGCCTTCGTATCTCCGAGCGTCTTGTCTATTTGTTGCCTTGTCCGAAGCTGATTGAATCGATCAGAACCTCCGAGTTTGCCAGTGGAAGCCAAAGGTTGTTTGTTAAGTGATCCTACGAGACATAGTCGTACGCTTTAATTCCCTAACTTTTGCCTGGACCTCCCTTTCAGGTTTTCAGTCCACCGGGAAACCCTTTTTTTCCCAAGTCGCCTTTTCGGGTTTTCAACTTGCCGGATGTACAGATTTTTTTGTTTTATTCCTAATTTTTTCCCGAACCCTTTTGGTTCGCCGGGATGCCCTTATTTTTCCTAGGTATATCAACCTAGCGGGTCTCTTATGCGTAGTATCTTTTGACTATGTCTGCGTTTACAGGGTGTGGCAGGTCGTCACCATCCATGGATGTCAAGATCATTGCCCCACCGGAGAAAACGTTTTTGATTACAAATGGTCTTTCATAGGTAGGAGTCCATTTGCCCCTGGGATCACCTTGTGGCAAGATGATATGTTTGATCACTAGATCCCCAACTTGATACACTTGGCATCTGACCTTCTTGTTGAAAGCCTTGATCATCTGTTTTTGATACATTTGACCATGGCAAACAGCAGTAAGTCTCTTCTCATCAATCAAGTTCAATTGATCAAGTCGAGTCTGGATCCAATCATCTTCGTTCATCCCTGCATACTTCATAATCCTCAGAGAGGGAATCTGAACCTCGATAGGCAAGACAACCTCCATGCCGTAAACCAAAGAATAGGGTGTTACCCCGATTGATGTGCGAGCCGTGGTACGATATCCGTGGAGAGCGAATGATAACATCTCATGGCATTCTTTATATGTGACCGTCATTTTCTGTATGATCTTTTTAATGTTTTTATTTGCAGCTTCGACAACACCATTCATCTTCGGTCGATAGGGAGATGAATTGTGATGTTGAATCTTGAATTGCTCGCACAAGGCCATGATCATAATGTTGTTGAGATTTGTACCGTTGTCAGTGATGATCCTTTCGGGGATACTGTACCGGAAAATGAGATTTTGCTCGATGAAACGAGCAAAAACATTTTTGGTTACGGAGGCGAAGGAAGCTTCTTCAACCCACTTTGTAAAATAGTCAATGACCACTAGGATGAAGCGGTGTCCATTGGAGGCTATCAGCTTGATTTCCCCAATCATATCAATTCCCCACATAGCAAAAGGCCAAGGAGCTGTCAAGACATTCAGAGGAACCGGGGGTACATGAACTTTGTCAACATAAATCTGGCATTTATGGCAGGTTCGAGAGTGTTGATAGCAATCTGCTTCCATGGTAGACCAATAATAGCCTGCCCGTAGGATTTTCTTTGCCATCGTATGCCCACTGGAATGGGTTCCAAAAGTGCCTTCGTGTAATTCAGCCATGATCCTTTCAGCTTCAACCTTATCTACGCACCGAAGTAACACAGAGCATGATTGCGTTTGTACAGGATGCCATTACTAAGGAGGAACTTAGCAGAAAATATCCTTAAGAACTTCTTATCATTGATTGAAGCTCCTTCTGGATATTCTTGAGCTTCGAGATACCTCTTGACTTCGTGAAACCAAGGTTGGTCCACTACTTCTTCAATATTAATCTCGTGAAAGTGTGTTGGTCCATCCATTCGCTTGATGGTGATCTGGGGAGCCTCATTATCCCAATTAAGTTTAAACATAGATGACATTGTGGCTAGAGCGTCTGCTAGCTGATTTTCTTCTCGCGGGAAATGCTCGAAGGTAATCTTCTCAAAATGTGGTAGCAATGTCAGAACATGTTCTTTGTAAGGGATAAGGTTAGGGTGTTTGGTGTCCCATTCTCCTTTGATCTGGCTGATAAACAAAGATGAATCTCCGAATACATCCAAGAATTTCATCCCTAGGTCTATGGCAACTCTAAGACCAAAGATCCATGCTTCGTATTCTGCCATGTTGTTTGTACAATTAAAGCAGAGTCTGGTAGTGAAGGGAGTATGACACCCTTACGGAGATATGAGTACAACATCGATACCATTTTCGAGTGCATTGGAGGCTCCATTAAAGAACAGGGTCCATCGGGATCCTTGTTCAGGTCCGTCATATGGCCTAATTTCTTCACAGTTGTCTAATGTCATGATGTCTTCATCCCGAAATTCAAACTTCATGGACTGGTAGTCTTCCACAGCTTGGTGAGCAAGGTGATCAACTAGTACACTTCCCTTTATGGATTTCTGGGTAGTATAATGTATGTCGTACTCTGTTAGGATCATCTTCCATCTTTCTATTCTCCCAGAAAGAGCAAGCTTCTCGAAGATATACTTTATCGGATCCATTTTAGATATCAACAAAGTGGTATGAGTCAGTATATACTGTCTTAGCCGGCAAGCAGCCCATGCCAGAGCGCATCAAGTTTTCTTGAGCAGTGAACATCTGGTTTCACAGTCGGTAAACTTTTTGCTCAGGTAGTAAATAGCGTGCTCTTTTTGGCCAGACTCGTTATGCTGCCCCAATACACACCCCATTGAATTTTCTAAAACAGTCAGACACATGATCAACGGTCTTCCCTCGGCTGGTGTCATCAACACAAGAGACTCTTGTAAGTATTCTTTGATTTTGTGAAAAGAAACTTGGCACTCATCATTGCACTTGACTACTTGAGCTTTCTTCAATAGCTTGAAGATTGGCTCACAAGTAGCGGTTATGTGAGAAATGAAGCTAGCGATATAGTTCAAACGTCCCAAGAATCCTCTGACTTCCTTCTCAGTGCAAGGAGCAGGCATCTCTTGTATTGCTTTAACTTTGGCAGGATCTACCTCGATACCATTGTTACTGACGACAAAGCCTAGGAGTTTACTAGACCGTACCCCAAATGTGCACTTGTTTGGATTCAACCTCAGCTTGTACTTCTTCGGTCTCTCAAACAGCTTTTGTAAGTGATCAATATGTTATTCTTTTGTTTGTGATCTGGCTATCATATCGTCCATGTAGACCTCTATTTCGTGATGTATCATGTCATGAAATAAAGCTACCATGGCATGCTGCTAGGTTGCCCCAACATTCTTTAGTCCGAATGGCATCACCTTGTAGCAGAATGTGCCCCACTTTGTGACAAATGTTGTTTTCTCCATGTCCTCAGGTGCCATTTTGATCTGGTTGTAACTTGAGAATCCGTCCATGAAGGAAAACACTTTGTGTTGTGCCGTATTGTCAACTAGGATGTCAATGTGGGGGAGTGGAAAATCATCCTTAGGGCTTGCCCTATTCAAATCTCGGTAGTCCATACACATTCGCACTTTTCCGTCCTTTTTGGGTACGGGAACAACATTGGAAACCCATTGGGCGTAAGAGGTGACATCCAAGAATCCAGCGTTGAATTGCTTCATGACCTCTTCTTTAATCTTTTCTGACATATCAAGCCTCATACGTCGAACCTTTTGTTTTACTGGCGGACAATCCTCTCTTGTAGGCAGACGATGTACCACGATATGTTCATCAAGTCCTGGCATGTCTTCATATGACCATTCAAAGACTTCGACATAATCATGTAACAATTGGATCAGACGTTTCTTGATACTGGTTCAAGATTGGCACCCACCTTGACCTCTTTTTTATCTTCTTCGGCACCTAGGTTGATCATATCCACGAGTTCCTCGTGAGGCTAGATGGTTCTCTCTTCCTGTTGTAGCAGTCTGGCAAGTTCCCCTGGTACTTCACAATCTTCCTCGCTTTCATCTTTGGCTTGGTAGATTAGATTCTCAGAGTCACAAAAGGCCATAGCAGTATCGTTACCCATGGAATCCAGAATGGATGGATACCTGCATTATGAGTGTGGGTGTGTGTAAGGGTATAGTTATCTTTGAAAGAAAGTAAAATGTAAAAGAAAAACAATGAGCACAAAAGTTTGAATGCGAAAACGTCCATGATTCAATGATGTCATATGAAAAATGAGATAAAAACCCTTACAAATGGACCATTGTGCCTCGGGTAAGACACAATGTTTTAAGAGTGCGAATTGTTTTGAATATTGCAGATCCAACAAAATGTAAAGATAAATGACTGAGGGATGAAAGTGATTGGGACGAAGTCTCTAGCCTCCGAATTGCCGAGCCCTCCATTGACAGTCGGAAAGATCCAATCCTCCAGGTCGTAATCATCTTCACCATTTTCTACCGTGTTGACCTCACGGTTGCTAATCTTCAAGGGTGGCCCTCCAGCACGGGCACCGCGTACAGCCTTTTGAGCACTTAAAGTGAAACCTAGGCCAAACTTGTCAGACTTATACGGGATATCTGGAAGTTTCCCCTAGATAGTGCACCCCCCTTCTTCCACTACTGCTTTAGTATCCTTTAGTGACGACATTCGGAGTGGAGGCCTTATAATCTTGGGAACAGCCTTGGTCACTGCCACCTTTTAAGGGACCTCTTGAAAGTGTTGAAATGGAGTTTCAATGAATTCACCGTCCAATTCCATGTATCTGAAGGAATTGAGATGGATGATCATGTATTCTTCCTCTACATGGATGGTGATAATCTTCCCTTGAACTGGATATTTCAACATCTGGTGTAATGTAGAGGTAACAGCGCCAGCATTGTGGATCCATGGTCGGCCTAACAAGCAGGAGTATGAAGGACGGATGTCCATCACATAAAAAGTTGAATTGAAGGTTTGGGTTCCAACCTTTATGGGAATGTCTACCTACTCATGTACCATCTTCTTCGAACCGTCAAAAGCCCTTACCACTATGTTGCTTGGCTTTAAAGTTAACCCCTCACAGTCAAGTCTGTCAAGAGCTTTTTTGGGTAATACATTCAGAGATGAGCCAGTGTCCACCAAAACATGCACCAGAGTGGTGCCCTTACATTCCACTGAGACATGCAACGCCTCATTATGCTTTCTTCCCCTCGGTGTTAGATTAGCATCTGAAAAACCTAAACCATTGTCCGCGGTTAGGCTGGCCACGCAGTCTTGAAATTGATCAGCAGACGTCTCTTAAGGTACATGGCGGTTTTTAAGAACTTCACCAAGGCTTTAGCATGTGCCTCGAAACATAGTAGCAATGTCAGCATGGAGATTTTAGAGGGAGTTTGCCCCAATTGTTCAACTACATCGTAGTCGCTCCTCTTTATAATTTTTAGGATCTCCTTCATTTCTTTCTTGGAAGTCTCGGGGATAGTTAATGATTGGGCCTTTGTCTGGACAGGCTCGACCAAAATACTTTTTCTCGAGTTTTAGCAGCAGGAGTGTTGGCAGGAATGATATCAGGGGTTGTAACAACTTTGTCAATGGGAGTACTTACAGAGATGATTATGGGTACGGAAGTAACCTTTGGAGCAGCCACAGGGATGATCACGGGTCCAGAAACCGCTTTTGGTGGAGCAATTTCTGGAGAAAAGATCCTACCACTTTGGGTAATTTTGCTAGTTCCGACAATATTGCTGATGTCAGAATCTTCTTCTTTGTAATTTATCTCTTCGGCGGCCGGCCAGTCTTGCTTGTCGCCATGGTAGTAAATGTCCCCTCCATAATTCCACGGCACGGTCTTGTATGATTCATATGGGACTGGCCCAGGCATTGTGATTATTAAAGGAGTTGTTTTCGGAACCGATGTAATTCTAACGGGTCTTTTGGTGGAGACCCCAGAAGAATTTGCGGAAATGGTAATGATAGAAACATCTTCAACATGAATAGGCGAAATAAGAGTCTTTTCAAACAAAATCTCTTTGTTATCTATCAGGCACTGAATGCCTGCCTTCAATAAATGACAACCAAATGGTGAGGATAAGCAGAGATGGCAAACTTCGTTACAACCCGAGAACACACCGGCTTTCAACAAGTTTATCTTAATAGTCGGAAGTAGGGTCATGAGCTCGCCAACTGAAGTAACAAACAAATCTTCTTCAATGGCATTGGTATTGTGGCCATGTCTGGGCATAGGAGCGGAAATGACATTTGGCTTTTCGGGCGCATCAAACTCAATTTCTTTTGCTTCAATGAGGTCTTGTATTTTGTTCTTCAAAGCCCAACAGTTATTAGTATCGTCACCAGGACTTTCAGAGTGATATGCGCAATGGTCATTGGGATGATAATGAGGGGATGTTGTATTGGGGTTTTTCGGAGCTTCTTTCAAGGTCACCAAGTTCGATCTTAGTAGATGAGGTAATACTTGAGACAGAGTCATGTTTATTCTGGTAAACTTCTTGACTGGCCTTTCTACCCTTGGTTGATTATTTCTTTGTTGATCAGATGAAGGCTTTAGGATTATAACATCCCCCACCATTGGTCGGCGTTCGGCCCTATCTTGGTTTCTTTGCGGATATACGGCAGCCACCTCTTTCTTTCCGATAAAGGGCTTCCTTACAGCTGTTAAAGAAGATGTGTCTTTCTGAATCTTTCCATTCTTTATACAGGCTTCTATCCTCTCTCCAGTCAATATTAGTTTAGTGAAGCTCCCAGATGAACTTTTGATTAAATGATTGAAGAAAGGACCAGATAAAGTGCCTAAGAACATGTCTACCAATTCTCTCTCAGACAGAGAGGGTTGAACTCTTCCAGCCAAATCTCTCCATTTTTGTGCATAGTCCTTGAAACCTTCATTGGACACCATGGCCATAATCTGGAGTTGAGTACGGGTAGGCGCCAAATCAATATTGTATTGATATTGCTTGTAGAAAGCTGCAGCAAGATCTTCCCAATTGTGAACATTAGCTCTTTCTACTTGGTAGAACCAGTCAAGTTGAGTCCCAGACAGACTGTCTTGGAAGAGATGCACCCATAAGTCTTTATCGGCAGTGTGGGGTTGAATTTTCTTCACATATGATCGGAGATGCATTTTAGGGCATGACACTCCATCATATTTGGCAAATATAGGAACTTTGAATTTCGAGGGAATCACAATCCCCGACACTAGTCTCAGCTCCTCAAAGTCCAAACCTGGAACCTTTTGGATTTCCATTGCATTCAACCGCTCTTAAAGATGTTTATACTTATCATCAGCTGGAGGGAATTGTTCCTTAGAGTAGTCCTGTTCTTCTTCTTCCTCTTCTGATTCTGACGGGATAATTGTTTCCTTGCCTTTCCCCTCTCCTTTACCAGATGTTGTTGCAAAGTCCAAAGTTCTTCTTTTCTGCCCATGAAATCTTCTTCCCATGTTTAAGACTCTGGTTACCTTCTTTGTTTTCCTTTTCCTCTCTTCAGCTAGCAGAGTCTTTAAGTCTTCTTTCCCCTTGGCTAGGGTCATGAGCAACTGTTGAAACTGCGTATTCTGAGCTTGGAGATCTTTCACTATTTTCTCGAGATCTATCTTACTAAAATAAACAGTAGAGAGATGAGGAGACTTGTTGCAAAAGACATGTTTATGTTATGATGAATGATATGTGCATATGCAATGTTTTCAAGGATTTCAAAGATTCAAATTTGTTTTAGACAAAATGAAACACACGTGATATTAATAAGATAAAGTTTGAGTACATCAATGCCCCTTAGGCAAAATAATATAAAACTCTAAGATAGAAAAGTAGTGTGCATCCTCTTTGGTGCAATGTAGGCATTCAGAGTCTGCTCCTCATGAAGTAGCCTAGTGAGTTCCAAAACCTTCTTCTCGCTCGCGTAGAATTGGGCTTCGAAAGTATCTCGCTCTCCTTTGAGTTATATCCAATCCCTTTGTAGGTCTTCAAGAGATGTGGGCATGTCAGGATGTAGGATAGTGTATGGAACATCTCCCTCCTTGACAAGCTCAATGATTACCGGGAGAATGGAGGGGTAAGGCATCATAAGACTCTGAGGCGAGTTCGTACCCATTTGAGGTAAGGCTCAAGAGGGATGGAATTCTTGTGCCCCAAAGTCTTGCTATCCACCTTGTTTAGCATCCTTCAAGCTCGGATAAATCTCTGGCGAAGACCTTGATTGTCGTTGTCGTAGTCTAATACCAAACCTTGAATCACCATCTCGTGCGGGCCATCCCTTTGGGCGTAACTAAACTGTCTTAAAGCTAAGCAGGGGTTGTAGGTGATTCCTCCCCTATGCCAAGTAAAGGTACATTAGGGAATTCTCCATAATGATTGATGATGATAACATTCTCGTTGGATCGAGAGCACCAATGAATGTTTGAATGTTTGAGCATCATCAACCTTTGTGACCATCTTGAACCTTGCTCATTCTTTAAGACTGATTGGGGAAGATGAGAAATAAACCATCTTTCCAAAATAGGAGTGCAACATATAAGGACACCTCTTTTCCTCATTGTGCGAGTGTGAAAAGAGTGTAGGATATCCCCTAGCAATGTAGGCACCAGGTTGCGTGATATGAAGATTTTGACGGTGTTCACATCTATGAGTTGGTCAGGATTTGGAAACAAAACCATCCCATAGATGAGGAGAGCCACAATTTCCTCAAAAGCTTGCAAGTCTACAGAATTCCAATAGTTTTGGGCTTTCTCAAACAGGAACTTTGCAAGGAAACCTTTGACACCACTCCTTGTTTCCGAATGAGTTGTGACATCAGATGAGTGCAAGTGTAAAGCTTGAGCAATCTCTTATGGCTTTGGATCTCTTTCCGTACCGTTCAAAGGTAGTTGATTGAGAATGGGAATCCTCAAGAGTTGGGAGAATTCATCCAAAGTAGGCACAAGTTGATAGTTGAGGAATGTGAAGCAATGGTGCAAAGGATCAAAGAACTGAAAGAGCACCTTCATCATGTCCTCATCTGTGTTGGAGGTGACCAAGTTGAGTAGACGACCATGTCTCTTGGTGAATGGAGAATTTTCAAGAATCCTTGAAGCTAGCTCCTTAAGCTGTGGAGGTATTCTCACAAGGTTGACTTGAATAGTTTTCCTGCGAAGTGAGTCCATATCCTACAAAACAAGAACAAAGATGAATCCAAAAATCCTTGAAATGGTTAGTGGATGCATATGATGTTCATGATGTCCATGATGTTATGTACAAGTATGCGTATACAAACAAGGCAAACAAATCCTAGGTTTAGGCTTGCATGGAGTTTTATAGGTAAGTACCCTTTTGAAGTTTAGTTGGCTTAAACCTGTCCTAGCAATAGTAACCGGGTTCTAAGGAGCTCAATATCACTGGATTGTTTCCTTGGTCATTGTTTCAGCTCAAGCCTCTTTAATGGCGACCGAAATATCCCAAGAAACCAAACCTCAATGAGTGTAGTATCGAGTATCTACCAACTTCGGACTGCACCAAAGCAGGTCATCTCACTATATCCTAAAGGCCAAGTTGGTCAAGTAAAGGTTCTAGAAGTTCATTAGTGCTTCATGACATCACTCAGCGGCCCCGTATTCTCTTTGATTAACTCAAAGGCTACCGGTACCCATAAATATGTCGCACTAATGTAGTTATTGCTTAGACCATGTCGGTATACCCCGCACAGTTTCCACAATGTATTGCTACTTACCTATAATGAATCCCAAATCCGGGTAGAGGATTCAAACCCAAACAAAGAACCATAATGTAAATCATACAAGTCAAACAATATAAGCAAGTAAATATGATCTATCCCTAAGGTAACCCCACTTTTAGAATTTTCAGCAGCAGAGTCGCCAGTTCTGTGATGCGGTGGGAGAATAGACTTGATTATTTTGCGTTTTATCACAAATGTTGCGGTTTAGCAAGAGTCGCAACCAACTTTTCTTTTATCCAAAAGGAAAGGTGAAAAAGCACAGGAAAGACCTTTGAGATTGTTTCTTGAGTTCGGGGGGTAGATTATGAAAAGGGAAGGTATTAGCACCCTTTTCATCCATGGTTTTCAATGGTCTCTTAGTTACTTGCTAGATCACTTGCTTTTGTTGTTTGAAATTGTGCTTGGTGTGGTTTTGAAAGTATTTTGTAAAAGAGGCCATTGTTTAGGCAATCTTTGTAATGATTCTCGTTCGTAAGAATGTATACAAAGATGTTGATCTTTTTTGAAAATGTTTTCAATGTTTGTAAGATGTTTGAAGGTGTGTAGGCGTTTGTTTTGAAAATAGCAAGGATATTTATTTTGAAATGGAGCAAGTAATTAGGAGCAATCTACCTACTCAAACGTATTTTTTGTTCATTTTCTTTTCCTTTGATATTGTTGTCTTACCATTGATTTAGTAAGCAACCCTATCTTTGGATGTAAACGGGACGGGCGTAGGTCATCGTATAGCCATGAATAGAAATGTTGCAATGTATCTTAGAATTTTTTGAGGGACTAAGATCATTTTTGTAAGGCAACTTTGAATAGCGTCATCGAGGGACTATGATCTTGTATTTGTTTGTTTTGCTAAGATACTTTACATGCATAATATGGCCATTTTTGTATAAGGAAACCAAGTGGAGTAACCCTAGGGGTGCTTGTGTGCAAGTGTTTCATTTAATGTTTGTTTTTCTCTTGAATTAGGGTTTTCTATTTGATTGGTTTTATCTTGCCATACAAACCCTAATTACTAGCATGTTATATGAAAGTGATAAATTGCAAAATTTAAAGATTGCTACGCTATTACAACATTTGTGGGAGGGGGTATACAATTTATAAATGGGGATTGCAATAATATAAACCTAATTAATCTATTACAACCAAATTGAATATGTACAAATATTGGAATAAACAATATACAAGATAAGATAAATATGCAAAGATGTATGAATGCAAAGATTTTGTTTGGTTTTTTATGTGGAAAAAGCTTTAACCTAAACCTAATAAATAAATCAAGATTATCTCAAATTAATTAGGAAATGAAATTATTTTTTTAGAAAATATTTTTTATAAACCCTAATTCTATTTGATTAAAAGAAAATAAATTTCTTTAAGAAAAGGTAAGTATTTTTGAATTTTTTTGTCTTGAAAAATAATATATGGTATTTGTGAGGTATCTTTGACCCTTTTTTGTACTAAAATAATATATTTAATGGGTGTGAGGAAAGATAAGTATTAAACTAATTCTAAATTAATTTTCAAATTTAATTAATAAAATGGGTGGTGTATAACTAAATAAAATATTTTTTATTGAGAAAAATAAAATAAAATAAACTAAAATACAAATCTATCATTTTTACATTTTTTAGAATTTTTAATATTAAGAAAATATTATTAAGAAAATAAAATGAAAACAAAATAAATAAATAAATGATAATGGACCAGGGGGTATGCAAGTGGACAAGGTGGTGAAATGTTAGAAAAAACAAAAAGGCCCAATGCACTGAAGCCCAATGCGCTGCAAGCTAGCAAAAAATGGAAAAAATGAGATAAATTGCAAAAGGAAGGCGCCAAGGCTCGAACCCATGACCTATGGCATTTTTGCGTGCTGCCTTACCACTGGGGTGGCTGTACATCCGTTTATAGAAACACAAAGATAAATATATATTCGAAAACGCCCCCTGAAAGCAACCTCATCTTCAACCTTGAGCCATGGCTGGACCACCTGTATCTCTCTCATTTCTCCATAAAAATGGAAAGTCCAAACATGAAAATTACAGTGTTTCTTCTCACGAGTTCAACAATATATCTTATGTAAACTAAAAGTCAAAGATCAAAGTTAATTTTGCTTGCCCTAATTTGAAACCTAATTTTTACAGAAAATTCAAATCCAAAATTCTCTATGCACATTTAATATAAATGAAAACTATGAACATGGTTAGCTTTAGTGCAAGGATATCTACATTTTGTTTTCACAAATAAGGACCAAATGATGCTTGTATGAAAAGATAGAAGTTTGAGTTTTTACCTCTTTCAGCTGAGATCGTGAATGGAGTTTGAGCAAGTTTTGAGAAGTCCTGAAGATCTGTTTAGCTTTCCTGGACCTCCCTGAGTGTATTCCAATCCTTACTTTGTCTTGAAACCCCTTGAATCTCTCTACTCAAGTCAACCTGCAAGCTTGATATTTGAAAATGTTGGATGGAGGAGGAGGAGTTACGGTGAGATTACAGGGGCCTGGATCACTTAGATATGAAGTATATTAAGTGTTTAGGTGGTTAAAACTCAAAACGCACGAGTGGATTCTAAGATGGCTGAATAAGGTTCAAAACTGTCAAGCTATGGCAGGTTTTCAATGGCAAGGTGTTTGGGAGTGTTTGAGTCTTAGCATTCGTCTCTTAGGTTGCAATACACTTGTGTATTAATATGGAAAAGGTTAGACATCAAGCTTTCTCAAGATTTCTGAGTTATAGCCTTTCGGCTCTATTACTTGCTTTTGAAGAAAAGTGAGGAGACAAGTCTCTAAGTTTGTACAAGTATGTTCTGGTTTGGTAAAGGTTTCAGGAAAGTTGCTTTTGGTTGTGTCTTTGCTTGTGTGCAGAGAAAACAAGTGCAAGGCTCAAGGAGTGGAAAATTGCAAAAGTTGTGCTTTATCAAAATGGAAATGGCACATTTGTGCCAAAAATGGAATTGTTCTTGTACAATGCATTAAATGCTTGGCTAAAAGCTTCCAACAACTGTGAAAACATTTAAGGCAAAATACTCATTTTGGTCCCTTAACTATACCCCTGGGTTCATATTGGTCCCTTAACTTTTTTTTGTGTCATTTTGGTCCCTTAACTTTCAAAAAGTTTCATTTTAGTCCTTTTTGTCTAAATTCATAGCTAATTAGACGGAAAAACTTTGAAATCAGCCGCTAAATTCGTAGCTAATTAGACAAAAAGGACTAAAATGAAACATTTTGAAAGTTAAGGGATCAAAATGACACGAAAAAAAGTTAAGGGACCAATGTGAACCCAAGGGTATAGTTAAGGGACCAAAATGAGTATTTTGCCAACATTTAATTATGGAGTTAAAGTCAAGTTAGGAGCCTGCAAAGTAATATTTGTTCAGCATGCTTGAGGATTTGAATTTTTGTTCATCATGAAATGGCTTGAAATCAAAGTGAGAAACTGCCAACTTCATCTCTTCGATTCTCCTTACTCAAGAATGATCTCAAGGATTACTTTGACATTTTGGAAATATTGCAATATGCTATACAACCCATCTTTGAAATGATTTTGGAAATTCCCTTTGGAACTATGTGAAAAATTGCCATGAAGTTAGGTAAAAAAACTGCCTAACTAGGGCAAAATTTCACTAAGTTCATGAACAAGTATTCACAAAATTATATCTTGAGATCAAAGAATCTTTAGGAGAAATTGTGTGAAGAAAAGTTGTAGCTTTCATGGAGATCTAAAACTTTCATGTTGGAAGTTTCCTTTGAATCATCTTGCATCATGGTGATAATTTGGCTTAAAGTTAAGAAAAAATAAGAAATTTTCTATACTTGGAAAATTTTCTAAGTTAAAATTTTCAACTTTTCAAAACAAAAACTTAAATCCTTGATATCTTGATGAATAAGTTTCACATTTTGACATGTTTTGATGAATTATGATCTTTGGCACTTGATTTTGACCAAAAAGTCAAAGTTTGACTTTTCAGTGTAGAGTTGACTTTTGATCAGTTGACTGCAAAATTCATTTGTGAATCCAATGGATTTGTAATGTTTTGGGCCATGTCATTAGGTCAATATTATGAAATTGAACTCTTGAAATCATGCTTCAAACCATTTGATCATTTGCTAGGTCAAAAATCAGAAATTGTCCTTTCTCAGTCAAAACCCTAATTTTGACCATTTTGCCCTTTTGATGATTTGATCAAATTTCTTGAGGAATTGTGGTCGAAACTTGATAAAATGATACATATGAGTCTAAGATGTTTATGTGGATCAAAAATTATGAAGTTTTACTGTCAATTGGCCATGGTTGACTTTTTCCCCAATATAGTTGATTTTTAGGTCAACTGTCCAATTGACTGATCAAAAGTGTGATTCGAAGCTTGAAACTTGACATGAATAATATTGGGGGTCCATAATGATCCTTGAAATTCATATGAAGCATTGATAGTCCAAAAATCCTTGTGCAAACTCAAACCCTAATTTTGGTCATTAGTGCATGAGGAGATGTCTTGAGCTGCTCAAACCCTAATCCAGTCTTGAGTCAAAGAGATCTTGTGAGAAAAATCTTGATAAGTGAGAGGGAAAATTTTGGGGTACAATAGGTACCCATGTAGAGCAAATGGGAGCATCTCATGCAAATCTTTGTAAGTTACCACCATCTTGATGTTTTTATTAGCAGCTTCAACAACCCCATTCATCTTTGGTTTGTAGGGAGAAGAATTATGATGTTTAATATTGAACTCTTCACAAATCTCTATCATCATTTTGTTATTCAAATACGAACCATTATCAG
The DNA here is from genome assembly GCA_948472305.1 of Vicia faba. Taxonomy (NCBI): domain Eukaryota; kingdom Viridiplantae; phylum Streptophyta; class Magnoliopsida; order Fabales; family Fabaceae; genus Vicia; species Vicia faba. The sequence continues at coordinate 512,767,620 of OX451738.1, read as the reverse complement.
TGGTGATTTCTCTCGGGATGCCATATCGACAAATGATCTGATTCTTGATAAATATGACTACCACCTATCTGGTTACATTAGCATATGATGTTGCTTCCACCCATTTAGTAAATTAGTCAATGGCCACTAAGATGAAACGATGACCATTTGAAGTTTTGGGTTCAATCATTCCAATCATATTGATGCCCCACATAGAGAAAGGCCAAGGTGAAGAGATAACATTGAGGAGGATCGGTGGCACATGTATCTTGTCCGCATAAATTTGGTACTTTGTGAATTTCTTCACATATTTGAAACAATAAGATTCCATCGTCATCCAATAGTAACCAACCCTCAACATCTTTTTAGCCATCGAATGTCCATTGGCATGAGTTCCAAAGGATCCTTCGTGTACTTCTTGCATCGACATGTCTGCTTCGTGTCTATCCACGCATCTGAGCAAAACCATGTCATAATTCCTCTTATATAATACTTCTTCATTGAGGAAGAAACTACTTGCTAACTGTTGTACCCCAAAATTTTCTCTCTCATTTTTTACAAAATCTTCTCTTACTTGGGTGGTTACAAACACTTGTTTGAAGAAAAACAGCAAATTTTGAAGTTGGTCAAAGTGCCTTTCGATTGGCATCTCCAAAGTGCCTTTCGATTGGCATCTGTAAAATGCCTTTCGATTGGCATATGCATAGCACTCTTCAATTGGCATGGACAAAGGTCCTTCGATTGGTCTGTTAACAAATCCTTTCAATTGGCATTTTAACCAAGTCTTTCGATTGGCATCAGAACAAAGGCGTCTTTGACTGGAATTTTAACGTCACTTCGACTGGTCTCGACTGAAGGAAATCGAAGAGAGCATAACAAAGTTTTCGAGCCGTCAACAAGATCCTTCGATTGGCCTATTAACAAGGCCTTTAGATTGGAATCTACATGGTACCTTTCGATTGGCATCTACATAACGCCCTTCGATTGGCATTCCAAAAGGTCCTTCATTCGAAGGAAGTAACAAGACTCATTCGAAGGGTGTATGAGAAGTCCATTTGAAGGAGGCAACATGACTCATTCAAAGGGTGTATGAGAAGTCCATTCGAAGGAGGCAACTCATAAGCATTCGAAGAAGGAAACATGACTCATTCGAAGGGTGTATGAGAAGTCCATTCGAAGGAAGCAACTCATAGGCCATTCGAAGAAGCGTTCAATGACTCATTCGAAGGATGTATGAGAAGTCCATTTGAAGGAGGCAGCTTATAGGCCAATCGAAGAGAAATGCTGGAGGGTGTTCGAAGGAATCAAGTGTCCAGGTTCATCCAAGATTTCCAAAGAAACATGAACGTTTCAAAAAAGGAATGCTTTTAATTTGTATGATTCTTGTCTCATGGCTTTACCAGGTGCCAACACCCTCCTATAAATATGAGGCCCAAGACACATTACCAGGGGCGGACAAAAGAGAGAATGAAAGGAAAAAAAGAGAGGACATAAGGAGATACTATACACACACATACATACTGCAATCGAAGAGACTACACACACGCGTTGCTCAAGAATCCCAAGAAGCCTCCCATTCGAAGCACCCTTTGCAGGTTCCCTCATCCAGGAGTCCACCCCAACTCCTAAGAAAACATCTCCACACCCAGAGCCCCAGATCATCATCTTCGATTGGTAAGGTTTTACAAAACCAAAATTGCATCTTCATCACATTTAAATACGCCTTTCACATATAGTATTGTTATTATTGATTATGTTGCATGTAAGCTAAAGCGCGGAGATGGGATCGTGCCATTGCTGGGGCACGATCTAAGTTGTTCCTTCGAATCCCAGGATAAAACGAACCCATACCCAGACACAGACTCAGCAAATTCGAATTGAGGAAGGAGTCGAATTGGGAGGAGATTCGAATCAGGGGGTAAAGTCCCCCCTGGGTCTCTAACATTTGTTTCATTTTGCAGGGAACATCTTTTCAAGACCTTGTTCAGAGCTTCGAAGCTAATCAGCTTCGAACTGGATCCAGGGTCTTAAATCGAATGATAACATTCCAGATTGAATACCCCAAAGTGCAGCCATTCATGCACCTTTGATCAAGCCTTTTTGCTGGATCGAAAGACAGCCCAAGTCTCTTGCGATCCATCCCCCCAGAGCTACTCCCTCTTCGATTTACTGCCAGTTCCTTAGATTTCATTTTCGTTTTGACCTTTGTATTTCTTTCTTTAAAATTAACATAAAATTAATCGAAAAAACCATAAAAACATTAGGATAGTTTTTTTGTATTAAACTAATTTTATTAATTAACCATTTAATTATCCTAACATTTTCTCAAAAAACTAAAATTAAACAGGTTTAGATTGTTTTTTCCAAAACAAAATAAAACAACAAAAAGATTTTATTCTCAGGATTTTTAGACGTTATTTTCAATTCCCGCGCATCTTATTTTATTGTAACTGCTCACAATTGTAATAGATTTAGATTTAAAATCCCGCACTTTTAGTTTCTTGCATTTTTTATGTAACTGTCCCGAAGCCTTGTAATAGCGTAGGACCTCTATATTCTGCATTTTACTGCTTTTCATATTAACTGCTAGTAATTAGGCTTGTATGATAAGACTAATAATCAAACGCTAGCAAACTTAACAAAAAGACAAAAAATAACTGAAACACAACACAATTGCACATAAGCACCTCTAAGGTACGCCCACTTTGGTTGCCTTTAAAAAACAGTCATGGGGCAGGAATGCTTTAGCAAAGTCCCGTAAAATCAAAATATCATAGTCCCTCGATGACCCTACAGTTTCCTTCTCGATAAATGATCTAGTCCCTAAAACCGAATTGCTAAAGCATCTCCATGAATTGCCTTCGTGACTGTAAAACGTCCCTTCGAATGTCCCTCAATATCCAACAATAGGGCTACCTACTCACTAATAGTAGGATAGCACTAACTAAAGGAAAAGAGGAAAAGGACACACTTTTCGAGTACAAAAAGTAGATAGCTGTTGGAAGTTTTCTCAAACTATTTTTTCACTTACACACAAATACTACTTTTCAAAAACAATTTCAAAACATTTGTTTTGTTAACACTCTTGAGGATCGATACAAGAGTTAAACACAAATAAAATCGCCACACTAAAGCTTTTCAAAGCATTTTCAAACACACAAAGCACAAAAGCATTTTAAAAATGAGTAAACCTTTAAGAGCCCGTGGAAAACCATGGATGGAAAGGATGCTAACACCTTCCCTTTCCATAATCTACACCCCTTACTCAGAAACATCTCAAAAAGGTCTTTTTCTGTTTTTTTCACCCTTTCCTTAAATTGGATAATAGATAATAAGGTGGCGACTCTTGCTTACCACGAAATTTGTGAACAAAAAACGCAAAAACCAATATATAACCGTCGGTTCTGCCACCGTAAAATAGAACTGGCGACTCTGTTGGAGATTTATAAAAAGCGGGGGTTACCTTAGAGTTATTTCATTTTAAAAACTTTTGTATTTGCTTGCTTTCTATGCTTTATCTCTTGAGGATTTTGTTTGGGTTGTTACTAAAAGATCCTACACCCGGATCTGGGGCACCTTATTAAGTAAGTAGCAATAAACCATGGAGGTTATACGGCATAGACCGATACAGACAAAGTGGTGGCTACGTTAGCGCGATGCTTTGGATTGTACTAATGTTCCTTGAGTAATTTAAGGATAACATTAGGCTTCCTCATAGTGTCATTAAGCACTATCTGACCTTTAGAACCTTTAATTAACTCATCCTAGACATTAGGAAGTTGTGAGATAACCGGATTTGGTTCTGACCGAAGTTGGTTGATACTCGATACTACACTCTTTGAAGTTGGACTTTCAGGATTTTTCGGCCGCCATACTTCGGTGCGGAACTGAAACAATTTCTAAAGGGAAGGTCAGTGATATTGAGGCTCCTTAGAACCCGGTTACTATTCATAGGACAGGTTGAGCCAACTAAACATTAAAGAGGGTACTTACCTACAAACCCCATGCAAGCCTAAACCTAAGGCTGGTTATGTGACTTGTTTGCTTTCAACTTGAATTACTTGTAGGATTTTATTATCTAACAACATGATCTCCTTGCAGGATTTGTTTACAGTCATTATCCAATAACTTGGATTTGTTGTAGGGTTTACTTGCTTACATAACCTTACACTTTTGCTTAACGCATAGCATACACATCATAACATCATGCCACAACATTTCCTTAATCATTTCAAGGATGTCAAGGGTTTATGATGCAGGTTATGGTAAATCATACGTCTAGCAAGGGGCAAAGGGGATTTATTTTCCTCTAGCCAATGTCGTCAAAAGATCAAAATTCAACAACTTGAGTCAGGGGCTGTGACCCACTCGATATGGTAAGCTTGATTCTCGTAGAACGACCTTCAACAATACAGAGTTCTTCAAAGCTACAAATTTCAACTACTGACATCTTCTTGATTACCCCATGAGTCCTTGAAAACATTGCATACGCATATGATACATGTTATTGCATAAACAGGTTTCAAAGCAGGGTCCTCATCTTATTCGCTGTTTATTTCAGCAAGTAAAGAAATGGGTCTTGAATAGACAATTAAAGATCTTCAGGCTCAAAATGCTCAATTCCAACAAATGTTCCTGACTCTGACCCAGGGGCAAGAAGACCTGAAAGCTATGATCATCAAAAAGAAGCCCAAGAGGGCAAAGAAACCAGTTCATGTTTCGAGTGTGGGAAGAAGAAGACCATCTTACCGAACTCTAGATTCCGTAACCTCATCAAAGGGAGGAGGTAATCAAGAGGAAGAAGACGAGGAATCAGATGAAGGATACAAAAATCCAACGTCTGAAGAAGATGAACCTGACTATTCTGAGGAGTAATATCCTCCTGCTGATGAAAAATAAAAACAGCTGGAGGATCGGCTCAATGCCATGGTAATTCAAAGGGTGCCCGGTCTGGATTTGAAAGAATTAGGTTTGGTTCCAGGGGTGGTCATCCCACCTAAATTCAAGATCCCCATCTTCGCAAAATATGACGGTGTTTCCTGTCCCAAGCTTCACTTGAGGTCATATGTCAGAAAGATCCAGCCTCACACTGTTGATCGGAAGTTATGGGTCCATTTCTTCCAAGAAAGTTTAGCTGGTACTCAACTGGATTGGTTCTATCAACTAGAAGGACCTGACATCCACACCTAGGAAGACTTGGCTACTACTTTCTACAAGCAATACCAATACAATGCTGACCTGGAACCAACTAGAGTGCAACTGTAGAATATGTCCATGAGCTCAAAAGAAGGGTTCAAGGAATATGCCCAAAAATGGAGGGTTCTAGCTGGCAGGGTTCAACCTACTCTGACTGATCGGGAAATGGTGAACATGTTCATGGGCACTCTGACAGACCCATTCTTCAATTTGCTGATTGGGAGTTCCTCATCCGGGTTCACAAAAAAGGTTCTGACTGGAGAAACGATCGAAAATGGTATCAAGAGTGGGAAGATCTCGATGGCTAATGCTGAGAAGAAGCCATTTGCTGGTAAGATGGAAGCTGATGTTGTGTATGGCCAGAAGGGTTGCAATAAGGCCGACAACCACAATCAAGTTGTGGGAGCAATACTGGTCTCTAACTTTGCACCAATGCAACGACACCAACAGGGAACCGGCATAAAGAGGTCATGCCTAAGAGACAATTCACCAGAATCAACATGTCACTAGCCCAAGCACTACAACACATGTTGAAAGGCTCCTCTGCGAAATCCCAATACTTCTGCTCCTAGTTACCACCCCGACGAAAGGTGTGCATACCATTCTGACAGTCCGGGACATGATACAAGTGGCTTCTGGGCTCTGAAGGACAAAATCCAGGATATGATTGACGCCAAAGAGATTGAGTTTGACCCTCCAGAGACTCACAATGTGATCACTGCTCCTAGGCCAAATCATTGAGAACGTCCAGTTCACTTTTTTATTGTTCATTTGTAATTTGTTGTTCAAACAATTACTGTTATGCCTAACTTTGGTTTTCCCATTAATGCATCACATATGTTTGTCTTGAATGATTTCATTGTCATTTTATTTAAGCTTCCTTCACGTGATATTCAACTCTCGATCAAAATCTCTAAGCCTTTAGAGGGAGGATGACGAAAATGATACCACAATCCATACATTGTGCTTTTGAACAGACCTTGCTGACGATGTACAGGAATTTTTTCAAATCCCAAAAACTGGAGTTATAAGGAAGATAATCCCTAGTCAACCCCTTTGAGCTAAATAAGTAGGAGTTTTTCTTTTCACACAACTTAAAACGCTTAATCATAACTTGGGGCAGGGTAGTTTCTCAATCAATTCAGACGCGCATTTAGTCGTAATCCTCCGCTTCGTACATAATGAATGGCATCGAAGACGTCCTTCCAAATCAAAAGATGGTGATGGTTCTGCATAATCGTCAAGACATGCAGTCATTATCTCTCAAATTAAAAGCCCTCTAAGTCAAAACCTATGATGGAGACTTAAGAAAAAAACAGGGGCATCCCGCTGACTGTAATCACAAAAAGAAATAGTTCAGGAAAAAGACAGGGATAGTAAAATAAAAAACAAAGAGGTCCTACAAATCCTCGACAAAAAAAGATTAGAAAAAGGACTTCCTTGTCAAAAGAAACTTTCAGTATCCAAACCATCATCAGAACATCAAGAACAAGATGCCAGACTCAATTGGGATTTGAACGCACAATTAGCTGAGCATAGGACTGAAGAACATCATGAAGAGCAGGTGGATACAAATAAATTTTGAGCCTTTATCCTTTGTTTCTTAAACTGTGAACCAGGCCACGTTATAACCCTTAATAGTCCTAGCTGAAGCATGGGTTAGTTCGAAAGCATATTGTTACAAAAGGTATCCTGACTCCTATAGGGTTCGCTATAAATCCCGAGTTGATATCACACTTTTACAAAATTTGTTTCTTTTACTAAAAAATGAATTTTCAAACTTCAAGACAGACATAAGCTTTGCATTCTTCAAATACCATTGTTTGTATATGACTATTTGTTCAACAACAGAGAAATTCGCATGATGAATATCTAGTGAACAAAAACATTCTCAATGAAAAGGTTCACCTCAATTGGAAAACCACTTCAGAACAAGGGGCACGGCATGATCATTGTCCCTCATCTGGGGCAGTCAAGTCAAGATTCAAGGAATCTCTCAAAAATGAAAAATAGACAGGGGTAGATCTCCATCTGAGTCACTTAGGGCATTGGACATGAATTCCGACAACGAATCACACAAAATCAATGTTCCTCGTCGGATTTCTTCTCAAAACAACAAAACGAGAATTCCCAACGGAAACATTCTGAATAAAGCAGATCATCATCTAGAAATAGTTCAGGTACGATCCAAGAATGGATGTCATCCTGACACTTACTCCTGATTCTCATCTAGAAACGGTTCAGGTACGATCCAAGAACGGATATCATCCTAACACTTACTCCAGATTCTCATCTAGAAACAATTTCGGTACGATCCAAGAACGGATGTCATCCTGACACTTACTCTAGATTCTCATCTAGAAACAGTTCAGGTACGATCCAAGAACGGATGTCATCTTGACACTTATTCCAGATTCTCATCTAGAAAAAGTTCAGGTACGATCTAGAGACGGATATCATCCTGATACTTATTCAGATCATCTCTTAGCAACAATTCAGATACGATCCAGAGACGAATGTCATCCTGATACTTAGTCCAAATTATCTCCTAGCAACAGTTCAGGTACGATCTAAAGACGGATGTCATCCTGACACTTACTCCAGATTCTCATCTATAAATGGTTCATGTATGATCCAAATACGGATGTCATCCTGATACTTATTCCAGATTACCCTCTAGCAAAAGTTCAGGTACGATCCAGAGACGGATATCATCCTGATACTTATTCAAATCATCTTCTAGAAATAGTTCAGGTACGATCCAGATACGGATGTCATCCTGACACTTACTCCAGATTATCATCTAGAAACGGTTCGGGTACGATCCAGAGACGGATATCATCCTGATACTTATTCAAACCATCTTTCTAAGTATAGTGCAGATATGATCCAGGGACGGATGTCATTCTGACACTCATTCAACACATGTTTCAAGTACAGTGCAGATATGATCCAAAGACGGATGTCCTTCTGACACTCATTCAATACATGTTCAAGTACGATCACGACATAGATCCATCCATAAAATATCCAACAGGTACCGGGGCAGAGACAGTTTGAGATGGAGTCACCATTAGATACAACCCCGTAACATCTATGTTCCCCACATAGCAGAAATAACTAGAGTTTTGCCCTCTTCTTCCCCAAGCAAGGATTACCTTCTCCAACTGAAATATGTGTTCCCCAGCCGAGCTTTATAACCTTAAACAGTTATAAAACCTCCTCCCGGGTAGAGTTTATTTATCAAACTACGAAAGCTCATTTCCCAACAAAGTTTATTTCTCTACATCGGAAGAATATTCCAACAAGCATCTCTCTCCACAGAGTTTTCTCGAGTAAAATCTATTCTCAAGCGGAATCAATCCCCAGCAGAACATCCTCAAACAGAAGGAGGAAATCCCTGGAAAATCATATCCATTCACCATCCCCAGCAGAAATGAAGGATTCAGCGTCCCAACGCTCTCCAGCAGTAATCCGAGATTTATTTTCCTAGACTGGGAAACATCTCAATAACATCCCATATTCATACATCATGACATATGCATATACATTGCATACAGCACAATCTCATTTATTTTGAGAACATCACCACAATGCATTTCATACATCATGACATTGAATACGACTAACTTTTTACCTTTCAGGGAAAAGATCAAATCAACAAGCTACGTCTAACAAAGGGCTATTCCAGGATTTTCCTCATAAGGATGTACTCACAAGATCTTCGCTAGTTCAGCCAGAACGACCCTAAGATCTCCCTGATTCTTATTCCAGTTGAAGATATTCCAAGACTTTCGTCTGGTTCAGTTAAATTGATCCTAAGATTTTTCTGATTCTTATCCAGTCAAAGTTAATCCAAGACCTGCTCTGGTTCAGTCAAATCGACACTAAGATCTCTCTGATTCTTATTCTAGTTGAATATATTCCAAGACTTTTGTCTGGTTCAGTTAAATCTATTCTAAGATTTTTCTGATTCTTATCCAGTCAAAGTTAATCCAAGACCATCTCCGGTTCAGTCAGATCGACACTAAGATCTCCCTGATTCTTATTCCAGTTGAAGATATTCCAAGACTTTCGTCCGGTTCAGTTAAATCAATCCTAAGATTTTTCATATTCTTATCCAGTCAAAGTTAATCCAAGACCTTCTCTGGTTCAGTCAAATTGATTCTAAGATTTTTCTGATTCTTATCCAGTCAAAGTTAATTCAAGACCTTTGCTTGTTCAGTTCAAGTCGACCATTGATTTGTTACTGATTATTTTCCGTTAGACCTTTACGGGTTCATTTAAATCGACCCTAAGATTTTTATGATTCTTATCCAGTCAAAGTTAATTCAAGACCTCTGCTGGTTCAGTTCAAGTCGACCATTGATTTGTTACTGATTCTTTTCCAGTAGACCTTTACTAGTTCAGTTAAATCGACCCTAAATTTTTTATGATTCTTATCCAGTCAAAGTTAATTCAAGACCTCTGCTGGTTCAGTTCGAAGTGACCATGAATTCGTTGCTGATTTCTTAATAGTTTAGTCTCATTTCCCCAGTAAGTCACTGTGAAGCCTGGATCCTGACCAAATAGGAGTCCACTTCTGTCTCTTCAATCAAGAGATGACTCCCCAGTAGAGTAATGGACAACTGAAGCTCCTAAACTCTATTTCCCAAGACAAGGATCAACATTCCTCAGCAGAGTTCTCATTAACAATAGGAATAAGGATTCCCACAAAAAATATCTCATGAAATCAACATTCTTCTGAATGGCATCTTTAAGCCCATCTCTGATGACTCTCCATCATGATCTGTGGGTGACATATTTAAGCCCACCTATGATGGTCTTCTGTCATCTTTTCCAAATGGAATCTGTAAGCCCATTCCCGATATTATTCACCAACAGTATCACTTCAGACGAGTGCAAATTTCTGGGCACTCTAGTGTTCAATCATCTTCCACCTTCAGAGCACGAAAGGCAGACAAGCCAATCTATATCCTCAAGTTTAAGAAGATAGAACAGGGGCAACTGTTGTACCCAAAAATTTTCCCTCTCACTTTTTACAAAATATTCTCTTACATGGGTGGTTACAAACACTTGCTTGAAGAAAAACAGCAAATTCTAAAGTTGGTCAAAGTGCCTTTCGATTTCCATCTCCAAAGTGCCTTTCGATTGGCATCTCTAAAATGCCTTTCGATTGGCATCTGCATAGCGCCCTTCAATTGCAATGGACAAAGGTCCTTCAATTGGCCTGTTAACAAAGCCTTTCGATTGGCATTTTAACCAAGTCTTTTGATTGGCATCAGAACAAAGGCGTCTTCGACTGGAATTTTAACATCACTTCGATTGGTCTCAATTGAAGGAACTCGAAGAGAGCAAAACAAAGTTTTCGAGCGATCAACAAGATCCTTCGATTGGTATGTTAAAAGGCCTTTCGATTGGCATCTACATGGTACCTTTCGGTTGGCATCAACATAGCGCCCTTCGATTGGCATTCCAAAAGGTTCTTCATTCGAAGGAAGTAACAAGACTCATTTGAAGGGTGTATGAGAAGTCCATTCGAATAAGGCAACAAGACTCATTCGAGGGGTGTATGAGAAGTCCATTCGAAGGAGGCTACTCATAGGCCATTCGAAGAAGCGTTCAATGACTCATTCGAAGGATGTATGAGAAGTCCATTCGAAGCAGGCAGCTCATAGGCCAATCGAAGAGAAATGCTGGAGGGTGTTCGAAGGAATCAAGTGTCCAGGTTCATCCAAGATTTCCAAAGAAACATGAATGTTTCAAAAAAGGAATGCTTTTAATTTGTCTGATTCTTGTCTCATGGCTTTAAGGGATGTTTAAGTGGTTGTCTGTTACCTTTACCAGGTGCCAACACCCTCTTATAAATATGAGGCCCAGGACACATTACCAGGGGAAAACAAAAGATAGAACGAAAGGAACGAAAGAGAGGACATAAGGGGATACTATACACACATATACATACTGCAATCGAAGATACTACACACACGCGTTGCTCAAGAATCCCAAGAAGCCTCCCAGTCGAAACACCTATTGCAGGTTCCCTCATTCAGGAGTCCACCTCAACTCCTAAGCAAACATCTCCACACCCAGAGCCCCAGGTCATCATCTTCGATTGGTAAGGGTTTGCAAAACTAAAATTGCATCTAGATAACATTTAAATATGCCTTGCACATATATTATTGTTATTACTGATTATGTTGCATGTAAGCTAAAGCACAGAGATGGGATCGTGCCATTGTTGGGGCACGATCTAAGTTGTTCCTTCGAATCCCAGGATAAAATGAACCCAGACCCAGACCCAGAATCAACAGATTCCAACTGAGGAAGGAGTCGAATTGGGAGGAGATTCGAATCAGGGGGTAAAGTCCCCCCTGGGTCTCTAAAGTTTGTTTCGTTTTGTAGGGAACATCTTTTTAAGACCTTATCCAGAGTTTCGAAACAGCTCAGCTTCGAACTAGATCCAGGGTTCTCTGATCGAATGATAACATGTCCAGATCAAATACCCCAAAGTGCAGCCCTTCATGCACCTTCGATCAAGCCTTTTCGCTGGATCGAAAGACAACTCAAGTCTCTTTCGATCCATCCCCCAGAGCTACTCCCTCTTCGATTTACTGCCAGTTCCTTAGATTTCATTTTCATTTTGACCTTTTTATTTCTTTCTTTAAAATCAACACAAAATTAATCGAAAAAACCATAAAAACATTAGGATAGTTTTTTCTATTAAACTAATTTTATTAATTAACCATTTAATTATCTTAACATTTTCTCAAAAAACTAAAATTAAAAAGATTTAGATTATTTTTCCCAAAATAAAATAAAACAATAAAAAGATTTTATTCTCAGGATTTTTAGACTTTATTTTCAATTTGTGCGCATCTTATTTTGTTGTAACTGCTCACAGTTGTAATAGCTTTAGATTTAAAATCCCGCACTTTTAGTTTCTTGTATTTTTTATGTAACTGTCCCGAAGCCTTGTAATAGCGTAGGACCTCTATATTATACATTTTACTGCTTTTCATATTAACTGCTTGTAATTAGGCTTGTATGATAAGACTAATAATAAAACGCTAGCAAACTTAACAAAAAGACAAAAAAACAAATGAAACACAACACAATTGCACATAAGCACCTCTAAGTTACGCCCACTTTGGTTGCCTTTAAAAAACAGTCATGGGGCAGGAATGCTTTAGCAAAGACCCGTAAAATCAAAAGATCATAGTCCCTCGATGACCCTACAGTTGCCTTCTCGGTAAATGATATACTCCCTAAAATAGAATTGCTAAAGCATCACCATGAATTGCCTTCGTGACTGTAAAACGTCCCTTCGAATGTCCCTCAATATCCAACGATAGGGCTACCTACTCATTAATAGTAGGATAGCACTATCTAAAGGAAAAGAGGAAAAGAACACCCTTTTCGAGTACAAAAAGTAGATAGCTGTTAGAAGTTTGCTCAAACTATTTTTGCACTTACACATAAATACTACTTTTCAAAAACAATTTTAAAACATTTGTTTATTAACACTCTTGAGGACCGATATAAGAGTTAAACACAAAGAAATTCGCCGCACTAAGGCTTTTCAAAACATTTTCAAACACACAAAGCAAAAAAGCATTTTAAAAATGAGAAAACCTCTAAGAGCCCGTGAAAAACTACGGATGGAAAGGGTGCTAACACCTTCCCTTTCCATAATCTACCCCCTTACTCAGAAACATCTCGAAAAGGTATTTTTCTGTTCTTTTCACCCTTTCCTTAAATTGGATAAAAGAAAAGACGGTGGCGACTCTTGCTTACCGCGACATTTGCGAACAAAAAACGCAAAAACCAGTATATAACAGTCGGTTCTGCCACCGTAAAACACCAACCTCCTCAATGTCTTCCTATCTTTATTGGACGCCCCAGGCGGGTACTCTTGAGTTTGAAGGACACGTTTAATGTCATAAAACCAAGGTTTGTCGTTGGTGACTTCCTCTACTTAGAACACATGAGCGGGTCAGTTGAGGAGCATAATTCTGATTGAAGGCATATCGTTCCAATCATTCACTTGGATCATAGAAGACAAATTATCTAAATCATCATCCAATTGGTTCCATTTCTGGGGATATGATGTAATTCTACTTTGTTGAAGAAAGTTAACAATCTTCTAGCATAATCTCTGTAAGGGATTAAACCAAGATGATGAGTCTCCCATTCTCCTTTGATTTGATTGATTACTAAAGTTGAGTCTTCGCATATGTCAAGAATCTTGATCCTTAGAACCACTGCTTCTTCGAGACCCATAATACATGCTTCATATTCCTCAGGGAGTGATGATGATTTCCCCAATTCCATTTCCATAAGCATTTATAGCCCCGTCAAATATCAAACCCCAACAGGATTCGAGATCAGGTCCTTCTCCAGGTAATGGCTCTTTACAATCTTTGGTCTTCAAGTACATAACATCTTCATATGGGAAGTCAAAATTGATGGACTGGTAATCATGGATTGGTTGGTGAGCCAAATGATCCGCTAGAACACTTCCTTTGATTTCTTTCTGAGTGTGATACTCAATGTCATATTCATATAATAACATCTGCCAACGAGCTATTCTTCTAGATAAGGCAGGCTTCTCGAAGATATACTTGATCGGATAAATTTTGGAGATCAACCAATTAGTGTGATTAATTATATATTGGTGCAGACGGCGAGCAACCCAAGCTAAAGCGCAACAGGTTCTCTCAAGCATTGAGTATCGAGACTCACAGTCTGTGAATTTCTTACTCAGATAATATATGGCATGTTCCTTTCTTCCAGTCTCATCTTGTTAACAAATCACACATCCCATGGAATCTTCCAATATGGTCAGATACATAATCATAGGTCTTCCTTCCACTGGAGGAATCAAGATGGAAGGCTCAAGTAAATATTTTTTGATGCTATCAGATTCTCTCTGACAATCTTCTGTCCACACACATCCTTGGTTTTTTGAAGAAGCTTAAAAATCGGCCCATAAGTAGCAGTCATATGAGGTATAAATCTAGAAATATAATTTAACCTTCCAAGGAATCCTCTTACTTGCTTTTCCGTATTGGGTGCGGGCATCTCTTGAATAGGTTTGACTTTATAAGGATCTACCTCAATACCTCATTGGCTGACAATAAAACCTAAAAGTCTTCCAGAATGAATGCCAAAAGTACACTTGTTAGGATTCAGACGGAGTTTATACTTTCTCAAATGCTGGAATAATTTCAAAAGATGCTCCAAATGATCTTCTTCAGTCTGCAATTTAGCAATCGTATCATCTACATAAACTTTTATCTCTTTATGCATCATATCATGGAACAGAGCGGTCATGGCTCTTTGGTACGTTGCACCGGCATTCTTTAAACCAAACGACATAACTCGATAACAAAATGTTCCCCAACGTGTAATGAATGATGTCTTCTCCATATCTTCAGGTGTCATCTTGATTTGATTGTAACCAGAGAAACATCCATAAAAGAAAAGACTTTGAATTTTGCGGTGCTGTCAACCAATACATTAATGTGTGGTAATGAGAAATCATCCTCTGGGATGGCTCTATTCAGATCTCTATAGTCCACGCATATTCTAACCTTGCCATATTTGTTAGAAACATGTACTATATTGGCTAAACACTAAGGATAAACTGATGTAACGAGGAAGCCTGCGTTACTTTGTTTCGGGACTTCTTCTTTCATCTTGTCAGCCATATCGGGAGGAGTCCTTCTCAACTTCTGCTTAATCGGCAAACATTCAGGTCCCAACGACAAACGATGTTCCACAATATTGTTATCCAAACCTAGCATGTCTTGGTAGGACCAAGAAAACACATCTACATACTCTCTGAGAAGCTCCAACATTCTTTCTTTGACCTCTAGGATAAGCAATACTCAAATCTTGACTTCTTTTTTGTCTTCTTCACTACCCAAATTGATTATCTCTACGGGCTCTTCGAACTACTGAATGATCTTTTCATTATGCTCAAGTAAGCAAGAAATTTCATCAGGAATCTCTTCACTATCCTCTTCCTCGACTCCAAGGAAAAGGAATTCAACGTTGGGAGGGGGCATAGGTTCATTATTTTCAATGGTTAGGTCATGGATTAATCTACAGATATGATTTATGCTTTATTTTAGAAATCGATGAATGTGAAAGTTGTACAGATATATATAAAAAGATTATTATATTTATTTATTATTACCATTTTTCTATTTGTTACCATTTTCCAGAAAAAGTGACAAGTAAAAATAGTATAGGATACAAAATAAAATTTTTATTTATTACTGGAAATACTTGAAACAAAAGTCCAAACATCTTCACTTTTCCCTTGGGCAGAGCAAAAATATTTATTTTTAACATAGCCCGACACAAATACTCTCTCGCCTTGGGCAGACCGAAAGTTTTTTCAAAATAGAACAAATTGTTACTCAGAAATGTGCATAACAGAAGGAATATCAAAAACAGTCATGTTCTGGCAAACCACTCCATGCACTACAAAGTCTGGTAAATCCTCTTCAGAATCATCTTCCGTTATAGTATCAACTTTGGGCGGAGTCGGATGAATAAAACCTGCACTTCGGAAAACTTCTTGTATCGGAAGGGTAACTGTATCTTGCTTAGATCTTGCAGACACGGGATAAAAAACAATACCTTCTCCAAACTTGTTCTTAGGCAAAGTCAACACCTGGCCCCAACCTTAAGCTGAACCACTCTCAACCACTCGTCGCGCATCCTCAAGAGAAGAAATAGATTCCCCTTGCTTCTTTACTTTATTATTAGCCACAGATAGAGCTTGGAACTGGGTTTCAATAGCCTCTCCAGCATCAATATAGGAAAAAGATGACAAGTCGCTTACCACCATAGCCTGTTCTCCACCAATTGTTACCAGCTTTCCATTCCTCACAAACTTCAATCTTTGATGGAGCATGGAAGTGACTGCCCCTGCATCATGGATCCATAGGCGACCCAATAGGAAACTGTAAGCAACATGAATATCCATCACTTGGAAAGTAATCTGAAAGGTATGAGGACCAATTGTCATGTGGAGATCCACTACACTGATGACAGTTTTCTTAGAACCATCATACGCTATGAAAATTACCCCACTAGGTCTCATAGGAGCTCCTTGATGTGATAGCTGAGATAATGTAGTTTTGGGCAGTACATTTAATGATGAACATGTATCCACCAGCACACTTGACAAAGTATCATTTCCACAACTTATTGAGATATTCAAGGCCATATTATGGTTTCCTTCCCTCTACCAGAAGTTCTTCATCATTGAAACCAAGATTATTACATGAGGTAATGTTTCCCACAATTCCATTAAACTGGTATACCGTCACATTATGATCTACGAACGCCTGGTCTAAGACCTTCATTAAAGCTTCCCTATGGGCACCTGAATCTCTTAGTAAAGCAAGAACAAAAATATTGGAAGGAGTTTGCAATAGTTGGTCCACGATCTTGTATTCACTTCTCTTAATGAGTTTCAAAATCTCATCATCATCAGGATGTGGGTTAGGTCCACTTAATCAGGCTGCCTCAACCCTCAGTTCAACATTCATAATCGGAACTTCCACTGGTATAGGTTTTCTAACTTGAGCTTCAGTCCTTTTCGATGGTATAGCTGCAATGATACGTCCACTCCTTCTGACTCTACTCACATAAAAAATATTGATAAAAGATGGCATTGGTGGTATGGGGACTTATATTCCATTCTCAATCATTGTGGCATTATTTTTGTATAGTATGGTTGTGTTCGAGTTACATGGCACGGGACCAGGTGGACAGATAACCAAAGAAGTAGTGGATGAAGTCTGACTATCATAAGCAATTTCTATTGGTTCAAGCATGTTGAACTGTGGCACTATAACATTCACCTCATCATCTTGATCTCTGGCATATGTAATGGTAATAACCCTTTGATCTAATTACTTCTGAGTATCTTCTTTCACAACAGGGAAATCATATTCTATTGAGCAAAATTTGCAAACGTCAAAATTATGTCAGTGTTTAAAGAAGGAAAGTCTACTTAAACTTTGATGCATTCTGATCAGTGAGTCCCTTATGTGCTCATCTTGGTAGACTCAAAACTTACCAGGACATCCGTGCACCATATTTACCGATAATACTTTTCAAAAACAATTTCAAAACATTTGCTTTATTAACACTCTTGAGGACCGATACAAGAGTTAAACAGAAAGAAAATCGCCGCACTAAGGCTTTTCAAAACATTTTCAAACACACAAAGCACAAAAGCATCTTAAAAATGAGTAAACCTCTAAGACCCCGTGGAAAAACACGGATGGAAAGGGTGCTAACACCTTCCCTTTCCATAATCTACCTCCCTTACTCAGAAACATCTCGAAAAGGTCTTTTTCTGTTCTTTTCACCCTTTCCTTAAATTGGATAAAAGAAAAGACGGTGGCGACTCTTGCTTACCGCGACATTTGCGAACAAAAAATGCAAAAAGCAGTATATAACAGTCGGTTCTGCCACCGTTAAACACCAACCTTCTCAATGTCTTCCTATCTTTATTGGAAGCCCTAGGTGGGTACTCTTGAGTTTGAAGGACACGTTTAATGTCATAAAACCAAGGTTTGTCGTTGGTGACTTCCTCTGCTGAGAACACATGAGCGGGTCTGTCGAGGAGCATAACTCTGATTGAAGGCGTATCGTTCCAATCATTCACTTGGAACATAGAAGAAAAATTAGCTAAAGAATCATCCATTTGATTCTCATCTCTGGGGTTATGATGTAATTCTACTTTGTTGAAGAAAGTTAACAAACTTCTAGCATAATCTCTGTAAGGGATTAAACCAGGATGATGAGTCTCCCATTCTCCTTTGGTTTGATTGATTACTAAAGATGTGTCTTCGTATATGTCAAGAATCTTGATCCTTAGATCCACTGCTTCTTCGAGACCCATAATACATGCTTCATATTCAGCCATGTTTTTTGTACAATCAAACTCCAACCTCACTGTGAACGGGATATGAGTACCTCGGGGAGTGATGATGATTGCCCCAATTCCATTGCCATAAGCATTTACAGCCCCGTCAAATATCAAACCCCAACGGGATTCGAGATCAGGTCCTTCTCCAAGTAATGGCTCTTCACAATCTTTGGTCTTCAAGTACATAACATCTTCATCTGGGAAGTTAAAATTTATGGACAGATAATCATCGATTGGTTGGTGAGACAAATGATCGGCTAGAACACTTCCTTTGATTGCTTTATGCGTGTGATACTCAATGTTGTATTCAGATAATAACATCTGCCGACGAGCTATTCTTCCAGATAAGGCAGGCTTCTCGAAGATATACTTGATTGGATAAATTTTGGAGATCAACCAAGTAGTGTGATTAATCATATATTCGCGCAGACGGCGAGCAGCCCAAGATAAAGCGCAACATGTTCTCTCAAGCATTGAGTATCGAGACTCACAGTCTGTGAATTTCTTACTCAGATAATATATGGCATGTTCCTTTCTTTCAGTCTCATCTTGTTAACAAATCATACATCCCATGGAATCTTCCAATATGGTCAGATACATAATCATAGGTCTTCCTTCCACTGGAGGAATCAAGATGGAAGGCTCAAGTAAATATTCTTTGATGCTATCAGAAGCTCTCTGACAATATTCTGTCCACACACATCCTTGGTTTTTTGAAGAAGCTTAAATATCGGCCCATAAGTAGCAGTCATATGAGGTATAAATCTAGAAATATAATTTAACCTTCCAAGGAATCCTCTTACTTGCATTTCCGTATTGGGTGCAGGCATCTCTCGAATAGCTTTGACTTTATCAGGATCTATCTCAATACCTCATTGGCTGACAATGAAACCTAAAAGTCTTCCAGAATGAATGTCAAAAGTACACTTGTTAAGATTCAGACGGAGTTTATACTTTCTCAAACGCTGGAATAATTTCAAAAGATGCTCCAAATGATCTTCTTCATTCTGCAATTTAGCAATCGTATCATCTACATAAACTTCTATCTCTTTATGCATCATATCATGGAACAGAGCGGTCATGGCTCTTTGGTACGTTCCACCGGCATTCTTTAAACCAAACGACATTATTCGATAACAAAATGTTCCCCAAGGTGTAATGAATGATGTCTTCTCCACATCTTCAGGTTTCATCTTGATTTGATTGTAACCAGAGAAACCATCCATAAAAGAAAAGACTTTGAATTTTGCGGTGCTATCGACCAATACGTCAATGTGTGGTAATGAGAAATGACCCTCTGGGATGGCTCTATTCAGAGATCTATAGTCCACGCATATTCTAACCTTGCCATCTTTCTTAGAAACAGCCACTATATTGGCTAACCACTGAGGATAAACTGATGTAACGAGGAAGCCTGTGTTAATTTATTTCTGGACTTCTTCTTTGATCTTGTCAGCCATATCGGGACGAGTCCTTCTCAACTTCTGCTTAATCGGCAGACATTCAAGTCTCAACGGCAAATGATGTTCCACATTATTGTTATCCAAACCTAGAATGTCTTGGTAGGACCAAGAAAACGCATCTACATACTTTCTGAGAAGCTCCAACATTCATTCTTTGACCTCAAGGATAAGCAATGCTCCAATCATGACTTCCTTTTTGTCTTCTTGACTACCCAAATTGATTATCTCTATGGGCTCTTCGAACTACTGAATTATCTTTTCATCGTGCTCAAGTAAGCGGGGAATCTCACAGGAATCTCTTCACTATCCTCTTCCTCGGCTCCAAACACAAGGAATTCAAAGTTGGGAGGTGGCATAGGTTCATTGTTTTCAATGGTTAGGTCATGGATTAATCTGCATATATGATTTATGCTTTATTTTAGAAATCAATAAATGTGAAAGTTGTACAAATATATATAAAAAGATTATTATATTTATTTATTATTACTATTTTTCTATTTTTTACCATTTTCCAGAAAAAGTGACAAGTAAAAATAGTATAGGAGATAAAATAACAATTTTATTTATGACTGTCTATACTTGAAACAAAAGCCCAAACATCTTCTCTTTTGCCTTGGGCAGTGCAAAAAGATTTATTTTTAACATAACCCGACACAAATACTCTCTCGTC
Organism: Vicia faba; assembly: GCA_948472305.1. Classification (NCBI taxonomy): domain Eukaryota; kingdom Viridiplantae; phylum Streptophyta; class Magnoliopsida; order Fabales; family Fabaceae; genus Vicia; species Vicia faba. Next base: position 512,747,351 of record OX451738.1, on the reverse strand, counting down.
TTGGGCAGAACGAAAGTTTTTTCAAAATAGAACAAAGCATTACTCAAAAATGTGCATCACAGAAGGAATATCAACAGTAGTCATGTTCTGGAAAACCACTCCATGCACTACAAAGTCTGGTAAATCCTATTCAAAATCATCTTCCATTATAGTATCAACTTTGGGCGGAGTCGGATGGATAAAACCTGCACTTCGGAAAACTTCTTGTATCGGAAGGGTAACTGTATCTTTCTTAGCTCTTGCAGACACGAGATAAAAATCAAGACCTTCTCCAAACTTGTTCTTAGGAAACGTCAACACCTGGCCCTAACCTTCAGCTGAACCACTCTCAAGCACTCGTCGCGCATCTTCAAGAGAAGAAATAGATTCCCCTTGCTTCTTTACTTTATTATTAGCGACAGATAGAGCTTGGAACTGGGTTTCGATAGCCTCACCAACATCAATATAGGAAAAAGATGACAAGTGGCTTACCACCATAACCTATTCTCTACCAATTGTTACCAGCTTTCTATTCCTCACAAACTTCAATCTTTGATGGAGCGTGGAAGTGACTGCCCCTGCATCATGGATCTATGGGCGACCCAATAGGAAACTGTAAGCAGCATGAGTACTCATCACTTGGAAAGTAATCTGAAAGGTATGAGGACCAATGGTCATGTGGAGATCCACTTCACCGATGACAGTTTTCCTAGAACCATCAAACACTTTGACAATTACCCCACTAGGTCTCATAGGAGCACCTTGATGTGATAGCCGAGATAATGTAGTTTTAGGCAGTACATTTAATGATGAACCTGTATCTACCAGCACACTTTACAAAGTATCAATTACATAATTTATTGAGATATGCAAGGCCATATTATGGTTCCCTTCCCTCTACCGGAAGTTCTTCATCATTGAAACCAAGATTATTACATGAGGTAATGTTTCCCACAATTACATTAAACTGGTCTACCGTCACATTATGATCTATGAATGCCTGGTCCAAGACCTTCATTAAAGCTTCCCTATGGGTACCAGAATCTCTTAGTAAAGCAAGAATAAAAATTTTGGAAGGAGTTTGCAATAGTTGGTCAACGATCTTGTATTCACTTCTCTTAATGAGTTTGAAAATCTCATCATCATCGGAATGCGGGTTAGGTCCACTGGATCGGGCTGACTCACCTCTCGGTTCAACATTCATAATCGGAACTGCCACTGGTATAGGTCTTCTAACTTGAGCTTTAGTCCTTTTCGATGGTATAGCTGCAAAGATACGTCCACTCCTTGTGACTCTACTCAAATCAGCAATATTGATAAAAGATGGCATCGGTGGTATGGGGACTTCTACTCCATTCTCAATCATTGTGGCATTATATTTGTATGGTATGGCTTTGTTCGAGTTATAAGGCACGGGACAAGGTGGACAGATAACCAAAGAAGTAGTGGATGAAGTCTGACTATCATAAGCAATTTGTACTGGTTCAAGCATGTTAAACTGTGGCACTATAACATTCACCTCATCATCTGGATCTATGGCATATGTGATGGTAATAACCCTTTGATCTAATAACTTCTAACTATCTTCTTTCACAATAGGGAAATCATCTTCTATTGAGCAAAATTTGCAAACGTCATAATTATGTCAGTGTTTAAAGAAGGCAAGTCTACTTAAACTTTGATGCATTCTGATCAGTGAGTCTATTATATGCTCAACTTGGTAGACTCAAAACTTTCCAGGACATCCGTGCACCATATTTACCGATGATACTTTTCAAAAACAATTTCAAAACATTTGCTTTATTAACACTCTTGAGGACCGATACAAGAGTTAAACACAAAGCAAATCGCCGCACTAATGCTTTTCAAAACATTTTCAAACACACAAAGCACAAAAGCATTTTAAAAATGAGAAACCTCTATGAGCCCATGGAAAACCACAGATGGAAAAGGTGCTAACACCTTCCCTTTCCATAATCTACCCCCCTTACTCAGAAACATCTCGAAAAGATCTTTTTCTGTTCTTTTCACCCTTTCCTTAAATTGGATAAAATAAAAGACGGTGATGACTTTTGCGAACAAAAAATGAAAAAACTAGTATATAACAGTCGGTTCTGCCACCATAAAACACCAACCTTCTCAATGTCTTCCTATCTTTATTGGACGCCCTAGGTGGGTACTCTTGAGTTTTAAGGACACGTTTAATGTCATAAAACCAAGGTTTGTCGTTGGTGACTTCCTCTACTGAGAACACATGAGCGGGTCTGTCGAGGAGCATAACTCTGATTGAAGGTGTATCGTTCCAATCATTCACTTGGAACATAGAAGACAAATTAGCTAAAGCATCATCCATTTGATTCTCATCTCTGGGGTTATGATGTAATTCTACTTTGTTGAAGAAAGTTAACAATATTCTAGCATAATCTCTGTAAGGGATTAAACCAGGATGATGAGTCTCCCATTCTCCTTTGGTTTGATTGATTACTAAAGATGGGTCTTCGTATATGTCAAGAATCTTGATCCTTAGATCCACTGCTTCTTCGAGACCCATAATACATGCTTCATATTCATCCATGTTGTTTGTACAATCAAACTTCAACCTCACTGTGAACGGGATATGAGTACCTCGGGGAGTGATGATGATTGCCCCAATTCCATTGCCATAAGCATTTACAGCCCCATCAAATATCAAACCCCAACGGGATTCGATATCAGGTCCTTCTCCAGGTAATGACTCTTCACAATCTTTGGTCTTCAAGTACATAACATCTTCATATGGGAAGTCAAAATTTATGGACTGATAATCATCAATTGGTTGGTGAGACAAATGATCGGCTAGAACACTTCCTTTGATTGCTTTCTGAGTGCGATACTCAATGTCGTATTCAGATAATAACATCTGCCAACGAGCTATTCTTCCAGATAAGGCGGGCTTCTCGAAGATATACTTGATCAAATCAATTTTGGAGATTAACCAAGTAGTGTGATTAATCATATATTGGCGCAGACGGCGAGCAGCCCAAGCTAAAGCGCAACAGGTTCTCTCAAGCATTGAGTATCGAGACTCACAGTCTGTGAATTTATTACTCAGATAATATATGGCATGTTCCTTTCTTCCAGTCTCATCTTGTTAACCAAGCACACATCCCATGGAATCTTCCAATATGGTCAGATACATAATCAGAGGTCTTCCTTCCACTGGAGGAATCAAGATAGGAGGCTCAAGTAAATGTTCTTTGATGCTATCAGATTCTCTCTGACAATCTTCTGTCCACACACATCCTTGGTTTTTTGAAGAAGCTTAAAAATCGGCCCATAAGTAGCAGTCATATGAGGTATAAATCTCGAAATATAATTTAACCTTCCAAGGAATCCTCTTACTTGCATATCCGTCTTGGGTGCAGGCATCTCTCGAATAGCTTTGACTTTATCAGGATCTATCTCAATACCTCATTGGCTGACAATGAAATCTAAAATTATTCCAGAATGAATGCCAAAAGTACACTTGTTAAGATTAAGACGGAGTTTATACTTTCTCAAACGCTGGAATAATTTCAAAAGATGCTCCAAATGATCTTCTTCATTCTGCAATTTAGCAATCGTATCATCTACATAAACTTCTATCTCTTTATGCATCATATCATGGAACAGAGCGGTCATGGCTCATTGGTACGTTCCACCGGCATTCTTTAAACCAAACGACATTATTCGATAACAAAATGTTCCCCAAGGTGTAATGAATGATGTCTTCTCCATATCTTCAGGTTTCATCTTGATTTGATTGTAACCAGAGAAACCATCCCTAAAAGAAAAGACTTTGAATTTTGCGGTGTTGTCGACCAATACTTCAATGTGTGGTAATGAGAAATCATCCTTTGGGCTGGCTCTATTCAGATCTCTATAGTCCATGCATATTCTAACCTTTCCATCTTTCTTAGAAACAGGCACTATATTGGCTAACCACTGAGGATAAACTGATGTAACGAGGAAGCCTGCGTTAATTTGTTTATGGACTTATTCTTTGATCTTGTCAGCCATATCGGGACGAGTCCTTCTCAACTTCTTCTTAATCAGCGGACATTCAGGTCTCAACAATAAACGATGTTCCACAATATTGTTATCCAAACCTATCATGTCTTGGTAGGACCAAAAAAACACATCTACATACTCTCTGAGAAGCTCCAACATTCTTTCTTTGACCTCTAGGATAAGCAATACTCAAATCTTGACTTCTTTTTTGTCTACTTCACTACCCAAATAGATTATCTCTACGGGCTCTTCGAACTACTGAATGATCTTTTCATTGTGCTCAAGTAAGCGGGGAATCTCACAGGAATCTCTTCATTATCCTCTTCCTCGGCTCCAAACACAAGGAATTCAAAGTTGGGATGGGGCATAGGTTCATTGTTTTCAATGGTTAGGTCATGGATTAATCTGCAGATATGATTTATGCTTTATTTTAGAAATCAATAAATGTGTTATTTGTACAGATATATATAAAAAGATTATTATATTTATTTATTATTACTATTTTTCTATTTGTTACCATTTTCCATAAAAAGTGACAAGTAAAAATAGTATAGGAGACAAAATAACATTTTTATTTATGACTGGCAATACTTGAAACAAAAGTCCAAACATCTTCTCTTTTGCCTTGGGCAGAGCAAAAAGATTTATTTTTAACATAGCCCGACACAAATACTCTCTCGCCTTGGGTAGAGCAAAAGTTTTTCAAAATAGAACAAAGCATTACTCAGAAATGTGCATCACAGAAGGAATATCAACAGTAGTCATGTTATGGAAAACCAATCCATGCGCTACAAAGTCTGGTAAATCCTCTTCAAAATCATCTTCCATTATAGTATCAACTTTTGGCGGAGTCAGATGGATAAAACCAGCACTTCGGAAAACTTCTTGTATCGGAAGGGTAACTGTATCTTGCTTAGCTCTTGCAGACACGGGATAAAAATCAAGACTTTCTCCAAACTTGTTCTTAGGAAACGTCAACACCTGGCCCCAACCTTCAGCCGAACCACTCATCGCGCATCCTCAAGAGAAGAAATAGATTCCCCTTGCTTCTTTACTTTATCATTAGCGACAGATAGAGCTTGGAACTGGGTTTCGATAGCCTCACCAGCATCAATATAGGAAAAAAGATGACAAGTGGCTTACCACCATAGCCTGTTCTCCACCAATTGTTACCAACTTTCTATTCCTCACAAACTTCAATCTTTGATGGAGCATGGAAGTGACTGACCCTGCATCATGGATCTATGGGCGGCCCAATAGGAAACTGTAAGCAGCATGAGTACCCATTACTTGGAAATTAATCAGAAAGGTATGAGGACCAATTGTCATTTAGAGATCCACTTCACCGATGACAGTTTTCCTAGAACCATCAAACGCTTTGACAATTATCCCACTAGGTCTCATAGGAGCACCTTGATGTGATAGCCGAGATAATGTAGTTTTGGGCAGTACATTTAATGATGAATGTGTATCTAACAGCACACTTGACAAAGTATCATTTCCACAACTTATTGAGATATACAAAGCCATATTATGGTTCCCTTCCCTCTACCGGAAGTTCTTCATCATTGAAACCAAGATTATTACATGAGGTAATGTTTACCACAATTACATTAAATTAGTCTACCGTCACATTATGATCTACGAATGCCTGGTCCAAGACCTTCATTAAAGCTTCCCTATGGGTACCAAAATCTCTTAGTAAAGCAAGCACAAAAATCTTGGAAGGAGTTTGCAATAGTTGGTCCACGATCTTGTATTCACTTCTCCTAATGAGTTTCAAAGTATCATTGTTGTACCCCAAAATTTGCCCTCTCATTTTACTCAACACATGGCAAGGGAGGTCTGCAAATTGCTCAAGGAAGTTCAAGAGTTGACTAGACAAACTCTCTCCTAAAGTAGTATACCTCAAATTAGGGTTTCCATCTTCATCAAGATGTGTGAACCACAAAGGACTCAAATTCTCACCATTGTCCTAATATGTTATCAAGATCATCCATGTCAATTTTCATGCCTTGCAGAAGAAGTTCGCTAAGTCAATTGCTCAAATGCTTGAAAATCAACTATACTAGCTCAAAAGTCAATTGTGGCCCACATACAGTCAAACTTTAATATTTTTGGTCAACATCATCATTTTGAAGTATTATCCATCATTTGATCAAGGTTTGATCATGATTCATCAAAGATTGCTCACAATTCATCAAAACCCAAAAGTTGCTAAATTAGGGTTTTATAGGAAAAGTCAACTCAACTTTGACCAAGCATAACTTTCTCATACTTTATCAAAAATGACCCATCCAAAGCTCATTTTGAAGAAGATACAATTACCTACATTTGAACTTCATCTCCCAATTTCAGAATATGCAGTCACAAAAAGATATGAATTTTGACATTATAGGTCCTTTTGAAAAGTCAACAAAAACACCTTTTGGGTCAAAGCTTCATACATGAACATGGAAGACTCAATTGAGATGAGACAAAAATGGTTGTTTATATGGAATCCTAAGCTTTCTAAAAAGTCCAAGAACACCTCTCTAGGGTCAAAATTGAGATAATTATGCATTGGCCAAGTTGACCACTTTTGCAAAATTGCCAAAAGTCAAATGTGCTCAAATTTGCATTTTTTTGCTAAATGGGCCCAACTTTTTATGCTTGCGCCTCAATTATAATGTGGTCCACGACTTAAATGTTCACTCACTCATTATGTGCTTCATTTTTCAATTTATTTTGATTTTCCATTTATTTAAAATGTGAACTAAATCAAATAAATGATGAAAATTAACAAAGATATGATTTGGTTTGTTTTTTTGACAGATTGGCAATCAAGATATGATAAGTAAACATGATCAAATCGAATCAAGGGAAATTGGTACAAGAAAGGCATGTTTTGGCTCAAAATAGCAACGTATCGTATGGCTTGCAAATCAAATCAAATCTTGGATTGATGCAAAGATTCATTCCAAGTTTGTTAACCTAATTCACTCTAGGTTATATAATGAAGAATTCCAGATCAAAAAACAAGGGTTAGAGGTCGTGAGAAGCATAGAACAAAACTGAAAAAAGTTGGCAAAAGTGTGAATTGGTTTTCACTCCACAGGCCATCTCAAGCCATCCTAGCTATCCCAATCCATTGCTGGACGTCCTAGGAAGCTGTCCCAATCATTTGCAAGGCCTGAAACACCCAGAAATGTGCGCTACACTTCACACGGTTTGGCATATTTGTTCAATTCAATTATCACAATTCTTGCATGATTAGCCCTTTTGATTTGTTATATTCGTGTTTTTCATCATGTTTGCAAGCTAACCATGCCATTTAATTGAATTTTTGAGTCATGTACATGATGTTGCCATTGCTAGGGTTTCTATGTTCGTTTTAGGGGTTTTCAGTACAGGAAAAATTAGGACTTGAATCAGGTATCATGAAGCTCGTGAGGATGAGACGAGTTGATTGGTACCATTACATTTCATTTATCTTGCTTGTATGCAATTTTTGAAATATGCAGGGTTATACCTACAGTGAACGTTTGTAGGTAAAAGTCTTTTTTCTAAAATGACGGAATCAGTGAAGAAGATGATGGCGTGGCAACATGTGACTGGCCCGTTTGAAAGTTCGCACGTTTGTGGCTGGCATAATATTTGACTTGGCTTTTGGTTTTATTTGTTTATTATGCTTACAAGTTAACAATCTAGCGCTGATGGTTGGAGGAAATTCCTTTGATGCACATGTCCTGGGTTCGATCCCAGGCGTGTGCATTTTATTATTTTCTTGTTTGTTTCAGGTGAATCCAATGCACTACATCATATAACACCTTCCATACACCCTCAACTTCTGGCCACTAGATGCCTAGCTAGTCAGATCCAACGTGCCAGCCATGAATGTCCATGGTGCACATGCAAGGTCAATGCTGCGCCAGATTCATAGGTTGACCAGGCCTTGGAGCATTTGGGCCAAAGATATTCATATTAACACCCCCTCTTTCAGCAAGACTTCAGGCCCAATTTCTCAACTTCTTATTTTTCTTTTATCTTTTTTTGTTTAATTATTTTACATTTTAAAATCCGTTTTAATTAAGTAATAAAAAAAAAGATTATAAAAAATTAGATTTAGTTGTTTTCTTATTAAAATTAATTTTGTTAATTAATTAGATTAATATTTAAATTAGGGTAACTTTAATTTGTTTTTTTTACAATTAAAATCAACTAGAAAAATTAGGTTTAATTCTTGATTTAATTATTTTCCTTTTGCAAATAAAATAAAAATACAAAAAATAGGTTAATTAATTATTTTTCTTAATTAAAATTAATTAGTAATTAGGGTCTTTTTTTACAATTCAATTATTCCATTATTTTCTCAAATAACAAAACATGACAAAAAACATTTCTTTAATCAATCGCAAGTAGGATTAGTCAAAGGGTCAAAACCCTAATCGCCTCGCATTTAACTTACCGCGTGCATTTAATTCTTTTATTATTTGTGCAACTTCTTTGAGGATGTAATAGTTTAACTAGGGTTTTTACTTATCGCTCTTTCCCCGATTTTAGTTATGTAATTAATCCCCCTCCCCGAAGCCTTGTAATAGCTAGGTTTATTTTCTCGCATTTTTAATTCCGCAAAACTTTTTAGCTGTCTAGATGTATGGCTAATAGAATTGTATGGCAAGAATGCATGACCAAATTAAAATGGTTAGAAAATCCTAATGTGTAAAGATAATAAACTGAAAATGGATCACTCGCACATATTCACTCTTAGGGTATACTCTCACTTCGGTTGCCTTCGGTAAACAATCATCAAGCATAGGATGTCTTAGTGGTTGCCCTCCAGACTAAAGAGATCAAATGTCCCATTCGAATGTTGCCTCGAAAAAGATCTTAAGACTCTAGGGTTGCTACTAAGGTGTCCTAATATTGCTTTAGTGACTGTATGTCCCTTTCGAATTGACCCTTACAAATTCCAACGACGGTACTACCTATTTCTAAATAGTAGGATAGCGCTGTCTAAAGGAAACAAGAATAGAAACGATCTTTTTTCGAGTAGGTAGATGCTAGTAGGTACTTGCTCAAATAAAAACTTTTTCACAAACACCTTTCAAAACAATTTTCAAAACAACTTCGTCGCATCCTTGAGGACTGATACAAGGATTATCACGGAGTAAAACATTTTCAAAACAGGCACACAAAACATAAGCAATTTAAAAATGAGCAAGTACCTAAGAGCCCATGGAAAACCATGGATAGAAAGGGTGCTAACACCTTCCCTTTCTATAATCTACCCCCCCGTACTCAAAATCTCGAAAAAGGATTTTTTTTCTGTACTTTTTTCCATTCCGATTGGATGAAATAAAAGTCGGTGGCGACTCTTGCTTACCGCGACATTTTGCAAACAAAAAACACAAAACTCAAACCAGTATTAAACAGTCAGTTCTACCACCATATCACAGAACTGGAGACTCTGCTGGGGATTTATAAGTGGGGTATACCTTAGGATCTAGGTCATTAAAATTGCTTCTCTTGATTGCTTTGTGTGCTTTATTTTTGAGGGTTTTGTTTGGGGTTACTATAGATCCTACACCCGGATCTGGGGAACACCTTTTAGGTAATTAGCAATAGACTGTGAGGGAACTGTACCGCGTAGACCGATACGGTTGAAGCAGTAGCTACGTTGGTGTGGCACTTTGGTTGGTACTGGTATCCCTTGTGGTGAAACGAGGAGAATACGGGGCCGCTGTGTGGTGTCATGAAGCATCAACTGACCTTAGAACCTTTAATTGCCCAACTTGGCCATTAAAAATTAGCGAGATAGCTGAGCTCGGTGTAGAGCTGAGAATTGGTTTATAATCGATGCTACACTCTTTGAGATTATATTTTCGGAATATTTCGGCCGCAAGAAAAGATTGCGTGAGCTAAAACCATGACCGATAAAGGATGGTCAGTGATATTGAGATCCTCTAGAACCCGGTTACTTTTCTAGGACAAGTTTGAAACCAACTTAACTTCAATAGGGTATTATCTTTGACCTCATGCAAGCCTTAAACCTAAGGGCTTTGTGTGATTTGACTATGTTTGCAATACTTGTGTTTTCTATACCTGTGGTTTATCATGATATCATGCATCATAACATGGCATTCATGCTTCATTACACTAACCATTTAAAGACCAAGGGAATTTATCTTTGTTCTATTTTGCAGATCATGGCTTACGTGCGTAGAAATACTATCTGAATCAGCTTTGTGCAGATACCTTCCCAACTCAAAGAGCTAGTATCAAGAGTTTCTGAAACTTCTACTTTCATTAAGAGACAAGGTCAACTTCTCAGCCTGGTTACTTCAAATCTTGATGAACAGATGATGAGCTTACTCTTTCAGTTCTTCGATCCCAAGCATCACTGCTTCACCTTTCCAGATTATCAGTTGGTACCCACCTTGGAAGAATTCTATCATCTATTGGGAATACCCATTCTTGAACAAGTACCCTTCACAAGTATAAAATAAGTTCCTAAGCCAGAATTCATTGCCTCAGCTTTGCATTTGAAACGGACCGACGTGGTATCCAATTGGGAAACTCGAAGAGGAGTCGAGGGTTTTCTAGCCAAATTTCTGATAGACAAGGCTCATCTATTTTGGGATGATATGGATTTTCAGGATTTTGAGGACGTCTTGGCTCTTCTTATCTATGGTTTAGTTCTCTTCCCTAATCCGGACTCCTTCGTAGATGTGAATGCTATCAAGATTTTCCTTTCTCGCAACCCTGTGCCTACCTTGCTTGGAGATATCTTGCATGCTCTCTATACTCGTACCATGAAGAGAAGAGGGACGCTTATGTGCTGTATGTCGTTGCTGTCGAGGTGGTTTATTTCTCACCTCCCTAAGTCTGTACTGAAGAACGAAGAAGGTTTGGGTTTGTCACACAGGATAATGTCACTTGCTCATACGGATATTCTTTGGTGTTCCTGAGCTATGGAAGACATTGCTATTATTGACCGCTGTGGGGAGTACCCTAATGTCCCATTACTTGGTATCAGAGGGGGTATAACTTACAATCCTTATCTAGCTTTGTGGAAGTTTGGTCATGCTCAAAGGGATGGTCCCCATGAGTTATTTATTGAGGGCATTGTATTCAACTATGAGGATGATGTTAATGACTATCACCAGAGATTCATACGAGCTTGGGGCATGGTAAATAGATCTAACGCCGAAGATTTGGGACCAAAGACTTCCATTCCTATGGAGCCTTACCTCCAATGGGTACGAGCGCGTGCCCAAAAGCTTATGATGCCTTATGTGGCCGTATTACCAGTGATTGTGGAGCCCACTACTAAAGAAGGCATTCCTTACACGGTACTCTATCCTTACATGCACACTGATCTTGGGGAGTTACAGAGGTCTTGGATTCAGCTGAAGAATGAGAGGGAAACTTATAGGGAATAATTCCATGATCAAGAGATGAAGGTTTTAAAGCTCACCAGGCAGCTCCAGGAAGAAAGAGTGCTCAATGATTATATCAATGCAAAGAGAAAGCGTCCATGGGACTTTTGATTTTTATTTTCTAGTTTTAGATTTGTTTTATTTACTTATTTGTAACGCCTTAAAGGCATTTTGAACCTTCAAAATTAAGCTAATAAAGTTTTTGTTTATTTTGGTTTTCAAATTTAAATTTCCCGAAGTCTTTGAAATCATTATATGTGCATCCCATTATCATACACATCATTACAGGTACCACTACAGGTTTCTCATCTTCTTCGCTGTTTATTTCATCATAAATGTCTTCCGATCAAGCCATCAAAGATCTTCAGGCACAGAACACCCAGTTCCAATAGATGTTCATAAGTCTGGCTAAGGGGCAGGAGGATCTGAAAGCCCTCATTCTAAAAGAGAAGAAGAAGAAAAAGAAGAAGGCTTTCGGTATTCTGAATATGGGCAGAAGGTTTAGAGAAAGGTTGAAGCAACAAACTGATCTGACCTCTTCATCCAAGGAAGGGGAGAACAAAGAAGGGGAAAAGGACCCCAGTCCCGCAGTTTCTGACAACGATGTGGATTACAATGATGAGCAATATCCTCATGTTGAGGATAGATACAAACAGTTAGAGGATCGTCTGAGTGCCATGGAAGTTCAGAGGATACATGGGTTAAATTTTGAAGAATTGGGTCTGGTATCGGGAGTGGTCATCCCTCAGAAGTTCAGAGCTTCGGTTTTTGCCAAGTATGATGGTGTGTCCTGCCCAAAACTCCATCTCCGCTAGTATGTCAGGAAGATTCAACCCTACACCGCTGATAGAAATTTGTGGGTGCACTTCTTTCAAGATAGTCTGTCAGGGACTCAACTTGAATGGTTCTACCAGTTGGAGGGAGCCAGTGTCCGAAACTGGGAAGATCTTGCCGCTGCTTTCTACAGGCAGTATCAGTACAATGCCGACCTTGCTCCCACTTGTACTCAACTCCAGGGTATGTCCATGGGTGCAAGTGAAGGTTTTAAAGATTATGCTCAAAAATGGAGACTTGGCTGGGAGAGTTCAACCCTCTTTGTCTGATAGGTAGTTGGTTAATATGTTTCTAGGAACGCTATCAGGTCTGTTTTTCAATCACTTAATTGGCAGCTCGTCATCTAGTTTCACCGAGTTGATTTTAACTGGAGAAAGAATAGAAGCTGGAATTCGGAGTGGTAAAATACAGAAAGATGCCTCGTTGAGTTCAGCAAAGAAGCCTTTCGCTGGTAAGAAGGAAGCCAGTGCGGTCTATAGCCCGAGGGGCCAAAGCAGATCTGAACACCGTCAAACGGTAAATGTTGTAGTGATACCAAGATCCGCAGTTGCTCCACAATGCAACAATCAACAAAGGGTGGAAAGACCACAACGGCAGTTTACCCACATCAACATGACTTTGGCTGAAGTTCTACCTCATTTATTAAAATCCAACTTGGCAACCTTGAGAGAGGCTCCCAAGAATCCAAACACTACCTCTCCCTGATACAATCCAAACGCGCGATGCGCCTACCATTCTGAGAGTCCTGGCCATGATACAAATGATTGTTGGGCTCTCAGAAACAAAGTACAAGACTTGCTTGAAGCCAAGGAGATAGAGTTTGATGCTCCAGAAAAGCCGAATGTTATAATTGCTTCCATGCCCAAACACGGTCGTGGAGTTAATGTTGTTGACACTAATTTGTTTGTGACCTCTGTTGAAGAAATTTCTACTCCTCTTATGACTGTTAAGAAGAATTTGTTGTTGGTCGGTTTATTTTCGGGTTGTGGTGAAGGTTTCCACATGTGTTTGATTCTACCTTCCGCTTTCCGTTTATTAAAGTCAGGTGTTCAGCGCCTGATGGATAATGAAGATATTTTGTTCGAGAAGACTGTGATCCTTGTTGTTCGCATTGAAGACGTCGCTATTATAACCATTTCCGCGAATCCTTCCAAGGTTTCCTCGAGAAGACCTGTTAGGATTACTCCTGTCCAAAGAATTGCTCCGCTGATAATCACCGTTCCTGGTCCCATCCCGTACACCTCAGACAAGGTTGTCCCATGGCATTATGGTGTTGATGTATACTATCATGGCATTAAACAAGATCTGAAGAACGAAGAAGCTGATACTGATGTCAGTAATATTGTCGGGACTAGTAAGATTACCTGAAGTGGGAGAGTTTTCTCTCTTGAGATTGCTCTGAAGATCATCAAGCCTGTTGTTACTCCAACTGATGCTCCAACCAGTACTCCTGACATTTCTCCTGTTCCTACTCTAGTTATTACCTCTGCTGTTGAGCCATCTGGGACTCGGGACAAGGAAATTAAAGGTGAGCCTGCCCGGACGGAGGCACCTAAGAAAATCGTTGTGGAAGCCTCTAAACAAGAAATAGAGGAAATACTGAAGATCATCAAGAAGAGAGACTACAATATGGTCGAGCAGTTGGGGCAGACCCCATCAAAGATATCCATGTTGCCTCTGTTGTTGTGTTCTGAAGCCCATGCGAAGGTTTGATTGCATTTCTTAAGACTGTGCATGTTCCGCAGGAGACTTCAGCAGATCAGTTCAAAGATTGTGTGGTCAGCCTGACTGTTGACAATGGGCTGGGTTTTTCAAATGTGGATCTGACACCGAAAGGAAGGAAGCATAATGATGTTGTGCATGTCTCGATCAAGTGCAGGGGCACCACTATGGCTCATGTGCTGGTAGATACCGGGTCTTCACTGAATGTTCTGCCAAAGAAAGTGTTGGACCGTTTGGATTGTGAGGATTTGACTCTAAAGCCTAGTAACATTGTGGTAAGGGATTTTGATGGATCAAACAGAACAGTGCACGGGGAGGTAGACATCCCTGTCAAAGTGGGTTCTCAGACTTTTGGGTCCACCTTCTACGTAATGGATATCAGGACGTCATATTCTTGCTTGCTGGGTCGTCCTTGGATCCATGAGGCTGGGGCAGTTACTTCCACACTCCATCAAATGCTGAAGTATCCGGTGAAGAGAAAGATCGTCACAGTGCGAGGTAAAGAAGAATATATGGTGAGTCACCTCAATTCCTTTCGCTACATAGAGATGGACGGGGAATTCATAGAAACTCCTTGTCATAATTTCTAAGAGGTCCCTCAGATCTTGGCATCAACTGAAGTTACTACCGACAAACCTCCGTTGAAGATGGCTTCTCTCAAGGACACCAGAGTTGTGGTTGAAGAAGGGGCTTAAAGGGCTGTTAGGCGCGCTCGGGCTGGAAGACCTCCTTTACACATCTGCAAGCAGGGAATTAATGCAATTGAAGACAGTGAAAAGGATTCAGACATCGACAGCTGGATCTACCCAACAACCAACGGTGGACCAAATAACTGGACGGCTAGGGACTTCATAACTGTTTCTTTTATTCTGCAGTAATTAACTCATTTATTTTAAGATTTGTAGTAAACAATTTGAAACTTTAAAGCCCGGTGCCTTGCCCGAGGCATCTTGGTTGTGCGTATGAGGGCTATTATTTGTCATTTCATATATCATTAATAAAGCATTGGACGTTTCTTGCATACAAATTTTGCGCTCTTTGTTTTTCTTTTTTGTCTCTCACTTTATCAAAACAGATATTCTCTTACACACACTCACGTATCATACTGTATATCCATATCCACTCTGGATCCCATTGATAACAGCTTTGCTACTGCTAGTTATGACTTTAAAAATCCGATAAACCAAGCCGAGGACGAAGGTGAGGATGATTGTGAGGTGCCTGGAGAACTTGCTAAACTATTACAGCAGGAAGAAAGGGTCATAAAGGCTCATGAAGATCTAGTTGAGTCAGTGAATTTGGGTACAAAGGAAGACAGGAAAGAGGTTTAAATAGGTGTGAATTTGGAGCCTAGTGTCAAACAACGGTTAATATAGATGCTACATGACTATGTTCAAATCTTCGCCTAGTCCTATGAAGACATGCCTGGTTTGGACACAGATATCGTGGTACATCGCCTGCCGACTAAAGAAGACTGCCCTCCGGTAAAGTAGAAGGTCTGATGTATGCGCCCTGAAATGTCAGAGAAAATAAAGGCAGAGGTCATTAAATAGTTCGATGTAGGATTCTTAGCTGTCACTTCTTATCCACAGTGGGTTGCCAATGTCGTTCTGGTACCTAAGAAGGACGGTAAGGTACGGATGTGTGTGGACTACAGTGATCTGAACAGGGCAAGCCCCAAGGATGACTTCCCACTTCCTCACATTGATGTTCTAGTCGACAACACCGACACAACACAAGATCTTCTCCTTTATGAATGGTTTTTCTGGCTATAACCAGATCAAGATGGCTCCTGAGGACATGGAGAAGACAACCTTCGTTACACAGTGGGGCACCTTCTGTTACAAGGTAATGCCTTTTGGGTTAAAGAATGCTGGGACATTTTATCAGCGCGCCATGGTCGCTTTGTTCCACAATATGATTCACCACGAGATCGAGGTTTATGTTGATGACATGATAGCCAGGTCCCAGACCGAGGAAGAGCTCCTTGATCATCTCCAGAAACTGTTTGACAGGTTGAAGACGTACAAGCTGAGGATGAATCCGAACAAGTGTACCTTCGGGGTAAGGTCTGGTAAGCTTCTGGGTTTTGTTTTCAGTGACAAAGGTATTCAGGTGGACCCTGCAAAGGTAAAAGCCATACAAGATATGCCGACTCCCCGCACAGAAAAGGAAGTGAGAGGTTTCTTGGGACGTCTAAATTACATCGCCAGGTTCATTTTACATTTGACTGCTACTTGTGAGCCAATCTTCAAGCTGTTGAAGAAAGATCAAGTGGTAAAGTGGAATGATGAATGCCAGACCGCTTTCGAAAGAATCAAGGAATACCTTCAAGAACCACCAATTTTGATGCCTCTAGTTGAAGGAAGACCTTTGATATTATACTTGACAGTGCTAGACAATTCAATGGGGTGTGTGCTGGGGCAGTATGACGAGTCTGGTCGAAAAGAGCACGCCATTTATAGCCTTAGCAAAAAGTTTACCGACTGTGAGACCCGATACTCATTGCTCGAGAAAACTTGTTGTGCTTTTGCATGGGCTACTCGCCGACTGAGACAGTATATGCTGACTTACACTACCTTGTTAATATCAAAGATGAATCTGATCAAGTATATTTTCGAGAAGCCCGCTCTCTCCGGAAGAATAGCAAGATGGCAGATGATCTTAACCGAGTATGAAATCCAATACACAACCCAAAAAGCAATCAAGGGGAGTGTATTGGCGGATCATTTGGCGCATCAGGCCGTGGATGACTACCAGTCCATGAATTTCGAGTTCCCGGATGAGAATACCATGTTGGTAACCAACTGCGAAGAACCTGGACCGGGTGAAGGATCCGAGGAGGGATCTCGATGGTCTATGTATTTTGATGGATCCTGGAACGCATTGGGTAATGGCGTTGGCGCTGTAATTATATCTCATGAGGGCTGTCATACTCCGTTCACTGCCCGATTATGTTTTAACTGCACCAACAATATGGTGGAGTACGAAGCGTGTATTATGGGTCTTCGAGCTGCTATTGACTTGAGGATTAAGTTCTTAAGTTTATTTGGGGATTCTTCTCTAGTGATAAGTCAGATCAAAGGCGAGTGGGATACAAAGCACCCGAATCTCATTCTTTACAAAGAGTATGTGTTGACGTTGCTCCCACGCTTTGAGGATGTAACCTTCGAACATTTCCCACGAGAGGAGAACAAGTTAGCGGACGCGCTAGCTACCATGTCTTCTATGTTCAAGGTTAGGTGGGACAATGAGGCTCCCCAGATTACCATTGAGAGGTTGGATGAGCCAGCACACTGCTGTGAGATCGATACTGAAGAAGTGGAAGACAAAACCTGGTTTCACGAAGTCAAGAGGTATCTTGAGGCTCAAGAATACCTCGAGGGGGCATCTGTTAACGATAAGAAGTTTCTGAGAAGGTTCGCTACAAAGTTCTTTCTTAGCAATGGGATCCTCTATAAGCGTAACCATGATTCAACCTTACTGCGGTGTGTAGACAAGAGCGAGGCAGAAAGCATCATGGCAGAGTTACATGAAGGTACCTTCAGAACTCATTCTAGTGGACATACCATGGCGAACAAGATCCTACAGGTAGGATACTACTGGTCCACTATGGAAGCCAATTGTTATCAGCACTCTCGAACCTGTCATAAATGCCAAGTCTATGTTGATAAGGTGCTTATACCTCTGGTTCCCCTGAATGTTTTGACAGCTCCGTGGCCCTTTATAATGTGGGGCATCAACATGATCAACGAGATCATACCTACTGCGTTTAACGGGCATCATTTCATTCTGGTAGCCATCGATTACTTCACAAAGTGGGTTGAGGCAACTTCCTTTGCTACAGTAACTAAGAACGTCGTGGCGCGGTTTATCCGACACAATCTGATCTGTCGATAAGGTGTACCAGAGAGGATTATTATTGACAATGGTATGAATCTCAACAATACAATGATCACTGAGCTCTGCAAACAGTTCAAGATACAGCATCATAACTCTTCTCCCTACCAGCCGAAAATGAATGGCGTTGTTGAAGCAACTAACAAGAACATCAAAAAGATTGTGCAGAAGATGACGGTGACATACAAATATTGGCATGAGATGTTACCATTCGCTCTTCATGGGTACCGTACCTCAGCACGGACGTCGACAGGGGCAACACCCTACTCTTTGGTGTATGGCATGGAGGCAGTCTTACCCATCGAAGTCCAGATACCCTCTCTCAGGATTATGAAGGATGCGGGTTTAAACAAAGACGACTGGATCCAAACCCGACTTGATCAGCTGAATTTAATCGATGAAAAGAGACTTACTGCTATTTGTTATGGTCAGACGTATCAAAAGCGAATGATCAAGGCTTTTAACAAGAAAGTTAGACGTCAAGAATATCGATTCGGGGATCTAGTGATCAAGCGCATCATACTACAACAAGGTGATCCCAGGGGCAAATGGACCCCCACATACGAAGGGCCATTTGTGGTTAAGAACATTTTCTCGGGAGGAGCTATGATTCTAACCACCATGGATGGTGACGACCTTCCTCACCCTGTAAATGCAGACATAGTGAAAAGATACTACACATAATCAAAGAGTCGCTAGGTTGACTGGACTAGGCAAAAATAAGGGCTTCCCGGCGAACCAAAAGGGTTCGGGCAAAAGTAAGGGATGAAAATGAAAAAATTGTACACCCGACAATTCGAAAACCTGAAAAGGCGACTTGAGCAAAAAAGGGTATCCCGGTGGACCGAAAACCCGAATGGCCGGTCCAGGAAAAAATTAGGGATCAAAGCGTAACACTATGTCTCATTGGATCATCTCGCAACCAGACTTCGGTATCAACTATCAAGCTCGGACAGTGCCAATCAATCTGATCAACCTTTAACCAAGTAGAAAAGTGATGAGACGCTTGAAGATATAAAGGCAATAGCAGAGTTGGAACCCAATGGGATCGTTTCACATAGCTGTGTTTCTTTCTTTTACACAAATTGTATAATTTCTATCTTTCGGCGATGTTCTCTTACTAGAACGTCAGCCTCTTTGTACAAAACGCCTATTACGGGCCAATTGCAAAAATCAATACAATTCATTTTCATAAGAAATTTCAATTTGTTTTTCTTTTTCTGTTTTGTTTTGCAAGAACGTCCAATGATTCATTTTTGATATATGCATTTGAAAATAATGGCTACTCATAAATATTTACACAAGAAACAAAAGATGATTACTCGTAATGACAAAAACAGGGAAAACAAGAAGTGCCCAAACCTTACAGTTACTCTGTCCATCAGGTACCTGGATAGAGCCAGCTTGAGAACATGAGTAGTGGTACATACACTCCCCATAGAGTAAAAAGTATCCAAAGACAGTGATGTTAGCTTTCCCAAACAGAACATAAGTCTCCCCAACCGAGGTTCACAATCGCGAGTGAGTCAGTAAATATTTCCCCAAACAGAGTTTATTTCTCTCACAAGCAGAAATTCAATCTCCAACAGAATTCATTATCACCAGCAACGAAATTCATCCCCAGTTGAGTTTATTTCTCCAAATCGGCAGATCTATCAACATAATATTTCCTCTCTAACAGAGTTATTTCCCGCAGAGTTATCCGCAGACAGGGTCTCTTCTGGCAGAATATCCACCAGCCGAATGGATGTGAATCCCCAGTTAGTCATCTTTTTTCACCACCCCCAACAGAAGTAGAGGAACTATGGTTTTTTACAGCAGTCAAAAATACCATTTCTCATACTCTCCAAGAAGCAGTCAGGGATTTTATTTTCCCGGACTCAGATTATTATGTCAGCATTTCATGTTCATACATCATGACATGTGCATACATTATATATGACATAATCTCAGTTATTTTGAGAACCTCGTCACAATGCATCTCGTGCATCGTCATAACTAACCTTGTATTTCTTTCAGGAAAGACAGTTATTATCAACAATTTCCAGCAGGTCCATGATCAACACTCGAAGCTAAACAAGAGTAATCATCTGTGCGACAAACTAATAACCTTACCCCGGTTCATTCTGAGGTTTTACACGAACTCATCACAAGGCAACCTCACCCAGGTTCCCTTTGCATTTTTACCCAAACTCATTTCGAAGTAACCCTACTATCCAGGTTCGTTCTCATAGCCCCACCATCCAGACTTACATATCGAAGTAACCCTACTATCCAGGTTCCTTCTCACAATCCTACTATCCAGGCTTTCATATCGAAGTAACCCTACTATCCAGGTTCCTTCTCACAACCCTACTATCCAGGATTTCATATCGAAGTAACCCTACTATCCAGGTTCCTTCTCACAGCCCTACTATCCAGGCTTTCATATCGAATTAACCCTACTATCCAGGTTCCTTCTCACAGCCCTACTATCCAGGCTTTCATATCGAAGTAACCCTACTATCCAGGTTCCTTCTTACAGCTCTACTATCCAGGATTTCATGTCGAAGTAACCCTACTATCCAGGTTCCTTCTCACAGCCCTACCATCCAGGCTTTCATATTGAAGTAACCCTACTATACATGTTCCTTCTCACAGCCCTACTATCCAGGCTTTCATGTCGAAGTAACCCTACTATCCAGGTTCCTTCTCACAACCCTACTATCCAGGATTTCATCTCGAAGTAACCCTATTATCCAGGTTCCTTCTCACAACCCTACTATCCAGGCTTTCATGTCGAAGTAACCCTACTATCCAGGTTCCTTCTTACAGCCCTACTATCTAGGCTTTCATGTCGAAGTAACCCGACTACCTAGGTTCCTTCTCATAACCTTACTATTCGGGTTCTTCCCCTCTTATTCCCAGACAGCAGTCTACAACACTGTAAGACCAGGACCTGATCAAACACAATTGGTTTCACATCTCTCCAATAAGTCGCGGTGCAGCATATACCCCGACCAGATACGCAGTTCACTTCCGCTTCCCCAAGCCGGAGTTAATTTCCCAGTAGATTAATGGACAACTAAAGCTCCTAAAACTCTATTTCTCCCAAGACAGAGACCAGCATTCCCCAACGAAGTCCTCCTCAACAATAGGTATACGGGTTCTCGCAAAGGAATCTCTTATACGATCGACACCTCTTCGGATGGCATCTTTAAGCCCATCCTCGACAATCTTCAATCCTCAACTTCCAAATGGAATCTATAAGCCCATTCTCAATATCACAAATCAAGTGCCACTTCATGCGAGTTCAAATTTCTGGGCACTCTAGTGTTCAATCATCTTCCACCTTCAGATCACGAAAGGCAGAACAACCAATCTACATCCTCAGATTTAAGAAGATTGAACAGGGGAAGTTGTTGTACCCCAAAATTTAAACTCTCATTTTACTCAACACATGGCAAGGGAGGTCCCCAAATTGCTCAAGGAAGTTCAAGAGTTGACCAGACAAACTCTCTCTTAAGGCAGTATACCTTAAATTAGGGTTTCCATCTTCATCAAGATGTGTGAACCACAAAGGACTAAACTGCTCACCATTGTCCTAATATGTTCTCAAGATCATCCATGTCAAGTTTCAAGCCTTGCAGAAGAAGTTTGCTCAGTCAATTGCTGAAATGCCTGAAAATCAACTATACTAGCTCAAAAGTCAAATGTGGCCCACATACAGTTAAACTTTAAGATTTTTGGTAAATATCCTCATTTTGAAGTATTATCTAAACCCAAAAGTTGTTAATTAGGGTTTAATAGGAAAAGTCAACTCAACTTTGACCAAGCATAACTTTCTCATACCTTATCATAAATGAACCATCCAAATCTCATTTTGAATAAGATACAATTCCCTATAATTCATCTTCAGCTCCCAAGTTCAGAATATGCACTCACAAAAAGATATGAATTTTGACATTATAGGTCCTTTTGAAAAGTCAACAAAAACACCTTTTGGGTCAAAGCTTCATACATGAACATGGAAGACTCAATTGAGATGAGACTCAAAGGGTTGTTTAGAGGGCATGCTAAGCTTTCTAAAAAGTCCAATAACACCTCTCTAGGGTCAAAATTGAGAGAATTATGCATTGGCCAAGTTGACCATTTTTGCAAAATTGCGAAAAGTCAAATATGCTCAAATTTGCATTTTTTTGCTAAATGGACCCAACTTTTTATGCTTTCACCTCAATTATAATGTGGTCCACGACTCAAATGTTCACTCACTCATTATGTGATTCATTTTTCAGTTTATTTTGATTTTCCATTAATTAAAAAGTGAACTAAATCAAATAAATGATGAAAATTAACAAAGATATGATTTGGTTTGTTTTTTTGACAGATTGGAAATCAAGATATACTAAGTAAACATGATCAAATCGAATCAAGGGCAATTGGTACAAGAAAGGCATGTTTTGGCTCAAAATAGCAACATGTCATATGGCTTGCAAATCAAATCAAATCTTGGCTAAATTCAAATATCCAATCCAAGCTTGTTAACCTAACTCACTCTAGGTTATATAATGAAGAATTCCAGATCAAAAAACAAGGGCTAGAGGTCGTGAGAAGCATAGAACAAAACTGAAAAAAGTTGGCAAAAGTGTGAATTGGTTTTCATTCCACATGCCATCTCAAGCCATCCTAGCTATCCCAATCCATTGCTGGATGTCCCAGGAAGCTGTCCCAATCATTTGCAAGGCTTGAAACACCCAGAAACGCGCGCTATACTTCACACGGTTTGGAATATTTTTTCAATTCGATTATCCCAATTCTTGCATGATTAGCACTTTTGATTGTTATATTCGTGTTTGTCATCATGTTTGCAAGCTAACCATGCCATTTAATTGCATTTTTTATTCTTCTACATGATGTTGCCATTGCTAGGGTTTCTGTCTTCGTTTTAGGGGTTTTCAGTACAGGAAAAATTAGGACTTGAATCAGGTATCATGATGCCCGTGAGGATGAGACGAGTTGATTGGTACCATTACATTTCATTTATCTTGCTTGTATGCAATTTTTGAAATATGTAGGGTTATACCTACAGTGAACGTCTGTACATAAAGTCTTTTTTCTAAAACGATGGAATCAGTGAAGAAGATGATGGCATGGCAACATGTGACTGGCCCATTTGAAAGTTCGCGCGTTTGTGGCTGGCAGAATATTTTACTTGGCTTTTGGTTTTATTTGATTATTATGCTTACAAGTTAATAATCATACGCCTTCCATACACCCCCAACTTCTGGCCATTGGATGCCTAGCTAGTCAGATCCAACGTGCCAGCCATGAATGTACGTGGTGCACATGCAAGGTCAATGTTGCGCCAGATTCAAAGGTTGACCAGGTCTTGGAGCATTTGGGCCAAAGATATTCATATTAACACCCCATCTTTCAGCAAGACAACAAGCCCAATTTCTCAACTTCTTATTTTTCTCTTATCTTTTTTTGTTTAATTATTTTACATTTTAAAATCAGTTTTAATTAAGTCATAAAAAATAAAATAAAAAGGACATAAAAAATTAGATTTAGTTGTTTTCTTATTAAATTTAATTTTGTTAATTAATTAGATTAATATTTAAATTAGGGTAACTTTAATTTATTTTTTTTTACAATTAAAATCAACTAGAAAAATTAGGTTTAATTCTTGATTTAATTATTTTCCTTTTGCAAATAAAATAAAAATACAAAAAATAGGTTAGTTAATTATTTTTCTTAATTAAAATTAATTAGTAATTAGGGTCTTTTTTTTACAATTCAGTTATTCCATTATTTTCTCAAATAACAAAACATGACAAAAAAACATTTTTTTTCTTTAATCAATCGCAAGTAGGATTAGTCAAAGGGTCAAAACCCTAATCGCCTCGCATTTAACTTACCGCGTGAATTTAATTATTTTATTATTTGTGTAACTTCTTTGAGGATGTAATAGTTTAACTAGGGTTTTTACTTATCGCTTTTTCCCTTATTTTGGTTATGTAATTAATCCCCCTCCCCGAAGCCTTGTAATAGCTAGGTCTATTTTCTCGCATTTTTAATTCCGCAAAACTTTTTAGCTATCTAGATGTATGGATAATAGGATTGTATAGCAAGAATGCATGACCAAATTAAAATTGTTAGAAAACTCTAATGTGCAAAGATAATAAACTGAAAATGGATCACTCGCACATATTCACTCTTAGGGTATACTCTCACTTTGTTTGCCTTCGGTAAAAGATCATCAAGCATAGGATGTCTTAATGGTTGCCCTCTAGTCTAAAGAGATCAAATGCCCCATTCGAATGTTGCCTCGGAAATGTTTCCTCGAAAAATATCTTAAGACTCTAGGGTTGCTACTAAGGTGTCCTAATATTGCTTTAGTGACCGTACGTCCCTTTCGAATTGACCCTTACAAATTCCAACGACGGTACTACCTATTTCTCAATAGTAGGATAGCGCTGTCTAAAGGAAACAAGAATAGAAACGATCTTTTTTCGAGTAGGTAGATGCTAGTAGGTACTTTCTCAAATAAAAACTTTTTCACAAACACCTTTCAAAACAATTTTCAAAACAACTTCGTCACATCGTTGAGGACTGATACAAGGATTATCACGGAGTAAAACATTTTCAAAACCGGCACACAAAACACAAGCAATTTAAAAATGAGCAAGTACCTAAGAGCCCATGGAAAACCATGGATAAAAAGGGTGTTAACACCTTCCCTTTCTATAATCTACCCCCCGTACTCAAATCTCGAAAAAGAATTTTTTTTGTACTTTTTTCCTTTCCGATTGGATGAAATAAAAGTCGGTGGCGACTCTTGCTTACCGTGACATTTTGTGAACAAAAAACAAAAAGCACAAACCAGTATTAAACAGTCTGTTCTGCCATCGTATCACACTCATCATCATCAATATGCAGGTTAGGTCCACTGGATCGGGCTGCCTCAACCCTCGGTTCAACATTCATAATCGAAACTTCCACTGGTATAGGTCTTCTAACTTGAGCTTTAGGCCTTTTCGATGGTATAGCTGGAAAGATACGTCCACTCCTTGTGACTCTACTCACATCAACAATATTGATAAAAGATGGCATCGGTGGTATGGGGACTTCTACTCCATTCTCAATCATTGTGGCATTATATATGTATGGTATGGCTTGGTCCGAGTTGTAAGGCACAGGACCAGGTGGACAGATAATCAAAGAAGCAGTCGATGAAGTCTAACTATCATAAGCAATTTCTACTAGTTCAAGCATATTGAACTGTGGCACTATAACATTCACCTCATCATCTGGATTTCTGTCATATGTGATGGTAATAACCCTTTGATCTAATAACTTTTGAGTATCTTCTTTCACAACAGGGAAATCATCTTCTATTGAGCAAAATTTGTAAATGTCATAATTACGTCGGTGTTTAAAGAAGGCAAGTCTACTTAAACTTTGATGCATTGTGATCAGTGAGTCCTTTATGTTCTCAACTTGGTAGACTTGAAACTTTCCCGGATATCCGTGCACCATATTTATCGATACTACTTTTCATAAACAATTTCAAAACATTTTCTTTATTAAAACTCTTGAGGACCGAAACAAGAGTTAAACACAAAGAAAATCGTCACACTCAGGCTTTTCAAAACATTTTCAAACACACAAAGCACAAAACAATTTTAAAAATGAGCAAACCTATAAGAGCCCGTGGAAAACCACGGATGGAAAGGGTGCTAACACCTTCCCTTTCCATAATCTACCCCCTTAGTTAGAAACATCTCGAAAAGGTATTTTTCTATTCTTTTCACCCTATCCTTAAATTGGATAAATGAAAAGACGGTGGCGTTTGAAGGACACGTTTAATGTTATAAAACCAAGGTTTGTCGTTGGTGACTACCTCTGCTGAGAACACATGAGCGGGTCTGTCGAGGAGCATAATTCTGATTGAAGGCGCATCGTTCCAATCTTTCACTTCGAACATAGAATAAAAATTAGCTAACGCATCATCCATTTGGTTCTCATCTCTGGGGATATAATGTAATTCTACTTTGTTGAAGAAAGTTAACAATCTTCTAGCATAATCTCTTTAAGGGATTAAACCAAGATGATGAGTCTCCCATTCTCCTTTGATATGATTGATTACTAAAGTTGAGTCTTCGTATATGTCAAGAATCTTGATCCTTAGATCCACTGCTTCTTCGAGACCCATAATACATGCTTTCTGAATGTGATACTCAATGTCATATTCAGATAATAACATCTTCCAACGAGCTATTCTTCCAGATAAGGCGGGCTTCTTGAAGATATACTTGATCGGATCAATTTTGGAGATCAACCAAGTAGTATGATTAATTATATATTGGCACAGACGGTGAGCAGCCCAAGCTAAAGTGCAACAGGTTCTCTCAAGAATTGAGTATCGAGACTCACAGTCTGTGAATTTCTTACTCAAATAATATATGGCATGTTCCTTTCTTCCAGTCTCATCTTGTTAACCAAGCACACATCCCATGGAATCTTCCAATATAGACAGATACACAATCAGAGGTTTTCCTTCCACTGGAGGAATCAAGATGGGAGGCTCAAGTAAATATTATTTGATGCTATCAGAAGCTCTCTAACAATGTTCTGTCCACACACATCCTTGGTTTTTTGAAGAAGCTTAAAAATCGTCCCACAAGTACCAGTCATATGAGGTATAAATCTCGAAATATAATTTAACCTTCCAAGGAATCCTCTTACTTCCTTTTCCGTCTTGGCTGCACGCATCTCTCGAATAGCTTTGACTTTATCAGGATCTACCTTAATACCTCATTGGCTGACAATGAAACCTAAAAGTCTTCCAGAATGAATGCCGAAAGTACACTTGTTAGGATTCAGACGGAGTTTATACTATCTCAAATGCTGGAATAATTTCAAAAGATGCTCCAAATGATCTTCTTCAATATGAAATTTAGCAATCGTATCATCTACATAAACTTATATCTCTTTATGCATCATATCATGGAACAGAGCGGTCATGGCTCTTTGGTATGTTGCACCGACATTCTTTAAACCAAACGGCATTACTCGATAACAAAATGTTCCCCAAGGTGTAATGAATGTTGTCTTCTCCATATCTCCAGGTTCCATCTTGATTTGTTTGTAACCAGAGAAACCATCCATAAAAGAAAAGACTTTGAATTTTGCGGTGTTGTCGACCAATACGTCAATGTGTGGTAATGAGAAATCATCCTTTGGGCTGGCTCTATTCAGATCTCTATAGTCCACGCATATTCTAACCTTGCCATCTTTTTTAGAAACAGGAACTATATTGGCTAACCACTGAGGATAAACTGATGTAACGAGGAATCCTGTGTTAATTCGTTTTTGGACTTCTTCTTTGATCTTGTCAGCCATATCGGGACGAGTCCTTCTCAACTTCTGCTTAATCGGCAGACATTCAGGTCTCAACGGCAAACGATGTTCCACAATATTGTTATATAAACCTAGCATGTCTTGGTAGGACCAAGAAAACACATCTACATACTCTCTGAGAAGCTCCAACATTCTTTCTTTGACCTCTAGGATAAGCAATGCTCCAATCTTGACTTCCTTTTTATCTTCTTCACTACCCAAATTGATTATATCCACGGGCTCTTTGAACTACTGAATGATCTTTTCATCGTGCTCAAGTAAGCGATAAATTTCATCAGGAATCTCTTAACTATCCTCTTCCTCGGCTCCAAACACAAGGAATTCAAAGTTAGGAGGGGGCATAGGTTCATTGTTTTCAATGGTTATGTCATGGATTAATCTGCAGATATGATTTATGTTTTATTTTAGAAATCGGTTAATGTGAAAGTAGTATAGATATATATAAAAAGATTATTATATTTCTTTATTATTACTATTTTTCTATTTGTTACCATTTTCCATAAAAAGTGACAAGTAAAACTAGTATAGGAGACAAAATAACATTTTTATTTATGACTGGCAATACTTGAAACAAAAGCCCAAACATCTTCTCTTTTGCCTTGGGCAGAGCAAAAATATTTATTTTTAACATAGCCCGACACAAATACTCTCTCGCCTTGGGCAGAGAAATTTTTTTTTCAAAATAGAACAAAGAATTACTCATAAGTGTGCATCACAGAAGGAATATCAACAGCAGTCATGTTCTGGAAAACCACTCCATGCACTACAAAGTCCGGTAAATCATCTTCAGAATTATCTTCCACTATAGTATCAACTTTGGGCGGAGTCGGATAGATAAAACATTCACTTCAGAAAAAGTCTTGTATCGAAAGGGTAATTGTATCTTTCTTAGCTCTTGCAAACACAGGATAAAAACCAAGACCTTCTCCAAACTTGTTCTTAGGAAAAGTTAACACTTGGCCCCCACCTTCAGCCGAACCACTCTCAACCACTCGTCGCTCATCCTCAAGAGAAGAAATAGATTCCCCTTGCTTCTTTACTTTATTATTAGCGACAGATAGAGATTGGAACTGGGTTTCGATAGCCTCACCAGCATCAATATAGGAAAAAGATGACAAGTGGCTTACCACCATAGCTTGTTCTCCACCAATTGTTACCAGCTTTCTGTTCCTCACAAACTTCAATCTTTGATGGAGCGTGGAAGTGAATGCCCCTGCATCATGGATCCATGGGTGACCCAATAGGAAACTGTAAGCAGCATGAATATCCATCACTTGGAAATTAATCTGAAAGGTATGAGGACCAGTTTTCATGTGTAGATCCACTTCACCGATGAATGTTTTCCTAGGACCATCAAACGCTTTGACAATTACCCCACTAGGTCTCATAGGAGCCCCTTGATGTGATTGGCGAGATAATATAGTTTTGAGCAGTACATTTAGTGATGAACCTGTATCTACCAGCACACTTGACAAAGCATCATTTCCACAACTTATTGAGACATGCAAGGCCATATTATGGTTCCCTTCCCTCTACCGGATGTTCTTCATCATTGAAAAGATTATTACATGAGGTAATGTTTCCCACAATTCCATTAAACTGGTCTACCGTCACATTATGATCTATGAAGTTCTTCATTAAAGCTTCCTTATGGGCACCAGAATCTCTTTGTAAAGCAAGCACAAAAATCTTGGAAGGAGTTTGCAATAGTTGGTCCACGATCTTGTATTCACTTCTCTTAATGAATTTTAATATCTCATCATCATCAGGATGCGGGTTAGGTCCACTGGATCGGGCTTCCTCAACCCTTGGTTCAACATTCATAATCGGAACTTCCACTGGAATAGGTCTTCTAACTTGAGCTTCAGGCCTTTTTGATGTATGGCTGCAAAGATACGTCCACTCCTTGTGACTCTACTCACATCAGTAATATTGATAAAAGATGGCATCTGTGGTATGGGGACTTCTACTCCATTCTCAATCATTATGGCATTATGTTTGTATGGTATGGCTTTGTCCGAGTTGTAAGGCACGGGACTAGGTGGACAGATAATCAAAGAAGCAGTGGGTGAAGTCTTACTATAATAAACAATTTCTACTGGTTCAAGCATGTTGAACTATAGAACTATAACATTCACCTCATAATCTAGATCTATGTCATTTGTGATGGTAATAACCCTTTGATCTAATAACTTCTGATTATCTTCTTTCACAACAGGGAAATCATCTTCTATTGAGCAAAATTTGCAAACGTCATAATTATGTCAGTGTTTAAAGAAGGCAAGTCTACTTAAACTTTGATGCATTCTGATCAGTGAGTCCCTTATATGCTCAAATTGGTAGACTCGAAACTTTCCAGGACATCCGTGCACCATATTTAATGATGATGTCCCATGTTGAGGCAATGGTTTAGCTTGAACTTTTGGATTAACATCTTTGAAAGACAAACTACTACTCTAGATTAACCTCTGGACATCTTCCTTCAAAGCAAAGCAATTTTCAATATCATGTTCTGGCAAACCTTTGTGATATGCAAAGAATTGATCAGCCTTGTACCAAGGGGAAGTATTATTTGGTGTAATAGGATGAGGTTTGATTCTTATAATATTATTCCAGATCAAAGCAGGGAACAACTCGGTGTAAGTCATTGGGATTGCATCAAATTGTAGTTTTCTTAGGGAATGGTTATGATTATTAAATTGAGGAGCATGTTGTTGAGGTTGTTGCTGAAACTGTCATTGTTGAATTGGAGAGGCTTGATAGGTTGGAGTTGCCATTTTTGTGCGGATAGCAGAGGTGACTGTTGCAACGTGTGAATATCCTCTTCTCAGCCTTCCAGGTCAAATTGTACTAACATCTTGTTCCCTCTTATTGGGGAAGACACTCCCAAATTTCTAAACACCACTAGGTGTACCACCTTCCTTGACTAGACGCCATTCAAGGATTCCTTCTTCAAGTCGCATGCCTATGTTTACCATCTTAGTGAAGTCACTAGGCGCACTTGCAATCATTCTCTCATAGTAGAAGGGACGTAATGTTTTCAGAAAAATCTTCGTCATCTCGTTTTCTTTGAGGGGCAAATATATTTGAGCGGCAATCTCACTCCACCTTTGGGCATACTTTTTAAAAAATTCTCTATCCTTCTAGGACATAGCTCGAAGTTAATCTCGATCCGGGGCCATGTGTCGTAACCTAAATTTGTCCTACCCCGATGATTTTATTTTCCAAGATTAAAATAATAAATAAGCGTTTAACTAAGGATGGTACAACAATATCTTATAGCTCATTCTAAATATTTAAGTCAACCAGGGGTGTTCTAATTCAGGAGAATGTGGCTATCTAAATCAGAGAGACTCATGTGTTCGTGAATCTATTCGCAAGGCATGTTAGCCATTGGCCCATGCGATTCGTAAATGGAAATTATTGGGGTAACTATAAAGTTCTAAATTATTAAATAGCTTCTAGTAGAAGGGAGGTTGAAATTAAGTTAAGCCCGCTCAAGTTTAAATTGTATAAGCTTATTTAGGTTAGGTTGATTTTAGTAAAAATAGGAGGATGTGAGATTGCAATTTCCAAGCCCATCTTAGAGGGCCCATTTTTTGGGCATTACATAGCAAGAAAGGGAGTATGGTTATAAATTATAGGTTCATTATGTTTTTTAAATCATGCCCATTTAACGTTTTTTCTGTTATCCAAATTTTATCTTACAATTTTGTAAATTTGAATTTGGGGTTGGAAGGGAAGTAATTGTTGGGTCAGGGGCCAGGTAGGCCCAATGCGTATCCAAAAAAATCATTGTTGTAATAATAAGCAAAATGGTCACTGGGTAAAGCAAGGCCCAGAAAATGTTAGGGGATAAAGAGTTATTTTTGCACGTGCTGGGACAAGAAGAACTAACGCAGGCCCAATTTAAAATGAGACTTGTTTCAGTCATGAAATATTTGTGCACATTTTTTATTCATTAACAGATACTGTTTAAATTTAGTGAAAATCATATCTTTTTACAATAAAGTGATACGAAGAAGAAATTAGGCAAGGAACAAATATTTTTCCATATTAAATCTTCAGAATTATAGTCCAAGCCCAGGCCCTTTTTACATCAACGTTAAATCAATGTTACAGACCCAAGCGAATCCCATCCAAATCAAATCATTTACAGAAAACTAAATCAAATATGGAAACATTAATACCAAATCAAATTGTTATTGCATCTTGAAACAAATATACGACAAATGCAATATATTACAAATTCAGAAAATCTCTAGAAAATCTAGAATTACAGCAAGAAAAAAATCAATGAATCAAATTACAATACGCTAAATCTTACAGAATCAAATCTAAAAGCTGAAAAATCTGGAAAAATTAACCTCACATAATCAAATCAATTACTATCAATCAACAATAAAGTCTCTAAATACCTAATTGAAGCTAATTGTAACTGAAAAAGCTAAAAAAACCTAAAGTACTAACTACATAAATAGACAGAGAGAAAACAGGGGAAGAGGATGGGAGGACGAAGAAGAGAAAAAAAATTGAGACGGAGAACTTGAAACAGAACCTTGCCATTGAAGACCAAAGGAAGGACGATTGGAGTTTCCAATTCGGAAACCCTAATCGCCCTTGAACCACCACTGACAACCCTCGCTGCCGCATTTGGACACCGCTGAATCGCTATCCTCCATCGCCTTTGCCATTGTTGTTCTGCAAATCAAGAGGAAGAGATGGAGGTCAGTAGCAAATCGAACACGCTCGAGAATAGAAAATCGCAGAGAGGGTAAAACTGATAAATTTTTCTTTTGTTTTGGGGTTAGATTTACGGTGGGTAGGGTTTGTTTTTAGCCGCCGCCGCTGAGATTTGGGTAGGGTTTGTGAAGGAGAAGGGTTTTGGTGTTAGCGAGGAAGGAGAAGAGTTTTCTGAGTTTTCTGTAAAATGAAGATGAAAATGAATGAAAAATAAATTATGTATTTCATTGTATTCCTCCACGTGCGCGTACACCGTAGTTAGGATGCTCCCTCAATACCATCCCTTAGATCACCTGTGGACGGCCACAAGGCTACGTCCACCGTAGCTTCCATACACCCTTGCAACACACAATCACCCTGGACTCCTTTCCAAACGCGTTGGGCCCAGCCCAACTGATATTAACACCCCCTTATTCCTAAATTACTGAATGTTCAAAACAAATGCACCCCCCTCCGCCTGAACTATTCTGGGCCCAGCCAGTTTCTTAGCAACACCCCCTTTTGTTTAACCATTTTTTTCTATATTTTCTTATAATTCTAATTTTTTTTTAATCTATTATTTGATGATTATTATTATAATTATTTATTTTTATATAATATTTATTATTCATAGTATTTATCAAATTTTTAATTATTATATGTATATATTGTAATATTACCAAATAAATTATTTTCATATTAAAATTACATATATTATTTTATATATTATTTGCATTAAAATATTTTTATCATGCATTAATCAAGACTTTTTGCAACTAATACAATTAAAAAACACAAACAAATCTCAAACTATTTTTCGCAATAAACTAAACTAATCAACTATTTTTTGCAAAAGGGTTTCAAACTAGTTTTGGTTTACTTTGCACTCAATCAAAATCTCCGCAATCACTACTCCAGTCTGAGTTCGAAGTGATTCAAAATATGTTTGCAAACCCCTAAATAAAACCAACCCATACGAACTACGAATTGCGACTCTGATTCCTCATAAGAGGATACGTAGGCACGCGGTCTAAAATCGTGGCGAGTCTTTCTAATTAAAACTTAAAACCCTGTTTATCCCAAACCTAAACCTAGAGCTTAATATCCTTGTGAAAAAGGTGGATGAAAGGTTTCTAACACCTTCCTTTCATCTAATTGAGTCCGAAACCTAGAACCTTTGCCCGCGAATTAGGGTTTTCTGTTAGGTTCCCTTCCCTAGGATAAAAACCAATAGTGGCGACTCTTGATTAAAAAACCAGTTGCTACAACTGGCGACTCTGCTGGGGACTCTCCTTAACCCTAGGTTTAGGTATTTTTGGGGTTTCTTATTTTTATTTTCTTTATTTATTTATCACATTTATCTATTTTATCACATTTATTTATTTACTGTCAATTTTTCTTATCATCATATACTTACTGCGTGGTGGGATATTTTTATTTCTCAAAATATTTTCAATAACCCTTAGAGAGAAGGTTCGTCTATTAGCTTAGGGGGTACATCATCCCTGCGAGTTTATGTGACGACTTCGCCTAGAGTCGGTGGACTTCCGAAAAAGGAATACTTATCGAGAGATATCCTCTTGACGAGTAGGACTTTGGAAGGTCACCCATGACTCTTTGTAATGACCTTAACCTAAAATCTCATGATGAGACCTTTCATGACTTTGATACGAAAGGCTCAGTCTGCAAAGAGGCTCCACCTAAGAGAGGTCCTTGTGCCTTTTCCCTCTGGTGTTATTCATGACACCCTTAAGGAAGCCACCTTTTGGGAGGGTAGATCAACTGTAGGTCAAGATTAAGGAACCTACCTTCTAAGGGTATTTATCACAAAAACCCCGTCACTGAACCATATATCCCTACCTTGTAGGGGTACTTATCACAAAAATCCTGTCACTCAACCTTACACCCACGCATTCATATTTCATGTACTCATCATACATTCATCATATATTCATCACCAGTTTCTTTGTCTTATTCACGGGTAAAAAAAAACTGAGATCTCGGTGACTTTCTTTTTAAAAAATGGATACCGAAGGAAACAACTTGTCCACGTCAGTGCGCCAAACAACTCTGAAATCAAGGTCACAAAAGGGAAATAATGTGCTGAAGACTTTCTCAAGATTTGTCCAGCAATAAGGGGATGGTTTCAAGATCAGATATTCGCAGGCGCACCTAGAAGACTTATTTCCTTTTTGCTTGATTTCACACAAATAAAGTTTGGTTTAAGATCGTAATATCTTTCAATATCTGAATTATGTTACCTTCGATAAAGGCATTTTGTTCCCACATCTTGCTTACATATCTATTTTAAAGATAGTCGCTAAGTAAAATAATAAGAAAAATACGGATACATACCCAAGTGAATAAGACAAGTAACCATTTCATATTCATATGTATTCATTCACACGTATGCATTCACGAACACCTGCATATCATGTCAAAACTCATTTTTCAAAAACATCTCTCCAGTTAAACCATTAGTAGAAGAAGATCTCCACCTCCTTCGCCTCCATATCAGACAAGGGCTTATCAATAAAAATCAATGGATAAAATTGAGGAAACTCAGGCTGCATTCAAAGAGGATCTCGACCAGGTAAAGGGTGATGTTACTTCAATGAAAGGAGATCTGAGTCAAGTTCTCCTAGATTTGAAGAACATTATTGACAGGAAAGACCAAATTCCCAGAGTAGCTTTCGAGGAAGAAGCCCAGACTATTGGTGCATCAAGCAGTCACCAACTAAGGAAAGAGTCATAGGCAGGACTCTAGAAGTCCGTCATGGCCCGACAAGAAGCTGAAACTGAAGGCTTTTTCCCACCGCCACCGAAAGCAGGGCATCTCGTACCCTACAAATTATGACCAATAATGTAGACAATTACTTGGACCTGCAATACGGACACTACGACCCAGAGGATACCAACCAAGCACCCTCAAATACGACCAGTACTCATGCTATAGATAACCCACTAGTGATGAATCAGTACAAAGCTCTGGAAGAAAGACAAAAAGTTGTGGAGGGTTTCGACGCTTTCGAAGTAGACGCTCTCGAAATGGGCCTAGTTCCTGACGTGGTGATTCCACCAAAGTTCAAAGTACCTGAATTTAAAAAATACAAGGGGCTCACTTGCCCAAGAAATCATCTCCGTATGTATTGTAGGAAGATGCATGCCCATGCCCACGATCAGAAGCTGATGTTCCATTATTTCCAAGATAGCCTGAGTGGGGCATCTTCAGACTGGTATATGCAATTGGAGTGAACGCATATTCGAACCTGGGAAGATCTTGCTAATGCTTTCCTAAAGCATTACAAATATAACCTGGACATGGTGCCTACCCGCATGCAACTCCAGAATTTGTCCCAGAAGAAAGAAGAGTCCTTCAAGGAGTATGCTCAGAGATGGAGGGAGTTGGCATCCCGTGTGCAACCACCACTATTAGAGAAGGAGTTAGTAGACACGTTCATGGGAACTTTGCACGGGCTGTATTATGAGATGATGGTTGGAAGTATCTCTTCAGGGTTCTCATACCTAGTAACCATCGGAGAAAGAACTGAGACTGGGATAAAAAGTGTGAAGATATTAGGGGGACCATCAAATTCTCCCTAAAATTCAAAATGGCCTGCTTCAAATTTCACCAAAGGAAAAGAGGGAGAAATTAATGCTGCAACGTCACAACCCAGGGTACAATAACCATTAGTGATCCCACTAAGGCAGTAGCAAGGCAGAAGGCCACCCAGGAAATTTGATCCACTCCATATGCCTCCTGTCCAGTTATTCCAACAGCTAGTTAAGGCATCCTTAGTGGAAATCAAGCCTCTAGCTCCTCCAGTCGGGCCACTCCCACGAAGATATGATGCCAACGCCAGATGTGAGTATCACGCTAATTCTCCTGGACATACCATAGAGCAGTGTTGTCCATTCAAACAAAAGGTGCAGGATTTGTTGGAATCTTAAGACATCTCCTTCGAGAAGCCCAACATCAAATCAGACCCTACGCCTTCACACGATGGGCTGACAATAAACACAATTGAAGTAGTCACCGACTCTGGGGCAAGCAGACAAGCAAAGACCGCGATAAACTCGCTAAAAGAATTAATGTTGGGATGTGGACTCCCTCTAGAACACAATGAATCTTTCGAAAGATCTCTACAAAGGATAGGGGACCAGGGGATAGTCCAGTTCGGAAATACCCTGAAGAAAAACATAAAGCTTCTCTGAAGGGCGAAGCACCATTTCCTCTGATCCAAGAGACTCTAGTCAACAAACTCTGGAGTAGTGCATGGCAAACATGGGGCAAAACTATCCAACAAAAGCCAACACCAAAGGGGAAACTGAATTCATCCAAGAATGTGCCCCATGAGAAAAAACTCAAAAGATGGACGACCGTGGAGATTCCTGAGATCTTTTTCTTTCCTGATTAATTTATCTTGTTTTTGAAAGAACCTATGTCAAGCCCAAGACATAGGGGTTTCTTGTATGGGTTTCTCCGTTTTGTTTCATACAATATTTATGATTAATAAAAGTTATGTTTTATTTTCAATCAAGATCCCTGTCTTTCTCTTGCATTTATATCTTAAATTTCAAAAATGACAATACTTTCTCTGCATATGCATTTTCAAATATTCATATACTAAATCGGCACCAAAACATGATAAAGGTGTAAATTATGCCCAAAACCACTGATAATGCTAATGCTGAAATCTGATATAATTTTGATGCTCCTATCAACCAAGCTAAAGAGGAAGATGATAAAGATCTTGAACTCTCATAGAAAACGGCAAGGGAAATAATAAAAAGTTAACAATACACAACCATATCAAGAGGCTATTAAGACCACTAATCGGAGCACAGACGAAGACCCGTAAGAAACCAAGTTAAGAGGAAATATAAAGAGCGGAGCCAAAAAGAAGTTGATCAAGTTATTGCGCACATCTACGGAAACAGACCAAAGTCAAATACAGACAGTGCCGTTAAAAATAAGCAACTATGAAATACCAAGATTTGACGAAAAACCTGAGCCAGGGGCACGTTAGGTATCCATGTTCGACGATACTTCAAAGGCACTGGGGCACGATATAGGGGTAGTTTTGGCTCCTCCAAAGAATGATCATAAACCATATGCCAAGTCGATGGTGAACAGGATGATAAACACCCATAACCGGTTCCATATCAAAATCATGTTCTGAAAACTGACTGCGGAATTCGCAAAAGATCATTTTCAGTCACATCCCACGAAAAGGAAATCAAATGACAGATGCCCTGACAACTATCGTCCATGTTTAAAATAACTTGGTCTAACAACGAACCGTGCATCACAAACAGACGCTTCGAAGAGCCCACACCTTGCCTGGCTATTAAAAAATGGCAACATAACAAGCCTTGGTATCAGAACATCCAGAAAATGCCTCTAGCATCGACAAGCAAACTCTACGAAAATTAGCCTCGAATTCTTTATGAATAAAAGTATACTGCATGAGGCGTACCATGACATGGTGTAATTCTCTAGAAGATTCTGCTACCTCGCCTAGACTCACATGGTAAATGGACACCCAATTACGAAGGTCCATACATAGTCAAGACAACATTCTCTGGTGGTGGTCTTATTCCCACAACAATGGATGGGGAAGAATTACTGCACCCAGCAAGTTCAGATGTAGTCAAAAATACTATGTATAAAAAGCTCGCTAAGCTCGAACCTTAAACAGGAGACTTAGGCAAAAAGAAGTGTCCCGGTGGATCAAAAACCCTAAAGGGAGATCCAGGCAAAAGTTAGGGGCATATAAACAAAAATTGTCCCGGTGGATTGAAAACCCGAAAGGGCAATCCAGGAAAAAGTTAGGGATTCCATACAAAGAAATAAGAACAAAAAGGCTGCGACCTAAGAACTGCGACTGCGAACCACGAAGGGAGAGATAGATCTGAATCATTCAACTGAGAAGCAAAGGAGATAAGATAATTAAAAAGATATTGGGGAACAGTAGTAGCAATTATCACTTTTATTGCCATTTACAATTTTAAAACCTTTTGTAATTACCTATTTCTAGGAATTACATCTTGTATTCTCACCGATTCAGAGGCATATCAATAAAACATTTGCTTTCTTTGCATCTTTCAAATTGCATTTTTATTTTCTCAGACTTGTTTACAAAATACTACGATCATTACTTGTGAATATTGTCTTGAAATCATTTCGGGGAATTAACAAAATAAAAGCATTTGACAAAACATCGAAAAAACGTTTTGGTTAGAAAAATAACAAAAGAAAGTCCACGTCTACGTTCACGCACATGGATACTCCTACGTCTTGCAAATCTATACACATGTCTACGCCCGTATCTATGCATGTCTATGCGTCCGTAAACGAAGTCTACGTCCATATACATGGCTGCGCCTATGCTTGCACTAAAAAATACAAAGTCTATACATATATCTACGCGTCCCTACACAAAGTCTACGTTCATGTCAGTGCCTGAGGTCTGCGTTCGTACGCGTCCACGCACATGTGTACTTCTGCCAATTCTATACATATGTCTACGCTTACGCCTGTGCTCACAACATACGAATCCACATACGCCTACGCTTACGCCTGCACTTACAACACAAAGGCACACACATGTCGATACATATGTCTGCGCCTGCTACAAATCTACGCATAGGCCATTAACTACGTCTATGTCTAAGTCTACATCTACGCCCGCGCTCACTATACAACAATGTCAAACTTTGATAACATTATCCATTGCGTTCAAGTTCAACAAAGCTGCAACGACACAATATACAACGCTAGGAATTGGTAACTCTAAGCCAATGGTTTAAAGGAGAGAATGCCAGAAATGGTCTTCATAACATTTCAAGGCATATACGCATCTTACACACATTTGACACGTACATTTTGCATATCTAAAGCATACATACCTTATACATTTTGATATTCAATACACTCAGGGTTCCATATCAATGTAAAACATCATACATTTCACATGCATACAACATTCAATATGCATGCATACACATGTATCACACAGTAAACAGACAAATAATTTCACCCTTGATTCAACTATCTAAGGATCGACCAACGCAATACTTCTCCTACGATTCAACCTGTCACCTTGGTCTTCATGCCGTGACACACTCACCCTGTCACCTAAGTCTTCCTGCAGTGATGAGATCCGCGAAACTCGTTACATTTCCTCTAAGCCGCAATGTATGTGCAAAACTCATTACATTTCCTATAAGCCTCAATGTATTTGCAAAATTCAGAACATTGCCTCTAAGCCGTAATTTATATGCAAACTCAACACATTTCCTCTAAGCCGCAATGTATCCTCAAACTCAACACATTGTCTCTAAGCTGCAATGTATTTGCAAAATGCAGAACATTACCTCTAAGCCGCAATGTATCCTCAAACTTAACACATTTCCTCTAAGCCGCAATGTATTTGCAAACTCAACACATTGCCTCTAAGCCGCAATGTATTTGCAAAATTCAGCACATTGCCTCTAAGCTGTAATGTATTACCCAAACTCAACACATTGCCTCTATGCCGCAATGTATTATCCAAGCCAACGTATTTCATCTAAGCCGCAATGAACTCTCAAAACTCAGTGCATTGCCTTTAAGCCGCAATGTGTTTGCAAAACTCAATATATTGCCTCTAAGCCACAATGTATTCTCACGACTCATTACATTACCCCTAAGCCACAATGTTTTTGCAAAACCTAGATCATCGCCTCAGACTTCATGCAGCGATGTTCGAAACAATAAATTTAGCTTATCACATCAGACTTCACGCAGTGATTTGTGAACCTAACTCGTTGCCTCAGACTTCATGGAGCAATGTGTTTCTTATTCTGTGACACAGATCATTGCCTCAGACTTCATGCAGCAATGTTCGAAACAACAAATTTAGCTTATCACATCAGACTTCATGCATTTATTTGCAAACCTAACCCATTTCCTCAAACTTCATGCAACAATGTATTTCTTATTCTGCGACACAGATCATCGTCTCAGACTTCATGCAGTGATGTTCGAAACAATAAATTTAGCTTATCACATCAGACTTCACGCAATGATTTGCAAACTTAACCCGTTGCCTTATAATTCATGCAGTAATGTGTTTCTTATTTTGTGACACAGATCATTGCCTCAGACTTC
The DNA here is from genome assembly GCA_948472305.1 of Vicia faba. NCBI lineage: Eukaryota > Viridiplantae > Streptophyta > Magnoliopsida > Fabales > Fabaceae > Vicia > Vicia faba. The sequence goes on along the minus strand of OX451738.1, from coordinate 512,707,187 downwards.
ATACAGCAATGTATTACAAACTCCAGACCGTCATCTCATACTTCATGAAGTGATGTTGGAAACCAAATTTAGCTTATCACATCAGACTTCACGCAGTGATTTGCAAACCTAACCCATTGCCTCAGACTTCACGCATCAATGTTTGAAACCAAATCTAGCTTATCCCATCAGAATTCATGCAGTGAGTAGCGAACCTAACCCATTGCCTTAGTCTTCATGCAGCAATGTGTTTCTTTATTCCACAAAATACAGCCTATTGCATCAGACTTCACACAGCGATTTGCAAAAACTCTAATCCATTGCATCAGACTTCATGCAGCAATGGGTTTCTTTATTCCGTAAACGCTGATTGTCGCCTCAGACTTCATGTAGCGATGCTCCGAAATACAAGATTTACCTTATCGCCTCAGACGTCATGCAATGATTCGCGAACATAACCCATGGCCTCAGTCTTCAAGCAATCATGCGTCATTATTTATTAATGTATTCATCCTCCAAATGGATGAGTGATCAAAAGTAAAACCAAGACGTACAAGATTGCGCTCTTAAAACCATCTGTCTCGTTATCAAACTCGGGTAAGTGATATATCATCAGTTTTGCCTACTTCCTTGAGACTCGTAACTGTATTCCATATCAGTGTAACCTTATGCTTGTCGGACAAATTATGGGACACTTCAAGTATTCAATAAACTTTCAATCAAAATGCACAAGACTCGAGTTTTCTCATGCTATTCGATTGAAAGATAATTGAATATGGGCAGCTGTCGTAACCCAAATTTGTCCTACCCCGATGATTTTATTTTCCAAGATTAAAATAATAAAGAAGCGTTTAACTACGGATGGTACAACAATATATGATGGCCCATTATTAATATTTAAGTCAACTAGGGGTGTTTTAATTCAGGAGAATGGGGCTATCTGAATCAGAGAGACTCATGTATCTGTGAATCCATTCGCAAGGCATGTTGGTCATTGGCCCATGCGATTCGTAAATGGAAATTATTGGAGTAACTATAAAGTTCTAAATTATTAAATAGTTGCTATTAGAAGGGAGGTTGAAATTAAATTAAGCCCACTCGAGTTTAAATTGTATAAGCTTATTTAGGTTAGGTTGATTTTAGTAAAAATAGGAGGAGGTGAGATTGCAATTTACAAGCCCATCTTAGAGGGCCCATTTTTTGGGCATTACATAGCAAGAAAGGGAGTGTGGTTATAAATTATAGGTTGATTAATTTTTTTTAAATCAGGCCCATTTAACGTTTTTTTTGTTATCAAAATTTTATCTTACAATTTTGTAAATTTGAATTTGTGGTTGGAAGGGAAGTAATTGTTGGGTCAGGGGCCAGGTAGGCCCAATGCGTATTCGAAAAAATCATTGTTGTAACAATAAGCAAAATGGTCACTGGGTAAAGCAAGGCCCAGAAAACGTTAAGGGATAAAGAGTTAGTTTTGCACGTGCTGGGCCAAGAAGAATTAACGCATGCCTAATTTAAAATGAGACTTGTTTCAGCTATGAAATATTTGCGCACGTTTTTTATTCATTAACAGATACTGTTTAAATTTAGTAAAAATCATATATTTTTACAATAAAGTGATACAAAGCTGAAATTAGGCAAGGAACAAATCTTTTTCCATATTAAATCTTCAGAATTATAGTCCAAGCCCAGGCCCTTTTTACAGCAACGCTAAATCAATGTTACAGACTCAAGCGGGTCCCATCCAAATCAAATCATTTACAGAAAAGTAAATCAAATCTGAAAACATTAATACCAAATTAAATCGTTATTTCATCTTGAAACAAATATACGGAAAATCCAATATATTACAAATTCATAAAATCTCTACAAAATCTAGAATTACAGCAAAAAAAATCAATGAATCAAATTACAGTAAGCAGAATCTTACAGAATCAAATCAAAAAGCTAAAAAATCTGGAAAAAATAAGCTCACAGAATCAAATCAATTAATATCAATCAACAATAAAGTTTCTAAATCCCTAATTGAAGCTAATTGTAACTGAAAAAGCTAAAAAACCCTAAAGTACTAACTACATATAAAGACAGAGAGAAAACAGGGGAAGAGGATGGGAGGATGAAGAAGAGAGAGAAAATTAAGACAGAGAGCTTGAAACAGACCCTTGCTGTTGAAGACCAAAGGAAGGACGATTGGAGTTTCCAAATTGGAAACCCTAATCGCCCTTGAACCACTGCTGACAACCCTCGCTTCCGCCGTTGGACACAACTGAATCGCTATCCTCCATCACCTTCACCATCGTTGTTCTGCAAATCAAGAGGAAGAGAGGGAGGTCAATAGCAAATCGGACACGCTCGAGAACAGAAAATCACGGAGAGGGTAAAACTGATAACTTTTTCTTTTGTCTTGGGGTTAGATTGACGGTGGGTAGGGTTTTATTTTGGCCTCCGCCGCTTAGATTTGGGTAGGGTTTATGAAGGAGAAGGGTTTGGGTGTTAGCAAGGAAGGAGAAGAGTTTTCTGAGTTTTCTGTAAAATGAAGATGAAAATGAATGAAAAACAAATTATGTATTCCATTGCGATCCTCCACGTGCGCGTACACCATAGTTAGGATTCTCCCTCAATACCATCCCTTAGATCACTTGTGGACGGCCATAAGGCCAAGTCCACCGTAGCTGCCATACACCCTCGCAACACACAATCACCCTAGACTCCTTTCCAAATGCGTTGGACCTAGCCCAACTGATATTAGCACCCCCTTATTCCTAAATTACTGAAAGTTCAAAACAAACACACCCCCCCCCCCCCCCCCCTCCGCCTGAACTATTATGGGCCCAGCCCGTTTCTTAGCAACACCCCTTTGCTTTTACTTGTCAACGTAAATTGCACCCCTCCCCCTTTTGTTTAACCATTTTTTTCTTCTATATTTTCTTATAATTCTAATTTTTTTATTCTATTATTTGATGATTATTATTATTATTTTTATATTATTATAATTATTTATTTTTTTATAATATTTATTATTCATAGTATTTATCATATTTTTAATTATTATATGTATATATTATAATATTACCAAATAAATTATTTTCATATTAAAATTACATATATTATTTTATATATTATTTGCATTAAAATATTTTTATCATGCATTAATCAAGACTTTTTGCAACTAATACAATTAAGAAACACAATTAAATCTCAAACTATTTTTCGCAATAAACTAAACTAATCAACTGTTTTTTGCAAAAGGTTTCAAACTAGTTTTGGCTTACTTCGCACTCAGTCAAAATCTCCAAAATCACTACTCCCGACCGAGTGCGAAGTGATTCAAAATATGTTTGCAAACCCCTAAAAATCACCAACCCATACGAACTACGAATTGGGACTCTGATTCCTCATAAGAGGATATGTAGGCACGTGATCTAAAATCGTGGCGAGTCTTGCTAATTAAAACTTAAAACCCTGTTTATCCCAAACCTAAACCTAGAGCTTAATATCCTTGTGAACAAGGTGGATGAAAGGTTCATAACACCTTCCTTTTATCTAATTAAGTCCAAAACCTAGAATCTCTGTCCGCGAATTAGGTTTTTGTGTTAGGTTCCCTTCCCTAGGATAAAAACTAATAGTGGCGACTCTTGATTAAAAAACCAGTTGCTACACCATGTCAACATTGTATTTGTATTGACGAACAAAAGCTTCACTGAGGTCATTGAAGTTGTGGATTCGGGTGCTATCCAAACCCATGTACTATTTCAATGCGGCACTAGTTAAGTTGTCTTGAAAGTAATGAATTAATAGCTTATGATCATCAGAGTAGATGTACATCTTCCTTACATGCATGGTCAAGTGACTTTGCGGACATGAGTCACCTTTTTATTTTTCAAAGTCTAACACTCTAAACTTAGCTGGAATTTTCACGTTTGGGACCAAACACAAATCATGAGCATTTTTCCCGAACAAGTCTTTCCCTTTAAGTGTTCTAATTTCCCTCTACATTTCTTGGAATTGGTCTTGGAACTCATCCATCCTATCGAAGATACCTAAACTTTCAACAGGTTCAGCATGATAAATGGGTCCATTTGTGTATGGAATGGTGTGAACCACGGGAGCAGCAGTAGTCATTACATGCTAAGGGAAAGATACCATAGGCTGGATCACAGGTTGCATAATAGTCACCTCAGGTTGAGGAAAAGAAACAACAGGATGAATCATGGGTTGCACAGTAAACTGGTACGCTTCTAGCGTCAAATTGTAAAGTATGCCCCATGGAAAACATTTCGGAATTTGATGTTGCAGAGGGTTGCTTAAGCCAAAAAGGCTGGAGCAGTGACGATCTCGGAAACCGCAGTATCTTGAGCCTGAGTTTCAGTGGCCAAAGTCGATAGCTGATTCTGAGCAGCCATCAAACTTTCCACCAAAGCAATCAACTTTTCTATTCCAGTATGAAGAGTAGCAACCTCCTCACGAAGCTCGTAATTTTCTTTCTCTATATCTTCCATTCTATTCCGACGATTGGCCCGAGTATTATACTGGTGAAACAACTTGACGATATATCAGAGTGGAAAAAGAAGCAAGAATAAGACTCTAGAAAACATGTAAGATTTAATGTTGAATGATGCATGATATGTGATGTAAATGATCATTTATTTTGATAGTTTTTCAAGGAACTTTGAAACTTTGATAACTTTGTAAACATCCATGGTAAGGAAATTTGGAACAACAAAACTCATTTCATTAATAAAAGGTAGAAAATTACAACTTTGGGACATAAATCCCTTTTAAAGAGTTTTACAAAATGACATAAGCAATAAAAGCTAGGAACTAAGATCATTCAGAATCATCATCGGATGAAGTCTTCCTAATCTTCTCTTTATGGAAGTCTTCCATCTCTATCTTCTTAGCTACCAGTTGATCAACAACTTTCTTCCATGGATTAGGAACGGGAGTAACGCCTACCAAATCTTCCTTCTTCCTCTTCTTCTCCTTATTATATTTCTTGAGCAATGAATCTTTCTGACGAAGCTTCTCATCACGATCAATAAACCAACCATATTGAATAAATAGCATATCCTCCATCTCCTTCAGCTGTCTAGTCAGGACCCTATTTTCGTATTCGTACATACTATATTTTCCTTCCAAGCATCTCTTTCAGACTCCATCCTAGATAGATTTTCCTTATACTCTTTCATACTCTCAATAGGAATGGAAATAGATGACGATGTAGCAACACAAAATAAAGGTTTCTAGGGATAATAAGGCATCTTGAGAACACAAGCCCTAACACGAACCCATTGAAGGTAAGGCTCCAAAGAAACAACACCTTTATGTCCTAACATGTCCCTTCCCTTTCTATGGACATGGCGCCAAGCCCTTTCAATCTCCTCCTTAGCTGCTTTGTGATCTTTTCCTTCTTGGAGAAAGAAACCACTCAAATGAATGTTGTTTGGTTTTCCCTTCATAGCGTATCCAAAATTGCGGCGCGCGAGAACAAGATTATAATTAATTCCTCCCCTCGTAGCAAGAAGAGGTACGTTGGGAAAAACACCACAACTATCAATGATCTTCATATCAGAATAAGATTGATTGTACCAATCTATGTCAGAATGAGTAAGAGCCATAATTTTTGGCGCCCATCATGGCTCCTTTTTGAGATCCCAAAAAACATCAGCCCAGGTAAATGGGAAATATACCACTGGTATCACAATGGTGCGCAACAGATAATCATCCCACCTTGGTAAGAATTCCGAAGATGGATGGAATAAAAGGTATCTCCTAGAAGCGTGGGGACTATATTTCCAATCAAGAATATTCTAATGGCGTTGATATCTACGAACTTATCGATATTAGGGAACAGGAACAACCCATAAGTAAGCAAGGCAAAGACAACTTCAAAGGCGACACAATCCTTTATCTCAGCAAAGTAACGATATTTCTTCAACAAAAATTGTGCAGGTAGGCCTCGGATTCCTACCTTAGTAGTCATGTTATCTTCTATCTCAGACTTCCTCAAGTGGGTAACTACTGCTATCTCATGAGATTTGGGTTCCCCTTCCAAACCGGAGAAAGGAACACAGTCGGTGACAAGTAAACCAAGTATATAAGAATACTCTTCCAAAGTCGGCATCAACTGGTAATCAGGAAAAGTGAAGCATCAATATAACGAGTCATAGAATTGGACCAACGTAGTAAGGATACCTTCCTTCATCTTGCGCTTCATAAGAGGAATAATAGATCCATATTTCTTTTAGAAATCCCTAGTGTTCTCATTCTTGGGAATCAAACTCTTAAACTCTTCAATCTCAGGCTCCTTGAAACTATAACTCTTAGTGTTCCTTTTTCCAAAATCCATAGTAAAAGCACCAGAGATGTCTTCAAAAATCATTCGTAAGTTCCTTGAAAAAACATGTTTAAAGAATTCTTATGGATGCATGAATGAATGATGATGTAACAATTACACATAAGTTCACAAACATGGGGTTCAAAGGTTCAACGCTACGAGCATGGAGTCAAAGGTAAAGACCACCCCCAAGGTATGTACTAAAGGTTTAATCGCACCTATAAAACAAGGTTCTAAAGGTTCCCAGAGTCTACAATCCTCCTTCGGATATTACCAACGCCTCAATTACTCGGTAATTAGCAATATTCTCAAGAGAAACTCGTTTGAGTGTAGCATCGCGTGACAACTACTTTCGGATTACCCTATTATAGTCTATGCACTACACCTAAAAGGCTAGGATGGGTTAAGGGTTCTACGATTCTCAGCTTCTCTGGATTCCAGGTCGAAAGCAATAACGTCTTCTCAATTACTCGGTAAACGAATACTACAATCAAAGGGGCTTCCACTGAATGGGGGATTTCATGCCTCCTTCTTCTGGATTACTTCCTCAAAGTTAACATGACTATACCTCCCGTCTTATTCTTAAGTGTTACTTAGTACAGGTATAAGACTTGTCCTTTGTAAATATCACCAACACCCAAATAACCACAATAATAACATATAATCAAACAAACAAACAAATAAAACAAATACGACAAATTATGCCTAACCCACTTAGGGATGGACCAGCAAGAGGTCAATCTTTCCACATCAGAGTCTCCAATTCTATAGCGATAAAAATATAATGGGGTAAATTGGAGATCGAGCTATTAGTTAACTCGACTCGCAAAATCAAGAGTCATCACCGCGCTTTATTATTTCCAAGGGAAAAGGGAAAAGAGAGAAATAAAACCCTGAAATATGCAATGTAAAGTAATACTTAAAAATTAATGAAAATACAATGTATTTTTTGAAAGAGGTCTAGAGTTCGGGGGTTGGTTATACAATGGGAAGGTATTAGCACTCAATGCATCTGCGGTACTCCACAGGAACCTTTTGAAATATCTGTTTTTTTTTATTGTTTGTTTGATTAAAATGGTTCTTTGGTAAAAATGGTTTGTTTGGCTAAAAATGGGTGTGAATGAGATTTTGAAGATACGACGACCTAGTGTCGAAGTTTTAACTTAAAAGGTGTGAGTTTTAAAATTGAATCTTTTAGGAAAATTAATTTAAGTTAGGCAAAAATAGTTAAAAAAAACAAAATGAATGAAGGGTCGCACAATCAGATAAGATGTATTTGTCGACATGAAGTCAACAAAGTTAAAACAATTAATAGAATGGGAAAAATGGCTAAATGAACTAAAAAAACAAAATAAAGCACCCTAGCAGGGGTTGAACCCGGGTTTCCTAGGTTGCTGCAAATAATGCCTTCCCAACTGAACTATATTGTTTATCTGTTATATCTATAATTTAATTAAAATATAAGGGAATATTGATAGTGATATTGGACCAACAGGCCCATTGGGCCGACCCGGTTTTGAATTGAACAAAGAAAATTTTAAGAAAACCCTAGACAAGTAGGGAAAAGGCGTTGCTGCTTATGTGTTATGGGGAAGACAAAGTCAGATTATACTATTATTACCATAAGCTCTGCTTCTTATGCTATACCGTGGAAAAAAAACACTCTCTCTCCCCATCGAAATCTTCATCTCCCTAAATTCAATCCTTCTTCGTTCTCATCGCTCTCTCCATACCCAAGAGCCTTAAAAACCTCCATTTCCTAGCATCCACGTGAACCTTCTTCCCAAACTTCCTAGCAAGCTCAAGCAAAATCTTCTCCTTACCAATAATATAAGTAGAAACAAGAAACAACACATTCTCACCATCACATTGATTCACATCATCAACCACATAATTAATAGACTCGTCTTGTGAAGGGAAAACAAATATAGGGTGACGATAAGTTGTATCCAGAAACACAACACCGACACCAATAAACTGCAAAAGTGCAGGATCCAATATCATTTTGGGATTAAACCAAAAATAGCCAATATGGACATACCTCATGGATTGGGGAACATGGAAGAGGAACTGAACATCGTCGGGACAGTGATTGGCGTCGATAGGGGTAATAGAATAACCATCGATTAAGACAGGTTGGTGAAGAGAGAGAGAAGGTAGATGAAAGGGAGAGGATGTTGAGGATGCGAATGAGGAGGGTGGCGGTGGTGGGGGAACAAAAGATGACACCACGAGACCAGGAGAAGGTAAGGCCGCTGTAGTGATCTGAGTGGAGGTGGGAGAGGAAGTGGGAGATGGAGAAGTCGCAGGAGTGGCAGAATGCGTCGATGAGGAAGCGGGTGTTGGGGATGAGTTTGGAGTGGGGAATGGAGGAAGAAGCTTGAGGGATGATGATATGGTGATGAGTTGCGGAAAAAGGAGACAACAGAGAAAAAAAGGTGATTTTATGTATGAAATTCGTATGCTCAAAAAAGTTTTGAGGGTATATTTTTTATCTTTGTGAATTTATGTTATTACTGTACTTTCCGTCTGTTGTTTTTTATTATTAATACTTACTTTTAAACATTCTAAATATGAAAAAAGGCATCAACTCAAAAAAATACACAAAGAAGGTATGATAAAGCAAGCATTCACATGACATAAAAGTGGTGTAAAAAGAAGATTCAAACATGTGAATGAGAAAGTTATGCAGAAGTAAATAGGGAAGACGAAGTACCTATCAGAGTCTCTCTGATGGAGCTCCAAGGGAAGGTAAGCTCAAATACTTTCTTCTTCTTCCGTTGCTATGTTACTGGTATTGAATGGTGAGGACCGTTGTGAGTAGTAATGCATTTCTGAACAAAGTTCTTTGTGTTTCTATCTTCTGCTCTCTATTCTTCTCTCAAATTTTCTTAATGTTTTTTTATTTCCTCTCCCTCTCCTCCTTGTACAAGGTCCTTTTTATAGGCATATTGGAGTAAGATTTGGAAGTAAAATTGATGAGTTTTTTTAATGTTTTTGGCCTGCTGGTTTTTTCTTTTTGATTCAAGGTTATTGTATGTCCATTTCTATGCAATGTTTGGATTGACATGGTCTGGTTATGCGCAGATTTTTGCAGGCTGTTTTGACACAGGTTTTACAGGTTGGTAGCAGAATTTTGGTAGCATTTAGGACTGTTATAGGTTGCAGTTTTTTTGGACTGTTTTGGAGCATTTTACAGCACTTTTTGGGACTATTTTGCTGCATTTTAGGCTGTTATTACTGTTGTTTTGGAGAGCAAAATACCACAAAATTGGACTTTTATTTGTATTGCAACATGGCTGGAAAATATGGGCAGCATTGCAGCATGATATTTGGCTGGAATTTTAGGACATTAGAAATAACGGTTTGTACAAACTTGTAATTCCTTGTAACTTTGTAGTGATAAATCCAAATAAAATTGTAACATGAATGGAAACTTGTTCTTCAATATAATTCTCTCAATTATTTTGTAATTGTAAACGTTTTGGATCTTTATTTGTTTTGATGAAATTCAAAACCTTCCATTTGAATTTGGAAAAGAAGTTGATAAATACTTGAATGAATTGTTGAATGATGAATAGACAATAATGCAAGCCTTAAGACTTCAATCTTGCATTTTGTAATAGAGATCCAAATAAAATTCATGAATTGATCTTGTAATAGAATTGTAACCATCATGTATTTATCCATGTGATGAATAATTATTCTTGAATCAAGTTTCTTTTTCCAATATCTTCTTGAATAAATGCTTCATGCGAATTCAAATGGCCATGGTGTGAATCCATCAAAATAATCACACAAAAATAATCTTGAATAAATGTTTAATGTGATGAACGATTATTTTTGAATAAGCCCCCTTTGATAACCTCTATTTAAATAACACTTGAATTCACATGATGAAAATTCAAAGTATTCTGAATAAATTCTTCTAAAACGATCTTGAATTTAATCACCCACTCTAACGAAATTCACCCTGCGTCATGTAAGTATAAGAAATCAAACCATGCTTAAAAGCTTTAAATGATCACTAGAAAGGGGATTTGAGGCGAAAATATTATCGCATTAAGAAATTGGCATAGTGAACTAAACTTAGAGATCCATAAACTATTAAATCATGATGGACGTCCCATAAAGTCCTCTCATGGCTTTCTAAACACAGTTCGTCTTCAACTTTTAAAGACAACTTGCAGATGACTTTTTGTCGAAGCGTTTGGAATTGACTTGCATATCTTGATCTTTCTTGTATTTCGAGGCAAGGTGAAACACACGTAAACCAATGATCATGGAACTTTGACTGTTTCTTTGAGGAAGTTTGGAGAAGCATGAGGAAACTTGTTGAACAGAGCGTGGAAACAAACACACGATTCTCTGAAAGTTTCCTTGATGAATCAGTCTTTGAGAATCAATGATCAACTGTACTTCTGGCTTGAGAGACTCAAAACCCTAATTGAAGTGTGACGCATGATGCTTTTGATTTAGACCTATTTTTTGCACATGAAATCAAAGAAACAAAAACACACACTTCATGTTTGATTAGAAGTTAGTCATACGTAAGATAAAATGTTCGCAACACTCGATAATCTCTGCACAAGAAATGCTCGAAGGTGAAACGTTCGAAACCTACCATATTTTGTGACCTGGATGTATATAAGAAAAAAATGTAAATCAAGATGGGATCTTAGGTCAAAAATTATGGTATGACAAGAGGAACCATTGTTGAAGCTTGAGGAATCTACAACCTAAGGTAAGGGTGGGGTTCCGACTCTCTAATAGTTAATATAATTGTGGGTAGATGATGATATTGAATGTTAGGTTTTGGGTGTAGATTGTTTTTTATTTAATCCGTTGAAATTGAGCATAATTGATGAAATTGATGATGTGAATTGAGTTAGAATGTAATAGATGTACTATGACAATGTGATAAATTAAATTATGTATTTTGATATAGAAAAATTGGGGTTTTGGGTTGGAAAAGGATGATTTTCGTAACATGAAAATCTAGTTTTTTTACTTTGGTGCAGTGGGAATCGGTTACAGTATATGGGTAACTGGTTACCGCGTGAAAAAATAGTGTTTCTGGGCATTTTAACTTGGGTGTACCCGGGTACCACATATTGGGTAATCGGTTACTCCGAGAGTAAATTGAAAAAAATGAAATTTTCAAAAGTTCATAACTTTCAAATCGTGAGTCCGTTTTGGATGTCGTTTAAACTGTTAGAAAGCTAATACAACTTAATTTCATGAAAAAATGGTTTCAAGATCTGGAACTAAATTTCATTTGCGTGTAAAGATGTTTTGTAGTGTCAGTGTCTATTGTTGTAGGTTGTCGGTGTTGGTAAATCTTGTAAAACTTAAAAATTCATAACTTGAGTTTCGGGTATTTGATTTACGTGTAGTTCGAATCATTGGAATGATGGTTTAACATAATTTCTCTTAAAAATATTTTTAGTACCAGAGTTCTAACTATTTGATGTATTGACGGGTGTTTCTTATTGTCGAGTTATGTTATTTTGTGAAATGTATAAAATGCTTTGTATAGTAGATTAATTGGGAATGTCCTATTTTTAATGATGAATTGTTGTTGTTGTGGAATTAATCATGAGGATTTTGGTGTTGATGTAATGTGATATTTTCAATCTTATGATGATTATTTTGGCAAAGGTTTATGCCTTGTGTGTTAATGTTGTATGAAGTTTGATGCATATTATTGTGATTGAATATGATGGTGTTGTACGAACGATGTATGAATGAATTACATAAATACTGCATGATGATGGCCTGTATTGGCGTGGCATTGGTGATTAGTAATATCAATGCATTTCATGTTGTTGCGTGTCAGTGTTACATGCATTCATGATAAGGGCTTATGCTCTGTAGATGGCCTGTATTGGCGAATGATGGCTTGTATTAGCGAATGATAGCTTGTATTGGCATAAAGATGAGGGCTTATGCCCTGATGGTACCACATACATCTTACATCAGTGTTAATTGCATTGTATTTGATCGAATTAATAATATAACGATGAAGTTGAGTTGCATAGTTGGTATGTGTTGTATGATGGATGATGATAAATATGTATGTACTTGTATAATCATTATGAATTATGAATGATGATTGTTGAGCTTAGAGTATTGCATGACATATCTGTCGTATACCTATGATTATATAACTTATTATATTATTGTGATATATCACCCCTTCTGTTTGAATGTTGCCTCTACGTGGGTAACATGCAAATGATCTGAAGTAGCTCGAGGTCGAGGTTAGCCGAGGAATTGCCTCATTTTGTATAGATTAAGTCAGTGTCAGCTCTGATATGAACACTTGGGGATTTTGCGCTTGTTTTATTATGATGGGAGTAAACTATTGTAGAACTCCATTTGTTGGATTTAATTGATGTTTTACGTTGAATTTGAATTATGATGACTATCACTTATGTTTAGAATAATTGCTAGTGATGTTTTCCACTGCGAATAAATGAAATGAAGTTCAGACATGATGAATAAGTCACTATGTGTTGCATATCTTTTTATATGAACATGTATAATGTTCGAAGATGTGGCATCCTATTCTTGATGTTTGATTTTATAATTTAATTTACTCTGATTTTTGGTTAAATTATCGACGGGGAATTAGGGTGTTACAACACCTGCCTCATGATTCCTGGGTCGACCCAATAAATAGTCGTAGGATGGAAAGATATCCCTGACCTGAAATGTGATCTGAAACATATGTGGACCTATGTATATTGGCAAATCCACTTCCCAAATGACATACTTCTTTGAACCATCAAAAGCCTTCACTGCAATACCGTTGTAGTGCATGGAAGTTCCTTGGTAAGCGGGTTTTGAAAAATTACTCTTAGGTATGACATTTAGTGTAGAACCATTATCTATTAGCACATTAGATAAGGAATCATTTTTACAGTTCAAAGATATGTGTAATGTCATATTATAATTTCTTCCCTCGTCAAGAAGTTTTTCGTCACAAAAACTCAAATTATTGTAAGTCCTAATATTTCTCACAACACCATTAAATTGGTCAATTGACATATCCTGCTCAAGGAAAGCTTGGTCTGAGACCCTCGTCAGAGATTTCTGATGGGCTGCAGAATTCATCAACAAAGCTAGAATGGAAATTTTAGATAGAGTATACAGCAATTAATCAACAATTTATAGTCGCTCATCTTGATGATTTTCAGAAGATCATCAACATCCTTTTCCAAAGTAGCACCACTAGTCTTCCCTTCTACCTTCTTGGATTCAACACTAGTTTCAACAATCTTCTTACCAGAATCAAAACTCTTTTGAAAATTCAGAGAAAATATACGACCACTCCCGGTCACATGACTGGCTTCGGTAATAATTTCAACATAATACAAAGGTTGAATTGCCACTTCCTTTCCATCTTCCAGAATAGTTACATGATATTTGTAGGGTACCGCCTTATCGGACTCATATGGAACAGGACCAGTTAAATAGATAACTAGGGGAGTTACAGTAGGCTTACCACGGTATGCAATTTCCACATGGGTAGGAATGTCAAAATGTCAGACTATAACATTCACCTCAACATTCTCAATCCTTCTTTTGTAAATAATAATCTCATTCTCTATATCAGAAACATCTTAGACAAGGAAACATGTGACAATTCCACATCTCTTTTCCTATCATCAAGGATGGCTATTGCTTCCTCTTTAAACAAATCTAGACTTTTTACTATCTGGAGATCAGCTCTCAAAACAGAACAACCCCATGGCTTATTTGCACATTATAGACAACAACAACTAAAATCAACCAGTCCCTTTTGAACCCATTTCTCTTGTATTTCTACGAGAGTCACCGTATTGAGCTCTACAATCGTAGGTTCTCTAGCATACCTAGCATATGCTTTAGCAGGAATTATTGTACCAATATCAAAAGTCATAAACTCATCAGAACAATCTTCAATAACATTAACATTCTCATATTCAGCCCTTGGCCATATTATATGGATAAGACCTTCATCCATCATCTCTTAGAGGCCACTTCTCACTTTATCACACCCATGAACATCTTCACTGCAAACACTGTAACCTGCATGATCAAGTGTATAATAACTGAACTTGCAGAGATCAGCATGCATCTCCACCAAATTACCTCTCACTAGGTTTATATCAAAAATCTGAAAATCTCCAGGACATCCAAAAACCATATTCACATCATTTCCTCCTCCATGCTTGGGTAACGGATTGGCTTGCATGTTTGAACCTATGTATTTAAAGAACAAGATACCAGATCTCACTAACTTTTGAACTTCAGCTTTTAATAGATAACAATTCTCAATATCCTTCCCTAGGGCTCCCTGATGGAAGGCACGGTTCAAATCAGCTTTATAATACCAAGACAGCTTTGGAGGTATGGCAGTAGGAGACCTAGTCTGCACTAGATTCTTCTGGATTAGTGTAGGAAACAATTCAGTATAGCTCATGGGAATAGCATCAAAAGCTTTTGTTCTCATATTTTCCCCTTGGTTAGCTTGTTGTTGAGTTATTTGAGGAGACTGGTAAACAACAGGTGTAGGAGTTACACTGACAACAGGAGTTACGGAGGAAACATATTATTGGTTTTGGTGATACTTTATTTGGTATTTATCCTCCTTTCCTCGAATAATGGCATTATCCTCCCATTCCTTCTTTCTAGAGAATCCATATGCATGCTTTTTGGTGGTACCCTTGGAACATTCATCCTTCGTCAAACGTCCTTCTCTGACAACTTCTTCTAATCAGACACCCAAACCAACCATTTAAGTAAATTCATTTAGAGCACTTGGAACCATATTTTCATAATAAAACGACCCAAGAGTCTTCAAGAAAACTTTGGTCATCTCCTTGTGTTCCGTTGGAGGCACAACCTGAGCGGTAACCTCGCGTCAGCATTCCACGTATTCTATGAATGATTCTTTGTCTTTCTGAGTTATAACTCTCAAATGATCATGATAGGGAGCCATATCCACATTATACTTGTATTTCCTCAAAAAGGCCTCACCTAAATCATTGAAAGTGCGAATATTGGCACTATCTAGACCCATGTACCACATCAACGCAGATTCAGTCAGACTGTTTTAGAAAAAATGGATTAGAAGATGTTGATCATCAGTGTGAGTGGACATTATTCTTACATACATAAATAGATGAGTACGAGGACAAGAATTTCCCTTGTATTTCTCAAACTCTAGAACTTTAAACTTAGCGGGTACTTTCACATTAAGGACCAAACAGAGATCACTAACATTTTACCGAAACAATTCTTTCCCTCGGAGAGCCTTGATCTCCTTCTGCATCTCATTAAAATGATCTTGGAAATCATCCATTTTGTCATAAAAACCCAAGCTTTCACTTGGTGTAGCAGGAACATGGTAGATTTCA
Source organism: Vicia faba (assembly GCA_948472305.1). Lineage (NCBI taxonomy): Eukaryota > Viridiplantae > Streptophyta > Magnoliopsida > Fabales > Fabaceae > Vicia > Vicia faba. Next base: position 512,691,467 of record OX451738.1, on the reverse strand, counting down.
TTGTTAACAACGGGGATAGTATGCACAACACGCGGTGCAAAAACCATGCCAGGCGATGCAAAAACCACGCCAAGTTGAACAGGATGAGCAACTTGAGCAGTCGAGTTATATCCTTCTGGCATAGAATTCTCTATCATACCCCATGGATAACCATGAGGCATATGGATTGAGGAGCAGTAACAACATGAGTAGCAGAGACAGGACCTCACAGTATCTCGGAGATAACAGTAGTTTGTTATGGTTGAGTAGCATGAGGAGAAGGAGGTGAAAGAGGTGGTGGATGATTTTGAGTAGCCACCAGAGATTCTACCAAAGTAGTCAAATTGGCCATCATGGTTCTTAAAGCAGTTACTTCTTCACACAGCTCGCGATTCTCTTGTTCTAAATTGTCCATCTTTTTCTTGCTATTATCCCGAGTGTTATAAGAGTATGACAGCTTGCTGACTGAATGAATCAGAGAAATGGATAAGACACCTGAGAAAAATATAAGTATGCAAAAATATGTGCGAAATAATGCATGATATGAAATGCACGTGATTATTTTGTTTATTTAATTTTCATGGAACTTAAAGAACTGTAAACAATTGCAAATATCAAAGGAATAACACATTTTTGAAATATTGAATAACCTCATTTCATTAATAATTTTGAGAAGGTTATAACTTTATTACAAGTTTCAATAATCCTAAATACAAGAGAAGAAAGTAGAATCTACAAGTCCTAAGGATCCAAGGCTGAAGAAGATCCCTCTCCATGCCGACGCTTCCCTTTGAGCCTCCTAATCTGATCCTTTAATTGTTGATTCTCTTCCATAAACCTGTTAACAACTCCTTTACATCCACTTGAAGTAGGAAACATGTGAGAGTAGTCTTGAACACTGGGACCTGGCTGAATTCTAGAGGAAAATAAATCTTCTCGCTCTTTCATCCTCTATAGCATGATGATAAGGAAAATAGCAATTATACTATTTTGCCTTGAAGTAATAATAGGGAATTACCATGAATATCGATCTCAAGGACTGCGTGTAAGTACCGAATTTAATAAGCGGTTCAATTAAACAAAAACTAGCGTTTGGGTGTTCCTTGGAATAAATATGTGCAAATAATCAAAATAGTATAATGTAAAATTTAGTTTTTCACAAATAGAACGTAAATCTCTTCAACAAGTTCATATATTCAATTACCATATCTTAAGTTTGTTTTCCCCTAAGTCTTTAGTGGAAAACCTGAAAGCGTTCAACCCCAATCCCAATGTCCCTTGAAGTCAGTGTTGAATTTAATAAATTTAACTAACAAGATTTTACCGAATATTATAAGGTATCCCTAGTCCTAGGTGATATCTACTATAATTCAATTGCACACAAACCCTAACAATTACAGTCCTGCTAATTGTTAAACGAAGAACAATCTTTAATTGTCCGATAAAGAAGGCATAAAAACATTGTACAATTTAATTGAATAGTAAGACTATTGTATTGATGAAATTAAGAACTCAAAGTCCTAACAAGATCAAATCAATACCACCCACTAGCATTGGGGGGTTTAGCCATACATATTGTTCACGAGAATTACAAAAATATAAGAATTAGACATTACAGATGATGAAGAAACTTCGTTCTTCAATCGTGTGCGCTCATGAAAGATCTCCGTTCTTCAAGAATCTCATATCCTACCTCCTAGACTATCCAATTCTCCATTTGGAAAAAAAAAGGTCCTTCAATTCATCATGGAAACTTTGCTAAATAGTGAACAATCCATTTGTCTCGGTCTGAAATGCCCAAAATGCCCCTCTGGGTCCGAAATAATGAAATATCATAAAAATACTCAAAATCAGTGTCCTGGCCAACACAGGCTGGGCCGTGTCACCTGACACGGGCACCCGTGTTGGCCTCTGTTCATCGCTCACGAAACACATCTCGCCCAGACCTCCTGACATGGGTTGTGCCATCCTCTTCCTTTTCTTCTTCTAAATTGCAGCTTTGCATTCTCTCCTGACATGGCCCGTGTCAGGAACCATGTAGCTTGGTTTTTTAGACTTCCTCTGAAACTATGAATTTGGACTTTTCGCACCGATTTTCCTAGTTTTATTCCTCTGAGCCTGAAAATAGAAAAATACACAACCAACACATAAAACATAGAAGAATGAAATAAAACACTTTACAAAATAAAGAAATGATAACTAAAATCAATAATAAATAAAGGTGTAAAAATCACTGATCAAACTCCCTGAAACTTAAAATGTTGCTTGGCCTTAAGCGACCATTACAAGAACTCTTGAAATTCACAGCAGCCTGATACTCATATGTGAGACATCCGTTCATATTGATCAAAAAGCAGTTTGTCCGATGTTCACATGACGCGAAGAGTTTGTGTGGGAACCTTTAAACCTGGAGCTTCCTCTTGAGACACATCTCTAACTATGCTTTGTACTTAAGTCTTTTTTAGATTTTCCCCCTTTTTCATTCGGAAAGTCTAATTAAGGCAATGAGAATTTTTTATGATCATCACATGTGCAAGACTGATCAAGAAAATTTTTGTTCAGCCACCAAATAAGCATCTTTTGCTCCTTTTTAATTTCAGATGAAATTTTCAAAACTTTTCAGCTTATATATTGTCCTTTTAGACAATGTTTGGGTATCACCCCCTTTGGGCTTAATAACTAGGTGATGGTTTCCCAACTTAGCGAGCCAGTTTCCTTTTACCTCCTTTTCATTATTTGGTGCCAACATTATTTATTTCTCAACCAATCAGACTTGCATGTGAATCTATATTATGCAAGACTGTAACGATAAACTACTCAAGAAGTACTTCTCAAGATTCAAGCATTGTGGTACAAATATTCATGTTATACTTGTATCATTGTCACGTTATTCTGAACTTCCTACCCTCGAACAACCATCCCTTTGTCTGTATATACTATTCCCGATCTCAATGAAATACAAGCTCTTGAGCAAAACAAACAAAAAATCCGGTCCAAATTTGGGAAGGACTTCAACTCGTGGATTTACACATAAAATAGCATATAACCAAGAAATAACTCAAACAAAAAAGCAGTAACCCCCCCCCCCCCCCCCCCCAAACTTGAAGTAAACATTAACCCCAATGTTTCACAGCAAGATCAAGGAAGGTGAATCATAGAGGGTAATGCAACACCAATTGCTGCCTCTTAGCTTTCACCAGTAAGGTTCCCTTTTTATTACCTACAGACAAAACGAACCAAACATAAAAAAGAAAACCTAAGTTATTAGAAGCGTGGATTTCCTCCCACGAAGCGCTTCGTTTAACATCGCATGGCTCGACGGTTCATCCCCTTATGGGGGTACTTCCTCTTCCACACCTTGTTGCTTGTCCTTTCCGCAACCCATAACTCATCTTGATCAAAAGCATTGACCACTTTGTGCTTCCAGTCCCTTCCAACTTCCATCTTCTCACCTTTGAGTTTCCTTTTCTTTCTCTTCTTGACTTCTGGACTGAACTTAGAAGTTTTTGTAGATGCCACCTGAGAGCTTATGTTGGAGACTTATTCTGGGGGTGATTTTAAATTTCTGATATCTCCTGCTAATTTGGTCATACCAACTGAAGCATGATTCTTTTCACCCGCACTCTGCTTTTTGATCTCTAACACCTTCAAAGTTATCTCGTCATCAAATGATTTCAGTGTCAGATTACCTGTCTTGATATCAAAGTTACATCTACTAGTCAGCATAAATGGTCGACCAAGAATGATAAGAGTCTATCCATCTTAAGGTATGTCAATGATCTGAAAATCAACTAGGAAAACAAAGTTGTAAATTTCTACTAATACATCTTCAGCTATCCCATATGACTGCTTGATGGTGTGATCAACAAATTTCAATTTTGTCCCACTCCCACTTATCTTCTCAATACTGAGCTTTTTGAAAATCGATAATGGCATTAAACTCACACTAGAGCCAGAATCAATCAGAACCCTCTTAAAGGTTCTGTCTTTGATGGTGCATGGTATTGCATCTGACCCCGGATCCTTCTGCTTGACAAGTATTTTTCTCTCGGGTGTAATTACATACAATTTCTCATCACCGAGTATCAATACCTCTCCTGTTGATCTCTTTTTTGAAAGTACATCCTTCATGAATTTCTTATACAATGGCATTCTCTCGAGTGCTTCAAAGAGTGGTATGTGGATCTCTAGCTTTTTGAAAATTTTGAAAAATTTCTCAAAAAAATTTTTTTGTGTCCTTCTTTGCCACTCAAGATGGATACGGTAACTTGATCACTAGTTTAGTCTTCTATTCAATTGGCTTCATAGGTGATTCCACTTCTTCCTAATTTTTCTTATTCTCTCTCATTTCTAAATCTACTTCTCTGATACTCTCATCAAATTTTACCTCATATTCTGACCCAGGCTGACTTCTTGTTGTGACAGCATTAACCGTATCATGATTTTTCTGATTGCTTTGTGCTTGCAACGAGACTTGTTGTGCAATATGTCCCATTTGAACTTCCAGATTTTTTATTGCAGTTGTGGTATTCATGTGATTTCTCCTTGTCTCTTCTTGAAATTGAGAAGTGTGGGCAGCAATCTTTTCAATAGTTGCCTCTCACTCTTCCTTATGAGGAGCTTATTCCTGCTAATCTCTCCAGGAGAAATTTGGATGATTCTTCCACTCAAGATTATAGGTGTTAGAATAAAAATTATTCCGCTTCAAGAACTTTATCTCCTGAATTTGTTGTGGAGTTGCAAGACATTACGCAGTAATGTGTGGTCCACTACAAATTTCACAAACAGCATATTGTGACTGTTGAACCTGAGCCATATGTTGAGCAAATAGTTTCATTCCCTTCAACTTTTTCTCCACTTCTGCAGCAATTGCTTCTTCAATTTTTATTTGTTTGTTGACTTCCAACTTCAAATTAACCACTCCCTCTGGTATTGTCACCCTGTCATACAATTCCAGGTGTTCATTTGCAGCAATGACTTTAATGATCTTCTTTATACCAGTGTTTATTGTAAAGTTGGACGAGCCACCAGCCATTGTATCAATAAGCTGCTATGTCTTTATTCTCAGGCTAGTCACAAACATCTATATTTGTTTCGTTTGGTCCATGTTATGAGTGGGATAAACTACCAACAACCTCTTGAATCTATGTTGTACCCCAAAATTTTCCCTCTCATTTCTCAAAGTATCACCCTGAATCCTCAGGTTTTCTCCCCTCAGATTTCAAGCCTGGATCTACAAATTTTCCAAGAAAGTCATTCACGAGGGTAAAATGGTCATTTGCGCATTGAAAAGACAAACTTTGACTTTTGATCAAAATCAAGTTTCAAGAGTCATATTTCATCAAGACATGTTGAGATATGAAGTTTGTTTCATCTAGAAATTCAAAAGTCAAAAGTTACTTTGGAAAAGTCAAATTTCTAAATACTTAGAATTTTTCTAAGTGTTTAAGAAATATGACAAGCTCAGAACTTCTGATCAGATTATCACCATGATGCAAGCTGATTCTGGAATAATTTCTAACTCAAGAGTTTTAGATTTCAATAAGATCTAAAACATTACAGAACAGAACTTCTCCTGGAAATGCTGGAATTTCAAGTTATAAATGTTCAAAGACACGTCCATGAAACTAAAGCACTCAGCAAATTCTGGACACTTTCAAGACAGAGTTTGGTCAGAACTTCTGGGCCATTTTTCGCAAAGGTTCAGTCATATTTGCAAGGGTAATTCAAAGAAGGTTACAAAGCATGCTGCAAGCTACCTGGAAAGTCTGAGAGCTCCTTCAGAACATACTGGAGCAAGAAGATACAAAGATCAGAAGTTGGATGCCTATTCTAAGTCACGCTGAAGCTGAACTTCTGATCCAGAACTAAGCAATGATGCAGAATATCACGTTGCAGGATTTCTAGTTTGATTAATCTCATCATCATTTAATGCTCACAGCCACTTATGGGTCTTTGTTCAAAGGATTTCTCCACGTGTGGCATAGAAGTACCTTTACTATCTTGGAAAAGAAAACTCTTGTACAAAAGTGTGTTGGGCCCATGTGTTGCTTTTGCTTTTGAAGTTACCTTTCCTTAATTCCTACTTACAATTCCAGCTTAGGCGCTGCTAAGGCTACTAACAACCATACTTGCTTCAACAACAAGGCAGCACCATAGCATGTGATGATTGTACTCTCCAAGCTACAAGATCTTTGCCTATAAATTGAAAGCCATTGGCAACTGTAAAAGGGTCAGAAATTTGTGAAAGAAAAGCCCTGAACCCCTATTAAAATTCCAAGAGTCCAAAAACTGCAAACACAAAATAAAAAACTTGTTAGCTTTTGATTCTTGCATTCAATCCATTTTTCCTCAAGTGTTTCTCGACCAAAACCACCAATACAATTTTTGATATACATTCAAAATCCATCCTAACTTCTGTAGTCAAACTGTGACACACTAACCATCAATATCCACCTCAAAGAAGTCAAAACTTTGCTCCTTGGTTGTTCCAGAATTTTCTAATCACTCACAACCCCAAGTTGAAAGTTTCCAGCCTGCTGAACACGAGAGGAAGTTGTTCAAAAAATCACAAGCGGTCAGAGCCAGACTCCAGCTCACAGAACATTTTCCAGCTGCAAGGTAAGCTTCTGTTGACTCTCATCGTATTACTTAAGCATTGTCAGGAAACTTTGTTCAAAAATACAATGTAGACATCCTGATTCTAATGTTGTACACATTATGAGGTTTCATATATTTTCCTGCCTAAGTAGAGAGAATTTCAGTTCAGAACTTCTTGAAGAAATTAGAACTCAGAATTAGGATTAGCAAATTCATGTTTTGCTTCTGATTCATAGTTCTGATATCTCTTGAAACCTGCCATAACTTTTATATGTGCATCTTCTGTTTTGTTGAGAAATGACCAAGTTGCAGATGCTCTGACTAGCATGGAGAGGGAGACTAAGTTCTTCCAGTGGTATCAAAACTTTTGAAATCTTCTTTGTTCCCAGCGGACCCAGAACATCTGACTTTACTTATTTCTACTAATGTGATTTATGTTTTTGCAGCACGCTAAAGTCATAACTTCTGATCTCATTTAGTCAGCAATACGCTGATTCTATTTTCTTTTTCCTCACTATTTTTCTATCACTTCTTATTTCATTAATCAGAAACACCAAAAAACATTTTTCATTTTTTTACATGCTTTATCTTACTTCTTAAAACAAAAAGATCAAAAATATTTTCTTAAACAAAACTTATTTCTGTTCTTAAACAAAATAAAGTTCATTTTACGTTTCTTGTACATTCTTATCCATTCAATATGGTTGTAATAGTAACTTAGGACTTGATTTAATTTGCAATCCCCATTTGTGAATATGTACACCCCATCCCCCTAATGTTTGTAATAGCGTAGGGCTTTACTTTTCCGCATTTTTATTGCTTTCATGTATTGTTAGTAATTTGGGTGTGCATGATGAGATAAAAACAACAAATAGACAACCCATATTCAAGACAAAAACAAAGCATGAAAACAACACATTTGCACACAAACACCCCTAGGGTTATTCCACTTGGTTTCCTTATACAAAAGGGCCATATTACGCATGCGAGGTATCTTAGTAAAAAAAACAAGCAAATACAAGATCATAGTCCCTCGATGACGCTCTCTGAGTTGCCTTATAAATGATCTTAGTCCCTCAAAAAGAATGCTAAGATACCTTGCAACATTGCTAATCATGGTTATACGATAACCCGCGCCCGTCCCGTTTATATCGAAAGACAGGGTTACTTACCAAATCAATGGTAAGACAACAATGTCAAAGGAAAAGAAAATGAACAAGATAGACATTTGAGTAGGTAGATTGCTCCTAATTAATTGCTCCATTTAAAAACAAACATCCTTGCTATATTAAAAAATAATCACCTACACTTTCAAAAACACGTTTCAAACATCAAAACATTTTCAAAAGATCAACACTTTGTATACATTCTTACGAATGAGAATCATTACAAAGTTTTCCTAAACGATAGCGCCTTTTCAAAATACTTTCAAAAAAACCACACAAAGAATAATTTCAAACAAAAGCAAGTGATCTAGCAAGTAACTAAGAGCCCATGGAAAACCATGGATGGAAAGGGTGCTAATACCTTCCTTTTTCATAAACTACCCCCGGAACTCAAGAAATAATCTCAAAGGTCTTTCCTGTGATTTTTCACCTTTCCTTTTGGATAAAAGAAAAGTCGGTGGCGACTCTTGCTAACCGCAACATTTGCGATCAAACACAAACCCTTAAGTTAGTTCTCCCACCGCACCACAGAACTGGCGACTCTGCTGGAGAAATATTGATAAAAGTGGGGTTACCTTCGGGTTAGATCACCTTTACTTTATTTTCTTTGTTTGGTTTGTTTGCTTTACATTTAAGGGTTTTCTTCTTAGGTATTGTTAAAAATCCTACACCCGGATCTGGGGACACTTATTAGGTAAACAACAAAAGATCGTGGGGACTGTACGGCATAGATCGATATGGTTTAAGGGATGGCTTTGTTGGTGTGAAATTTTTGTTGGTACTGGTATCCTTCGTGTGGAAACGAAGAGAATATGGGGTCGCCGCATGGTGTCGTGAAGCACTAACGAATCTTAGAACCTTAGTTGAACAAACTTGGCCACTAGAAAGTAGTGAGATAGTCGGCATCGGTATAAAGCTGAGGATTGGTTGATACTCGATAATACACTCGTTGAGATAAAACTTTCGGGATATTCCGGCCGCCAGAAAAGATTACCTGAGCTAAAACAATGTCCGATAGAGGATGATCAGTGATATCGAGAATCCTTAGAACCTAGTTAATTTTCTAAGACAGGTTTGAAACCAACTAAACTTCAAGAGGGTGCTTACCTTTAACCTCATGCAATCCTTTGAACCTTAGGTCTATTGTGTGCTTGGCTTGTGTTTGATTTATTCTGTTTGAACATAAAATCATGCATCATAACATCGCATCCATTCTTATTACACTGACCATTTCAAGGACCGAAGGATTTTATCTTTGTTCTATTTTGTAAGTCATGGCTTCCGCTCGTAGAAACACTATTTGAATCAGCTTTGTGAGAACACCTCCCTAACTCAAAGAACTAGTATTGATGGTTCCTGAAACTCCTGCGTTCACCAGGAGACATGGTCGACTTCTCAACCTAGTTACTTAAAGCTTTGATGAAAAGATGATAGGTGTACTCTTTCAGTTCTTTGATCCCAAGCACCACTGCTTCACCTTTCCAGACTATCAGTTGGTTCCTACCATGGAAAAGTTCTCTCTGTTATTGAGTATATCCATTCATGACCAGGTGCCTTTCACAAGTTTAGAAGAAATTCCGAAGCCAGAAGTCATTGCCTCAACTTTGCATCTAAAACGGGCCGACGTGATATCCAATTGTGAAACGAGAAGTGGAGTCAAGGGTTTTCTAGCCAAGTTCCTAATAGACAGGGCGCAACTGTTTTGGGATGATTTGGATTTCCAGGCCTTTGAGGATGTATTGGCCCTTCTAATCTATGGGTTAGTGTGTTTCCTTAATCCGTACTTACTCATAGATGTGAATGCTATCAAGATTTTCCTCTCTCGCAACCTTGTGCCTACCTTGCTCGGAGATATCTTGCACGCTCTCCATACTCATACCATGAAGAGAAGAGGGGTCCTTATGTGTTGCATGCCATTACTGTCGAGGTGGTTTATTTCTCACCTCCCTAAGTCAGTTTTGAATAATGAAGAAGTTTTGGGTTGGTGGCAAAGGATAATGTCACTTTCTCACGCGGATATTCTCTGGTATTCCCAATTTATGGGAGATGTTTCTATTATTGACCGTTGCGGGGAGTTCCCTAACGTCCCACTACTTGGCATTAGGGAAGGCATAACTTACAATCCTTGTTTGGCTCTGCCACAATTTGGTTATGCTCGAAAGGATGGTCCTCATGAGTTACTTATCCAGGGTATTGTATTTAACTATGAGGGGGGTGTTCAAGGGTATCGCCAGAGGTTCATACGAGCTTGAGGAATGATAAAAAGATCTGACGCCAAGACTTTTGGGCCAAAGAATTCCATTCCTATGGAACCTTATCTCCAATGGGTACGAGCTCACGCTCAGAAACTTATAATGCCCTACATATCCGTCTTACCAATGATTGTGGAGCCCGTTACTAAAGGGGATATTCCCTACACTATTTTTCATCCTGATATGCCCACTAATCTTAAAGAACTACAGAGGTCTTGGATCCAGTTGAAGAAGGAGCGCGATACTTATAGGGACCAGTTCTATGCCCAGGAGAAGAAGGTTTTAGAGCTCACAAAGCGGCTTCATGAGGAAAGAAGCCTTAATGCCTATCTCATCACGAAGAGGAAGCATCCATGGGAAACTTGATTTTTTTAGTTTTTAGAATTTTTTATTGTAACGCCTAAGAGGTAATTGTACCTTGAATTCTACTAATAAAATCTTTGTTTCATTTTGGTTTGCAAAGTTTAAAATTCCCAAAGTCCTTGAAATAATTGCGTACACATCCCATCCATAGCATTCCATAAACAGTTACTATTATAGGTTTCTCATCATCTTCACTGTTTATTTCAGCAAAGATGTCTTCTGAACAAAGCATCAAAGATCTTCAGGCACAAAATGCCCAATTTCAACAGATGTTCATAAGTCTGGCGAAAGGGCAGGAGGACCTGAAGGCCCTCATCCTGAAAGAGAAAAAGAAAATGAAGAAGAAATCCGCTGGTATCCTTAATATGGGTAGAAGATTTGGGGGGCCGCTGAAGCAACCAGTCGATCTGACCTCCTCATCCAAGGAAGGGGAAAACCAAGAAAGAGAAGCAAGGGAGGAGAATCCTAGTCCTGAGGTTTCTGACAATGATACAGACTACAATGATGAGCAATATCCTCCCATTGAGGATATATACAAGCAGTTAGAAGATCGGCTGAGCACCATGGAAGTCCAGAGAGTACCTGTGTTGGACTTTGAAGAACTAGGATTGGTGTCGGGAGTGGTCATCCCGCATAAATTTAAGGTTCCAATCATCACAAAGTATGATGGGGTGTCTTTCCCAAAGCTTCATCTCCATTCCTATGTAAGAAAGATCCATCCCCACACCCTGATAGAAACTTATGGGTTCACTTCTTTCAAGACAGCCTGTCAGAGACTCAGCTTGAATGGTTCTACCAATTGGAGGGAACCAATGTCCAAAAATGGGAGGATCTAGCTACTGCCTTTTATCACCAATATCAATACAACGCCGCTTGGCACCAAATAGGGTTCAATTGCAAGATATGTTTATGGGAAAGAGTGAAGGATTTAAGGAATGTGTGTAAAGTTGGAGAGACCTTTCTAGTAGGGTCCAACCTCCTTTGACTGGTAGGGAACACATCGACATGTTCATGGGCACCTTATCATGTCCTTTCTTTAATCTGTTGGTAGGTTGCTCTTCTTCTAGTTTCACGGAATTAATCCTAACCGGTGAAAGAATTGAGAGTGACATCAAAAGTGGGTAGATCTCTGTGGCATCTACCTCCACTCCCAATCCTATCAAAAAACCTTTTTCTATGAAGAAAGAAATTAATGATGTGTATGGGGCAAGGGCCTATATCAAGAAGAATGATAGTCCGTCTGTCAATGATGTCTGAATCTGCAATCCAACTCCTACTCCAAGACCATCTGCAAACCATCAACGTTTTGAAACTCCAAGAAGACAGTTTACAAGGTTAGGCATGTCACTATCTCAAGCCCTTTAACATTTTCTCAAGGCTAATTTAGTGACATTACGCGATCCTCCCTCCAACCCCGACACCTCTTCACCAAAATATAATCCTAACGCCAAGTGTGCTTACCATTCAAACAGCCATGGGCACGAGACTGACCAGTGCCGGGCCTTGAAGAACAAAATCCACGATTTGAGTGACAACAAAACTATTGAATTTGATCCCCCTCCAACACCGAATGTAATTACCACTCCAATGTCGAAGCATGACAAAGGTGTTAATGTTGTAGAAGATACAATTTTTATTTCCTCTGTTAAAGAATTGACGACCCCGCTGAATATAATCAAGAACAATCTGTTAAAAGCTTGGATTTTCCGTGGCTGTGAAAAAGACTGTGTGTGTTGTACAAGACAATACAATGGTTGTGAAAGGCTGAAGAAAGGCATACAACGCCTGATGGATAGCCACGAAATTCTGTTTGAAAAGACTCCACTTACCAAAAGATTGATTAACAAATGTGAAGACCTCTCTATCATTACCATCTCAAACAAACCTATTAGGATCACCTCCAAGGGCCCTATTAACATTTCAAATGAACCCACTATTACTCCCTTAATCATTACCAATCCCGTACTGATTCCTTACTCTTCAAATAAAGCAGTACCATGGAATTACGGAGCTGAAGTATTCTATCATGGGATTAAACAAGATGGCTGGATCAAAGAAGAAAAAGATGACAATGTTGGTAACATAGCTGGCTCAAGCAAAGTAACTAGAACTGGGAGGATATTTTCACCCAATATCTCACCTTCAGTAGTTACAAAGACGCCCATCCTTATTACTGCTGCCAAGCTAGGTACCGATGCAAGAGGAAAAGAGAAGGTTGTTGAGCCTATTATGATTGAGGTACCTTCCAAAGATGTAGATGATGAAGAACCCTCCGCCCTTGAAATGGACGAAATTTTGAAGATCATCAAGAGAAGCGACTTCAAAATTAGAGAACAATTGGGGCAAACCCCCTCTAAGATTTCAATGTTGTCATTGCTGCTTTGCTCTGATGCCCATGCTCGGACATTAATCAAGTTCCTGAAAAGGGCTCATGTACCCCATGAGACGACAACGAACCAATTTGAGAATTGCGTGGCTAGCCTGACAGTTGATAATGGCTTGGGGTTTTCAGATGTTGACTTAACACTGTAGCGGTAGAAATGTTCAAGACTAAGCCATTGGATTGACTAGACTTTATACAAATCAAAATAAAAATCGCCACCGCGCTTTATTGTTTCCAAAGGAATGGGAAAAGAACGAATAACCCAAAAAGAGGGGGAAAGATTCAAGGTAAGGGGGTTGGTTATGCAAAGGGAAGGTATTAGCACCCTAAACATCTACGGTACTCCGCAGGAACCTCTTTGTAAAATATGTATATTTTGGTTATAAAAATGTGTTGTATATAAAATGGATGGTGGAGGTGAGAAAAGAAATACTTTTTTATGAATTTTGCACCCGCCGCGGTTGTGAACCTTTAGTTCCTACGTACCACCTTTCGTGCAATAGGGGATCAGGGTACACGTAGTTCCTCTTTTAAAAATTTGAAACACAAGTGTGTTGGTTAATTTTATAAGAAAAAACATCATCGTCATTGATTGTGTGGAAAACATACTTACTACCCACAATCATGAGAAAGGAGAATTTGCATCATCTCAAAGTGGAGGATATGGCTTGGATTTCAAAATCAACAATGCCTCACTCAACACCCAAGTGGAAAATATCTCACTTCACTACATATTGTAGAAGTATAGTTGTTTGCATCACTACAAGGATTGACAAGAGTTTAATCTTTTGAGAAAAGTTTAAAGATAAAAGCCAAAGTGGCAAAATGGTTTGAAATGAGATTGATTTACTTTTAGTCTTCTCACAAAATTGTCAAGGTATTATTAAATTGATTGAAGTTTATTTATGAAAATGTTTTGAAAATGCATGGACATAAGTCCAAGTTTATTATGAAAATGTTTCAAGTTTCAAAACAAGAAGAGTTTTTTAAAAGGAGGGAGAAGATTTTTGAAATTAAAGAAGATGGGAGGAGATGAAGGGACTATCCTAAAGCATAAGGTAAAAGCTAGGGATAAGAACCATCTAACCAACAAGAAGCCAATACTTGACATTATGAGTCAATATAGAATTCTCATTCTTCGGATTGAAACCAAGCAAGCAAAGATACTAGACCTTTTGAGAGAACGAAACTTCAAGTGTCATAAGTCTTCGCAAAAATTGGGCAGAGTAACGGCTGTATACGGGTGAATTCCATATTACAAACAAAGTGTGTAATCACAATAACCAAAGGTAGATCTAGAGAATTATCAAAACAACTTCAAGAATTTGCTTCAATTCAACCACAAGAATCAATTTCTCAAGCTTGGATGTAGAGAATTGATAAAGAAAAAGTGTTTGGATGAAGGTTTAGCTCAAAGATTAGTAAGCTTCAATGCAAAGCTTACTAACTTTTTGAAAATGGAGCTTTGAGTGAATTTGGTAGATGGAGAGAATTGAGAGATTTTTTAGCAAGGTGGATTTGGCTATCAAAAGTTTGAAATTTGAATGAAATGAGGGCTCTATTTATAGAGTTTTAGGATTGGGATTAGTGGTAATTTGGTAATTGATTCTTGGAGCCAAAATTTGAATTAATGATAATTATTTCAAATATTAGAGCCAAAATTTGAATTAATGATAATTCTTTCAAATATTAGAGCCAAAATTTGAATTAATGATGATTCTTCTTAAAAATGAAAGATTGGCACTAAAATTTGAATTAATGGTACATCTTTCAAAAATGAAGGAAAATTGGAGCCAAAATTTGACAAGATTAAAATTGCTGAATTTTTTCAAATTTTCACGCTGTGCAATCGATTGCACTATAGTGCAAATCGATTCACAGTGTCTTTTTTCAAAAATGGCGCAAAATGCACTATGTGCAATCAATTGCACTCTAAGAGAAATCGATTGCATCAGTGGAAAAAATGAATTTTTGTTAATTTTTCCTTTGCAAATAGAGATTTTAGGAAAATAATACCAGAAATCCTTATTTGTCAGATGCTTCGACTTGGTACCTACAAAACACAAATATGCAAAGACAAAGACAAATATTTTTTGTATTTTGATTAGAAGTTAGTCAACAACACATATACAAAATACACAACTAAGGTGCTTGGAGATTCCTCAAGAGCAAACTTAAAGATAGGAGATAGAAAAGAGGAAGAACCAACTCTAATGTGATCTTGTTATGATCGAGTTGATATGATATGATAGAGGAATCTTAGGGGCAAAAATTGGGGTACAACAAACACCTCTTGGGAAGAATCACAACAAAGCTTTACATGTTTCTATCGAGTGCAAAGGGACTACCTTAGCACATGTGTTAGTTGACACCGGTTCTTCTCTTAAAGTATTACCCAACGGGGCGTTAGACCGTCTTGACTGTGAAGATTTAATCTTGAAGCCAAGTGATATCATCGTAAGGGCGTTTGACGAATCAAAGAGGACTGTTCATGGGGAGGTAGATCTTCCAATCAAAATGGGTTCCCAAATCTTCAACTCAACCTTCTATATTATGGATATTCGTCTTTCCTATTCTTGTCTGTTAGGTCGCCCATGGATCCACAAAGCTGGGGAAGTAACCTCAATCCTCCACGAGGAACTCAAATATCCCGTCAAGGGCAGAATAGTCACCGTCTGTGGAGAAGAAGAGTTTATGGTAAGCCACCTTAATTCTTTCAAGTACGTAGAGATGGACAGAGAATTCATTGAAACCCCATGTCAAGCCTTTGAGGTTGTACCACCGATGATTGCTGCTACTAAATGTTTTTCTAATGAGTTTAAAGCTGTTAAGGCCTCACCAAAGATGGTTTTAATCGAGGATGCTCGTGCGGCAATAGAAGAAGGAAACTGTGATACTTGGGGGAAACTCCTCGATATCCCATTTAAAGCATACAAGTTTGGTTTGGGATTCACCGTCAAAACTCAGAAGGAAATGAGGCGTGCTCGTGCTGGAAAGCCACCTCTCCGCATTGGAAGCCATGGAGTCAACGCCGTGGGTGATTTTGAAGAAGAGACTGCATTTGAGGAGTGGGTGTATCCAACTTCTATGGAGCTAAAGAATTGGCATACAAAGGACTTTGTACCAGTCTCCTTCGTTGAGGAGTAATCTACTTGTTTCTGCTTTTCTTTCAATTCAAGAACTTGTTGTATGTAATATTCAAACAATGACTTTTAAGCCATGTTCCTGGCCAGGGGCATTTTGGTCCATTTGTCAAGGGTTTATGTACATCTCATCATATGATCATTCAGTACATTGGACTCTTTTGCATTCAAATATTTGTGTTCATATCTTTCCTTTATTTCAAATACATTTTTCAAAAAAAATATAGCCATGTATCTTACATGCACACACACACACACACTCTTACAGGTCCACATCCACTCCGGATCCTATTTCCAATAACTTTATTATTGCCGACTATGACTTTGAATGTCCTATCAACCAAGCCGAAGACAAAGGCGAGGAAGATTGTGACATACCGGGAGAACTATCCAAACTTCTATTACAAGAGGAAAAAGCTATTCAACCGCACGAGAAGTCAGTTGAAGTTGCCAACCTGAGTACTTTGGCAGATAAGAAGGAAATCAAGATCAGCGCTAACCTGGAAAGTAGTGTCAAGAGCAGGTTGGTTCAGATGTTGCATGTTTATGTGGAAGTATTTGCTTGGTCTTATGAAGATATTCCTGGGTTAGATACCAACATCGTAGTTCATCATCTGCCAACTAAAGAAGATTGCCCTCCTGTTAAACAAAAGGTTTGTCGCATGAGGCCTGATATGTCTGAAAAGTTTAAAGCCAAGATGATGAAACAATTTGATGCGGGGTTCCTAGTTGTGACATCTTATCCTCAATGGGTTGCCAATGTGGTGCCAGTTCCAAAGAAAGACGGGAAAGTTCGCATGTGCGTAGACTATAGGGATCTGAATGAGGCAAGCCCCAAGGATGGTTTCCCTCTACCACACATTGACGTCTTAGTTGATAATACCGCTCAACATAAAGTATTCTCATTAATGGATGGATTCTCAAGCTATAATCAAATAAGGATGGCTCCCGAAGATATGGAAAAGACTACTTTCATTACGCAATGGGGCACCTTCTGCTACAAGGTCATACCGTTCGGATTAAATAATGCAGGGGCAACATATCAAAGGGCTATGGTAGCTTTATTTCATGACATGATTCATCATGAGATAGAGGTATATATAGATGATTGGATTGCCAGATCAAAAACCGAAGAAGAACATCTCGATCACTTGCATAAGTTATTCGAGAGGCTGAAAAAGTACAAGCTGAGGTTAAACCCTAATAAGTGCACGTTTGGAGTACGATCTGGAAAGCTTCTAGGTTTTGTCATCAGCAATAAAGGCATTAAAGTTGATCCTGCCAAGATAATGGTCGTCCAAGAAATTCCAGTCCCTCATTCTGAAAAAGAAGTCAGAGGGTTCTTGGGTCGTCTCAATTACATTGCTCGTTTCATATCTCACTTAACTGATACTTGTGAGCCACTCTTCAAACTCTTGAAGAAAGATCGGGTAGTCAGATGGAACGATGATTTACATATTGCCTTTGACAATCAAAGAATACCTACAAGAACCTCCTATTCTCATGCCTCTAGTTGAAGGAAGACCCTTGATCATGTACTTGACGGTATTAGAGAATTCTATGGGGTGCGTTCTGGGCCAACATGATGAGTCTGGCCGGAAAGAGCATGCTATTTATTACTTGAGCAAAAAGTTTACCGACTGTAAAACCAGATATTCACTGCTCGAGAAAACTTGCTGCGCTCTGGCATGGGCTGCTCTCCGGCTAAGACAGTATATGTTGACGCATACCACTCTGTTGATTTCTAAGATGGACCCAATCAAGTACATCTTCGAGAAACCTGCCCTTTCCGGACGGATAGCCAGATGGCAAATGATCTTGACTGAGTACGACATTCAATACATGACTCAAAAAGCCATCAAAGGAAGTGTACTAGCAGATCATTTGGCCCATCAAGTCGTGGATGATTATCAGTCAATGAACTTCGACTTCCCTGATGATGACATCATGCTGGTAACCGACTGCGCGAAATTTGGACCATATAACGGACCTGAACCAGGATCCCAATGGACTATGGTATTCGATGGGGCTTCTAACACCTTAGGTAACGGAATTTGTGTTGTGATCATCTCTCCTGAAGGTTGCCACACTCCTTTCACTGCCAGACTATGTTTCGATTGCACAAACAATATGGCCGAGTATGAAGCATGCATCTTAGGTCTGAAAGATGCTATTGGTTTAAGGATCAAGCATTTGAATGTGTTCGGAGATTCTGCCCTAGTAATCAGCCAAGTAAAAGGATATTGGGACACTAAACACCCTAATCTCATGCCTTATAAGGAACTAGTGTTGTCCCTAATTCCTCACTTCAAAGAGATCGCTTTCGAGCACTTCCCTGGGGAAGAAAACCAGTTGGTTGACGCTTTGCCAACCATGTCTTCGATGTTCAAGGTCAGATGGAAAAAAGCCATGGTACCATGAGGTGATGAGATGCCTTGAAGAACAAGAATATCCATAGGGTGCATCTATCAACGACAAAAAGTTCTTACGAAGATTTGCAGCCAAATTCTTCCTAAAAAACAGGATATTGTACAAGCGCAATCATGATTCAACTCTACTCCGATGTGTGGACAAGAAGGAGGCAGAGGAAATTATGGAAGACATGCACGATGGTCTCTTCGGTACTCACTCAAGCGGACATACGATGGCTAAGAAAATCTTAAGAGTCGGTTACTATTGGTCAATGATGGATATAGATTGCCATCAACATTCAAGGACTTGTCATAAATGCCAAATCTATGCTGACAAGGTCCATGTGCCTCATATCCCTCTGAATGTCATGACCGCTCCGTGGCCATTTGCAATGTGGGGCATTTATATGATTGGAGAGATCAAGCCTACAGCTTCTAAAGGACATCGCTTCATTCTTGTTGCTATCGACTATTTTACCAAATGGGTCGAAGCCGCCTCGTTTTCCTCAGTCACCAAGAATGTGGTAGCCAGATTCATCAGACACAATCTCATCTGTCATTATGGTGTCCCCGAAAGGATTATCACCGATAATGGGACTAACCTCAACAATACTATGATCACTGAGCTTTGCAATCAGTTTAAGATCAAGCATCACAATTCTTCTCCGTATAGATCAAAAATGAATGGCACAGTCGAAGCGGCTAACAAAAATATCAAGAAAATTATGCAGAAAATGGTAGTAACCTATAAGGATTGGCATGAGATGTTGTTGTTTGCTCTACATGGCTAACGCACTTCAGCTAGAACATCAACGGGGGCAACTCCCTTTTCCTTAATCTATGGCATGGAAGTTGTTCTGCCAATGGAAGTTCAGATTCCCTCGCTGAGGATTACGATTGAGGTTGGCTTAGGAAAAGACGAGTGGATTCAAACGAGATTGGATCAGCTGAACTTGATCGATGAAAACCAATTAGCCGCTATTTTCCATGGTCAGACGTATCAAAAATGGATGATCAAGACTTTCAACAAAAAGGTCAAGCCTCGAGTATATCAAGTTGGCGACTTGGTGATAAAACGCATCATTTTACCACAAGGCGACCCCAGAGGCAAATGGACTCCCACCTATGAAGGGACATTTGTTGTCAAGAGAGTTTTCTCTGGAGGTGCCATGATGCTGACTACCATGGATGGTGAAGATTTCCCACATCCTATAAACGCGGACATAGTTAAAAAATACTACGCATAAGAGACCTGCTAGGTTGACACACCTAGGAAAAATAAGGGTATCCCGGCAAACCAAAAGGTTTAGGCAAAAATTAGGGATATATGCAAAAGATTGTACACCCGGAAAGTTGAAAACCCGAAAGGGCGACTTGGGCAAAAAAGGGTATCCTGGTGGGTAGAAAACCCGAAAGGGCGGTCGAGGCAAAAGTTAAGGATTAAAAGCGTATGACTATGTCCCGTGGAATCAACACAGTAAATTCTATCACCAAAGTCCAAGTTCAAATGGTCCAAGATCAATCCAATCAACTTCTATTAATGACAAGGGACATTCAAAGACATTGGGGCAATAGTAGAGTTGGAAGCCAATGAGATCATTTCACATGGCTATTTATTTTCATTCTAAATTTTCATTTTCCTCTTGACGATTTCCTCTTACTAGGATATCCGTCTCTCTGTACAAAAACGCCTATTCAAGGGTAAAATATTAATACAAATATACTTTGAAGTGCAAAATTTTTGTCTTTGTTTTGAATGCAAATTTGTCCAATGACTAAAATTGAATGAACATATGCATATGAATATAATTAAAACTTTTTGGCACATGTGTCCTGCTAAGCATCAGTAAGCGTCTCTTTAATGTATATGAAATATCCCCGTAGATTATCATTATCATTATCCCTACAATAACGGCTGCAATAAACCTTTCCCCAATAGGTTTTATTTCCCCAACAATAATCAAGACACCACAAATTTCCCAGCTGAGCCTGTCTTCCCCAACTAAGTGTATTTTCCCCGCTGAGTACATCTTCCCCAGCTAAGGCTATTATCCCCAAACGGAGTCTATCATCCTCAATTGAGCGTATCCTCCCCCAAGCTGAGTCTATCCTACCCGATTGAGTCTACACTCTCCATTTTGAATTCTCTTTCGAATTATTGCAAAACCATAGAGTCACAACCCATGATCCCTAGTAAAGTCGTCAGCAAAGCCTTTACTATTTCCAAAAAAAAAGGATACTATGAAGCCTGGATCCGACCATATATTAGTACAATTTTCAAGTTATTACTAAAACCTGGACCCGGCCAGATAATAGTTTGACTTCTCAAGTTACTGAAACCTGGACTCGACTAGATTACAGTTTGAGTATCGGAAACATAGACCCGACCAGATAACAGTTGATCTCAATTTCAAGATGTTATAAAACCTGAACCCGACCAGATAGTAGCCTAACTCTTCAAAGATATAGAAGAACCTGGACTCAATCCGACTAAGGTTTAACTTCTTTTCCCCAATATAGTTTGCCTTTGCCCCAACAAATTACTGTGAAACCTGGATCCGCCAGATAACAGTTCTCAACTTTATCTTTTCAAGCAAGATGTTCTGAAGCTTGGATCCGAACAGATAACAACTATATCCCCAAATAGTTTATTGTGAAGCTTGGACCCGAGCAGATAGAAATTGACCTCATCAACCTCAGAAATCTGCAAAGCCTGGACTCGACCAGATAACAGTTTTTCAAACAATTTATTATGAAGCCTGGAGCCCGACCAGATAACAATTAACTATAATCCTCATAGATGCACTATAAATCCTGGACCCGACCAGATAATAGCACAACTTTCCAAAAACCATGAAACTTGGACCCGACCAGATAGTAGTTATCACTTCAAGTTTACTGCGAAGCCTGGATCCGACCAAATAACAGTTAACTTCTGTATCCCCAGCAAATTATGGTGAAGCCTGGATCCGACCAGATGACTATTCAATTTCAAGAAATTTTCTACAAAGCCTGGAATTCGACCAGATAACGGTTATTTCGTCTCTTCCTCCAGTAAGTTGTTGTGAAGCCTGGATCCGACCAGATAGCAGCTGACATTCGAGCGATATTCCCCAGTGAAAGCATCCTTTCAAAAAAAATTAAAGATATGCATATTTTTCATCTCCAATGGCAATCAGGGATTCAATCTCCCAGAATTTCCTCAGCAGTAGGCAGGGATTTATTTTCTCAGACAAAAACATACATCTCACATTCATACACCATTGCATGTACATATCATATACGTTTAACATAATACCATATATGGTGAACATCATGCAAGCATCTGCATTTTACTAATTCCTTTTCTCATAGGTAAAACATCAAGTTTAGTATAAATCAACAAGAAATCTGTGTTGATACTTCTCCCAGTAACTATCCATCATCTCTCCAAATGGCATCTTTAAGCCCATTCCCTACATAATCAACTAACACATCTTCGAATGCAAATTTCTGGGCACTCTAGTGTTCAATCATCTTCCACCTTCAAGTCACGAATGGCAAATCCGCCAATCTAACTCTTCAGGTTTAAGAAGATTGAACAGGGGCAGCTGTTGTACCCCAAAATTTGCCCTCTCATTTCTCAAAGGATCACCTAGAATTCTCAGGTTTGCTACCCTCCAATTTCAAGCCTGGATCTACAAATATTCCAATAAAGTCATTCACGAGGGTAAAATGGTCATTTGCGCTTTAAAAAGTCAAACTTTGACTTTTGATCAAAATCAAGTTTCAAGAGTCATATTTCATCAAGACATGTTGAGATATGAAGTTTGTTTCATCTAGAAATTCAAAAGTCAAAAGTTACTTTGGAAAAGTCAAATTTCTAAATACTTAGAATTTTTCTAAGTGTATAAGAAATATGACAAGCTCAGAACTTCTGATCAGATTATCACCATGATGCAAGTTGATTCTGGAATAATTTCTAACTCAAGAGTTTTAGATTTCAATAAGATCTAAAACATTGAAGAACAGAACTTCTCCTGGAAATGATGGAATTTCAAGTTATAAATGTTCAAAGACACGTCCATGAAACTAAAGCACTCAGCAAATTCTGGACACTTTCAAGACAGAGTTTGGTCAGAACTTCTGGGCCAGTTTTCGCAAAGGTTCAGTCAGAGTTTGCAAGGGTAATTCAAAGAAGGTTACAAAGTGTGCCGCAAGCTTCCTGGAAAGTCTGAGAGCTCCTTCAGAACATACTGGAGAAAGGAGATACAAAGATCATAAGTTGGATGTCTATTCTAAGTCACACTGAAGCTGAACTTCTGATCTAGAACTAAGCAATGATGCAGAATATCACGTTGCAGGATTTCTAGTTTGATCAATCTCATCATCATTTAATGCTCACAACCACTTATGGGTCTTTGTTCAAAGGATTTCTCCACGTGTGGCATAGAAGTACCTTTACTGTTTTGGAAAAGCAAACTCTTGTAAAAAGTGTGTTGGTCCCATGCGTTACTTTTGCTTTTGAAGTTACCTTTACTTAGTTCCTGCTTACAATTCCAGCTTAGGCGCTGCTAAGGCTACTAATCACCATACTTGCTTTAACAGCAAGGTAGCACCCTAGCATGTGATGGTTTTACTCTCCAAGCTACAAGATCTTTGCCTATAAATTAAAAGCCATAGGCAACTGTAAAAGGGTCGGAAATTTGAGAAAGAAAATCCCTGAAACCCTGTTAAAATTCCAAGAGTCCAAAAACTTCAAACACAAAATACAAAACCTGTTAGATTTTGATTCTTGCATTCAAATTCCATTTTTCCTCAAGTGTTTCTCGACCAAAACCACCCATACAGTTGTTGATATACATTCAAAAGCCATCCTAACTTCTGTAGTTAAACTGTGACACACTAACCATCAATGTCCACCTCAAAGAAGTCAGAACTTTGCTTCTTGGCTGTTCCAAAATTTTCTAATCACTCACAACCCAAGTTGAAAGTTTCCAGCCTGCTGAACACGAGAGGAAGATGTTCAGAACATCACAAGCGGTCAGAGCTAGACATCAGCTCACAGAACATTTTCCAGCTGCAAGTTAAGCTTCTGTTGACTCTCATCATATTACTTAGGCATTGTCAGGAAACTTTGTTCAAAAATATAATATAGACATCCTGATTCTGATGTTGTACACATTTTGAGGTTTCATATATTTGTCGGCCTAAGTAGAGAGAA
The DNA here is from genome assembly GCA_948472305.1 of Vicia faba. Taxonomy (NCBI): domain Eukaryota; kingdom Viridiplantae; phylum Streptophyta; class Magnoliopsida; order Fabales; family Fabaceae; genus Vicia; species Vicia faba. Next base: position 512,667,967 of record OX451738.1, on the reverse strand, counting down.
TTTCAGTTCAGAACTTGAATAAATTAGAACTAAGAATTAAGATTAGCAAATTCATGCTTTGCTTCTGATTTATAGTTCTGATATCTCTTGAAACCTACCATAACTGTTATATGCGCATCTTTTGTTTTGTTGAGAAATGACCAAGTTGCAGATGCTCTGACTAGCTTGGAGAGGGAGACTAAGTTATGCCAGTGGTATCAGAACTTCTGAAATCTTCTTTGTTCCCAGCGGACCCAGAACTTCTGACTTTACTTATTTCTACTAATGTGATTTATGTTTTTGCAGCACGCCAAAGTCAGAACTTCTGATCTCATTTAGTCAGCAATACGCTGATTCTATTTTCTTTTTCCTCACTATTTTTGCTATCACTTCTTATTTCATTAATCAAAAACACCAAAAAACATTTTTCATTTTTTACATGCTTTATCTTACTTCTTAAAAAAAATATAAAAAATATTTTCTTAAACAAAACTTATCTCTGTTCTTAAACAAAACAAAGTTCATTTTACGTTTCTTGTACATTCTTATCCATTCAATATGGTTGTAATTGTAACTTAGGACTTGATTTAATTTGCAATCCCCATTTGTGAATTTGTACACCCTATCCCCCTAATGTTTGTAATAGCGTAGGACTTTACTTTTCCGCATTTTTATTGCTTTCATGTATTGTTAGTAACTAGGGTGTACATGATGAGATAAAAACAACAAATAGACAACCCATATTCAAGACAAAAACAAAGCATGAAAATAACACATTTTCACACAAACACCCCTAGGGTTATTCCACTTGGTTGCCTTATACAAAATGGACATATTACGCATGTGAGGTATCTTAGTAAAAAAAACAAGCAAATACAAGATCATAGTTTCTCGATGACGCTCTCTGAGTTTCCTTACAAATGATCCTAGTCCCTCAAAAAGAATGCTAAGATACCTTGCAACATTGCTAATCATGGTTATACGATGACCCGCGCCCGTCCCGCTTATATCCAAAGATAGGGTTGCTTACGAAACCAATGGTAAGACAACAATGTCAAAGGAAAAGAAAATGAACAAGAAAGACATTTGAGTAGGTAGATTGCTCCTAATTACTTGCTCCATTTCAAAACAAACATCCTTGCTATTTTCAAAAATAATCACCTATACTTTCAAAAACACCTTTCAAACTTGAAAACATTTTCAAAAGATCAACACTTTGTATACATTCTTACGAACGAGAATCATTACAAAGTTAGCCTAAACGATGGTGCCTTTTCAAAATACTTTCAAAAAAACCATATAGAGCATAATTTCAAACAAAAGCAAGTGATCTAGCAAGTAACTAAGAGCCCATGGAAAACCATGGATGGAAAGGGTGCTAATACATTCCCTTTTCATAATCTACCCCCCGAACTCAAGAAATAATCTCAAAGGTCTTTCCTGTGCGTTTTCACCTTTCCTTTTGGATAAAAGAAAAGTCGGTGGCGAGTCTTTCTAACCGCAACATTTGCAATCAATCGCAAACCCTCAAGTCAGTTTTCCCACCGTACCACGATCTCTTATAGGCATCACCCAGCGACTCTCCTTCTTTCTACTTAAAATTCAAAATGTCATATCTTTTACGGATGTAAACAGAAGCAGGAAAGTATTAGTCAAGAAAATCTTTCTCCATCTTTTCCCAAGTATTAATACTCCCAACTGTTAATGAGTAAAACCAATCTTCAACATCTTCAGATAAGGTAAACGGAAACATTCAGAGTTTCTTTGCTTCATCCGTATGCCCATCAATCTTCAACGTGGTACTCAAAGTCAAAAATCTCTGCAAGTGTTTATTGGCATCTTCATTAACCTTTCCGGTTAAAGATCTTCTCTCAAGCTGATTGATTATGCTCGGATGCAGTTGAAAATTGGGCACATTCACTGGATGGTTTACAATTGTCATCCTGCCACCCGGTGCATTTGCCCCACAATAATCACCAAGAAGTCTCTCTAGTGGATCTTCAGCCATAATTTCTTCCTCTGACTCTAAATCTAAATGGACAAATATTTTCTCTTCTTAGGAGTCCAATCTTTCTAATCTAGCTTGTCCGAGTCTTGCATGCAATGTTCTCTCGATTTCTGCGTGAAACAGAAAATTAGCTGAAGGTTCTCCTTGCATGCAAAGATTAGAAAAATTAAGTAATAACAGAGAAAAAAACATAAAAATTACAGAAAAGAAACTTTAGTTGCAGAGCAACAAAATTTTAATTGAACTCAAATTACACTCAATAACTAGGCAGTCCCTGGAAATGGCGCCAAAAACTTGATAGGGAAAATAGCAAGTGTACTATTTTATGATGCAGTAAGAATAGGGAATTACCCTGAATATCGATCTCGAGGACTGTGTGTAAGTACTGGGTTTAATAAGCGGTTCAATTAAACAAAAACTAGTGTTTGGGTGTTGTTTGGAATAAGTCTGCGAATAATCAAAATAGCAGAATGTAAAATTTAGCTTTTTCACAAATATGGATAACATGCTAGGGTAGGTGTGTGATTTGCCTTGTAATAACCTTGGTTCTTGATATCTTCAACAAGATCTTATATTCAATTACCATATCTTAAGTTTGTTTTCCCATAAGTCCTTAGTGGAAAACCTTTAAACATTCAACCCCAATCCCAATGTCCCTTGAAGCCAGTGTTGAATTTAAGCAATTTAACTAACAAGATTATACCAGAAATTATAGGGTATCCCTAGTCCTAGGTAATATCTACTATAATTCAATTGTACACAAACCCTGACAATTGTAGTCCTGCTAACTGTTAACTAAAGAACAATCTTTATTTGTTCGATAAAGAAGGCATAAAAACATTGTACAATTTAATTGAATAGTAAAACTATTGTATTGATGAAATTAAGAACTCAAAGTCATAACAAGATCAAATCAGGACCACCCCCTAGCATTGGGGGGTTTACCCACACATATTGTTCATGAGAATTACAAAAATATAAGAATTAGACATTACAGATGATGAAAGATCTTCGTTCTTCAAGAATCTCATATCCTTCCTCCTAGACTCTCTAATTCATCATTTGGAAAAAATAATATCCTTTAATTCATCGTGGAAACTTGGCTAAATAGTGAACAATCCATTTGTCTCGGTCCGAAATGCCTAAAACGCCCCTTTGGATCCCAAATCATGAAAATCATAAAAATACTCAAAATTGGCGTCTTAGCCAACACAGGCCGTGTCACCTGACACGAGCACCCGTGTCGGCCTCTGTCCATCACTCATAAAGCACATCTCGCCCATACCTTCTGAAACGGGTCGTGACAGCTGACACAGGCACCCGTGTCAGCCTCTGCCTCTTCTTCCAAATTGAAGCTTTACATTCTCCACTTACACGGCCCATGCCAGGTGACACGGGTGGCCGTTCCAGGCACCTTGTAGCTTGTTTTTTTAGACTTCCTCTGAAACTCCAAATTTTCACTTTTCGCACTAATTTTCCTAGTTTTATTCCTTTGAGCATGAAAACAACAAAATACACAACCAACACATAAAACATAGAAGAATGAAATAAAACACTTGATGAACTAAAGAAATGATAACTAAAATCTACTATAAATAAAGGTGGAAAAACCATTGATCACACGTCTCTCTAGAATCTCAATCAAATTACCTTTCTCTTTCAACTGCTGTTGAAGTGCTAAGTATCATACATCCAAGGTCTGGTGCTTATTCTTCCGGGAATCCTTCTGTTGCTACATCCTGACTAAAGAAAGTTAAGCTCTTCAACATCATCCAAAAGAGGAGGAGCGGGCTCCACAAAAATGGTAACTAGGGGTTCTTGACGAGGATAAGGCTTCTTCAACTGAATTTCCCTTGCCTATTCTGATACGATGGGAGAACTGACTTGGTTGTTTTGCATTATGTTGCAATTTTTGCGGATAGCAAGAGTCGCCATCGACTTTTCTTTTATCCAATAAAGGAAAGGGTGAAAATAACAGGAAAGATCTTTTGAGATATTTTTTTGAGTTCAGGGGGTAGGTTATGAAAATGGAAGGTGTTAGCATCGTTTTCATCCGTAGTTATCTACGGGATCTTAGTTGGTAGCTAGCTCACTTTTGAAATTGCTTTGTTTGAAATGTGTTTATGGTGGGTTTTGAAATTATTTTTGAAAAGCGCCTTCGTTTAGGTAAACTTTGTAATAATTTTCGTCTCTATTAGAATGCATACAAAGTGTTGGACTTTTTGAGCATATTTCATGTTTTTAAAGTGTTTTGTGTGTTTGAAAAGATGTTTGTTTTTGAAGATGGATTGTGATCAAGCAACTAATAACGTTCTACCTACTCAAAAAGTCTTTGTTCATTTCCTCCTCCTTTAGATATTTCTATCTTATTGTAATACGATGGCAGAATTGGCTGTTATATTAGTTTTACGTTTGTATTCGCAAATGTTGCAGTAAGCAAGAGTCGCCACTGACTTTTCTTTTATCCAACAAAGGAAAGGGTGAAAAGAATAGAAAAAGACCTTTTGAGACTATTTCTGAGTAATGGGGATAGATTATGGGAAGGAAAGGTGTTAGCACCCTTTCCATCCGTAGTTATCTATGGGTTCTTAGATTCTAGCTCATTTGAAAATATCTTGTGTTTGTGTGTTTGAAAAAAAAGTATTTTAAAAAGATGCCTTAGTGCGGCGAACTTTGTAATGTTTCTCGTATTGTTGAGAACGTATACAAAGTGTTTTTGAAAATATTTTTGGAAAAGAGTGTAGGTGTGGAAAATGTTTTGTTTTGAGCAAGCATCTAAGAACTATCTACCTACTCGAAAAGGTTTGTTCTTTTCCTCTTTTCCTTTAGACAGTGTTATCCTACTATTAGTGAGTAGGTAGCCTCGTCGTTGGATGTTTGAGGGACAATCGAGGGTCACCGTATAGTTACAAAGGAAAATTGGCAAGATACTTTAGTAACACCCCTAAGGTTTTAAGATCATGTACTGAGGCAACATCTAAAGGGTCATTTTATGATCTTTGAACCAAAGGGTTGTCACTAAAATCCCTCATATTCGAGAGTTATGATTGTTTTATTCCCAAGGCAACCGAAGTGGGAGTACCCTAGAGGTTCACATGTGTGGGTGTGTTGTGTTTCAGTTATTTGTCTTTGATGTTTAAATTTGCTAACGTTTACTTTTAATTCTTCTCATGTAATCCTATTAGGCATATATCTAACAATTCAATATATATATATATATATATATATATATATATATATATATATATATATATATATATATATATATATATATATATATATATATATATATATATATATATATATATATATATATATATATATATATATATATATATATACAAGTGCAGAAAGTTTAAAGTGCGGAATTTAAACTAACTATTACATGGCTTCAGGGAGGGGAAATTACAAGTCCAAAACTGGGGGTAAAAACAGTAAAGAAATCCTAATTTTAAACTATTACAATCCATATGCAATTATATACTATTGTTGAAAAATAATGCGGATAAATAAATGAACGCGCGGAGGAGAAAGAAATAAAAATGAAAGGATGAAGAAAAACCCTAAGAAAAATTTCTAAGTGATAAAAGAAATATTTGTTTTTGTTTTTAATTTTTATTTAGAAAAATAATAAAATTATGAGAACCTAATTCTAATTAGTTAATTAATTAAAAAATGTGATTAAATGATTGATCAAAATTAATTTAATTAATAAAAACTTATATCTACTATTTTTGTGATTTTGTGATTTTGTGATTCTTTTATGTTCGTAAAAAGAAAAAAAAGGTTTAGAAAAAATTAAATAAATAAACACCAAAAAAAAGAAGAAAAAAAAGAAATGGGTCAGAAACTGCAAAAACTAGTTAGAGGGTGTGACATAGCAAAAAAATCCCAGGCCCATTAGCAATAGGGCCCAGGCGCCTAGAGATCCAGTGAGGGACTCTTCTTGGGGTTCATCATGGGGAACATCCTTTGAGGCTTTGGATCTAGCCTGAGGAAATATGGTGGTCAGGAACTGGAGGTGCATGATGCATACATTTGGTCCCACTCATACCTGATATATAAATTCATATAAACTCAAACAAATGTTAGTATGCCATGAAATATGATTAAAATCAGAGATTCGAAATTTTAAACTTTACCAAACTGGTGTTATCAAATGGGGGCGTTCTAAGCTTGTGATGGACTGATCTTGGGCCTTGTAAAAAAATTTTAGGGACTTCAAAAGGATGTCTCGAGGCTTGGTTTCAATTGAGGTAGACTGGAACTTTGAGATATGACTTGCACCAATTCTTTGATTTTTTTAGAGAGCTTTTGGAGAGCTTTTTTGGATAGCTTTTGGAGAGCTTTTGCATGTAGAATTTCGTGGTCTTGGCTTATGCTTTTGTTTTTTATTTATAGAGGGATGGAATGGTGAGTAAACATGGCAAGAATCCACACATAATGGCCCCCTTTCAAAGCAATATCAAACATATTAAAATACTTCCAAATTTGTGAAAAACTTGCCCCTCTTGAGATGAAATGAACCTGGTCTTTTTCTTTATAACTTGCACGAATTATAAGTCCCAATATAAACCCAAATCATCAGCCCATGTGTCCATACTTTTTATTTATTATTTTATGCAATTTATTTTATGTTTATTTGAATAAAAACAAAATAAATATGAATAAAATAGATAAAAAATGAAAATCAAGTTCAGAATGAATTTAGGGGTCCTTGAGTAAGTCATAAACATATTTGAATCCCACAAAATAGGTCTATGAACTTAAAAATGCATTTTTGTTCAAAGTTGACTTTTTTGCATTTTAACCAATTTGCCCAATTTGTACTAGTCATAACTTGCTCAATTTTTATCTTTTAGAGATGATCACAGATTTTTTAGAAAGCTCAATATGTCCCCTACGATCTCTATGTTGACCATTTTTTTTATTTGGAGAAATCATCTTGAAGTAACTTGCCTTGACAAAAAATGCCTTTTTGTTGACTTTCAAAAAGACCTGTAATGTATTGGCTCATATCTTTCCAATGAAGCATTTTTTTAAACTTGGGGACCAAAGAAAAGTTGTAGGGAATTAAATTTTCTTCACAATGAGCTTTGGTTGGGGCAAAATAGATGAATCATGTGAAAGTTATGTTTGGTCAAAGTTCAGTTGACTTCTCCTAAGGAAACCCTAATTTGACAAATCTTGACTTTTGATTATCTGAGGACTTTCCTTGGGGAATCATGATCAAACCTTGATAAAATGATGAATGTCACTTCAAAATGTTGATGTTCACCAAAAATCTTGAATTTTGACTGTATATTGGCCATAGTTGACTTTTGACCTAATATAGTTAATTTCCAGTCATCTGAGCAATTGACTGAGCAAACTTGTAATGCAAGGCATGAAAATTGGCATGAGCATTATTGGGGACATATTAGAGACCATGGAAATCACTTGAGGCCTTTTAAACCTAAACTTCTTTGTGAAAAATGAAACCCTAGTTGGAGATCTATTGCTTAGGAGGAGAATTTGTCTGGTCAATTCTTAGTCAACCTTGAGCATTTGGGGACCTCTATGAGTATGTCTTCAATAAAATGAGAGGGAAAATTATGGGGTACAACAGTTGTCCATGTTCAATATTCGTAAACCTGAAGAGTTAGATTGGCATGTCTGCCATTCGTAATCTGAAGGTGAAAGATGATTGAACACTGGAATGCCCAAAAAGTTTCACTCGCCTGTGCATGAAGTAACATTGTTGGTTGATGATATCGGGAATGGGCTTATAAATGCCATTTGGAGAAGATGACTGATATTCGTCAGAGATGGGCTTATATATGCTATCCAAAGTAATTGTTGACTCCAAACTGGAAAAAGTATCAGAATAAATCTACGGTTGATTTTATCTGAGCCGGAAGAGGTCTCTATATATGACTTCGTATGAGAAGTATAGTAGAATAAGTATGTGTCTAATTGTATCTAGTAGATATGTTAGGGAGTGTCAGAATGAATCTATGTCGTGATTGTATCTGGAGATGTATTGAGTATGAGTATCAAAATTAATCTATATCTTGATCATATCTGAATTGAAATATGTATTGAATGAGTATCAGAATGACATCCGTATTTGGAGCGTATCTGAACTGTATCTGAAGGATGTACTGAATGAGTATCAGAATGACATTCGTATTTGGAGCGTATTTGAATATTATCTGAAAAATGTATTGAATGGGTATTAAAATGACATCTGTATTTGGAGTGTATCTGAACTGTATCTGAAAGATGTACTGAATGAGTATCATAATGACATCTGTATTTGGAGCATATCTGAACCATATCTGAAAGATGTACTGAATGAGTATTAGAATGACATCTGTATTTGGAGCGTATCTGAACTATATCTGAAATATGTACTGAATGAGTATCAGAATGACATCCGTATTTGGAGCTATCTGAACTGTATCTAAAAGATGTACTGGATGAGTATCAGAATGACATCAGTATATGGAGCGTATCTGAACTGTATCTGAAAGATGTACTGAATGAGTATCAGAATGAAATCCATATTTGGAGCGTATCTAAACTGTATCTAAAAGATGTACTGAATGAGTATCAGAATGACATCTGTATTTGGTGCGTATTTTAACCGTATCTGAAAGATGTACTAAATGAGTATCAAATTGGCATCCATATCTGGAGCGTATCTGAACCGTATCTGAAAGATGTACTGAATGAGTATCAGAATAACATCTGTATTTGGAGTGTATCTGAACTGTATCTGAAAGATGATCTGGAATGAGTATCAGAATGACACCCGTATCTGGAGCATATCTGAACCGTATCTGGAAGATGATAAACTGTTGACAATCTCTATCTGTTCGAGAACTAACCTGAAAAGACAAATTTATTTTCTGCAATAGCATGATGTATGTATTGTATTGCATAATTATGCTCTCAAAATAAACGAGATTGTACTATATGCATTTTGTATGCATATGCTATGTCGTTTGTAAATGATGTATGAATGTGAAATGTTATTAAGGTGCATTTGTAAACTCGAGCATCTTTATCTGGGTAAAATAAATCCCTAACTGTTGCTAGGGATGAAGAGTATGTGTATATTCAATCTTCTAGGAATTGTTTCCACTGGGGATCCCTACTTTCTTGTTCGAGGAAACTCCGCTGGGGAACATTGATTTTTGCTCTTTGCTTAAGGAAACTCTGTTGGATCGTGGTAATTCTTGCTTGGGGAGAAGAGTTTAAGAACATTGGATGTTCAATGTTTTACTGGGGAGTTTATACCGTGATTAGGAATAGAAGAGATGGATAACTTTCCGGATCGCCTAGGGAGGATAAAGTTGACTGACATCTGGTCCAGTTTTCAGATTCCATAGCAAATCTCTATGGATAGTGACGACTTCATTGGAGAGAAGGATTTGCCAGTGGTTTACGGTAGAAGCACACTCAAGTTGGGGAGTGTCAGAATAAATCCATTCCTTGATTGTATCTGAAGATGTATTGAATGGGTATCAGAATAATATCCATATCTGGATTGTATCTGAACCATATCTGAAAGATATACTGAATGAGTATTAGAATGACATCCATATCTGGATCACATCTGAATTGTATCTGGAAGAGAAATATGGAATGAGTTCCAGAATGAATATGTGTCTTGATTGTATCTGTATTGTATCTAGAAGAGAAATCTGGAATGAGTGCCAGAATGAATTTGTGTCTTGATTGTACTTGCACTATATCTAGAAGATGATAAATTGTTTGGGGAAATAAACTCTATTTATGTTGAAGTACTCTTACTGAGGAAACACCCTTGTTAAGGAAATAAACTTTGCTGGAGAGCGGGAGTCTGAAGGGGGTCTTACAACCTTGGAGGAACAAGCTCAGTTGAGGAAGATAAAATCCATGAATTATACTGATTGAAACTTCGTAGGTTGGTGATATTGCTAGGAAGAAGATCATACTTTTTTCTCCCCCAAAGCGATTTGTCGGGGCAATTGCGGGGAATGTATGACTTTGTGAAGATTATTTGTGGAGATAATCTCATGGAATTGGCTTTGTGGGGGTCCGTGGAGACTTGAACTTTATCCTAACTCCTAGAGTCTTGAGTAAATGTTGATCAGGGTGATAAGTCTTCTACTAATAGACAGGTGACGAGATGATGGGATATAGTCGTACGCTTTAGTCCCTTACTTTTGTCTGGACTGTCCTTTCAGATTTTGAGTCCACCGAAATACCCCTTTTTGCCCAAGCCGCCTTTTGAGGTTTTCGACTTGCCAGGTGTACATTTTTATTTATATATCCCTAATTTTTGCCTGAAATATTTTGGTTCGCCGGGATGCCCTTATTTTTCCTAGGCCAGTCAACCTAGTGGGTCTTTTTTTTTCATGTGTAGTATTTTCCGACTATGTCTGCTTTCACAGGGTGTGGAGAATTGTCACTGTCCATAGTAGTAAGTGTTGCAGCACTTCCAGAAAATGTTTGCTTGATCATACATGGCCCTTTGCTGGAACACATGTTCAATGCCCCAAGTGATTCAGATGGAGGTCCGCCCCTGGTTATTCGGAACTTTTGAGAGATTCCTTGAATCTGGACTAGACTTCCCCCAGATCAGTTAGACCTCATGTCATGCCCCTTGATTATGAAAGGCCTGTTATTGGAAATGTTTTTCCATCTGAAGTGATTATGTTCATTGAGAGGATTTCGTTCATTGAATATCTGTCGTGCGAATTTCTATGCTGCCGAACAATTATTCATATGCAAACAATGGTATTTAAAAATGCAAAGCTTATGTCTGTCTTGAAGTTTCAAAAATGCATCTTTAGTAAAAAACATGATTTGTAAGAATATGAATTTAACTCAGAATTTATAGTAAGCCTTACAGGAGTCAGGATACCTTTTTGTAACAGTATGCTTTCGAACTAATCCATGCTTCAGCTAGGACTTTTAAGGGTTGTAACGTGGCCTGGTTCACGGTTTAAGAAACAAAGGATAAAGGCTCGAAATTTATTTGTACCCAACCCATTCTTCGTGATTTTCTCCAGTCTTATACTTAGTTAATTGTGCATTTTAAATCCCAATTGAGTCTGGAATCTTTGCCCTGATATTTCGGTGATGGTTCGGATACTGTAGTTTATTTTGAGGAGGAAGTCATTTTTTGTGATATTTTATTTTTGTTGAGGATTTATAACGACCTATTTTTTTTATTTTATTATCCATATTATTTTCCTGAACTGTTTCTTTTGTGATTGCAGTCAGCGGAATGCCCTAGTTTTTTTCTTAAGTCCCCTTTGTAGGTTTTGACTTAATAGGATTTTCTTTTGAGAGATAATGATTGCCTGACTTTTTTTATTTATTTTGGGGAACCATCACCAGTTTTTTGATTTGGAAGAGCATCTTCGACATTATTCGTCGTGTACGCATGAAAAGCTTGTGATTGAATGCACCATTGAATTAACTGAGAAACTACCCTGCCCCAGGTTATGATTAAGGGTTTTAATTTGTGTGAAAATAAAAACTCCTACTTCTTAGGCTCAAAGGGGTTGACTAGGGATTATCTTCCTTATAAGTCCACTGTTTAGGATTTGAAAGAACGCATGTACATCGTCAGCATGGTCTGTTCAAAAGCATGTTGTAGAGATTATGGTATCATTTTCGTCATCCTCCCTCTAAAGGCTTATAGTTTTTTAATCGAGAGTTGAATGTCACAAAAGTAAAAGCATAGTAGAGTGAAAACGAATGGATTACTTCAAGACAAACATATGCAATACATTAGTGGACTAGCAAAATTTGACATAAAATAAGTGTTTGAACAATCAAAAGAAAATTATAATTTGAAAATTCTAATGAACAAAAAGCCTTTTCCTCTGAACTTGTCACTTTAGATGGTGTGCCTTTGAGGGGTGGTAGAAGAATTCAGTTTGACCATCTTGTGTGAACTCCAGCACTTCTTCGTCAATCAAGTCTTGAATCTTATTTATCAATGTCCAACAGTTATTAGTGTAATGTCCAGGACTATTGGAATGATAAGTGCATCTCACATTAGGGTTGTATCGAGGAAATGCGATGTTGGGATTCTGAGGAGGATCCTTCAATGTTATCAACTCCATCTTCAACATGTGTTGCAATACTTGAGCTGAGGACATGTTAATTTTGGTGAATTGCCTTTTGGGCACGTCCTTTTAATGCTGATTTCCTTATCGTTGTTATTGCACCAGTGCTGGATTAAAGATCTGCAATGCCCCCCACAGATTAGTTGAGATCACTCTTATTACGACCCTTCTAGCCATATACGGTATTGGACTCCTTATTTTTGTTGTATGATCTCTTTTGAGTACTTGAAGATGTAGTCCTCTGAATTTCACCGCTCTTGAGTTTATTTTCAACATGTTCCCGCATGAACATGTCACCGGATTCCCCGTCTGCCAAGAGAGATTGATCGTTGATTAGGCCCCAAATTCTAGCAGTTTGCCCTAGACGGTCGTATCTGTCCTGATGAAGCTTACTGATAAGAATCCTCAACTCTTCTTGTCCCCGAGATAAATTTTGGATAAGAGCCATCTGATTATTCATCTGGATTCTCATCCTTTCCATCTCAGCTTGCAGTTGTTCCAACTGGTCATCCTTGTTGTCGTAAGGATTTTTCTTGATCAAGTTCCCAACGAGGAATGCTTTCAATTCTTCTTTCCCCTTTGGTAGATTTAGGAACAATTCCATGAACTGAGCATCTTGAGTTTCGAGATCTTTATCATTATGTTCGAGAGCCATCTTCCTTGCTGAAATAAACAGCGAGAAAATGAGAAACCTGTCTTGAGAATACATGTTATGTAATGACATGCATGCAATGTTTTCAAGGATCTCGCAGGGTAAACACAAGAAAATGTTTGAATTTTGATTGCATCTTTGATGGAAGAACTCTGTATCGTTGAATGTCCTTCTACAAGAATCAAGCTCACCATCTCGAGTGGGTCATAGCCTCTGACTCAAGTTATCGTGCTTTCACGGCATTGGCTAGAGGAAAATAAATCGTCTTGCCCCTTGCTAGACGTCTGGTTTATTATAAACTGCATCACATGCCCTTTGAGATCCTTGAAATGGTTAATGAAAATGATATAGCATGATGTCATGATGTGTATGATATGCACCAAACAAAATTGCAAGGTAATGTAAACAAGTAAGTCTTGCAAGAAGTCCAGGTTATTGGATAGTGACTACGAACAAGTCCTGCATTAAACTCACATCGTTAGATAATGAATACAAACAAAACCCTGCAAGGAGTTCAAGTTGTTAGATAATGAAAGCAAACAAGTCACACAAGTAGCCTTAGGTTTAGGCTTGCATGGAGTTTGTAGGTAAGTACCCTCTTGAAGTTTTAGTTGGCTCAACCTGTCCTAGCAATAGTAACCGAGTTCTAAGGAGTCTCATATCATTAACCTTTCCGTCAGGCATTGTTTCAGCTCAAGCACCAAAGTATTGTGGCGGAAATATCCCGAAAGTCTAATCTCAATGAGTGTAGTATCGAGTATCAACCAATCTTTGGTCGGAACCAAAGCCGGCTATCTCACTACTTTCTAATGGCTAGGATGAGTCAATTAAAGGTTCTAAAGGTCAAATAGAGTTTAATGGCACTATAAGGAAGACTAATGTTATTCTTGACTGACTCAAGGAACATTAGTACAAGCTAGAGTATCACACTAATGTATCCATCACTTCGTCTGTATCGGTCTACACCGTACAGCCTCCATGATTTATTGCTACTTACCTATGAGGTGCCCTATATTTGGGTGTAGGATCTTTAACAATAACCCAAGCATCACTTTAAAAATAAAGCATACGAACCACACAATGAAAGCAATTAAAATGATCTAACTCTAAGGTAACCCCACTTTTTTATAATTCCCCAACAGAGTCGCCAGTTCTGTAATACGGTGGTAGAACTGGCTGTTATACTGGTTTTGTGTTTTGTATTAGCAAATTTTGCGGTAAGCAAGAGTCGCCACCGGCTTTTCTTTTATCCAACAAAGTAAAAGGTGAAAAGAACAGAAAAAGACCTTTTGAGGTTATTTTTGAGTAATGAGGGTAGATTATGGAAAGGAAAGGTGTTAGCCCCATTTCCATCCGTAGTTATCTACGGGCTCTTACATGCTAGCTTATTTGAAAATACCTTGTGTTTGTGTGTTTGAAAAAAAAGTATTTTAAAAAGACACCTTAGTGCGGCGAACTTTGTAATATTTCTCGTATTGTTGAAAAGGTATACAAAGTTTTTTTGAAAATATTTTTGGAAATGAGTGTAGGTGTAGAAAATGTTTTATTTTGAGCAAGCATCTAAGAACTATCTACCTACTCGAAAAGGTTTTTTCTTTTCCTCTTTTCCTTTAGACGGTGTTATCCTACTATTAGTGAGTAGGTAGCTCCGTCGTTGAATGTTTGAGGGACAATCGAGGGTCATCGTACAGTCAAAAAGGCAACTTAGTAAGATACTTTAGTAACACCCCTAAGGTTTTAAGATCATGTACCGAGGAAACATCAAAATGTACATTTTATGATATTTGAACCAAAGGGTTGCCACTAAAATCCCTCACATTCGAGAGTTGTGACTGTTCTATTCTGACGGCAACCGAAGTGGGAGTACCTTAGAGGTGCACATGTGCGGGTGTGTTGTGTTTCAGTTATTTGTCTTTGATGTTTAATTTTGCTAACGTTTAATTTTAATTCTTGTCATGCAATCCTATTAGGCATACATCTAACAGTTCAATATATATACAAGTGCAGAAAGTTTAAAGTGCGGAATTTAAACTAACTATTACATGACTTCGGGGAGGGGAAATTACAAATCCAAAACTGGGGGTAAAAACAATAAAGAAATCCTAATTTTAAACTATTACAATCCATATGCAATTACATAATATTGGTGAAAAATAATACGGATAAATAAATGAACGCGCAGAGGAGAAAGAAATAAAAATGAAAGGATGAAGAAAAACCCTAAGAAAAATTTCTAAGTGATAAAAGAAATATTTATTTTTGTTTTTAATTTTTGTTTAGAAAAATAATTAAATTATGATAATCTAATTCTAATTAGTTAATTAATTAAAAAAAGGTTATTAAATGATTGATCAAAATTAATTTAATTAATAAAAACTTAAATCTACTTTTTTTGTGATTTTCTGATTTTTTATGTTCCTAAAAAGAAGAGAAAAAAGGTTTAAAGAAAATTAAATAAATAAACCATAAAAAAAGAAAAAAAGAAATGGGTCAGGCACTACAAAAAGTAGTCAGAGGGTGTGAAATTGCGAAAAATTCTCAGGCCCATTAGCAATAGGGCCCAGGCGCCTGGATATCCAGTGAGGGACGCTTCTTGGGGTTCATCATGGGGACGCGCCTTTGAGGCTTTGGATCTAGCCTGGTGAAATATGGTGGTCAGGAACTGGAGGTGCATGAAGCTCACATTTGGTTCCACTCATACCTGATCTATAGATTTATATAAACTTAAACAAATGTTAGCATGCCATGAAATATGATTAAAATCAGAGATTCAAAATTTTAAACTTTACCAAACCGGTGTTATCAAATGGGGGCCTCCTAAACTTGTGATGGACTAATCTTGGGCCTTGTAAAAAACTCCTTGGAACTTCAAGAGGATGGCTCGAGGTTTTGTTTTAATCGAGGGACACTGGGACTTTGAGATATGACTTGCACCAATTCTTTGATTTTTTTAGAGAGTTTTTGGAGAGCTTTTGGAGAGCTTTTTTAGAGAGCTTTTTTGGAGAGCTTTTGCATGTAGAATTTCGTGGCCTTGGATTACGCTTTTGTTTTGTATTTATAGAGGGATGGAATGGTGACTAAACATGGCAAGAATCCACACATAATGGCCCCCTTTCGAAGCAATATCAAACATATTAAAATACTTCTAAAATTGTGAAAAACTTTCCCTTCTTGAGATAAAATTAAACTGGTCTTTTTCCTCATGCCTTGCACGAATTTTAAGGTCCAATATCAACCAAAATCATCATCCCATGTGTCCATACTTTATATTTATTATTTTATGCAATTTATTTTGTGTTTACTTGAATAAAAACAAAATAGATATGAATAAAATAGAGAAAAAATGAAAAGCAAGGTGAGAGTGAATTTTTGGGTCCTTGAGTAAGTCATAAATATATTTGAATCCCACAAATAGGTCTATGAACTTAAAAATTTATTTTTGCTCAAAGTTGACTTTTTGTATTTTCACCAATTTTCCCAATTTGTACTTATCGTAACTTGCTCAATTTTTATCTTTTGGAGATGATCTTGAACTTTTTATAACTCTAAAGATGTCCCCTTCAATATATTTGTTGACCATTTTTTCATTTGGAGAAATCATGTTGATGTAACTTGCCTTGACAAAAAATGTCTTTTTGTTGACTTTCAAAAAGACCTGTAATGTATTAGCTCATATCTTTCCAATGATTCATTTTTTGAACTTGAGGACAAAAGAAAAATTGTAGTACATTGAATTTTCTTCACAGTGAGCATTGGTAGGGAAAATCTATGAAGCATGTCAAAGTTATGCTTGGTCAAAGTTCAGTTGACTTCTCCTAAGGAAACCCTGATTTGACAAATCTTGACTTTTGATGATCTGAGGACTTTCCTTGGAGAATCATGATCAAACCTTGATCAAATGATGAATATCACTTCAAAATGTTGATGTTGACCGAAAATCTTTAAGTTTGACTGTATATTGGCCATAGTTGACTTTTGACCTAATACAGTTGATTTCCAGTCATTTGAGCAATTGACTGGGAAAACTTGTAATGAAAGGCATGAAAGTTGGCATGAGAATTCTTGGGGACATATTAGGTACCATGGAAATCACTTGAGGCCTTTGAAACCCAAACTTATTTGTGAAAAATGAAACCCTAGTTGGAGATTTATTGCTTAGGAGGAGTATTTGTCTGGTCAATTCTCAATCAACCTTGAGCATTTGGGGACCTCAATGAGTATGTCTTGAATAAAATGAGAGGGAAAATTTTGGGGTACAACACTTACCATTGATTAATAAGAAGCCCTATCATTGGATGTGAAGGGACGGGCGTGGGTCATCATATAGTCATAGAAGGCAACATTGTAGGATACCTTATTAATTTGTTGTAAGGGTATAAGATCATTTATCAAAGGCAACTTCGAAGGGTCATTGAGGGACTATGATCTTGTATTTGAGGGCCTTTGCTAAAGTATCCCACATTCGAGGGATATGACTATTTTTCTCAAGGCAACAAGTGAGGTTAACCCTAGAGGTGCAAGTGTGCAAAGTGTTTGTTTTTCATGCTTTTTTGTCTTGAATTAGGGTTTGCTACTTGTTGGTTTTATCTTGCCATACAAATCCTAATTACTAGCATTTATATTTGAAAGCGATAAATTGCAGAATATAAATATCTTATGGTATTACAACATTTAGGGGATGGGGATACAAATTATAAATGGGGGTGAAAGCAATTAAAACCTAATTACTATTACAACCAAGTTGAACAAAAATAATAGCAAAGAAGACTCAAAAAATCAGAATTTTTGGTGTTGAAGCTGACACGGGCCGTCTCCTGTGACACGGGCACCCGTGTCAAAACCTTGTAAAAATCATGCACGTATTTTTTTGTTTCAGTTGAGCTGACACGGGTTGTATCCTATGACACAGGCACCCGTGTCAGGACCATGTCCTACCACTTTGCCAAGTTTTAATTCCAGTAAGAGGGACACGGGCCGTGTCCTGTGACACGGGCACCCATATCAGAGCCTTGTCTTGCCATTTTTCCTGTTTTCTTCCTGACACGGCCCATGTCGGGTGACATAGTTGGTCGTGTCATACTTCCATAAGCATTTTTTTAGGGTTTTTAGTGTTTGCAACTCTTCTATTCTGGTCTGTCCCGTTTTATTCTTTTGAAAACGAAAGCAAAATGATGTATGAACAAGGATATCACAGTTTGAGAAAACTTACCTCTTGAAGTGAAAACTCAAAATGTGTATAGATGTTTCCAGGCGCAATGTGATGATTTATTGAGCTTCCTTAGACCTCCCTGAAGTTGTTCCAATCTTTACTTTATGCTGAAAGTGTTTGAATCTCTCCAACCAAGTCAACTTGCAAAACAATGTTTGATTATTTGGGAGGTGGTGATAATGATGTTAAAAAAGTTTTTCTTATATTTGAACAACTTCTATGTGATGTATATGAGGTATGTGGATGGTTTGTTTGGACAGAAATGCAAGGTTTGAGAGATTTGAAGATTTTGGTTTTTAAGCTCAAGAGTTAAGGTTTTATGGACAATTATGTTTTTTGAGAGTATGAGGGGATTTGATAGTTTGTAAACACAAAAACTTCTGGCCCCTAGCTTGAAAATGGCCTCTCTATTTATAGAGGAGATTTGAGAGGATGAGAGAGCTTGTTTTATAAATTGTTTAAATTCTGGTTTGGTTGAGATGAAACAACCAAGTTATGTGAAAATTGGTGTTCCAATGCATGGTACAATCATGATCTGAAGTTTCTAGAGGCTTTTAGGCATGTTTCTTCTTGATTTTACATTGTGTATGTGCAGATAAAAGAATTGAGAGGCTCAAGGAGTTGACAATTGCATAAAGCTTGCTTTATGTGAATGGCAATGGTGCATTTGTGCTATAAATGGAATTATGCAATGGACAATACTTGAATCACTTGAATAATGGTTCAATAAATTGTGTAAACATATGATTATGGATAGATTTTCAAGTCACAAGGCCTACAAAGTAAGATTATGCAGCAGATCATGCAAATTTGATTATTTGTTCTTCAACAAAATGACTTGCAATTCAAGAATGGATGTCCAACTTCAGGCCATTGAATCTCCTAGCTCAAGTATGATAAATTCATTCTCTTGGATGTTTTGGAAAGCTTGAAACATCCTCTATAACTTTCATGCTAGAAATTTCGACAAATCATCTTGGAAATATGTGAAAAAGTGCCAAGAAGTTGGGATAGAATCCTGACCAAAATCTGTTAGAAATTTCTCTAAGTGTTAGATGAAAATGCCATGACTTCATGTGCTTATATCTTCAAGTATAAGCGTTTTTGTACATCAACCCTCATTCTACAGAGTTGTAGAATTCATCAAGATCTACAACTTTCATGTTGAAAGTTTCCTTTGAATCATCATGCATCTTGGTGAAAAATTGGCATGAAGTAGTGAAATTATCATGTACAAAACACTTAGAAAAGTTTCTAAGTCTTGAAAAGTTTGACTTTTCAAATTGACTTTTTACTTTCTTGACTTCTTGATGATCAAGCTTTATATTCTTGAATGTCTTGATGAATTTTGATCTTTGAAACTTAATGTTGATCAAAAATTCAAAGTTTGACTTTTCAGTGTATAGTTGACTTTTTCTATCAGTTGACCAAATTTCATCTGTCAATCCATTGATCTTGAGAGATGTTTTGAGCCATGAAATTAGGTTAACACGTTGCATTTGAATCCTTTGGACCATATTTCAAACCAATAGATTATGTATTAGGTCAAAAGTCAGTGATCAGTCATTCTCAATCAAAACCCTAATTTGTGGTCTTAGTGTTTCGAAGGTGATTTTGTCTGATCAATTCTTGAGAATCCTCGAGCATTGGATATCCTTTGTGAAATGTCTTGAGAAAAAGAGAGGAGAAATTTTGGGGTCCAACAGCTGCCCCTGTTCAATCTTCTTAAACCTAAAGAGGTAGATTAGCAAGTCTGTCATTCGTGACTTGAAGGTGGAAGATGATTGAACACTAAAGTGCCTAGAAATTTGCACTCGACTATGTGTTAGTTGATTATTTCGGGAATGGGATTAGATATGCCATTTGGAGAAATTATGAAGAGTTTATCAGAGATGGGTTTACAGATGCCATCCGGAGTGACTATCGAGGGAGAAGTATGAGAGTAAATCTTTGATCGATTTATACTGGTTGATGTCTTTTGCCTATTTTTAACTAGAAGAGATAAATCTTACCAGAAGAGGTCTTCATTCGCCTGTCTTTAATATGGAAGAAATAAATCTAACCAGAAGAGGTCTTTATTCGCCTGTCTTTAATCTAGAAGAAATAAATCTAACTAGAAGAGGTCTTCGTTCGCCTGTCTTTAATCTGGAAGAAATAAATCTAACTAGAAGAGGTCTTCGTTCCCCTGTCTTTAATCTAGAAGAAATAAATCTAACCAGAAAAGGTCTTTATTCGCATGTCTTTAATCTGAAAGAAATAAATCTAACCAGAAGAGGTCTTCGTTCGCCTGTCTTTAATCTGGAAGAAATAAATCTAACCAAAAGAGGTCTTTGTTCTCCTGTCTTTAATATTGAAGAAATAAATCTAACCAGAAGAGGTATTCATTCTCATGTCTTTAATCTGGAAGAAATAAATCTAACCAAAAAAGGTCTTCATTCTCCTGTCTTTAATCTGGAAGAAATAAATCTAACTAGAAGAGGTCTTTGTTCGTCTGTCTTTAATCTGGAAGAAACAAATCTAACCATAAGAGGTCTTCATTTGCCTATCTTTAATCTGGAAGAAATAAATCTAACCATAAGAGATCTTCGTTCGCCTGTCTTTAATTTGGAAGAAATAAATCTAACTAGAAGAGGTCTTGATTGATCACCTATCATTAACTGGAAGAAGTGACTCCATCCAGAAGAGGACTTTTGATTTCCTATTATTAACTGGAAGAAGTAAATCCAACCAGAAGAGGACTTTAATTGGTCTCCTATCATTAACTGGAAGAAGTGAATCCATCCAGAAGAGGGTTGTTGATTACCTATTATTAACTGGAAGAAGTAAATCCATCCAGAAGAGGCTTGTTGATTGCCTATTATTAACTGGGAGAAGTAAATCCAACCAGAAGAGGACTTTGATTGTTGATTTCTGTAAGGAAGAGGGTTAGTTTCATGCAGATGTATGCATGGTGTAATGATGTTCTCAAAATAAATGAGATTGTGATATATGCGTTAGCCATTTATGTGTTATGATATATGAATGTGAAATATTGTTGAAGTGTATCTTTGTCTTGGAAAATAAATTCTTTACAAATTCTGGGGAGCTTTTGGAAGTTAAATCCCGGACTGTTGTTGGGGATGAAGGATACGAAGAGTATTCACATCTTTAAACCTTGCTTAGAATGCTTCTGCTGGGAATTCCTGCTTTGTTGTTTGAGGAGAAATCGGCTGGGGAACATTGACTTTGGCTCTTTGCTTGAGGAAACTATGCGGGAAATGTTGGTTTCTATTTGGGAACTAGAATTTAAGTGTTTTAGTTATCCATTTCTCTATCGGGGAGCTATCTCTAGACTGGGGAGAATGGAAGTTAATTGTTACCTGGTCGAACTCTATGCTTCACAACAACTTGTTAGGGATAATAAAGTTAATTGTTATCTGGAAACGACTTACTGGGGGAAGATGAAGTTAATTGTCATCTGGTCGGATTCCAGGCTTCGAAGTAACTTTCTGAGGATAGTGGCAAAGTCTACCGGGGAAGAAGAGTTTTGTTAGTGATTGAAGAAGTTAAACTAATATCTGGTCGGGTCGAGGTTTCATAGCAGCTTAGCCTTGAGGTTAACTGTTATTTGGTCGGGTCCAAGTTTCAGCAACTTGAACTGTTAACCGATCAGATTCCAGGCTTCGCAGTACCTTGCTTGGAAAAATGGAGTTAATTGTTATTTGGTCGGTTTCCAGGCTCCACAGTAACTTTCGGGGATAGAAAACGACTTCATTAGGGATTTCAATGACTCTTCCGTGGATTAAGGGATTTCGTCCATTGATTTGTAATAGTCAGAGAGAAAGACTCATACTGGGGAATTTGTAGTTTGTTGGGGAAATAAACCCTTTTGAAGAGAATATTTCAATGACCTACTAGGGGAGTGAATTTTTAGGAAGAAACTCCACAAGGCTTCTTTCTTAAGACCAACTCAGCTGGGGAGAGACTTTTCAAGGGATTGAAACTCTGGCTGGAGATTGCATGAATCCAACTTTGTGGGGATAACCTTATTCAGGCAAATCTATGGGGAAAAGTTTGTTGTAGTAACTCTGTGGGGATAAGTTTGTTGCAGTAACTCTGTGGGGATATCCGGAATCCTTGAGGAAAGGCTTGTTACTATTTTTATGCATTCATTTGTTAACAGTTTAATCATGTTCATATGCATATGTTCATTCAATTTTAGTCATTGGACACTTTTGCACTCAAAACAGGAAAACAAAAACTTGCACTTCAAAGTATATTTATATTGATATTTTGCCTATAAATAGGCATTTTTGTACAAGGAGACAGAGATCCTAGTAAGAGGAAATCATCGAAAGAAAGAAAGGAAATACAAAGTGAAAAAAAAATTATAGCGATGTGGAAGTGATCTCATTGTGTTCCAACTCCGTTATTGCCCTTATGTCTTTGAACATCATCCCTTGTAGTTGAAAGAAGTTGATTGGATTGATCTTGGACCATTGAACTCGGACCTTGGTAATACAATGGACAATACTTGAATAACTTGAATAATGGTTCAATCAATTGTGTAAACATATGATTATGGATAGATTTGCAAGTCACGAGGCCTACAAAGTAAGATTATGCACCACATCATGCAAATTGGATTATTTGTTCTTCAACAAAATGACTTGCAATTCAAGAATGGATGTCCAACTTCAGGCCCTTGAATCTCCTAGCTCAAGTATGATAAATTCATTCTCTTGGATGTTTTGGAAACCTTAAAACATCCTCTATAACTTTCATGTTGGCCATTTTGACAAATCATCTGGGAACTATCTGAAAAAGTGCCAAGAAGTTGGGATAGAATCCTGACCAAAATCTGTTAGAAATTTCTCTAAGTGTTAGATGAAAATGTCACGACTTCATGGGCTTATATCTTCAAATCTAAGCGTTTTTTGGACATCAACCCTCTAATAAAAAGTTTTAGAATTCATCAAGATCTACAACTTTCATGTTGAAAGTTTCCTTTGAATCATCATGCATCTTGGTGAAAAATTGGCATGAAGTAGTGAAATTATCATGTACAAAACACTTTGAAAAATTTCTAAGTCTTGAAAAGTTTGACTTTTCAAATTTTTTGACTTTCTTGACTTCTTGATAATCAAGCTTTATTTTCTTGAATGTCTTGATGAATTTTGGTCTTTGAAACTTAATGTTGATCAAAAAGTCAAAGTTTGACTTTTTAGTGTACATTTGACTTTTTCATCAGTTGACCAAATTTCATATGTCAATCCAATGATCTAGAGAGATGTTTCGAGCCATAAAATTATTGCAACATGTTGCATTTGAATACTTGGGACCATATTTAAAACCAATAGATTGTGTATTAGGTCAAAAGTCAGTGATCAGTCATTCTCAGTCAAAACCCTAATTTGTGGTCTCAGTGTTTCGAAGGTGATTTTGTCTGATCAATTCTTGAGAATCCTCGAGCACTGAAGATCCTTTGTGAAATATCTTGAGATAAAGAGAGGGCAAATTTTGGGGTACAACACCTATACCCATTGAAGATGAGTATCCAAAGAAACAACACTTATTGGTCCTAAAGTTTCTCTTCCCTTCCTATAGATATGGCGCCAGGCTTTAATAATACTTTTCTTAGATGCTTTATTGTCTTTTCCCTCCTTAAGAAAGAAACCACTCACATGAATGTTACTTGGTTTATCCCTCATCGGATATCCAAGTTGAATTCGTGCTAGAACAGGGTTGTAGTTAATACCTCCCTTTGTACCAATAAGAGGTACATTGGGAAAACTACCACAGTTATCAATAATCCTCACTCCATAATAAGCTTGATTATACCACACAATGTCGGAATGAGTAAGAGCCATAATCTTATGTGACCAACCCAGTTAATTATTGAGATCCCAAAAGTAGCAAATTAGGGCAAGTGGAAAATAAACCACTTGTATAATAACGTTGCACGGTAGATAATCATCCCCTCTTGATAAGAATTTTGGAGGTGAGTAGAGTAATAAGCATCTCCAAGCAGCGTGGGGACTGGATTCCTAATCAAGAAGATCCTAATAGCATTAACATCAACAAAATTATCTACGTTGGGAAACGAAAATAACCCATAGGTGAGTAGAGTAAAGATGTGCTCAAAAGCGTCCATACTCTTCATCCTAGCAAAGTGACGAGCTTTCTCCAACAAGAACTTAGCACGAAAACCCCTAATGCCTCCTTTAGTAGTCATATGAGCTTTAATCTCTGACTTTTAAGGTGAGTAACTGTTTCAACTTCATGAGACTTAGGCTCTTATTCCAAACCAGAAAAAGGAACATGATCAGTAATAGGTTAATTAAGCAGATAAGAACACTCTTCTAACATAGGCATAAGCTGATAACCCGGAAAGGTGAAGTACTGGTACAAAAGATCATAGAACTGAACCAATGTGGTGAGAATACCATCCTTCATGTTAACACTCAAAAGAGACAAAATATCTCCATATTTATTTCTAAAATCCTCAGGACTATCAATCAAAGAAATCATACTCTTCAACTCTTCTATCTTAGGAATCTTGAAACTATACTTCTGAGTCTTTCTCCTTCCAAAATCCATGGCCAAAATGTGCTTGTTTTATTTGCAAATAGAAGTCTTTAAGTTCCTTTAAAACTTATTTAAATAATTCTCATGGGTGCATGAATGCATGATTATGCAACAATCACACACAAGATCACAAACATGGGGTTCACAGGTTCGACGTCATGAGCATGAAGTCAAAGGTACTACCAACAAGGTAAGGACTAAGAGTTTCAACCACCTTCATAGTCTCTACACTAAATCCTAAAAGGCCAAGATGGGTTAAGGGTTCTATGGTCCTCAGCTTCTCTAGCTCTCAGGTCAAAAGTAACATGTCTTTCCAATTACTTGGTAAACAAATACTGCAATCAAAGGGACCTCCACTGAGCGGGGGATTCTCATGACAACTTATTTAGGACTACTCCCTCAAATTCAACATGACTATTTTCTTAAGTTCGAGTATAGGACATACAAGAGATCACCAAGCACCCTGAAAACCAGTAAAATCCAGACAAACAAGCATATATACAACAAATATAACACATACACAAATAAACAAAGATAGGCTTAACCCACTTAGAGATAATTCCCCAGTTAAGTTTTAACACCCTGAATTCTAGATTAATTATTTATTTAATTAATTTAGCGTGAATATATAAGTCATTGTGAAGTATTCAATGTATATGATATTTTGGTGTTTTTATGTGAGTCCTCGTGATGATTTGTGATGTTTCGATGAATATGAAGTATATTATGATGTCAAGATGAATATGATGTTTAAAATGATGATATGTGTGGCGTAGTGGGATTAAGAGGATTTTTGGTAATTTAGAATAATTAGAATAATTGGCTAGAATTGTTTTAATTATAAAAATAGAGTAATATTGGTGTTAGTAGTGATAAGAGGAAAATAGCCAATTGGAAGGAATAAGTGAGGACAATAATGAAAGATCATGTTAGGGGTCAAAGAGGGAAAGTTTGGTATAAGGAAGGTTTTGTAGTTGGAACGATCACTATGTGCAATTGTAACATTTGGAAAAAAGCGCTATGAAGAGGCAAAGCTAGGCCACAGAGAGGCAAGGGGATCTTGTTATAGAACACCGAGGGAATATAATTTCTGCTATAATCTAAGGTAAAGGGTATTTATCATTGTTATTATAATAAATCTAAGGTCTAGATAAATGTAGGATGTGTTGGGTTTTGGTTATTTGATGATTATGTTGCAATTGATGAATTTGTGTTGGAATTGGTGGAAATACCTTGTTGAATTGCCATAGTTTGTGTATATAATGCTTATAATGTTGTATGGTTACTATAATATGATTATGTGTTGAAACCTATGAGGATTGGGACTTCTTTTGGTGCAAAATCGCAAGAATTGAGACTGGTTTTATGCAGGAATTTGTAACAGGAAAACCATATTCGTGCAGAGTCTCTGGGAAATGGGATGTGTCGTCAGGCGATGGTGGTGTCGCATGGCTGTCGCCAGGCGAAACCCGAAGGGATGATGGGTAGAGAAGAGGAATGTTATTGGATTGTGTCACTCGCATTGTTGTCAAGCAAAGCAGACGCGAAAGGTGTGTTGCCAAGTAATGGAGGTGGTGTTGGAGGGCAATGGTGTCTAGAATGGAGATGGTATGCTATCGCTCCAACGTCACCCGGCAAGATGCTGGCAACGGATGGCAGTAGGATTTTTCAAAGAGTTGTAAATTGAGTTTTATAACTCGGCTTAAGGTGTCGCTCAAGATGTTGGATAGCTAACACAATGAACTTTAGTTAGATGGAATAAAAGGAGAAATAAGAAGAATATTCTCAATACCTAATCTAGGATGAAGTTAGGCTTCTCGTGTTGTATTACCATGATGTTTTATTTATTATGATGATATGATAATGTTATAATGATGTTTGGTTTATTATGATGATATAATGATGTTATAATAATGTTTGGTTTATTATGGTGATATGATGATGTTATAATGATTTTTGGTTTATTATGATGATATGATGATGTTATAATGATGTTTTGTTTATTATGATGATATGATGACATTGTGATGAATCCATGAATTATGATGTGATTTGACTATCCGTAGTCGTATTTATTATGTTGTTACGCATCATGTATTCATGGCATGGTTTAGGACTTTGGTCCAGTGATGTTGATAGGACTTTGGTCCAGTGAAGATGATAGGACAATAGTCCAGTGAAGGCATCAATCCCATAGTGTGGATTGAGTGCAAAATTATGAAGTGCTCTGGTTCCAAGTGGGAATTGATCCTATTGGTGGGGACCTTTGGAGATAACAGTTATTGAGTCATCAATGAAGTTTTGGTACCACATGCATGAGTCTATGATATTGCATTTCATTATAAGTGACATTCCATAATGATGTGAATAAACGATGCTTGTTGATATATGGTGTTTTGATGATACGTTGTTATGTATTGATGATGTTGTGAAGGTGTGAGTATAACATGATGTTCTGATGATGTGTGATGCCTTACCTAAGTGCATGTCTACTATATTTTTTCCTATGTATTTTATAATAATTATGATTTACTCACCCTTTCTTCTTGGAAATGTTGCCTCTATCTGTGGTAACTTATAGGTGATCGGGATTAGCCCGTCGAAGCGTTAGAGGATAGCTTCGGTGCGTGTTTATTTGCTTTCTGTTAAGTAGAGTGGGTTTTTCTCTGATATGTAACATCGGGCATGGGGTCGTTTCAATTACGAACTTATGTTCTTTGTTTTGTTTCTAAGATGTTGGGTTACCTTTCATGGTACTCGAGTTGTTTTGAATTCTAATTATGAATCATGAATTATGATGAAGTTTTATGAAGTATTATAATAAGATGTTTTTGAATAATGAGTTTCGCTGCGACAAGTATGAATATGACTATTAATTGCTATCCATGAAGGATTTTTCCTAAATAAATTTGAAAACCGTGTTACAGAGTAGGACTATGTTTTGTATGACATTTACATGAAGATGTGACGCCCTTTTGTGGTTCAATTTGTTTTATTTTCGTAAAAGTACATGCAAAATATATGTGGGCTTAGAAGGGTGCTACATTAGTGGTATTAGAGCAGGTTGGCCTGTCTGGCCAGGTTATTGAGTATGTGGTGTATGACAGTGGGAATACTATCGAGATAGTTTCTAACCATTGTGATTGTTATTCATGTGAAAAAGATAAATGGATGGAAGGAAAAATGTTGCACTTGTTGCTGCTTTGCAGACTATGGATCAGGCTGTGCAAAATCAGCCCAATGATGGATCTCGTGTTTTAGAGATGTTTCAAAGGAATCATTCATTTTTTTCAAGGGTAGGTTCGATCCTGATGAAACACAATTTTAGATCAAGGAGATTGAAATAAACTTTCAATTAATGGATTGCTCAGAGGTGCAGAAGGTGCAGTTTAGTACGCATTAACTAGAAGAGGAAGCTGATGACTGGTGGGTTGGTACATGTCAAAGACTGATAGCATTAGGTGAAGCTATTACCTGGGTTGTGTTCAATAGAGAGTTCATGAGGAAGTACTTTCTAGAGCATGTGCACGGGAAGAAGGAGATTGGGTTTCTAGAGTTAAAGCAAGGTAATTTGACTGTGACTGAGTATGCTTCAAAGTTTGTGGAACTGGCGAAGTAGTATTCATATTACAGTAAAGCGACTACTGAGTTCTCAAAGTCTATCAAGTTTTAGAATGGTTTGCGTCCGGAGATCAAGCGGGCGATTAAATATCAGCATATCTGTGTGTTGTCAGAGTTAGTGGACAGCTATAAGATCTATGAAGAAGACAATAAAGCTCCTTCAGCTTACTATAAGAGCTTGAAAGCGAAAAGAGGAAAGCAGCGAAATGAGGAAAGCAGTATCAAGACCATAAGAAGCCTTATGATTCCCCAACTGATAAATGGAAATAGAATGCTTATAATGGGAAGAAGACAAGTGGTGGAGGAGCTCCCACTTATGTCAAGTGCTACAGGTGTGGTGAACAAGTTCACCGATCTAATGAGTGTGAGAATAAGGTGCTGAGGTGCTATAAGTGTTGTAAGACGTCTAAGAACAAGATTCAATTCTACAATATTGTCTCTGAGTTTTGATGATAACAAATGAGTATGATTGTATGGACATTTTTGTTGTACTAATGTTTTTTATTGTTGAGTACTTAACAAACAGGTTCTGCTTCTGATGGATGACGTGGCCAAGACATTAGAAAAGAAATGATTCTGCTTCTACACTATATAAGTTCTATTGAACAGTAGCAAGACACTCCAGAAGGCTCTGAAGTGTAAGCCATGGTATTTGTCTAAAGAAACTAGTCAAACAATCTGAAGACAGAAGTTGTTACTTACGCCTAGATGCTAAAGACTCAAGCTTCTAAAGACAACGTGTTCTAAGGAAACCAGTCAGAAGATATAAAGACAGAAGTTGTAAACTAAATTCCAGATGCTGAAGACTAAAGTTTATAATAGACAGCGTGTTCCAAAGAAGACAAAGTCAAAATATCTGAAGACAACGTTTCTAACTGAAGTCCAGATGCTGAAGACTTTGTGTTTCTAATAAGAAGGTTTTAAAGATAAGGATTCTTAAAGAACCAAACGCTAAAGATTCTAAATACAGAAGATCTGAAGATTCCAAAGACTTGAAGTTCTAAAGGTCCAAGGTTATCTACAAACTGGTTCTAAAGACCAAGTGATGAAGACTCTAAAGACGCAACTCTTAAGACTCTTAAGACTTGAAGCTCTTCTGATCTAAAGGTTCACTACAACGGGTTCTCACTACCAACTGCTGAAGACTCTGAAGACGCATTTCTGAAGACTCTGAAGACTTGATGTTTTGGATAACTTATGTTATGTTCCCACTTCTAATATCATGCTCGCAGAAGTCTCTGAAGTGCAGAAGGAAAGAATATAATGGTAACATAGTACAATAGTACACAGTACGAAAAGCTTTATGCCACTACCTCTCCGCTAACTTAAAGTGTGGAAGAGATAAGGATGTCATAGTACTATTTGTAACAACTATTTTTCAAATAGACAATGGCTCTATTTTTCTTGGCTATATAAGAAAATAATCATATGTTTAAGTTGTTAGTTGGTCAGCTGGTTGCAAAACACATAATGTTGAACAAGCTGAATATTGATGAGCTTGCCATATGCTGCTTGGCTGGGTGCTAAAAGCTTAAAGTTGCAAGTCGCGGGTTGTTGATGTTCAAGTTAAAAAGAAAATCTATCATTATTAGAACATAACCAAAACAAAGCTACCATCCACTATAACAATATGAAGAATTATACAAGATGTTATTCAATTTACCAATCATATACATCTTGGAAGAATCATGAAAAAGAAAGGAGTTGTTGTTCGAATCTTGCTTAATGAAGAAAGAAGATAAAGATGAAGAATTCTTCAAGATGTAATTCAAATCATCAATCATATACATCTTGACAGAATTATGAATAAGCAAGGAGTTGTTGCTCATAGTTTGCTCAACAAACAAGATGAAGACAAGAAGACTACAAGATGATGCACTTAATTTAGATTAGATTCATCTTTGTAGAAATATGTAAAACACAAGAGTTGCTATCAAATTTTGTTATTTCTTAAGATCTTCATGTAAGTTGTTTGTACACAAGATTTGTTGCTCTGAATTATGTCAAACAATATGTACATAAATCAGGAGTAATCTGCTTGATAAGAAACACTCATGTAATCTCCAGAAAAACAATTCTGTTTAGAATTGGTTGGTACCTCAAGTGATCGAGTGAATATTAAAAGACTTGAGAAGACTTTGGTTATGGCCATCATAGATGAAATCCTGGTAGTGGATTCTATTGGGACAATGGTAGTCATATCTCAAAGGGGACTGAGTGAAGGTCAGCCTTCTGAGATCATTGATGGATATCATTGGAAGGAAATCCTGATAAGAGATTCTGGAGAATTGAAATATGTTGGTTCAATGAATGTTATACCCGGTTTGGATCCCTGAATGTTTCATTGGATGTTAGTCACCGATAATTTTCCGTGCGATTGTAATCAGATTGATTATAATGGATTAAGTCCTTGAGTTCAAGGCGAAATTACCTCGAAATGGTAGACTAGATTAGCTTGGGGGTTTCTCAAGTGAACCAGGATATATCGCGTGTTATTTACTTTTGCTTATGCTTTAGAGTTTATGGTTTCTGAACTTAATTAGAAGCATTACTTAGAAGTAACAATCAAAAGCATTGTTCAATGAATAATGCTTAGAAGCGAAAGTTTCAAAAGAAAGAAAAACCCAATTTAAACCCCCATTTCTTGCGTTTTCTTCACACCTTCAATTGGTATCAGAGCCCGTTTCTGTTATTGATGGATATCAAACACCTAACAGTGTCAAATAAAGATACAAATGCTTTATGAAGAAATACTCTAAGGTGATAGTTATTCAATTTTCAACTAGTGTCTTAATCCAAAAAAATGAAGAACAAGCTAATGGGAAAAGATTCATCAAATAAGAAGTTATATCTATTGAATGATTTTGATTAAGTTTCATTGAGAAATATGAGATGTTTTCAAGAAACGGATTAGTCCACCATTGACTTTCTCATAAGATCTCATTACGAATCTTTTCAAAAAAAAACAAAAAAAATTATTATCTTATGAAATGTAAGAACCTCATGATAAAATCGTCTATTCAACCAGACAAAAGATCTTATGCAGAAGATCTAATCACTTATTCTATCGAAAAAGGCTTTGCAAAGGACTAGACATTGCTGAGGAAAGAACGCTCATTGATGCAACAGAAGTATGGTCAAAGACTAACTCTAAGAAACCAAAATTTCAGAAGATGTTAGGCTATGATAGTTAACTCTCTCTATCACATAGCTTCTCAATAGTTCATGAAATACTGACCTTCTTAAAATAACCTTTTGTTCAAAGGAAGTTTGACAAACGGATGGATGTTCTTATAATAAAAGGTCATAATAACTTTGCTCTGAGGATTCTCTCAATAAGGTCAGACGGGTGATTCTAAACAGAAGAATGATGAGATTGTCTGAAAAGAATACTCTGACTCTAGTTCTCAAATTAGACATTAGAACTTAGAATAAGGTTACTCTTCCCAAATCAAAAAACTGAGAATATGAAGAATCAATATGAAGATATTCTTTGGTTCATAATCAGACTTTAAGAAGTGAAATCTGGAATCAAAAGCTTCTTCTTATGATATTGTTGATAGTCCTTCTAATCAACCTCAACCAAGGAAGAACATAATCACATCCTCTCATCCTAAAGATCTCATTCTTGGAAGTAAAGATGCTCCAGTTAGAACAAGATCGGCTCTCAAAACTTCTGATGAAATGCTTTTGGGTTTAGTCTCCTTAATAGAACCTACATCAATTGAGGAAGCCCTTCTGGATAAGGATTGGATTCTGGATATGGAAGAAGAACTGAACCAATTCTCAAATAATTACATATGAGATCTTGTTCAGAAACCTAAAGGTGTCCACGTCATTGAAACCATATGGGTGTTCAGAAACAAGCTCAATGAGAAGGGTGAAGTGGTCAGAAATAAAGCCTGATTGGTAGCACAAGGTTATAGCCAACAAGAAAGTATAGACTATATATAAAACTTTGCACCAGTCGCTAGGTTAGAGGCTATTTAGTTATTAGTTTCCTTTACTATAAATCATAATATCATTCTTTATCAGATGTATGTTAAGAGTGCATTTCTGAATGGTTATATTTCAGAAGAAGTGTATGTCAAACAACCTCCTGGCTTTGAAAAATATGAGAAATTAGACTTTGTTTTTAAACTAAAGAAATCTCTTTATGGCTTGAAACAAGCTCTCATAGCTTGGTATGATAGATTGAGCAATATTCTGCTAGAAAATAAGTTTACCAGAGGAGAGGTTGACACTAAAATCTTCTGCATAACATTCAAAAATGATATTCTAATTATTCAAATTTATGTCGAAGATATAATTTTTGGTTCTTCTAATCCATCTCTCTGCGAGGAATTCTCTAAGCTAATGCATACTGAGTTTGAAATGAGCATGATGGGGGAACTAAAGTTCTTTCTGGGAATCCAGATTGATCAAAAACCAGAGGCTACTTACATACATCAAAGTAAGTACACCAAAGAACTTCTGAAGAAATTCAACATGATATACTGCACTGTAGCAAAGACTCCAATGCACCCTACATGTATCTTGGAGAAAGAAGAGGTAAGTGGAAAGGTTTGTCAAAATCTCTATCATGGTATGATAGGCTCTCTTTTGTATCTAACTGCATCTAGACCTGATATTTTATTCAGTGTACATCTTCGTGCAAGATTCCAATCAGATCCTAGGGAATCTCACTTAATTGTTGTTAAAAGGATTCTAAAGTATCTAAAAGGAACCCCTAACCTTGGCTTGATGTATGAGAAAACATCAGAGTATTCTCTTTTTGGCTTATGTGACAAAGACTATGCTAGAGATCGACTAGAGAGGAAAAGCACTTCTAGAAATTGTCAATTTCTAGGAAAGAATTTGATCTCATGGTCAAGCAAGAGGCAATCAACAATTTCTCTTTCAACAGTAGAAGCATAGTACATATCAGCAGCACTATGCAGCACTTAGATGCTATGGATGAAGAATCACCTAGAATATTACAAGATATATGAGATTAACATTTCTATATTCTGTAACAATGTTGCTTCTATTGGCTAAGTATTTAGGCATTATAAATTCATTAAAGTCTGAAGTAAAACAGTCACGCATGCATCTCCAGAGCATAGATTAGGTTCTAGACCTTTGATACTTGTAAGTTACTTTATTCGCGTATTAAAAATAACCTATTTAAAGTAATGAATAACTTGGTATGCCCTCATAAATGAGATCAACTATTGTTTTTGCTTTCCCATACATCTATGTGTCCTAGTCTACTCTAGATACTAACAAATATGATTCAAAGGTATCAACTATCTTTCTTATCGAATCTTAGGAGTTATTAATGACCTCCTGACCTTCCTCAATCATTCATTATTAAGTCTCCCAAGATTTATTATCTTACATAAGGAAAATCATTTCTCCTTTCAAGTTACATCTTCTCGATTCCTTTTATACACCATACTTGCTCTCTACCTCTCCTAACAAGTAATCTCTAACAATTGATATCAATTGCCTTCTACTTCATTCTCTCTCTCTCTCTCTCTCTCTCTCTCTCTCTCTCTCTCTCTCTCTCTCTCTCTCTCTCTCTCTCTCTCTCTCTCTCTCTCTCTCTCTCTCTCTCATTATAACTTTAACAACTTCTCATGAAAATGATAATCACTTGGAAGTTATCATTGAAATATATCCAAGACTCTTCGGTGCGAGTCTGGAATTCCATCTCAGCATCCTCTCCCAAAACAGGAATCACTATCTTTCCTTACTAATAGGGCCCGTTTATCCAAATCTTGTAAAGACTTTTTGGAAAAACGCCTCTGTTAATCTCTATGGCATCTCAATCTCTTCAAATATTTATGGCTGGGATGTTTTCTTCACTGCCGAATGTATTACTTGGTAATAAATTTCCACGCACGGGCATCGCGACTGGTCACGTCTCTCTCGATAGCATTCCTGATGGTAACATCATGTCCATCTTTGAAGCATCTCCTGAATTCGACTCTACTAATCCTTAAAGTCTTAAGCCCATTTCCAAAGATTGGTTTTGCTTCATCCTGACAAATCTTTGTTCGCGCGAAACTAACAAAAATGTCTTAACCAATGATGATAAGACTTTAATTTTCTGTCTGATCAAACGAATTACAATTAATCTTCCTCAAGTTATCCTCAATCACCTCAAAATGTCCATCACTTCCTCTAGAAATTTGAACAAAACCCTCATTCCATATGGAAGAATCCTATCAGAAGTTTTTATTCAAAATGAGATTGTGAGAATCCTTCAAAGGATTCATGATGGTCCTAGTGATGCTCTACATCAAGAGAAGTGTGAGACATTTGATGATCAGTGGTTCCCATAGGATTTTATTTTGTACTTTGTTTAATTCTATCATCAATGCAACTATTTTTGATCAGCACTTATTGTTACTTCTGTTATCTTTTACATGTTTTTCATAAATAATTATCTTTTTGATGATAACAAAAAAAGGGAGAAGTATAATATTTTTTGTGAACCTAAAGAAATTCAAAAACTCATCATAATAATAGAATGATATAAAATGATATTCATTTACCACTGACGTGTGCTTGTCTATTTGATAATTAATCGAGGAACTCTGAACAAGTTCACTAGGAATTCTAAGACATGTCAAAATGAAAGAACTCTGTTAAAGTTCTTAAGAACTGATTGTTCATATATTAGAAGATGTATACTCTATGAACATATGTTCAAATTTAGATATACCCAATACTATTCAGAAGTTGAGAACTTTCTGAAAATTAAATTTATCTTGATTTGGGTATAATAATGTTCAGAAGATGTATAATGTTTGAGAATGCGACAATCGGAACATAAGAATCAAATGCAGAAGCATATGTCTTCTAGAAGAACATAGAAAATCAGAAGTTAAAGACTGTCTGAAATTCCTAAAGTCAAGATTCTCAAGGTCTCGATATCTGATCTATTGGAACCAAGGGGATTTTCTACTCAAATGGTTCAGAGTCAGGATATTCGATCTTCATCAAGCCATTGACTTAGGGGGTCTCATAAAAAGGATAAGTATTTCTTACCCTTCTAATTTCACTAATTATGATTATATGTACAAAATTGTGTCATCGAAATACATAGTTTTGTCATCATCAGAAAGGGGGAGATTGTAAGAACAAGATTTGGTTCTGCAATATCATCTGAGTTTTGATGATAACAAATGAATATGATTATATGAACATTTTTGTTGTAATAATGTTTTTTATTGTTGAGTACTTAACAAACAGGTTCTGCTTCTGATGGATGGCATGGCCAAGACATTAGAAGAGAAATGATTCTGCTTCTACGCTACATAAGTTCTATTGAACAGTAGAAAGACACTCTAGAAGGCTCTGAAGTGTAAGCCCTGGTATTTGTCTGAAGAAACCAGTCAAAAGATCAAAAGACAGAAGTTGTTACTTATGCCCAGATGCTAAAGACTCAAGCTTCTAAATACAACATGTTCTAAGGAAACAAGTCAGAAGATCTGAAGACAGAAGTTGTAAACTAAAGTCCATATGCTAAAGATTCAAGTTTCTAAAATACAACATGTTCCAGAGAAGACAAAGTCAAAAGATATGAAGACAACGTTTCTAAATGAAGTCCAGATGTTGAAGAATTTGTGTTTCTAATAAAAAGGTTCTAAAGATAAGGATTCTTAAAGAACAAAGTGCTAAAGATTCTAAAGACAGAAGGTCTGAAGATTCCAAAGACTTGAAGTTCTAAAAGTCCAAGGTTATCTACAAACAGGTTCTAAAGACCAGGTGCTGGAGACTCTAAAGACGCAATTCTTAAGACTCTTAATACTTGAATCTCTTCTGATCTAAAGGTTCTCTACAACGGGTTCTCACGACCAAGTGTTGAAGACTCTAAAGACGCAGCTCTGAAGACTCTGAAGACTTGAAGTTCTGAAGACCTTATGTTATGTTCCCACTTCTAATATCATGCTCGCAGAAGCCTCTGAAGTGCAGAAGGAAATAATATAATGGTAACATAGTACAATAGTACACAGTACAAAAATCTTTATGCCACTACCTCTCCACTAACTTAAAGTGTGGAAGAGATAAGGATGTCGTAGTACTATTTGTAACGAATCTTTTTCAAATAGACAATGGCTCTATTTTTATTGGCTATATAAGAAAAGAATCGTATGTTTAAATTGTTGGTTGGTCGGCTAGTTGAAAAACAATCAATGTTGAAAAAGTTGCATATTGATGAGCTTACCATAGGTTGCTTGGATGGGTGCTAAAAGTTGCAAGTTGCAAGTCACAGGTTGTTGATGTTCAAGTTAAAAAGAAAAGTTATCATTATTAGAACATAACCAAAACAAAGCTATCATCCACTATAACAATATGAAGAATTCTACAATATGTTATTCAATTTACCAATCATATACATCTTAGAATAATCATGAAAGAGCAAGGAGTTGTTGTTCATATCTTTCTTAATGAAGAAAGAAGATAAAGATGAAGAATTCTTCAAGATTTAATTCAAATAATCAATCATATACATCTTGACATAATTATGAAGAAGCAAGGAGTTGTTGCTCATAGCTTGCTCAACAAAGAAGATGAAGACAAGAAGACTACAAGATGTTGTACTTAATTTAGATTAGATTCATCTTTGTATAAATATGTAAAACACAAGGGTTGTTACTCAGATTGTGTTATTTCTTAAGATCTTCATGTAAATTATTTGTACACAAGAGTTGTTGCTCTGAATTGTGTCAAACAATATGTACTTAAATTAGGAGTAATTTGCTTGATAATAAGAACTCATGTAATCTCCAGAAAAAACCATTATGTTTAGAATTGGTTGGAACTTCAAGTGATCGAGTAAAGATCAGAAGACTTGAGAAGACTTTGGCTGCGGACATCGTAGATGAAATTATGGTAGTGGATTCTATTAGGTCAATGGTAGTCATATCTCAAAGGGGACTGAGTGAAGGTCAGCCTTTTGAGATCATTGATGGATATCATTGGAAGGAAATCTTGATAGGAGATTCTGGAGAATCGGATTCTGTTAGGTCAATGAACATTATATTTGGTTAGGATCCCTGAATGTTTCATTGGATGTTAGTCATCGACAATTGCCCGTGTGATTGTTATCTGATTGATTATAGTGGATTAAGTCCTTGAGTTCAAGGCAAAATAACCTCGGAAGGGTGGACTGGATTAGCTTGAGGGTTTCTCAAGTGAACCAAGATATATCGTGTGTTCTTTAATTTTGCTTATGCTTTAGAGTTTATGGTTTCTGAACTTAATTAGAAGCATTACTTAGAAGTAACAATCAAAAGCATTGTTCAACGAATAATGCTTAGAAAAGAATGTTTCAAAGGAAAACCCAATTCACCCCCCCCCCCCCCCCCATTTCTTGTGTTTTCTTCACACTTTCAATACGGATCATCGTGCTCATGGATGTAAGAACGATGGTCTAACCTATTTCAATTGTGGATAGCAGGTTCATATTAGTACCCAGTGTCAAAAACGAACGAAGGATTCTACTGACCAGATGAATGGTAGTATGTTTGCGCTGAGTGGATTAGAGGAATCTAAGGAGGACAACTTGATTTGAGGTACTTGTTTTATTAACAATGTTGAATTGGTTGCTATTATTGATACTGGTGCTACTCATTCATTTATTTTGCTCGAATGTGCTAATATGTTAGGACTAAAATTATCTGATATGAATGGTAGTATGGTAATAGATACTCCTGCTAGTGGTTCTATTACTACTACTTATGTTTGTTCGAAATGTCCCTTGACTATCAATGGCAAGATTTTTGTGATGGATTTGGTGTGTCTACCCTTACACCAAATCGATATTATCATTGGGATGAACTGGCTAGAGTTCAACTATGTTCATATAAATTGTTATAATAAGACTTTGATGTTCCCTAAGTTTGGTGATAATGGAGAATTGATGTTATTGACCTCTAAGCAAGTGAATGAACTTTTAAAAGAGTAATCCTTGATGTTTACAATTTTTTCATTGTTGCAAGTTGATGGTAGGATGCGAATATGGAATTACCGGTTGTTTGTAAATTTCCAAAGGTGTTTCCAGATGACATCAGTAATTTACCTCCTGAACATGAATTGGAGTTTTCTATAGATTTGGTTCCAGGTACGAGTCCAGTAGCGATGGCTCCTTATAGGATATCGGCTTCCGAGGTGATCGAGTTGAAGAAACAACTAGAAGAAATTATCAAGAAGAAGTTTTTCTGACCGAGTGTTTCATTGTGGGGTGCTCGTGTGTTGCTAGTTAAGAAGAAAGATGGAAGTATGAGGTTGTGTGTAGATTACAGACAGTTGAATAAGGTGACTGTTAAAAATAAGTATCCACTTCCAAGGATCGATGATTTGATGGATCAGTTGGTGGGTGCTTGTGTTTTTAGCAAGATTATCTTGAGGTCGGGTTATCGTCAGATTCAAGTTAAACCAAATGATATTCTGAAGACGGCTTTCTAAACGAGGTATGGTCATTACGAATACACTATGATGTTGTTTGGTGTATCTAATGCGCCAGGTGTTTTCATGGAATATATGAATAGAAATTTTCATTCCTACCTGTATAAGTTTGTAGTAGTCTTTATTGATGATATTCTGATCTATTCTAAGTCAGAAGAAAAGCACGTTGAGCATTTGTGAATGGTGTTGCAAGTATTAAAAGAGAATAAGTTGTATGCAAAGCTATAAAAGTGTGAGTTTTGGCTAAAGGAAGTTAGTTTTCTTGGGCATGAGATTTCTAGTAGATGGGTAGTTGTGGATCCTTCTAAAGTTGATGCAGTATTGCAATGGAAGACACTGAAGTCTGCAACCGAGATTCGAAGTTTTCTTAGTTTGGCAGGTTATTATCGAAGATTCATTGAAGGATTTTCTAAGTTGGTTTGCCATTAACTCGGCTAACTCAAAAATGGAAAGCTTATGTGTGGGATGTGGCATGCGAAGAAAGCTTTGTAGAATTAAAGAAGAGGTTGACGACCGATCTGGTATTGATTTTACCTAATCCGAGTGAGTCTTTTGTGGTGTATTGCGATGTGCCTAAGATGGGTTTTGGTGGTGTGTTGATGAAAAATGGGAAGGTTGTTGCTTATTCTTCTAGGAAATTGAAGATTCGTGAAAGGAATTATCCTACGCATGACTTAGAGCTAGCAGCTGTGGTGTTTGTGTTGAAGATTTGGAGACATTAACTTTTTGGGTCTAAATGTTAAGTGTTCATTGATCGTAAGAGTCTGAAATACTTGTTTAAACAGAAGGAGTTGAATATGAGACATAGAAGGTGGCTTGAATTGCTGAAAGACTATGACTTTGATTTGAATTACCATCCTGGTAAAGCAAATGTAGTTATTGATGCATTGAGTAGAAAATTGTTGCACATGTCAATGCTTATGGTTCGAGAATTGGAGATGATCGAACAATTTAGGGATATGAGCTTAGTATGTGAAGAGACTCTCAGTAGCGTGAAGTTGGGAATGTTGAAACTGACTAATGGTATAATATAGGAGATCTGTGAAGGTCAGTAGTTTGATTTGAGGTTAGTTGACCAATTAACTTTGATTAACCAAGGTAAAGGAGATAAGTTCATAATTTATGAGAATGGTGTAATGAGGTTTGGAGATAGAGTGTGTGTTCTGGATATTCTAGAACTTAATAGAAGTATTCTCGAAGAAGGACATTGAAGCGGGTTGAGTATTCATATCGGTACTACGAAGATGTATTAAGACTTGAAGAAGTTATTTTGGTGGCACGGTATGAATAAGGATATCGCTAAGTTTTTTTATGCTTGTTTGACTTGTCAGAAGTAAAAGATTGAACATCAGAAGCCTATGGGTCTTATGAAACCTTTGAGTATTCCAGAGTGGAAATGGGACAGTGTTTCCATGGATTTTGTGTCAAGTTTTCTGAAGACTGCTAAAGGCAATGATTCGATTTGGGTGATTGTGGATAGGTTGACTAAGTTGGCTCATTTCTTACCAATAAAGATCAATCATACTATGAAGAAGCTAGCCGAGATGTATTTTGATGAGATTGTGAAGCTACATGGAATACCTTCGAGTATCGTATCAGATAGAGATCTGAGGTTTACATTGAAATTTTGGACATGTTTGCATAATGCTTTTGGTACTAATTTGAGATTGAGTTTCACATATCACCCTCAAGCGAATGGTCAGACAGAAAGAACTATTCAATCTTTGGAAGATTTGTTGAGGGCTTGTGTACTAGAACAAGGAGGATCTTAGGATAGTCACTTGCAATTTATTTAGTTCACTTATAATAAAAGTTTCCATTCTAGTATTGGGATGGCACCGTATGAAGCGTTGTACGTTAGGAGGTGTAGAAATCCATTGTGTTGGTATGATTTGGGCGAGAGTGTTGTACTCGGACCTGAGGTTGTACAAGATACAACTGAAAAGATAAAGACGATCCAAGAGAAAATGAAAGCTGCTCAGAGTCGTCATAAGAGTTATCATGATAAGGGGAGGAAGGATCTCGAGTTTCAAAAAGATGATCATGTGTTTTTTAGATTAACTCCAATAACCGGTGTTGGTAGAGCTTTGAAGTCAAGAAAACTTACGTTGCATTTTGTTGGTCCGTATCAAATATCAGAAAAGATAGGTGAGGTGGCTTATCGAGTTACTTTATCGCCCTCACTCAGGAATCTACACGACGTGCTTCATGTGTCTCAGTTGAGGAAGTACATTCTGGATCCTTCGTATGTGATTCAAATGGATGATGTACAGGTGAGAGATAATCTGATTGTTGAGGCATTACCATTGTGAATAGAAGGTAGGGAAGTGAAGCAATTACGATACAAGGGCATCGCCTTAGTGAAGGTATTGTGGGGTAGACCAGCCGGTGAAAGTTGGACTTGGGAACGCGAGGATTAAATGAAAGAGTCTTATTCGATGTTGTTTTTGTCAGGTAATTTTCGAGGGCGGAAATTCTTTTAAGTTGGGGAGAGTTGTAACACCCTAAAATATAGCTTAATTATTTATTTAATTAATTTAGTGTGAATATATGATTCATTGTGAAGTATTTGATTTATATGATGTTTTAGTGTTTTTATTTGAGTCCTCGTGATGATTTGTGATGTTTCGATGAATATGAAGTATGCTATGATGTTGAGATGAATATAATGTTTAAAATGATGATATGTGTGTTATAATGGGATAAATAGGATTTTTGGTAATTTAGAATAATTAGAATAGTTGGTTAGAATTATTTTAATTAGAAAAATAGAGTAATATTGATGTTAGTAGTGATAAGGTCAAAATAGGCAATTGGGAAGAATAAGTGAGGACAATAGTGGAAGATCATATTAGGGGTCCAAGAGGGAAATTTTTGTATAAGGAATGTTTGGAAGTTAGAATGATCATTTTGTGAAATCTTAACATTTGGAAAAGAGCGTTGTGAAGAGGCAAAGCTAAGGCACGGAGAAGCAAGGGAATCTTGTGATAGAACACCAAGGGAATAATGACTGCTTGTCTTGATGATTATAGGGAACCATCACTGTCTTTTGTTTCGGAAGGACGTCTTTGATGCCACTCATTGTGTACGAAGCGGCAGATTTGACTGAATGCGCCTCTGAATTAACTGAGAAAACTACCCTGCCCCAGGTTATGATTAAGGGTTTTAATTTGTGTGAAAATAAAAACTCCTACTTCTTTGGCTCGAAGGGGTTGACTAGGGATTATCTTCCTTATAACTCCATTGTTTAAGATTTGAAACAACGCCTGTACATCATCAACAAGGTCTATTCAAAAGCATATTGTAGAGATTGTGGTATCGTTTTTGTCATCCTCCCTCTAAAGGCTCGGAGCTTTTGTTCGAGAGTTGAATATCACAAAAAGGAACGGAGTTTAAATATAGTGAATACGAATGAATTGATTCAGAACAGACATATGCAATGCATTGATAAAGTAACAAAGTTTGACATGAATAAATATTCAAACAAACAAAAATTACAAATTGAAAATTCTAATGAACAAAAAGCCCTCTTGTTAGAACTTGTCACTTCAAATGGTGGGCCTTGGAGGATTGACAGAAACATTCCAATTGACCATCTTGTGTGAATTACAATGCTCCTTCATCAATCAAGTCTTGAATTTTGTATTTCAACCTCCAATAGTCGTCAGTATCATGCCCCAGACTGTTACAGTGATATGCGCACCTTGCATCATGATTTTAATTAGGCGAAGAAGTCTTGGGATTCGGATGAGGTCCTATCAACGTAATTAGATTCATCCTTAACAGGTGTTGCAAAGCTTGAGACAACAACATGTTGAGTTTGGTAAACTGCCTTTTGGGCATATTTGGCTTACTCTGATTAACCCGTTGTTTTTGGCGAGGTTGTTGTTGGACCCGTGAGGTAGTAGAAATTTGGAAAGGTCCACTCTTCACCAAACCAAACTCTTGTCTTCTTGGAGGTTGATCAATGACTTGGTCCCCGGCCTCGACTATTTACTTCATACTGTTGTATCTATCTTGATGAAGTTGGTTGATGATGGCTTTCATCTCTTCTTGTCTTCAGGCTAGGCCTTGGATAAGATCCATCTTCCCCAGCATTTGGGTTCTCATTGCACCTACTTCAGCTTGCAGTTGTTCCAGACGTTCGTCCTTATTGTCTTCAGGACTTTTCTTGACCAAGTTCCTAGCGAGGAGTGTTTTCAACTCTTCCTTCCCCTTGGATAGGTTTAGGAATATTTCCCTGAACTGAGCTTCTTGAGTTTGAAGATCTTTGTTGTCTTGTTTGAGATCCATTGCTGAAATAAATAGCGAGAACATGAGATACTTGTGCTGGAAGACCTGTTATGCAATGATATGTATGATATATGTATGCAATGTTTTCAAGGATCTCACGGGGTAAATAAGAAACTGTTAGAATTTGATTGCAGCTTGATTGAAGAAACTTTGTGTCGTTGAGAGTTCTTCTTCAAGAGTCAAGCTCACCATATCGAGTGGATCATAGCCACTGACTCAAGTTATCGTGTTTTGATCTCTAGACGGCATTTTCTAGAGGAAAATAAATTCCCTTGCCCCTTGCTAGACGTTTGGTTCATCATAACCTGCACCACAGGCCCTTGAGATCCTTGAAATGGTTAAGGAAATGCTATGGTATGATGTTATGATGTGTATGTTATGCGTTTAAGCAAAAGTGTGAGGTGATGTGAGCAAGTAAACCCGGTAAGAAATCCAAGTTATTGGATAAGGATTGTAAACAAAACCTGCAAGGAACTCATGTTGTCAGATAATAAAAATGTGCAAGTAGTTCAAGTTGAAAGCACACAAGTCACACAAATAGCCTTAGGTTTAGGCTTGCATGGCTTTTAAGGTAATACCCTCTTGAAGTTTAGTTGGTTCAACATGTCCTAAAAAGTAATCGGGTTCTAGAGGATCTCAATATCACTGACCATCCTTTATCGGTATTGTCGCAGCTCATGCAATCTTTTCTTGCGGCCTAAATATCCCGAAAGTCTGATCTCAATGAGTGTAGCATCGAGTATCAACCAGTTCTCAGCTCTACACCGAGGCCGGATATCTCACTACTTTCTAATGGCCAAGTTGTGCAATTAAAGGTTCTAAGGTCAATTGATGCTTCACGACACCACGCGGCGGCCCCGTACTCTCCCTGATTGACTCAAGGGTTACCGGTACCAACCAAAGTGCCACATCAATGTAGCTACTACTTCAATCGTGCCGGTATACCCCATCATTGTTCCCTCATAGTTTATTGCTACTTACCTAAAAGGTGTTCCCCAGATCCGGGTGTAGGATCAAATAACCTAAACAGTTCCCATAAATATAAAGCAAGTAAGACAATCAGGAGAAAGCAATTAAATATGACCTAGATCCTAAGGTTTACCCCACTTTTATAATTCCTCAGCAGAGTCGCCAGTTCTGTGATACGGTGGCAGAACCGACTGTTTTTACTGGTTTGCGTTTTGCGCTTTTTGTTTGCAAAATGTCGCGGTAAGCAAGAGTCACCACCAACTTTTATTTTATCCAACAAAGGAAAAGGAAAAAGAACAAAAAAAACCTTTTTCGAGATATTTCTGAGTACGGGGGTAGATTATAGAAAGGGAAGGTGTTAGCACCCTTTCTATCCATGGTTCTCCATGGGCTCTTAGGTACTTGCTCATTTTGAAATTGCTTGTGTGTGCTTTGCTTTGAAAAGTTTTGTTTTACTTCGTTTTAACCCTTGTTTCTGTCCTCAAGAGTGTGACGAAGTTGTTTTGAAAATTGTTTTTGAAAAGTGTTTGTGTGAAAAGTTTTATTTTGAGCAAGTACCTACTAGCATCTACCTACTCGAAAGAAGATCGTTTATGTTCTATTTCCTTTAGACAGCGCTATCCCACTATTAAGGAGTAGGTAGCACCGTTGTTGGAGTTTGTAAGGGACATTCGAAAGGGACAAGTACAATCACTAAAGCAATAGTTAGAAAACTTTAGTAATAACCCTAGAGTCTTAAGATCTTTCTGAGGCAACGTTTCCGAGGCAACATTTCCGAGTCAACATTTCCGAGGCAACATTCGAATGGGACAATTTGATCTCTTTAGACTGGAGGGAAACCACTAAAATCTCCTATGCTTAATGATTGTTTACCGAAGGCAACCGAAGTGAGGTAAACCCTAGGAGTGAACATGTGCGAGTGATTTGTTTCAGTTATTTTAAACTTTGCACATTAGGGTTTTCTAACTGTTTTAATTTTCATGCATTCTTGCC
This sequence comes from Vicia faba, assembly GCA_948472305.1. Classification (NCBI taxonomy): domain Eukaryota; kingdom Viridiplantae; phylum Streptophyta; class Magnoliopsida; order Fabales; family Fabaceae; genus Vicia; species Vicia faba. The sequence continues at coordinate 512,623,103 of OX451738.1, read as the reverse complement.
ATAAAATCCTATTAGCCATGCATCTAGACAGTTAAAGATTGCGGAAATTAAAAGTGCGAGGAAGTAAAACCTAGCTATTACAAGGCTTCGGGGAGGGGGATTAATTACATAACCAAAAATCTGGGATTTAAAGCAAGAAATAAAACCCTAATTTAACTATTATAAACCCTGAACAGTTACAAAAATAATGGAAAAAAAACAATTAACAAGCGTGTGGCAAATTAAATACGAGAACGGTAATTAATAACTGAAAATCCTAATTGAGAGAAAGAAATTTTTGTTCTTGTGAATTTTTATTTGAGAAAACATTTAATTTCAAATTAATTAAACCTAATTTCTAATTGTTTTTAAATTATGAAAGAAATTAAATTAACCTAATTTCCTAATTAAATTAAATAATTTATTATTAAAAAAAGCTTTTTTGTATTTTTGTGATTTGTTGGTTTTATGATTAATTAAAAAAACAATTAATTTTTTGGTGAAAAATAAATAAACAAAAATAATTAAAACAAAAGAAATAAATAAAGAAGAGAAAAAGAATAGGCCTGGAGTGATGAAGCAAACTGGGGGTGCATGCTGAACTTCTGAACCCCAGAAGGATGGCCCAGAGTCTGGCGCCTGATCCCATGAGACCATCTTCTGGGGGGCTCATGGTGGACCTGCATATGCTGGCGTTGGATCTGGCTGGAGATGGATCCAGAGGATGAGATCGGAGGGCACGTGATGATCCTCAGAAGGTGAGGTGTGCTGGATCTGGCTGGAGATGGATCCAGAGGATGATGATCCTCAGAAGGTGAGGTGTGTTGGATCTGGATGGAGATGGATCCAGAGGATGATGATCCTCAGAAGGTGAGGTGTGTTGGATCTGGCTGGAGATGGATCCAGAGGATGATGATCCTCAGAAGGTGAGGTGTGCTGGAACTGGCTGGAGGTGGATCCAGAGGATGATGGTCCTCAGAAGGTGAGGTGTGCTGGACCTGGTGAAAATAATGGAGAAAATGCCAAAAGCTCACGCCTGGGATCGAACCCAGGACATGAGCTTCATACCTCCTTCCTCTGACCAACTGCGCTGGAATTATTAGTTGTAAACATAATAAACAAATAAAAACAAAATCCAAATCAAGTGTCCTGCCAGAAAAAATGCGCGAAATTTGAATGGGCCAGTCACACCTTGCCACGCTATTGTCTTCTTCGCTGGGACTGTTGTCTTAGGTAACAACTTTTACCTACGGATTTTGGCCATGGCTATAACCCTGTGCATCTCAACAATCATGTACAGGCAAGATAAATTAAATTGGTGACCATGAATCAACTGGGCTTGACGCCCTAATCATCATGGTACCCATCATTAGGCCTAATTTTGCTTAAATCACAAAACCCCAAATTAAAACACGAAACCCTAGCAATGGAAAAAGCTTATTCCTGCACTGTAACTTAAATCAAACTATCCAGAAACATTGCAAACATGATGATGAACACAAATATATAGGCAAAATACATTTATAATGCGTAAATCATAGAAATCGAATTTAAGTTCTTAGTGAAAACCGTGATGCTCTTGGGGACGATTTCTGGATGCTCTGAGACTTGCCAATGATGTTGTTAGCTTCCTGGGATGTCCTGGAATAGATTGGAATCTTTAAATCTCCGTGAGGATTGCTCTAGGGTGGATTTTGATCTCACACTTTTTGTCCAAAATTTCAATTTCCCTCTTGCTGTTTCACGCCTCCAATCCTCTTGTTTTTGATCTGGAATTGATGTGTATATGTAGGAGACTGAATTAGGTTAACAAAATTGACATGAATCTTGAGAAATAATGGAGATTTGATTTGATTTGCTTCATGTATGATTTCTTTCCAAAACTTGCTTTAATCTAATCTTTTTCAACCCTAATGAACCTTGCACGAATTGGCTGGCATGCTAGCTTTATATGGACTCAAAATGTGCAAAAAAATTCCAAGATTTGATTTGTTTTCATTATTTTACCATTTAATTTGATTTATTTAGATTTAAATGAATAAAAAATCAAAATAAATGATAAAAGTAATAAAATAATAGGTGGAAAAGCTTAGGGGTCGTGGGTCCTATTAGAAACATGTTTCAAGCAAGATAACATGGGCCCCTTTGGAAAAAATGTGAATTTGATCAATGTTGACTTTTGACAATTTTCCAAAACTTTCCAACTTTGAAAATGCACAACTTTCTCAATTTTGACCCTAGGAGGGTGTTCTTGGACTTTTTAGAAAGCTTAGGATGTCCCCTAAGCAACCCTTTTGGTCTCATCTCAATTGGATCTTCCATGTTCATGTATGAAGCTTTAACCCAAAAGGTGTTTTTGTTGACTTTTCAAAAGGACCTATAATGTCAAGATTCATATCTTTTTGTGAGTGCATATTTTGAACTTGTGAGCTGAAGATGAATTGTAAGGAATTGTATCCTCTTCAAAATGAGCTTTGGATGGAAACTTTCTGATAAAGTATGAAGAAGTTATGCTTGGTCAAAGTTGGGTTGACTTTTCCTGTAAAACCCTAATTTAGCAACTTTTGGGTTTTGATGAATTTGGAGCATCCCTTGAGGAATCATGATCAACCTTGATCAAATGATGGAAATTACTTCAAAATTTTGATGTTGACCAACAATCTTAAGGTTTTACTGTATGTGGGCCACGGTTTACTTTTGACCTAGTACAATTGATTTTCAAGCATTTGAGCAATTGACTGAGTAAGCTTCTTCTGCAAGGCATGAAACTTGACATGTAGGGTCTTGAGAACATATTAAGACCATGGAGAGAATATGAGACCTTTGTAGTTCACACATCTTGATGAAAAAGGAAACCCTAATTTTGAGGTGCACTGCCTTAGGAGAGAGTTTGTCTGGTTAACTCTTGGACTTCCTTGAGCAACTTGGGGACCTCAATTGTCATTTGTTGAGTAAAATGAGAGGGAAAATTTTGAGGTACAACAGATTGTGACTGTTTTGGTGCAAAATCTCAAGAATTTAGACTGGTTTTTATGCAGAAAATTGCAACAGGAAAACCTTGTTCATGCAGAATTTCTGGGTGATGGGATGTGTTGTTAGACGATGGTGGTGTCGCGTGGTTGTCGCCAGGAGAAACGTGAAGCGATGAAGGGAAAAGAAGAGGAATGTTATTGGAGTGTTTCGCTCACACTGTTGTTGGGCGAAGCAGATCCAAAGGGTGTGTCACCAAACAATGGAGGTGGTGTCACCGGGCGATGGTGTCCAGAATGGAGATATTGTGTTATCGCTCCCACATCACCGGACATGCTGCTGGCAACAGATGGTAGTAGGATTTTTCAAAGAGCCGTAACTTGAGTTTTAGAGCTTGGTTTGAGGTGTCGCTCAAGATGTTGGATAGCTAACACAATTAACTTTAGTTAGATGGAATAAAAATAGAAATAAGAAGTATATTCTCAATACCTAATCTAGTATTAAGTTAGGCTTCCCGTGTTAGATTACCATGATGTTTTGTTTATTATGATGATATGATGATGTTATAATGAAGTTTGGATTATTATGATTATATGATGATGTTATAATGATGTTTGGTTTATTATGATAATATGATAATGTTATAATGAAGTTTTGTTAATTATGATGATATGATGATGTTGTGATGAATTCATGAATGATGATACGATTTGACTAGTCGTGGTCGTATTTATTATGTTGTTATTCATCATGGATTCATGGCATAGTTTAGGACTCCGGTTCAGTGATGTTGATTAGACTTCGGTCCATTGAAGATGATAGGACAATAGTCCAGTGAAGGCATCAATCCCATAGTGTGGATTGAGTACAAAATTGTGAAGTGCTCTGGTTCCAAGTGAGAATGATCCTATTGGTTGGGATCTTTAGAGATAATGATGACTGAGTCATCAATTAAGTTTTGGTACCACATGCATGAGTCTGCGATGTTGCATTCCATTATAAGTGACATTGCATATTGATGTGAATAAACAATGTTTGTTGATATATGGTGTTTTGATGATACGTTGTTATGTATAGATGATGTTGTGAAGGTATGAGTATAATATGAGGTTCTGATGATGTGTGATGCCTTGCCTAAGTGCATGTCTACTATATTTTTTCCTTATGTCTTTTATAATAATTATTGAAATTCTGGCTATCAGATCTCGAATTTCCTACGAGATGTTGAGACACCGGATCCGACTTCACACCCAACAGCTAGATGTATAAACAAAAATAGCAGCACTGAAAGTAAATAACACATGATATGTTTACCTAGTTCCGAACAACTTTCCTACTCTGGGGGATACCAAGCCAGGGATGAAATTAACTAAATAGCATCAATTTGTAGACCTTACAGCAAACCTCCAGTTTACAGTCTATGCACTTAATCACTACACATTGCTTAACTTCTACGTAAGACACACCTATGTATGAGGCCCTCCTTAAATCCCTCTTCAATTACACTCAAATTGGAGCAAACTCTAAACACAAGTAGAGAACAAAAACAGCCAGAAGCTATACTTCCAAAACACGCAAGACTCGATGCTTAAAAGATTATGAGAATTGACACACAATATGTTCAATGCTTAAAATCTTTTGAACATCTAATAGGAAACTTACAACCCAACAATAAGATTCTAAAAACCCTAACATAAATACATTTGTAAGTTCCATTAAATACTAGGTATACACCAGTCTATTTATAACTTTATTCTAGACTGGGTTAGGCTTCAAAACTGCAGCAGTAAGGCTACACAAAGTCTGCAAAAATTCCTCCAAGAAAATAGGTCTTCAATCATTAGTTTCCTAATAAGCCTCCATATTTAGAAACTAATCAAATCTTCGAAAACCAATCAAAGAATATTCTGAATTATCAATCTTGGACGCCACATAAGCTAACTGAATATTCCGTGAATATTTAATAGATATAAATCAACTGATTCACACTGTTAGCTTGCTGCAGACGCGATGTCCTATCTCCTTGTTAGGACATCTTACTCGACATGTTGAAATAGAATGTTCAAACATCTTGTTCAACATGTTGCTGCTAAGATGGTTTTATCAAAATGTAAGCAACCCATAATTTCAGAGAAATAACAATCTCCCCCTTTGGCACATTTTGGCTAAAATACTTAAACAACCCTTACACCAAAAAAAAACTTGAAAATAAATCAAACATGCACATCATAGGTACGAAAGTGTAAAAATGCACATGCAAGGTTAGCAGCACAGAAAAAAGCCACACACACATAGTAGGTAGTTAGTTGATCTACTAACTTAGTTGCACCAAAAATAGAGAACACTTAAGTTCTCCCACCATGATGTCACACCATGATGTCAAGACATCATATCTGACATCTCTTCAAACACAAGCATGAACTCCCCCTCAAAACCTTCTATCACAAATAGAGAATCGGAAAATTCTCCCCCTCAGTAAGTGCCAGCTTCAGCACCCTCAATATCATACTACTCCCCCATTGTAGCCACAATGTGACAAAGGTAAGCAGTCAATATTAGCAAAACAATTTAAGAACCTAAAGTTATAGAGTCGGGGTGCAAAAATTCAAAAATATCCTAGGCATTTTGCCCTAACATGATCATAAACCAAAGTAAACAGGATCATAAGACAAATCCAAGCAAAATCCCATGACCAGTTGTCATGCATAAACATCTTATTTTTCCTCAAAAGCACTGGAAGAATGTTCATTAGGTGTAGCACCATACTTAGCCACCTCAACACAAGTTGTAGAACCAACAATAATTGCTATAACTCTTCATAGACACAGATCCCAAGTCTCCTCCTTAAGTTCTCGAATTGAGCAACATCAATAGCTTTTGTAAACATATCAGCAAGTTGATTCTCAGTTTTGACATGCTCAAGTTTAATGATTTTGTCCTCCACAAGTTCTCTAATGAAGTGATGTCTGATGTCAATGTGCTTGGTCCTACTATGTTGAATAGGATTTTTGGAAATATTTATAGCACTCAAATTGTCGCAAAACAATGTCATAGCATTTTCAGACATAATTTGCTTCATCCATACCAGTTGAGAGCAATTGCTTCCTGCTACAATGTACTCAGCTTCAGCAGTAGAAAGAGAAACAAAAATTTTCTTTTTACTGAACCAAGAGATCAAGTTTTTCCCATAAAGAAACATCCTCCAGAGGTACTCTTCCTATCATCAGCACTTCCATCTCAATCAGCTTCACAAAATCCCACCAATGAAGAATTTGTATCATGGGAGTACAGCATACCATAGTCACATGTTCCATTCACATACTTCATAATCCTCTTTACTTGATTAATGTGACTTACCTTAGGTTATGCTTGATATCTTGCACATACTCCAATAGCAAATGTGATGTTTGGTCTACTAGCAGTAAGATATAGAAGGTTGCTAATCATGCCTTTATACAGACTTTAATCAACACTAACTCCTTTTTAATTTTTGGTTAGCTTTAGGTGGGTAGGATTTGGAGTTATTTTATGGATGGAGTTTTCCAACCCAAACTTCTTTACAATATTTCTGACATATTTGCTCTGACAGAGGCATATGGAGTCTTCTATCTGCTTGACTTATAATCCAAGGAAGTAAGTCAGTTCACCTACCAAGCTCATCTCAAATTTAGATTGCATCTGTCTAATAAAATGTTGGACCATGTCATTCGACATTCATCCAAAAACGATGTCATCCATATAGATCTGAGCTATCAACAACTTTTTAGCTTCATCTTTGACAAAGAGAGTCTTGTCAATTCCACCCTTTCTGTATCCACGAGTGACTAGAAATTCAATCAATCTTTCATACCAAGCTCTTGGAGCTTGTTTCAGTCTGTACAGGGCCTTCTTCAATCTAAACACATGATTTGGAAAAGAAGGATCAACAAATCCTTTCGGTTGCTCAACATAAACTTTGTCATTCAAGTACCCATTTAGAAAGGCACTCTTAACATCCATTTGATACAGACCTGAGGTGACAAGCTACACCAAGCAACAATCTAATAGACTCTAAGCGAGCCACTGTAGCAAATTTTTCATCAAAGTTTATTCCCTCAATTTGAGTGTACCCCTGAGCAACCAGTATGGCTTTATTTCTGATGACACCACCTTGTTCATCAGTCTTGTTCTTGTACACCCATTTTGTACCAATGATATTCACACCTTTAGGTCTTGATACCAAATGCCAAACTTCATTTCTTTTGAACTGACCAAGCTCATCTTGCATAGAATTGATCCAAATTTCATCATTCAAAGATTCTCTCACATTTTTAGGCTCAATCTTTTACACTAAACAAGCATTTGATACAACTTTCCTTCATCTGGTAACTATCCCCTTGTCTAGGATTTCTTATTACCAATTTCTTAGGATGATCCTTTTGAATTCTGAGAGAGTGTCCTTTGTCAGTTATTTGAGGTTCTTCAACTTCAGTGCCAGCACTTGGACTTGCAACACGTGTGGAAGATGTTGTGACATTTTCTTAGGCAATTTCACCTCATGTAGAAATAGTTACCTCAACTTCTTCTGGGACATCATCTTCTTCAGTTGAGTCGCCAACAATAAAATTTGAAGACTCCATCATTACCTTGGTTCTGGAGTTGAATACTCTATATGATTTACTGTTAGTAGAGTATCCCAGAAAAATTCTTTCATCGCTCTTGGCATCCAACTTCCTTCTTGGCTCACGATCAGCCAGAATATAACATTTACTTCCAAAGGTATGGAAGTACTTGGCAGTTGGATTTTTCCTCTACATAATTCATACAAAGTAATTAAAGTTCCAGTTTTGATTGTTACTCTATTGTGAATATAGCAAGCAGTGTTCATGGCTTCAGCCCAAAAGTGAAGGGGTAATTTCTTCGGATGAATCATTACTCTTGCACATTCTTGAATAATCATGTTCTTTTGTTCAACCACACCATTTTGTTGAGGAATGATGGGTGAGGAAAACTCATGACTAATCCTCTCATAAGCACATAACTCTTCAAATTTAGTGTTCTCAAATTCCTTCTCATGGTCACTTCTAATTCTGAAAACACCACAACCTTTTTCTCTTTGAATGTTGTGACATAGTTCCTTGAATACTTCAAATACCTCTAATTTCTCTTTGATGAACTTCACCCAAGTGAGTCTCGAGTAGTCATCAACCACAACATAGGCATATCTTTTGCCTCCAAGACTTTCAACATGCATAGGCCTCATTAACTCCATGTGAAGGAGTTCTAGAACTCTTGAGGTAGCAAGATGTTGAATCTTCTTATAGGACATCCTTGTCTGCTTCCCAATTTGAGATTCTCCACAAATTTTCTCTTCATCAACCTTTAGTTTGGGAATATACCTGATATCTTTCTTTGATAGGATCTTCTTTATGCCCTTCAGATGTAGGTATCTGAGCTTTTGATGCCATATGCTTACTTCATCATCTTTTGACAATAAGAATGTTGATGGATATTCTGGAGAATTCCATAGGTAGCAGTTGTCACTTGACCTGGTTCCCGACATAACCACTTCATTCTTATCATTTTTAATCAGGCATCCAGATTGAGTAAAGTTAACTATGATACCTTGATCACAGAGTTGATTGATACTTATCAGACTTGCTGCTAGCTCTTTTACAAACAACACAATATCTAGACTAGGTTGTTCAACATAATCCACCTTTCCCACACCTTTGAGTTCACTCTTTGACCCATCTCCGAAGGTGACATAGCTAGTGGCACTTGGTTTGATGTCCACTAAAAGTCTCTTAACTCTATCCATGTGTCTGGAGTAACCACTATCAAAATACTAGTCTTCTCTAGTTGAAGCTTTGAGAGAAGTGTAAGTTATGATTCCATGTGATTCATGGTGAAAAGCTCCTCTTGACATTGCCTTAGAGTTATCATCTTTCCTTCTGTAAGGGAATCTATGGATGGGATAGCCATACATTTGGTAGCAGGAGGATTTCATATGACCAAGAAATCTATAATGGCGACATCTCTATGGCTGATACATGATACTATGATATCTTCCCTGATGTCTTGGCTGATGTAGGACATGTGCCTTGACATCTTTGGTTCTTGTTTCAACTTTTGAGGAACAACCTCCACAACTTGTTGTGGTTCCTCTCATCATGATCATTGTACCCTGGCCTTTCATATTTTCAGTCTGAAGGATCTCATTCAGCATAGTAGTGCCATTGTTTAGCATTCTCACAGATTTGGTCATATTGTCAAACTTTGATTTTTGCAATATTACGTCCTCTCTAAGATTTGTAATGATATATAGGTGCTCTTTTTTTTTCTGCCTCAAGTTTAGAAATAAGTATCTTTTGCTCCATAATTCTTTGAACCATTCTCACATTTTAGGCACATATTTGTGAATCCAGTAGCCAGCTCACTCACCGTGAGTTCGCCAACATATGAATCTTTATCAGAAGTACAGGATTCTTGATAAGATCCATAAATTCCAGTCATGGCAGTCTATCAGACCTGCTTAGCTGAGTCTTCCTCATGATCATTTTCAGATTTTTCTATCAGACCATGATACAGACAAAAACTTTCTTTGCTTTTTGAGATAGGTAAAACATTCAGTTCTTATGTGTCCATATCCCTCACATTCATGACACTGAACACATTTCTCTTGGTTTGGCTTTTCTTCAAATCTTAGCTTTCTTCCCAGGTCCTGGTTTTTGTTGATGTCGTATGCCATGTTCTTAGAACCCAACCTGGACTTCCTCAACACTCTGCTAAATTATCTTCCCAACAATACGAGATCCTCAAAGATTCCTTATGATTTCATGTTTCCTTTATCCTCTGGGTCTTCAGCATTAGAAGCAAAAGCTATGCTCTTCTTCTTTTCAGACTTTTCATTGATATAAGACTCAAAAGTTTTAAGAGAACTTACAAGCTCATCAATTGTCATGGTGCTTAAATCTTGGAATTCTTCAATAGCAATCACCATCATGTCAAATCTCTTGGGAAGAGATCTAAGCATCTTCCTTACTAGCTTATCCTCTGATATCTTCTCTCCCAGGTCTTCTAATTTATTAGCAATATCTAGAACAATCATGTGAAAGTCATGGATACTTTCATCCTGATTCATCTTCAAATTCTCAAATTTGGAGGAGAGAAGCTGAAGCTTTGCCAATTTAACCTTAGGATTTCCTTCATGAATTTTCTCCAGGGTTTCCCATGCAAGTTTTGCATGATTACAATTATTTATCAACTTGAAAATATTTTTATCAACTCCATTGAATATGGTGTTCGATACTTTGGAGTTTCCTTGGGATAACGCCTCATCATTATCATCCCAGTCTTCTTCAGGCTTCAGCACATCAGTGAGTTTCTCTGTTGCATCCACAACCTTTAGTGGATCCCAACCTTTGACAACATTTCTCCAAGCCTTGTCACTAAAGGTCTTTATGAAGGTTTCCATACAAGGTTTCCAACTATCATAGTTGGTACCAACCAGAATCAATACTTTAACCATAGTTCTTCCATCCTTGTCCATTGCACCAAAAAGTATCTTCCCTGAATCTCACCCAGAGTCAGAGCAGGATGCCTGCTCTCATACTAAGCAAAATTCTGGCTATTAGATCTTGGATGTCCTTCGTTATATAGAAACACCGGATCCGGCTTCACACACAATAGCAAGATGTATAAACAAAAATAGCAGTGCTGAAAGTAAATAACACAAGATATGTTTACCCAGTTTGGAACAACCTTCCTACTCTAGGGGCTAGCAAGCCAGGGATGAAATCAACTAGATAGTATTAATTTGCAGACCTTACAGCAAACCTCCAGTTTACAGTCTGTGCACTTAATCACTACCCTTTGTGTAACTTCTACCTAAGACACACCTAAGTATGAGGCCCTCCTTAAATCCCTCTTCAATTACACTCAGCAATTGGAGAAAACTGTAAACACAAGTAGATAACAAAAACAATCAGAAGCTATACTTCCAAAACACGCAAGACTCAATTCTTAAAATCTTATGAGAATTGATACACAATATATCCAATGCTTAAAATCTTTTGAACATCTAACAGGAAACTTACAACCCAACAATAAGGATTCTAAAAATCCTAACACAAATACATCCATAAGTTCCACCTAATACTAGGTATACATCAGTCTATTTATAACTTTATTCTAGAATGGGTTGGGCTTCAAACCCGCAATAGTGAGGCTGCACAAAATCTGCAAAAACTCTTCTAAACAAATAGGTCTTCAATCATTAGTTTCCTAATAAATCTCTATATTTAGAAACTAATAAAATATTCAAAAACTAATCATATAATATTCTGAATTATCAATATTGGATGCCACATAAGCTATCTGAATATTACCTGAATATTCAATAGCTACAAATCAGCTGATTCACACTGTCAGCTTGCTGCAGGCGCGGTGTCCTATCTCCTTGTTGGGACATCTTACTCGACATGTTGAAATAGAATGTTGAAACATCTTATTCAACATGTTGCTGCTAAAATGGTTTTACAAAAATGTAATCCAACCATAATTTCAGAGAAATAAAAATTATGATTTACTCACCCTTTCTGCTTGGAAATGTTGCCTTTATACGTGAGTAACTTGCAAGTAATCAGGATTAGCCCGTCGAAGCATCAAAGAATAGCTTCTAAGTGTGTTTATTTTTTTTCCATTGAGTAGAGTAGGTCTTTCTCTGATATGTATCATCGGGGATGGGGTCGTTTTAATTATGAACTTATGTTCTTTGTTTTGTTTATAAGATGTTGGGTTATCTTTCGTGGTGCTCGAGTTATTTTGAAATATAATTATGAATCATGAAGTATGATGAAGTTTTATGAATTATTATAATATTGTGTCTTTTAACAATGAATTCCACTACGAGAAGTATGAATATGTCTATTAATTTCTATCCATGAAGGATTTGTCCTAAATAATTTTGAAAATCGTGTTACGGAGCAGGACTATGTTTTGTATGAAATTTACATGAAGATGTTACGCCCTTTTGTGGTTTCAATTGGTTTTATTTTCGTAAGAATACATGAGAAATATATGTGGGTTTAGAATGGTGTTACAGAAGTCGCCAATTTTTTTATAGTGGTAAAATGTTGAGACTAAGTCATTGATTAACTTAACTCATAAAGTGAAAATCGCCACCACACTTTATTTTATCCAAAGGAAAGGAGAAAAGAATGAATAAAACTCAAATTAGAAAGAGATCAAGGTAAGGTGGTTGGTCATGCAAAGGAAAGGTATTAGCACTCTAAACATCTACGGTACTCCGCAGTAACTTCTTTGAAAATCTATGTATTTTGGCTATAAAGAAATATTTACAAAAAAAATTGTGGAGAAGAGAAATGAAGTATTTTTTTTACAATTTTTTATTTGATAAAGATTTCAATGAGCTCTAGGCTTACATACCAACAATGTGCAATGTTGAAATCAAAACCCATGTAGTTTGGGTAAAAAAGACCAAAATTGGTATGTTGGTTAATTTTAAAGAAAAGATTTTAAAGATGAAAAGAAGTAATGTCATGGATAAGGTTGATTGATGACTTTATTAAGAAAAGAATTTTTAAAATGCATGGACTTAAGTCCAATTTTTTTTATGAAAGTGGTTCAAGTTAGAAAACAAGAATGCTTTAAAAAAGGAAGACAATTTTGAAAATTAAAGAAGATTGGAGAAGATGAAGAGACTATCCTAAAGCATAAAGTAAAAGCTAAGGTAAGGAAGATTATAACCAAACAAGAAGCCAACACTTGACATAATGAAGTCAATATAGAATTCTCATCCTTTGGATTAAAAGCCACAAGTACCAAATAGACCAAGAGCATACCAATCACCATGTGTAAATAAATCACAAACAAGGAAGTATCAAAGAAACCCAAGGTTTTAAAGCCCAATACAAGGTCTTCAATATTGAGCCATGTGCCATATAGATTACTTAAGATCAACATAACAGTACCTGCACACAAAATATTTCCCAATAAGCAGAATAACAACAAGTAAACAAAGTTCAAAGGTTTCAGAGTCTCCAAGTATCAAGGCTTCTAATCCTAAGTCCAAGAGATCTATAGCTCCAATATGCCAAGGATAGTAACCAATAGTCCATAAAGAGCATTAAGTCTTTTAATGTTCAAGTTGATTATTAATTGTCTTAAAAAAGGAAAATAAAGGCTCAAATAAGCAAAGATAAAATGACATAAAGATAAATGCTCAAATGAGAAAAAGGCAAATAGCATGAGATGTAAATGCTAAAGATAAAAGGTACATAAAAGTAAAGACATAAAATAAATGCCTAAAGTAAAGTAATGAAGTAAAGTTAATTGTTAATGAGTTAGAAGTTAATGGTTAATGGTCAAATGCATGACCAATGATGATTGAATGATGAAATTGGACCAAGAAAAATGAAAACTCATTAGAGGATTGATAAGATCAAAACTTCCTAACAACAAGTTTCAAAGTTATTGGACCCAAGATAATAAATTCAACCATACTTGGACATTTAAACATAAAGTTTGTGCCACTAATGATCATTTAAAGAAAAAAAAATAAGAAGAAGGGGATGAAGGAGCTGAATTCCATAATAAATGATCAATGAAGATTCAAGATTGAACTTAGGTCAAAGTTGATGAAGACTTGTTAGAGGATTGATAGAATCAAAGCCTCCTAACAACAAGTTTCAAAGTTTTGAACCATATCCCAATAATCAATCATACTTGGTCCTTCAAACATGAAGTTTGGGCCACTAATGGTCATTTAAAGGAAAAAAAAAGAAAGTGATGAGGTAGAATGTCATAGTGTGTAATAACCTATTTGAAATTTAGAGTCGTCACTCTTAATTTTTATCTTTAAGAAGGGAATATAAAGGATAAACCTAATTTTATCAAAGAATCTAAGTTGTTGGACTCGTTCTTAGACGAAGGGAAGGTGTTAGGTACCCCTCATCTACCTTGTTCACAAGGATACTATGGTTTAGAATTATGGCTTAGGAAATAGGATTTTTATTTTTATTAGGGGAACTCGCCACGATTTTAGTTGTATACCTACGTATCCTCTTATGAGGAATCAGAATCCCAATTCATAGTTCACAGTTGGTTGGTGTTTTTTATGGATTACAAAGATATTTTGAATTTCCCTTGAACCAAGCCCGTGTGTGAGAATAGCGGAGTTGTTAGACAAAGTTCACAATCGATTTAAAGTATCCTCATAATCCTTTTTAAAATAGTTTTGAATTAATTAAGTTTAAAAAAAATGATTTGGTGTTGGTTAGGTATTTTTTAAATATATTAATAAATAAATAAAATTTTAATGCATGACAAAAATAATTTCAATGCAATTTCTAAAAGTAATTATGGGTTAAAAAATAAATATTTGAATTTTATAAAATAATTTCAGAATTTATAAATATATTAAATATAAAGTTATAATAATAATAATAATAATATAAATAAAATAATAAAATAATTTTAATAAAAACACATGGGGCATATTTTATTTGAGTTAAGAAAAACGAGGGGTGTAAAAAGTAGGGCCCTGAATTCAGATATTGAATTCAGGCCTAGATCACAAGGGGTGTGGTTTTGAACTGGGTAGCAAAAATGGGGGTACATGAAGTAAAGGCCCAAGTCCAGATATTGGACTTGGCCCAGAACATGTGGAGGGTGTTTTTTCCTTAACGTGATAGCAAAATAAAAAACAGGGGCGTTATTAGAGATGGGCCAGGCCCAAGATTTACGCATGTTTGGGAGATCTGTTTGGCTTGTGTGTGGGCGAGTGCGCACACTTATGATGGGCGCGCGATTATGGAACATTGGATTGTAATCAAAGGATGTATAGCAAGGGATTATAATTAGTGTGTATGGTAGTGCAAGTACAGAATTACGAAGGAGTTTATAAAAGCACGTTTCCGGGCATCAGGCTCATTTTTCCCTTTCTTTCTCTTTTTACCCAAAACAACAAAAAATATTTTGTTATTTCTAGAGAGAGAGGCTCTGCCTTCTCTCTAGAATTCCGCCGTGCCAGAAATCGCCCATCCCATAGCACCACTAGCCAGAAATCGATTATGTCGACGACTGCATCTGGGCGCCACCGCCTGCCTTCAAACATTCATCCCAGCCACCGTGAATCTTCATCTGGGTTCATGATGAACCCTAACCAACCAAAACCCAAAAATCTTCAACAACGATGAACCCTAACCCTAGCCTTAAGAATCCTAACCCTAGTCTGATAAACCCTAACCTAACCCTAAATTTCCAGAATTTCAAACCAAACACACAAATCTTAGATTTAGAAAAAATCTTAAGCTAAGTATTAGGCTTACCTCTTTGCGGTGATTCTGGTCATATTTAATTCCTTTCTGGTTTTCCAATTCCTCTTGTAATCTCCTTCTTCTTTCATTTTGTTTGATAGGTGCGATGATGATGGCATGAAGGTGACGATGGCGCAACACAGATCTAGGGTTTCAGAAGTTGCAAACCCAGATCTCAAGCAAGAAGATTGATGCGCTGCCTCTAATTTTTCTCTTCTTCTTTTGTCTATTTTCCTCTCTCCTTTAGAATTTTTTAGGTTTATTTATATTCTTAAGTTTTAGATTAATTAGGAAAATATAATGATTTGCAGTTACAATTTAGATTTTGTTAAAAATCAGCTTAGGATCTGATTGAATCTTGATTGCAATTGACTCTCCCTATGTATAAGATTAGGGTTTGTAGTATTTATAATGTATCTGGACAATTGTACTTGTAATATCCAGTTTTGTCCTTTCGCAAGATTTGATTCAAATTTGTTTTTTTAGAAAGATTTGATTTTGTATTAAAGATTTGGATGATTCTGTTTTAGCTTACAACTGTGTTTTTTCTTCTTATGAATCTTTACAGCGAATGTTTGTAGGCTTGGGTTACTTAGTGTAGCGGATGAAGAAGAACAATAGGGCGCCGCTGGGACTAATTAGGGTTTCCAAAACCCTTTTTGTTTTAATTTTGACTTTTAGTCAATTCGTGTAAAAAATAATATTTAAAAAAAATTAATAATAATGATAATTATGTAAATAATAGCATTAATAATCACACCAATAATTATAATGATGATATATAAAAACAAAAGTGGTCTCAAGAAGAATAATGGGCCACCAACCTTAATAATTCTCCAAAAAAGCTCAAAAACAATAAAATTAGCTAAAAAGTGATATGGGCTTATTTGACAAAAATGAACCCCTCCTATTGAAAGAACAAACATTGGACCATCGATTTCAAAAGATAAAAAACACCCCCTATTGTTTATTCTAAACGGGCCTGACAGCATTGTAATGGGCCACGCACACACCCTATTTTTAAATGGGCTGAAAAATATCCAACAAATACACCTCACTTCTTAATTGTAAGAACCAACTTAATGGGCCATCAGATTTTGATTGTCCATCCTGAAATAATGCACCCCCCTTTATAACTTAAACCCCACAATAATTTGACAAAAATCTAAACCTTTATAAAAGTGATAACTTTAATAGGGAATAAATTTTTAGAAATCTATAGGGAAATTTTGGGATATGACAGTTGCCCCTATTTAATTACTCTTCGATTAAATAGTGCGAGAATACGTAAGTGTTGCATATTTGAATCTAAGGTTTATTAAATAATGGAAGACCCCGAAATGTGTCCGAATGATTATAAGGATACATTGTACATTGTTCCCAAGAGTATGGAAAATAGGCATAGATGATGATGTATCATCTTACCAGAGTTTGAACAAAAAAGCTTTGATTTGACTTAGATATGACGACACAGATAACTCGTCAATATCAAAAAGAGATCATGGATCTTCGGGTATTTACTGTAACCTAGGAGGTAAATAACACAAGTTTTAAAGTTGACTTACTAACACTTTGAGATTACTATAGTAAGTTTATAGTGCAAATTTTGTCTATTCATCACAACCTAAGGGATGAATAAAACAAAGTTTGATAACACATTGCCGCATGGATACTGATGCAATGAGTTATGCAGATTTCGTTATGTTTACCACAATCTAGAGAGTAAACAGTACGAGGATGAACATGTGCATTTATCACGGCCTAGGGGATAAAATACAACTGGGATATGCTTAGTTATTCATCACGACCTATGGGATGAATAGTATAACCCTGAAAATATGCATACCTATCAAACCTAGGGAATGAGTATTTAAAGAATGTGTGTGTTTACCACGACCTAGAGGATAAACGGCACGAGGATAGATTCACGTATTCATTACAACCTAGGGAACGAATAATATGAACTTGATAATTCGCACTCCTACCACAACCTAGGGGATAGGTGATTGAACAGTTTTGTGTGTTTATCATATCACGAGAATAGTCTTACATATTTATCATGACCTAGAGGATAAATAACATAATCCTGAGAATTCAAATATCTACCGCAACCTAGAGGGTAGATAATTGAAAAGTGTTTTGATGATCGAATCTTGGATAACTAGATCAAAGATAAGATCATAGTTTTATCGGTTGTGTCTGTTCTCAACCAAGGTATTTGTTTGTTTTGATAATATAACAAAGGGCCCCGAGATATTTCATAGTTTTTCCCAAAGTGTGTTTGAAAATTCCATGTATGATGCATGTGTATAATGTCCTAGATTGATATGGAACCCAGAATGTATATGCATCAAGTATTTTGTGTATACCCCAAATGTTTAAATATGCACCAAATGTTTGTATATTCCCCGAGTGTTTATATATGCCCCAAAAGTTTGTTGTTTTGGTATTCTCTCCTTTTAAACCATCGGTTTCGTGTCATCGACTCTCTCCAATGTTATATGTTGCATCGTCGTGGTATTTTGAATTGATTTGAAACAAGGTGAATGGTGTCAGCATGATTTTGATATTTGTATGCAGGCGTAGACGTGGACGTAGTTGTGGATGCAGGCGTGGATGTAGGTGTGAATTTTCTTTTGATGTTTTTCTAACCAAAATACTTTTTGATGTTATATCAAATGCTTTTATTTTTCGAATCCCCAAAATGATTTCAACACAGTATTCATAAAAAATAATCATAGTATTTTGCAAACAAGTCCGAAAAGGAAAAAACACATTTGAAAGATTTGAGAAAGTAAATGTTTTATTAATAAATATGCCTCTGAATAGGCAAGACTACGAGATGCAATTCCTTGAAAGAGGTAATTACAGAAACAAAAACTAAAAAATGGCAATGAAAGTGATAATTGCTACTATTATTTCTCCAATATCCTTTTGATAGCTCCAATCTCCTTTGCTTCTGAGTTAAATGATTTGGACCAATCCCTCTCCTTCGTGGTCTTAGTCATGGTTCTTGGATGGCAATCTTTTTGTTTATTATTTTTTAATAAGATCCCTAATTTTTGCCTGGATCGCCCTTTCGGGTTTTCAATCCACCGGGATAATTTTTTTTTTTGTCCCTAATTTTTGCTTGGATCACCCTTTAGAGTTTTCAATCCATCGGGATGCTCCTTTTTGCCTAATTCGCCCATTTAGGGTTCGAACTTAGCGAGATTTTAATACATAGTATTTTTTGAATGCGTCTGAATTTATCGGATGTGATAGTTCTTCCCCATCCATTATTGTGAGAATGAGACCACCACCAGAGAATGTTGTTTTTACCACATATGGACCTTCGTAGTTGGGTGTCCATTTACCACGTGAATCGAGGCGAGGTAGCAAGATCTTCTTGAGCACTACATATCCTTCTTTGAACACTCAAGGACGAACCTTTTTGTCAAATGCTTTCCTCATCCACTTTTGGTACAACTGGCCATGGCACAAAGCTGTCAAGCATTTTTCTTCAATGAGGTTGAGCTGATCAAGTCGCGTCTGAACCCACTCTGTTTCTTCATGCTTTGTTTCCATTAGAACTCGAAGTGATGGAATTTATACTTCAACTGGGAGTACTGCCTCCATGCCATATACCAGAGAGAAAGGAGTTACACCTTTTGATGTTTACACGGAATTACGATAACAATGTAGAGTGAATGGAAGAATTTCATCCCAATCTTTGTATGTATTCACCATTTTTTGAATGATCTCTTATTGGCAGCTTCAACAGCCCCATTCATCTTGGGTCTATATGGTGAGGAGTTATGATGCTCGATTTTGAAGTCATCGCATAACTCCTTCATCGCTTTGTTGTTTAAGTTGGACCCATTATCTGTAATGATTATGCTTGGAACCCCATATCTGCATATGAGATTATGCTTGATGAACCGAATAACCACTTGTCTTGTCACATTTGCATAAGACACAGATGTTGCACCCCAAAATTTTCATTCTTCATTATACCTTACATGGCTTATGTTTCATAATACATACCCATGCATTCTCATGATAGGATCAAGGTATCTTGGTTCCCAAGTTCTTCTACAGGCTAAAGAATGATTATTTTATCAATTAGTGCAAAAGGGGGTCTCATATCCTTAATATTTGACTCTCTCAAGCCACAAGGGTTTCTTATATTTCATAACATCTCGTCCCATGTGATCATTAGCAGTTGGAAATTTGCAAAGTTTTGAGAAGGATCACATTTCTACTATTCATCTCTCATATTAGGGTTTTTGACCAATTGGAGAGTTGGAGGTTTATATAATCAAAATTTGTGAATTATTATCTTCTTATCATCATATGAAGCATCTTTGGTCAAAGAATCTCTCGATTTGTCCAGAGGAATGAGGGTTTTGAAGAGTAATCACCATCTCTTAGCACAAGAGGTCAAAATTAGGGTTTTGAATTTAATCAGGAAATATCTGACTTTTTGGTCAAGACTTGATTCCATTCCTCTCTACATGTTAATAAACACCTATGTTTGAAGGATTGAGTGCCAATTTTAATTGGAAAAGGTTCAATTGATCAAAAGGGGTAAAATAGTCATTTTAACCATAAGTCAACAAAAATCAAAGTTGACCAAGTAGACTTTTGGTCAACTATCAATTCAAATATCCTATTTTTATATTTTGTGATCATTATGTGTCATAGAATCAAGATAAGGGTTCAAATTGCAGATAACTTGTTCAAGAAGTTACTTGGATACTTAGAATAATTCCTAAGTCCCTATAGTACTAAACTTTGGACATCTATAATTTTCTCATTTTTTATCCAATGGAAGCAAAGCATACATGCTTGGAAAGCTTATGGGAAATTCAACAACTTTGTAAATGTGTGTCCACATCCAAAAAGTGAAGGGATTTTGATTTATTCAGCTTAGAAGTTCAAGGCACAAAGTCGGGACATGACTAAGCATCTTTGCATGCTCAGGCCAGCATTTTCACAAACACATGGTGTGCCATTTTCATGGCTGATTATCTCTTGATTCAAGCTCCAATTTAAAAATTGAAAAAAAAGGAGTTTGTAGCTGTTGTACCCCAAAATTTTCCCTCTCTTTTCTCAAGATATTTCTCACAAAGATTTTCAAAAGCTCAAGTTTGCACAAGTACAATTGGACTTTCAAGCATCAGGTCCAAGAGGAAAATGTCGAAAGGGCAAAGCAAATAAAAAAGGTGTGCAGATAACAGTCAAATTCAAAATCTAATTCAGGCTGTTCGAACCACTTGACTGATAGAAAGGAGTGGTTGGCAGATTTTGACAAATAGAAGAAGAGCAAGCTTTCTTCGATTTCCTAAGTTTCGACTAGGCATTGGCTTTCTTCATGCTTGCTTCAATTCCACCTCTAAACCCTTCAACACACATAGTTTCTACACTATGAATTACAATTTGAGGTTTGGACATTTGAACTTTAGACCAATTAATCAACTGATGGTTACTGGTAGGAAAGTAATCCAAAAATTCTTTCGTTTTGACTATGCCAATGAGATCATCTTTCATACTCAAAGTGGTACGTTCAGATAAATATGGTCCATTTGAAGGACATGCAATTGTTGGAAACAAATATTGTTTCGTCTGTTGATGAGTTTGGTCGAAGGTTGTGGATCTATTTGATCAAAACAAAAGGACAAAGTAAATGGTACATGTGGTCCATTCGAAGAACATACATTTGGTGGATTCAAAGAACATACAATTGGTGGTCCATTCAAAGAACATATAATTTGTGGATCCGAAGAACATACAATTGTTGGTCCATTCGAAGAACACACAATTGGTGGAAACAAATATTATCTTGTCTTTTGTTGAGTTTGGTGGAAGGCTGCTGAACAAAGTCCAATATGTTGCCAAGCCCAAGCTTGTTGTACTGTCCACATAACAGCCTAAAACCATGTCAAAAATAGTCTGCTATACGGGAGTTTTAGCAAAGACCCTTGATAAAAAATATCATAGTCCCCCGATGTTGCCTCCAGTAAACGATCTAGTCCCTTATGAAAATTGCTAAAACGTCTCATAAGTTGCCTTCTATGACTATACGATTGACCCACGCCCGTCCCTTCACATCCAATGATGGGGCTTCTTACCAATCAATGGTAAGATAGAAACATCTAAAGGAGGAGGAAAATAACATAGACCTTTTGAGTAGTTAGGAGACTCGTAGTTGCTTGCTCACAAACTAAAACCATTTTCGCACTTACACTTTCAAAACATCTTCAAAAACAAACATCTCTTTAAACTATTTTCAAAACAAACACTTTGTATAAATTATTATAGAGACGAGAATCATTACAAATTTTACTGCATCAAAGGCATTTTCAAAATATTTTCAAACTTACACCCATCACAAAACCCATTTTCAAACAAAGCATTTTCAATTGATCTAGTAAGCAACTAAGAGCCTGTAGATAACTACAGGTGTGGAAGGTCGTCATCGTCCATAGTAGTTAAGATCATGGCCCCACCAGAAAATATGTTCTTGATTACAAATGGTCCTTCGTATGTGGGAGTCCATTTACCCCTGGGATCACCTTGTGGAAGTATGATGCGCTTGATTACTAGGTCATCAGGCTGATATACCTGGCATCTGACCTTCTTGTTAAAAGCTTTAATCATACGTTTTTGGTACATCTGACCATGACAGACAACCGTGAGCCTCTTCTCGTCAATCAGGTTTAATTGGTCAAGTCGAGTCTGAACCCACTCGTCTTCATTCAGCTTTGCATCCTTCATGATCCTCAAGGAAGGGATTTGGACTTCTATGGGTGGGACAGCTTCCATACTGTATACCAAAGAGGAAGGAGTTACCCTTGTTGATGTGCGTATTATGGTGCAGTAACCATGAATAGAAAATGGTAACATCTCGTGCCAGTCTTTATATGTCACTGTCATCTTCTGTATGATCTTCTTGATATTTTTATTAGCAGCTTCTACAGCGCCATTAATCTTCGGCCCCGGTAAGGAGAAGAGTTATGATACTGGATCTTGAATTGCATGCAGAGCTCGGTGATCATAGTGTTATTGAGATTGGTACCATTATCCGTAATGATCCTTTCTAGAATACCGTATCGACAGATAAGGTTGTGTCTGATGAAACGGGCCACAACGTTCTTGGTAACAGAAGTAAATGAGGCTGCCTTAACCCACTTCGTAAAATAATCAATGGCAACCAGGATGAAGCAAGGCTCTTTAGAAGTTATAGGTCTAATCTCTCCAGTCATGTCGATGCCCCACATTCCGAATGTCCAAGGAGCAGTCAGGATGTTTAGAGGAACTGGAGGCGCATGTACTTTATCAACATAGATCTGGAATTTTTGACAAGTTCGTGAATGTTGATAACAGTCTGCTTCCATAGTGGACCAGTAGTATCCTGCCCATAGGATCTTTTTAGCCATTGTGTGCCCACTAGAATGGGTGCCGAAGGTACCTTTGTGCAAGTCAGCCATAATCTTCTCTGCTTCACTCTTGTCTACACACGAATTAAAGTAGAATTGTGATTGCGCTTGTAGTGGATCCCGTTGCTGAGGAAGAACTTGGCAGAGAACATTCTTAGGAATTCATTATCATTTACTGAAGCTCCCTCGGGATACTCTTGGGCTTCGAGATATATTTTGACTTCATGGAACCAGGGTTTGTCAACTACTTCTTCAGTACCAATCTTATGACAGTATACTGGTTCATCCATCCTTTCAATAGTGATATGAGGAGCCTCATTATCCCACCTGACCTTGAACATGGACGACATCATAGCTAGCGCGTCCGCTAGTTGATTTTCCTCTCGTGGAAAATGCTCAAAAGTAACTTCTTCAAAGTGTGGAATCAGTGTCAACACATGCTCTTTGTAAGGAATGAGATTGGGAAGCTTCGTGTCCCATTCTCCTTTGATCTGACTGATTATTAAGGCCGAGTCTCCAAATACACTCAAGAATTTGATCCTCAAGTCGATAGCAGCTTTGAGACCCATAATGCACGCTTCATATTCAGCCATATTGTTGGTACAATTGAAACATAATCTGGAAGTGAAGGGTGTGTGACAACCTTCAGGAGATATGATCACGGTGTCGATGCCATTGCCAAGAGCGTTGGAAGCTCTGTCAAAAACCATAGTCCATCGGGGTCCTTTTTCGGGTCCTTCATCCGGTCTAGGTTCTTCATGATCAGTTACTAACATGATATTCTCGTCTGGGAACTCGAAATTCATGGATTGGTAGTCGTCCACAGCCTGATGAGCCAAATGATCAGCTAGTACACTTCCCTTAATTGCTTTCTGGGTTGTGTATTGAATGTCGTATTCGGTCAGGATCATTTTCCATCTTGCTATTCTTTTGGAGAGAGCGAGCTTCTCAAAGATGTACTTGATAGAATACATTTTAGATTTCAACAAGGTAGTGTGAGTCAACATATATTGTCTTAGTCGGCGAGTAGCCCATGCCAAAGCACAACAAGTTTTCTCATGCAGTGAGTATCTTGTTTCACAGTCGGTAAACTTTTTTCTAAGGTAGTATATTACATGCTCTTTTCGACCAGTCTCGTCATGCTGCCCCAGCACACACCCTATTGAGTTCTCTAACACTTTTAAGTACATGATCAGAGGTATTCCTTCAACTAGCGGCATCAATATTAGAGGCTCTTGAAGATATTCTTTGACTTTGTCAAAGGCGTTCTGGCAGTCGTCATTCCACTTCATTGCTTGATCTTTCTTCAGTAACTTGAAGATTGGCTCACAGGTAGCAGTCATATGGGAAATGAACCTTGAAATGTAGTTTAGGTGTCCCAAGAATCCCCTAACTTCCTTCTCAGTGCGAGGAGTTTGCATTTCTTGTATAGCTTTGACCTTTGTAGGGTCAACTTTAATGCCTTTGTTGCTGACAACAAAGCCTAAGAGCTTACCAGATCTTACTCCAAAGGTGCATTTATGGGTTCAGCCTCAGTTTGTACTTCTTCAACCTTTTAAAAAGCTTATGTAGGCAATCAAGGTGCTCCACTTCAGTCTGAGACCTGGCTATTATATCATCAATGTAGACCTCTATCTCATGATGGATCATATCATGAAACAAAGCTACCATGGCACGCTGATAGGTTGCCCCGGTGTTCTTTAACCCAAATGGCATAACTTTGTAACAGAAAGTGCCCCACTGTGTGACAAAGGTCGTCTTCTCCATGTCCTCGGGTGCCATTTTGATCTGATTGTATCCAGAGAAGCCGTCCATGAAGGAGAATACCTTATGTTGTGCGGTATTATCAACCAGAACATCGATATGGGGAAGCGGAAAGTCATCCTTGGGGCTTGCCCTGTTCAGGTCTCTGTAATCCACACACATACATACCTTACCATCCTTCTTAGGTACCGGAACCACATTAGTAACCCATTATAGATAAGAGGTGACAGCTAAGAAACCGGTGTTGAACTGTTTCATGACTTCAGCCTTGATCTTTTCTGACATCTCTGGCCACATACGATGAACTTTCTGTTTCACTAGAGGGCAATCCTCTTTTGTAGGTAGGCGATGAACCACAATATCAGTGTTAAGTCCCGGCATGTCTTCGTACGACCAAGCAAAAACTTCAACATAGTCATGTAGCATCTGTATTAACCGATCTTTGACATTATGTTCCAGATCGGAACCTATATTGACTTATTTCTTGTCCTTTTCAGTACCTAAGTTAATTGTCTCAACTGGCTCTTCATGAGGCTGTATTGCCCTTTCTTCCTGTTGTAACAGTCTGGCAAGTTCTCCTAGTACTTCATAATCTTCCTCACCTTCGTCCTTGGCTTGGTAGATCGGATTTTCAAAGTCATAATGGGCAATAGCAAAATCGTTATCAATGGGATCCATAGTGGATGTGGATCTGCAGTTTGATATGTGGGAGTGTGTAAGAGCATAGTTGTATATTTTTTATAAATTAAAAAGGCAGAAAAGAAAAACAAAGAGCGCAAAATTTGTATGCAAAACGTCTAATGTTTTATTAATGACATATGAAAATGAAGCAATGACCCTTACAAGTAGACCATTGTGCCTTCAGTAAGACACAAGTCTTTAAAGTTTCAATTGTTCAAATATTACATTTCCTCAAAAACAAAAAATACAAATTACTCTTGAATAAAAGTAATGGGCACAAAATCTTTAGCCTCCCAATTACTGAGTCCACCGCTGATGGTTGGGAAGATCCACTTGTCCAGGTCATAATCACTATCGCTGTCTTCCAGAGCATTGAATCCATTATTGTTGATCCGTAAAGGTGGTCCCCCGGTGTGAGCACGACGAACAGCTCTTTGGGCTCTTGAAGTAAAACCCAAACCAAATTTGTCATATTTCTAGGGAATATCCGGAAGTTGGCCCTAAATTGTACACCCACCTTCTTCGACTACCGCCTTGGCATCCTTCAGAGAAGCCATCTTTAGTTGAGGTCTGGTAATCTTTGGGACCTTGGAAGCAGTCTTGGTTGCAGCAATGGTATGTGGAACCTCCTCGAAGTTCTGACAGGGGGTCTCAATGAACTCGTCGTCCATTTCGATCGTACCTGAAAGAGTTCAGGTGGCTCACCATGTATTCCTCTTCCCCATGAACTATAATAATATTCCCATTGACTGGGTACTTCAGCATCTGATGTTGGGTGGAAGTCACAGCACCAGCCCCATGGATCTAGGGTCGACCCAATAAACAAGAGTAAGACGGGAAGATGTCCTTCACATATAAAGTGGAATTAAAAGTCTGAGTACCCACTTTGATAGGGATGTCCACCTCCCCGTGCACCATTCTTTTGGAATCGTCGAAGGCCCTCACCACAATCTTACTGGGCTTTAGTGTGAGTCCTTTGCAATCAAACATGTCAAGAGCATTCTTGGGTAATACATTTAGTGACGAACCTATATCCACCAGAATATGGGCTAATGTATTTCCTCTACACTCAATAGAGACATGCAGGGCATCATTGTGTTTCCTTCCCTTGGGAGTTAAATCTGCATCAAAGAATCCCAAGCCATTATCAGTTGTGAAACTAGCCACGCAATTCTCTAATTGATCAGCAGAGGTCTCTTGAGGCACGTGGGCAGACTTCAGGAATTTTACTAAAGCCTTAGCGTGGGCTTCAGAGCACAACAGTAAGACCAGCATTGAGATTTTTGAAGGGGTCTGCCCGAATTGCTCCACGACATTATAATCACTCTTCTTGAATATCTTTAAAATCTCTTCCATTTCCTTTTTAGAAGCCTTGGGAATGACTTCTGGGTGCGCCTTCGTCCAGACAGGCTCAACCAATACCTTTTTTCCCCGAGTCTCGGCCGACTCGATAGCAGGGATAACAGCAGGACTAACAGTAGGAGTAGCAATGGGAATACTGACAGGAGCAGCAGTAGGAATAATAATAGGAGTAGTAATGGGAGTACTAGCAGGAGCAGCGGCAGGAATAATCACAGGAGTAGCAACAGTTTTTGGAGAGATCTCAGGAGAGAATACTCTTCCGCTTCTCGTTATTTTACTGGTTCCAACGATATTGTCGATGTCATTATCAGTACCTTCAGCAGCTTTGTCTTCAACAACCAATAGGTATTGCTTGACTCCATGGTAATAGACGTCAGCCCCATAATTCTAGGGAACAACTTTATCCGAGGAATATGGTATTGTCCCGGGAAGGGTGATGATCAGGAGAGCAAACTTTGGAACAAATTTAATCCTGACGGGTCTTTTGGTGGAGACTCTGGGAGGATTGTCGGAAATGGTGATTATCGAAACATCTTCACATGAACTTCTTGCAAGAGGAACTTTCTCGAACAGGATTTCTTTGTTAACCATCAGGCGTTGGATGCCCATCTTCAACAACAAACAGCCATCTGGTAGAGACTTACATAAATGGCAACCTTCACCACAGCCCAGAAATAAACCGGCTCGCAATAGATTTTCTTTAATAGTCAAAAGAGGAGTAGTTAATTCATCCAGAGGAAACAAAATGGTCATCATCAACAGTATTAACACCTTGGCCATGTTTGGGCATTGGCGCTGTTATTACATTAGGTGTCTCGGGAAGGTCAAACTCAATCTCCTTCGCCTTAATGAGATCTCGTACCTTATTCTTTAAAGCCTAACAGTCATTTGTATCATGCCCCGGCGTTTCAGAGTGGTAGGCACATCGAGTATTCAGGTTGTAGCGGGGAGAGGCAGTATTAGGATTCTTTAGGGCCTCCTTTAGGGTCACCAAATTGGATTTCAGCAGATTTGGCAAAACCTAGGATAGGGTCATATTGATCCGAGTAAACTGTCTTCTGGGTGCATCCGATCTGAGCTAATTGTTTCATTGTTAGTTTGAGGCAGGATTGGAAATCATAACAGCCCCTATCGTCGAACGAAGCTTAGTTTTGTTGTGATCTCTTTGGCTATAAGCAGCACTGACCTCCTTCTTTCCAGTGAAAGGTTTCTTTGCAGTACTGGAGGATGCATCTCTCTATATTTTACCACTTTGATGCCAGCTTCTACCCGTTCACCAGTCAATATCAATTCAGTAAACCCAGCAGAAGAACTTCCAAGCATATGGTTAAAGAATGGCCCGGATAACGTGCCCAAGAACATGTTCACCAGCTCCCTATCAGAAAATGGAGGCTGGACTCTTCACGCAAGGTCTCTCCATTTTTGGGCATAATCTTTAAAACCCACATCGGAACCCATAGACATACTTTGCAACTGTGTACAAGTCGGGGCGAGGTCAGCATTATATTGATACTGCTTGTAGAAAGCAGCAGCCAAATCTTCCCAATTACGAATGTTGGTTCTCTCCAGTTGATAGAACCATTCCAGCTGAGTCCCTACCAAACTCTCCTGGAAGAAATGTAGCCACAGATTCCTGTCAGTAGTATGGGGTTGAATCTTCCTGACATACGACCTTAAATGAAGCTTAGGACAGGAGACACCGTCGTACTTAGCAAATGTAGGGACCTTGAATTTTTGTGGGATGACCACCCTGAAATTAATCCTAGCTCCTCAAAATCCAGCCCGGGTATCCTCTGGATCTCCATAGCATTGAGTCGATCCTCTAGCTGTTTGTATCTATCATCAGCAGGAGGATACTGCTCCTTAGAATAGTCAGGTTCATCTTCTTCAGACCCTGGATTATTGTTTTCTTCCATTGGCTCCTCTTCTTGATTATCCCCCTCATTTAACGGGATTGTGAAATCTATAGCTCACTTAACCGGTCCTCTAGTCCTTCTTCAAAAATTCAATACACCTGTTGGTTTCTTTGCCTTCTTGGTCTTCTTTTTGATGATAAGAACTTTCAGATCTTCCTGCCCTTGGGCCAGAGCCAGGAACATTTGTTGAAACTGAGCGTTCTGAGCTTGGAGGTCCTTCACTGTCTATTTGAGAGCTATTTCTTTTGTTGAAATAAACAGCGAAAAGAATAAGAAACATGTCTTGAAATACCTGTTTATGCAATGAAATGCATGATATGCTTATGCAATGTTTTCAAGGGCCTCATAGGATTCAAACTCTTTTAACCAAAACAGAAACAAAGACTTTTTATTAGTAAGTTCTAATGAAATCAAAGTTTACAAAGGAATAACAAATAAGAAACTTCTAAGATTCCTAAGTTTCCCAAGGACGCTTCCTTTTGGTGTTAATGTAGGCATTGAGATTCTGCTCTTTGTGAAGCCGCTTTG
Organism: Vicia faba; assembly: GCA_948472305.1. Taxonomy (NCBI): domain Eukaryota; kingdom Viridiplantae; phylum Streptophyta; class Magnoliopsida; order Fabales; family Fabaceae; genus Vicia; species Vicia faba. The sequence goes on along the minus strand of OX451738.1, from coordinate 512,594,162 downwards.
TCAGTTCCAACACCTTTTTCTCACTGGCATAGAATTGGGACTCAAAGGTATCTCGTTCTTCTTTGCGCTGTATCCAAGATTTTTGCAATTCTTCGAAGTTTGTTGGCATATCAGGATGCAGAATGATGCAAGACTCGACCCCTTGAACAATAGGCTCTGAAATCACTGGTAGGATAGCAGCATACGGCATCATAAGATTTTGAGCACGAGCTCGCACCCATTTGAGGTATGGCTTCAAAGGGATGGAGTTCTTGTGCCCTAGAGTCCTGCTATCAGTCTTCTTAACCATGCCCCAAGCACGGATGAACCTATGATGATAACTTTGCAGGTCATTTGAATAGTCGAACATAATACTCTGAATGAGCATATCATGAGGGCTATCCTTCCGGGCGTAACCAAACTGACGTAAAGCTAAAGAGGGTTTGTAGGTGATGCCTCCTTTAATGCCAAGGAGTGGCACATTGGGAAATTCTCCGCAGCGATCAATAAAAGAGATGTCTTCTTGGGAGCAAGGGTACAAATAGTTGTCAGAGTGAGAAAGAGACATTAATCTTTGGTTCCATCTTAAACCTAGATCATTCTTCATTACTGACCGAGGAAGGTGAGAAATAAACCATCTATAGAGTAGAGGTATGCAACACATAAGAGTCCCTCTCTTCTTCACGGTATGGGTATAGAGTGAATGCAGAATATCCCCGGGTAATGTAGGTACTGGATTGTGAGCAAGGAAGATGTTGATGGCACTGACATCTACAAACTGGTCTAAATTGGGGAACAGAACCAACTCGTAGATCAAAAGAGCTAAAACATCTTCAAAGGCGTGGTAATTTATAACTTCTAGGAATACCTGGGCTTTCTTCATCAGAAAACTTGTGAGGAGGCCCTTAACTCCACTCTTTTTTCCCAATTGTAATCAATGTCAGATGGCTTCAAGTGCAAAGCTATGGCAACATCTTCAGCAGTTGGATCTTGTTCTAAATCGATAAAGGGTATCTGCTTCAATATAGGCAAACTAAGTATTTTGGAGAATTCTTCCAGCGTAGGCACCAACTGGTAATCTGGAAATGTGAAGCAATGGTGCTTAGGGTCGAAGAACTGGAATAAGACACTCATCAAACCCTCGTCAAAACTGGTAGTAACCAAACTGAGCAAGTGACCATATCTCTTGTTGAATGATGAGTTCTCATGAACTTTTAAGACCATTTCTTTGAGTTTGGGCGGAATCTCTACAAAACTGATTCGGATGGTTTTTCTGCGAGCTGAATCCATAACCTACAAAACAGAGGAGAGATAAATCTGCAGGCCCTTGAAATGGTTAGTGTACATGACATGTTATGATATTTATGATGTTATGATTAAGCTTTGAAATCACAAGTATATCAAACACAAACGAGTAACACAGAGACCTTAGGTTTAAAGGCTTGCATGAGTTTTAAAGGTAAGTACCCTCTTGAAGTTTCAGTTGGCTCAACATGTCCTATTTATAGTAACCGAGTTCTAAGGAGTCTCATATCACTGACCTTTCTTTTAGGCATTGCTCTAGCTCAAACACCGAAGTATTGCGGCCAGAATATCCCAAAAGTCTAATCTCAATGAGTGTAGTATCGAGTATCAACCAATATTTGGTCAGAACCAAAGTCGGCCATATCACTACTTTCTAATGGCTTAGGATGAGAAAATTAAAGGTTCTAAAGGTCAGTTAGCGCTTAATGACACTATAAGGAAGCCTAATGTTGTCCTTGATTGACTCAAGGAACATTAGTACAAGCCAGAGTATCACGCTAATGTAGCCATCACTTCATCCATATCGGTCTACGTCGTACAGCTTCCATGATTTATTGCTACTTACCTAAAAAGGTGCCCCAGATCCGGGTGTAAGATCTTTAACAGTAACCCTAGCAACCCCTTTAAAAATAAAGCATACAAAACACACAAGGAAAGCAGTTAAAATGATCTAAAATCTAAGGTAACCCCACTTTTTATAGTCCCCAGCAGAGTCGCTAGTTCTGTGATATGGTGCCAGAACCGACTGTTTATACTGGTTTCGCATTTGTGTTCTCAAATGTTACGGTAAGCAAGAGTCACCACCGACTTTTCTTTTATCCAATTTAAGAAAAGGGTGAAAAGAACAAAAAAAGACCTTTTCGAGAATTTTCTGAGTAAGGGGGGTAGATTATGGAAAGGGAAGGTGTTAGCACCCTTTCAATCTGTAGTTTTCTACGAGCTCTTAGATGCTTAGCTCATTTTTTGAAATACCTTATGCTTTATGTTTTTTTGAAAAGTATTTGAAAATGCCTTAGCGCGGCGACTTGCTTTATGATAACTCTTGTATCAGTCCTGAAGAGTGTTGACAAAGCGAATTTTTTTGAAAGTGTTTTTGAAAGGTTTATGTGTAAGTGTAAAAAAGGTTTGTTTTGAGCACAGCATCTAAAAACTATCTACTTATACTCGAAAAGGTTCGTTCTTTTCCTCCTATCCTTTAGACAGTGTTATCCTACTATTAGTGAGTAGGTAGCCCTATCGTTGGATGTATGAGGGACAGTCGAATGGATGTTTTATAGTTACAAAAGTAACTAGTCAATAAGCTTTAGTAACTACCCTAAGGTTCTAAGATCATATTTTTATCGAGGCAACGTCGAGCGGGTCATCGAGGGACTTATGATCTTTTTTGAACCAAAGGGTAGCCACTAAAACCTCTCACGTTTCAGAGTTGTGACTATTTTCCGAAGGCAACCGAAGTGGGTGTACCCTAGAGGTGTACATGTGCAATTGTGTTGGTTTTCAGTTATTTTAGTCCTTTTTGTTTAGGTTTTCTAGCATTTTGATTTTAATCTTTTCCATACAATCCTATTAGTCATACATCTAACAGTTAATATGGAAGCAATAAATAATGCAGGAATTGTAAATCCTACGCTATTACAATACTTCAGGGAGGGGATATTTACATGTCCAAAAGTTGGGAGGAAAATAAAGAAAGCAATAAAATCCTAGTTTAATTTATTACACACTGTCAACAGGTACATTATTATAAAAAATGCGAGAATAAGATAATGCGCGTGAAATAGAGATGAACGCTAAAACCCTAAGAAATTGTTAAGTAAACATAAAAATCTTTTTTTGGTTGTTTATTTATTAAGAAAACACTTAAAATTAAAATGAGGAAGACTAAACTTAATCCTAATTAATTAAATAAATACAAGAAAACTAATTCTAATATTTTTTTATATTTTTGTTAAAAAAAATTGAATGAAATAAATCTAAGTCTAATTGATTTTAAATTAATTAAATAAAGGTCAAAATAATTAATTTAATCAATTTATGAAAACTAAATTAATTTAAGAAAACCTAAGTCTATTATTTTTTATGGTTTTATATTATTATGAAGAAAAAAATGATTAAATAAACAAAATGGTAAAACAAATAAAAGAAAAAATGCAAATGAGCCTAGTGTGTAAAATTAAAATGGGGGTGTGAGATTTGAATTCACTGGGCCCAAATGAAAGGAGCTCAATGTCCACCTGATCCTGTGTGGTTTATCCCTTGAGGGTTCATCATGTACATCACGCTTGGAATGTTAGATCTCCATTTGCTGGCATTTGATGGCCCAAACATGAAGGCACATGGTGGGCGCTTGATTATGCAACACATGGAATCTGCAAAGCAATGTTAGAAAAATAAAACTTTAGACCTGGGTATCGAACCCAGGTCCTTTCCCTTTACACGTTCCTGCCTTTCCATTTGATCTGCTGTTTCAATCGAAACAAATGAAACCAACACTGAATCCTGCAAATTTTGTTAGTTTCAAAACTAAACGAAAGCCTATCTCAATCGAAATCACCTCCTGAATCCCAATTTGGGGTTGTTCCGATCTATGACGGTCTGTGCCTTGGGTTTCGAAGGTAATTTATTTCAAAAACCTCTAGCCATGGTAAATTTCAATTTCAGCACTTAAGTTCTCATGTAAAACGTAAGACCTTTTCTAATGATTATCATAAACATATATGCATGCATTAAATGGATCAACAATACATATTTCAACAAGTTTGAATCAAAGAAATATACCAAACTGATTATTATCGTGAGGGTATTTTTGGGATGTGTTAGGCTTGTGTGATGATTAGGGATGGATTCTGGGACCTTCAGGAGGAATATAGGATGCTGGTTTTGGATCCAAGGTGCCTGCAAAATGTGTTTTGGTTTTGACAACTTTGCTGAATTTTTTAGAATTTTCGTGGCTCTTTGAGGTAGCTTTTGATAGGCAATTTTTGCATCCTCTCAGCTTGCAGATATGTTGGGTATTTATAGGAGATGATAAGGGATTCTTAGCATGGAAAGAAACAACCTTAATCATGTCCTTTAAGAACAAAATCACACACTTTGAAAAATTGCCATAATTGCACATTCTTGCCCAATTTGTGTGTGTTATGAACCTGGACATGTGATGTTCGGTGCCTTGAACGAATTGAAATTGCTTAGAATTTCCTTCAGCAGAGTGTCTTCGATCAGTCCCCAAGTGTTACCTTCTTCGGTTTCCTTTCTTTTAATTCAAACCAAATAGAAGCATTAACTTTCCCTTTCTGACTGGTCGAATGTTGCTTCGGCTCTTTATCAATCGGAGGCTTTGTAGACGCCTCCTTACCTTCCTTCGAATTTCTCCATGCTTCATCATTGTGGCTTTCGATTGAGTTCCCATTTGCCTTGTTCTTCGATTGGCTCTGACACTACCCAACTAAACCAAACGAAAGACTTCATTCTGGCCAGTCAAAGCTTCCTTGAATATTTCTCTTTAGTTTTGACCAACTAGATCCAATCTTTGACCAAAACCTTTTTTTTCAGACAACACTATGTGTCCTTCGAATTGGCCTTTGAATGCTTCTTCGAATGGATCATTTACATGTCCTTCAAATGGCTCCTTCGATTGGACCCGTCTATTTTCCTTAGATGCTTTATTCAAATAGCCCAAATGAGAACTTAATTTTGGTCAGTCGAAACCTCTTTTGTCAATTCCTTCGAATGCTATTGCGCAGGAGGCTTGGGCCTAGCAACTTGTAGAACCAAGACTCGTCATAAGACAAACTTTCTTTCAGTAATTATGTGTCTCCTTCGAATGGCCACCAATATGTGTCCTTCGAATGGGTCATATTATGTGTCATAGTGCAGAAACTGCGTTGAGGAGTCTTGGCCTTGTGCATTGAAGGCAAGTTTAAAGGAGCCTTTAAATTAGTGAATTCAAGGCAAGCATGAAGGGGCTTTTGGCCTAGTGATTCAAAGGTTGGACAGAGAGGCCTTTGGCCTAGTGAATCGAAGGTTGCATGAAGAGGCCTTTGGCTTAGTGAAACTTGGACCAAGGGTTTCTTGAAGGGGAACCAACGCGCAATCGAAGCTGGTGGGCCAATGCTTGGTCAAAGGGTTTTAGATGCCCAATCAAAGCTTGTGAGACAAACATCGCTCGAAGGGTTTTAAAAGCCCAGTCGAAACTCCTTATCCATATTCCAATCGAAGGATATTGCTGACATGTCAATCGATGGACACCGTTCAGGTGCCAATCAAAGGACACTGTTGACATGCCAATCGAAAGACACTTGACCATCATTCAAAAAAATTCATTTTCTTTAGGCAAGTGTTTGTAACCACCCATGTAAGAGAAAAACCTTGGGAAACATGAGAGGGAAAATTTTGGAGTACAACACTTATCTTTATAGAAATGGTATTCTTGGTACAGTTCAAGAATTATCTTATGATTATCTCCTTCTGCCTTGGCAATCTTTACATATTGCTCCTCCCAATATAATTTTTAAGCCCTCATCTTCGTATAGAGTTTCTATTGTATTAGGAAATCCTTTCAAAGGCCTTCTAACTCAAGATACACTTGCTCGTATTCATCAGTCTTTTGGGCGAGAAATCTTTCTGCCATCATCCTTTTGAGGCATTCCTCTACCTATGATTCTTGGCTATCTTGGAGTCTTGTAGTAAGATACTTCATTTGTTCTTCTTGATCTAAAGAAGCTTGCGCCAAACTTTGTATTTGAGCCCTCAGATCTTCTTTTAGCAACTTTTTGTCTTGCATTTCCTTTTTGTACCACCTACTTAGTTTCCCGATCTCGCTAGCAGTATCATCCAACCGTTGATTATGGGAATCCAAGTTGAAAGTAGCACTTAACAATCCTTCAGTCGAATGCTTCCGCTTAAGACTTTCCTTCTCAAATGCCTCATGATCTTTCTAAATATGTTGGTCTTTTGATTCAAGTATGTGTTGCATTTGTCTTTTCTCCTTAGTTAAGTTATGGCGGTTAAGCTCCAATTCTTCTTTATCCCTTTGAGCTTGCTTCAAAGCATTCTTCAAATTGTTTATTTCTTATAAGGACATAGGCAGAGAATCTGAAACATATGGCTTGTATTTAAGATCAATGCTAAATGGTAACTTAACAACTTTCACCCTATCCAAAACCCATCGAGTGTAAGTCTCTTTTGCCACAACATTCTTTCTTTCGGCCTTTCTTTTATTAACCCTACTCCAAGCTCGGATGATCTTGTTGAGCAATTCTTGGCCGTTCTTGCCCATGTCATAAATGATCAATTGTCGAAGTTGTTCATCTGAGGGTTTATCCTCCAAAGGGTACTCTAGTTGTCGTAGATCTAAGGTAGGGTTGTAATTGATGCAACCACATGATCTAATCAATCGAATATTCAGAAAGTCCCCGCAGCTATAGATGATATCTCCAATGTCCAGCCTCCTTGCATACCACAATACAGAATTAGCAGTAAGAGACCTTAATTTTTTAGGCCACTCGTATCTTGTCAGATTTGGAATCATGTAATCTTCTTTATAGAGATGAGTCATAAACCAAGAATATAAGAGTGAGATGCAACAATTTAGAGTAACCCTCCCCTTTTCATACTGAGTGTGAAGTGCATAATAAACATCAGCAAGTAAATCAGGAGTTGGGTCCGTATTGAAAACTTTCGCGCCCCAAAATACACTAATAGTCGCAGGGTCAATATAGTACAAAGTCCATGGAAATATGATTACACCAAATAAAAGAAACCCTAAACAATCAACACAAGACTCCCATTCTTTATTATCGGCAAAATAAAGAGCTTTAGTTTCCAAATAGCATCTCTTAATCCCTTGTACATCACCTTCTTTTTTGTAATTAAGTGATAATTCGGGATAAGGGATCCCTAAACCATCTGCTAAGTTTTTAATGTTCAATAGTCTTCCTGATTCCCACATAAGCTTTCCCCTTAGAAAAATTCAAAAGTCTATCAAATTCTTCCAGAGTCGGCGCTAGTTGAAAGTCTTGGAAGGTAAAACACCTCAATGGAGGGTCGTAGAACTGAATTAAAGTAGAAACAAAATCCAAATGTACCCCCACTTTTGTTAATTCAAGGGTATCCCCATAACAGCGGGTAAACATATTTAAAGCTGTTTCAGACAATTTCCCTTTTATAGCCTTGATCTTCGTCATATCTGGCTTGATGGCATTAATACGGACAAGTTGTTTCCCTCTGGCATTCATTTCTAGGACACTTCACCAAAAACCTTTGATTATTATTATTTTTTATCCTATGAATAAGACAGACAAAAATAAATGGAGGATAATGAATATATAAAATACAAGATGTATGAATGCATGATTGTGCATCTTAATGACGGGATTTCATGAAAGGTACCCTTAGAAGGTAGGCTCCTAGTTTTGGGCTACGTATATTCTTACCTCCCCATAAGGTGGTTTCCTCAATGGTATCATGGATAACACTAGAGGGAAAGGCGCGAGGGCCTTCAATAATTGGAGCCTCTTTGTAGACCGAAACTTTCGTCTCTAGGCCATAAAAGGTCTCACCATGAGATTTTGGTTTAAGGTTTATACAAAGAGTCATAGGTTTCATTCCAAATTCCTACCCCCCAAGAGGATGTCTCTTGAGACGTATTCCTTTTTCAGAATTCCGCCGACTCTAGGCGAAGTCGTCACATAAACTCATAGGGATGATGTATCCCCTTGGCTAATAGACGAACCTTCTTTCTAAGGGTTTTTGAAAAATATATTTTTTTAAACGAAAATCCCATCATCAAATGAATATAATATGATAAAAATAAGTAAATTAAAATAATAAATGAAAGAAACTAAATAAATAATAGCAAATATTTAAAATATTAAAAAACCAAACAAAAACCCTAAACCTAAGAGAGAGGCTTCTAAACCCTAGGGTTGAGTCCCCAGCAGAATCGCCAGCTGTAATAACCGGTTTGAAATTTAGAGTATCCACCCTTGATTTTTATTTTTAAGAAGGGAATATAAAATATAACCCTAATTTAGTTATAGATTCTAAGTTGTTGGACTCATTCTTAGACGAAGGGAAGGTGTTAGGCACCCCTCATCTACCTTGTTCACAAGGATACTAGGATTTAGAATTACGGCTTAGAAAATAGGGTTTTAATTTTTATTAGGGGAACTAGCCATGATTTTAGTCGTATGCCTACGTATCCTCTTATGAGGAATCAGAGTCTCAATTCGTAGTTCGCAGTTGGTTAGTGTTTTTTATGGATTATAGAGATACTTTGAATTTCCCTTGAACCAAGCTTGTATGTGAGAATAGCGGAGTTGTTAGACAAAGTTCGCAATCGATTTAAAGTATCCTCATAATCCTTTTTGAAAATAGTTTTGAATTAATTAAGTTTAAAAAATGATTTTGTGTTGGTTAGGTACTTTTAAATGTATTAATCTACAAAAATCTTTTTAATGCATGACAAAATTAATTTCAATGCAATTTTTAAAAGTAATTATGGGTCAAAAAATAAATATTTGAATTTTATAAAATAATTTTAGAATTTATAAATATATTAAATATAAAGTTATAACAATAATATAAAAATAAATAAATAAAAATTTAATAAAAATGCAGGGGGTGTATTTTATTTGAGTTAAGTAAAACGGGGGTGTAAAAAGTAGGGCCCTGAATTCAGATATTGAATTCAGGCCCAGATCACAAGGGGTGTGGTTTTGAACTAGGATGCAAAAATTGAGGTACATTAAGTAAGGGCCCATTCCAAATGTTGGACTTGGCCCAGAACGTGTGAGGGGTGTTTTTTCCTTAACATGATAGCAAAACAAAAAGCAGGGGGCGTGATTAGAGATGGGCCAGGCCCAAGATTTACGCATGTTTGGGAGGTACGTTTGGCTTGTGTGTGGGCGAGTGCGCACACTTATGATGGGTGCGCGATTATGGAACATTGGATTGTAATTAGAGGATGTATAGCAAGGGTGTATGATAAGGGTGCATGGTAGTGCAAGTACATAATTACAAAGGAGTTTATAAAAGCATGTTTCTGGGCATCAGGCCCATTTTCCCCTTTCTTTCACTTTCTACCCAAAACAAAAAAAAAACCCTTTTGTTATTTCTAACGAGAGTGGCTCTGCTTTCTCTCTAGAATTGTTCCGTGCCGGAAATCGCCCAGCCCTGAGTGCCACCGATCGGAAATCGCTTTTGTCGGAGGTTACATCTGGGAACCGCCGCTTGCCTTCAAACGTTCATCCCAGCCATCGTGAATCTTCATCTGGGTTATATGAACCCTAAGAACCCTAAAGGTTCATGATGAACCCTAACCAACCAAAACCCATAAATCTTCAACAGCGATGAACCCTAACCCAAGCTTTAAGAACCCTAAGCCTAGTCTGATGAACCCTAACCCTAACCTAACCCTAAATTTCCAGAATTTCAAACCAAACACACAAATCATAGATTAAAAAAACCCTAAGCTAAGTATTAGGCTTACCTCTCCGCTATGATTCTGGTTGTATTTATTTCCTTTCTGGTTTTTCGATTCCTCTTGTAATCTCCTTCTTCTTCCATTTTGTTTGATAGGTGCAATGATGATGGCGTGAAGGTGACGGTGGCGCAACACTGATCTAGGGTTTCAGAAGTTGAAAACCCAGATCTCAAACAAGAAGATTGATGTGCTGCCTCTTCTTTTTCTCTTCTTCTTTTGTATATTTTCCTCTCTCCTTTATAATTTTTTAGGTTTATTTATAGTCTTAGGTTTTAGATGAATTAGGAAAATATAATGATTTTCAGTTACAATTTATATTTTGTTAGAAATTAGCTTAGGATCTGATTGAATCTCGATTGTAATTGATTCTCCCTCTGTATAAGATTAGGATTTGTAATATTTATAATGTATCTGGACAATTGTACTTGTAATATTCAGTTTTACCCTTTCGCAAGATGTGATTCAAATCTGTTTTTTTTAGAAAGATTTGATTTTGTATTAAAGATTTGGATGATTTTGTTTTAGCTTACAAATACGTTTTTTCTTCTTATGAATTTGTAAAGTGAATGTTTGTGGGCTTGGGTTACTTAGTGTAGAGGATGAAGAAGAACAGCAGGGCGCCGTTGGGACTAATTAGGGTTCCCAAAACCCTTTTTGTTTTAATTTTGACTTTTAGTCAATTCGTGTAAAAAATAATATTTAAAAAAATTAATAATAATGATAATTATGTAAATAATATCATTAAAAATCATACCAATAATTATAATGATGATATATAAAAACAAAAATGAGCTCAAGAAGAAGAATGTGCCATCAACCTTGATAATTCTCCAAAAACGCTCAAAGACAATAAAATGAGATAAAAAGTGATATGGGCTTACCTGACAAAAATGTACCCCTCCAATTACAAGAACAAACATTGGGCCATCGGTTTCAAAAGATAAAAACACCCCCATAATTTATTCTAAGCGGGCATGACATCATTGTAATGGCCCACCCCCTCTTTCTAAATGGGCTGAAAAATATCCAACAAATACACCTCCCTTCTTAATTGTAAGAACCAACTTAATGGGTCATCAGATTTTGATGGTCCATCCTGAAATAATACACCCCCCTTTATAACTTAAACCCCATAATAATATGACAAAAATCTAAACCTTTATAAAAGTGATAACTTTAATAGGGAATAAATTGTTAGAAATCTATAGGAAAAATTTAGGGTATGACATTGTGGAACCAATGCCTCAGGTAAAATCAAAATGGATTCAATGATCATCAACATCATTCATCCATTTTGGTGGATTTGGTTTTTCAACCTATCAATATCCAAGATCCAATGAGTTAGAGAAAATTGACTCAAAGTATGACCAAGTATCCACAAGTCAGAACTATTCACAAAAAAAGGAAATAAAAATGTAAATAAACAATAAAAATAATTTAAAAATGGTTAATTAAATGGAATTAATTGATGAAATACACAAAGTGTATCAAAACACCAAATTATAACTCCAAAAAATTACCAGAGGTCAAACATAAGTCAACAAATGTAGACAAATTTTTTTTATAATTTTTGAAAGTCAGAAACTAATTATAAAAATGCAAAAATTAATCAAAATAAACCAAATATCAAGAAAAATATCAAAGTCGGAAATAAAAAAAAAAATCAAGGTCACCATAATTTGTCAAATTATTTGTGGATCCTTCCCTGATTTTTTCCGAATTAAAAAAGTATCAAAGGTATTTTTAAACCAATTAAAATAAAGCAGGTAATCCCAAAATTATAAAAAAATAGCAAACATCAAAATAAAAATATGGAAAAATATTCACAAAGTCAGAAATAATTCAAAGTATTTTTTGTGTAATTTTTCATAATTTTTTGAATAAAAAATAAAGGAGTTATGAATTTTTGAAATTAAAATCAATTTTAAAATGATTTTTGTAAAATAAAATAAATCAGAAATAACATGGAGTGTTAGATCTGGTTCATTAAAATAGTGTGGCACATCAAACGACCCAGAAGTGGTGATGCATGATGAGGCTGAGTCAAAACGCGCGTATGCAACATAAAAAGGTCAAGCCAATGAAATTATTTCAAATGCCACACTCTCATTGGTGGAAGATGACATGTTGGTCATCTTCAACCTCCAGCCACCTGCAACTAGGGCAGAGATCAAATCTTTTAAATGGAAAATTTAGCCGCTGATAGTGGTATCATTAAATGCGTCTCTTCAAGACGATCTTAACCACGCCCTCGCGAAAATTTTATGTAAATCACAGCTCAGTCATTTTGGAAATCTCCAGAGATAAAATGTAAAACGAGTTTTGAAATTATAAGCTCAAATCACCATGAAAATTCAAACCAGAAGAAGCATAAGCTTCAGAGAAGAAGGGACCACATCCTAACAATTTATTTGAGACGATTTGGTTGATTAATCTACCTGAATGAAGTTCACTTTATATACCTCTGAAACTGAACTTCTATAGCTTGATCATGTGCTCGAATGTCTTGGTTTTTGTTGTGAAAAGTTTGTATGATGATCAAGAATGAAGAATAAGAAGAGAGTTTGGAGAAAGAAGGCTTGAATTTTTGAAATTGATTTTCAAATTTCAAGCTTCGAGTGAGACTTTGGCAAGGTGATTCTGGTTGTCTAAGCTTGAGGAAATGAATGGAATATGTTGCTTTATTTATAGGGAGAATGAATTGTAATGATAAATGGAGAGAAATCGTGTGAAATCTTGCTTTTCAATCCAACCCGTGTGAGAATGAAATGTGTGACTTCATGTGCATCAAAACTCACTTAATTGACGTGTTTCAATGTGCTAATGGGGCCAGGCAAGTTTGCTAAACATGTTTAAACACAAATTGTGCCTCAATTTTGTAATTAGAAGCCATACTAATTAATTTGCAACTGTAAGTAAAAAAACAGTTTGAAGGTGCCATCTTTAAACCCATGGGGCAACTTGCTCGGGAGGCTTTATGGAAGACATCATCACAAAGTTTACAATGTGCCAAGAAAGTATTAATTTGGACATTTGAGCTGAAAGTTGTGTCATTTTAAAATCACGAAAACCAACTGTTTTTTGACACTTAGAAAAATTTTAAGTATGGAGCTTCAAGATGACCTATAATATTTTGCCAACTTACATGACCTTCCACTCAAAATTAGCTCTTGATCATTTAAGATGAAATGAAGTAGACACCTCAAATGGAATTATGGATTATGGAATTGAGATCACTCAAAAATCATTAAAAAATGAGATGTTTATGGTTTTTGGAAGTTAATGAAAATTTCTTGAGAAATCCACAAATGACATATAATGTTTTCATCAATTCCATAACTTTCCATATATTTTTGATCTTGATCTTTGAATAAAAGTTGTAGTATACATCCTCAAGTTTCTTATGAAAAAAGAATGAGATGAAGGAGATGAAAATTGACTAAGTTGTGATCTTTTGAAGTCAAGTCAAAGATTTCAATGGTTTTCTCAAAGGACTTGTAATCTTTTCAAATTTTTGATGATTCTCCAAGCACGACTAGACCTTGTCATGTGAAGAGAAGTTGTTGTAAATGATGATAAGAGTCCATAGAAAAAAGAACCACTTCAAAATATTGAAACTTGAGATAATTATGCACTCGTGACCAAATAATCAAGGACTTGGCCAAATTAGGTCAAACCAATTGGATCAACTTTGAATCTTTTAAACTTTTCTTGCAAATTAAGGTGTGATGAATTACATTAGACATTGAAATGAGGTTTATTTGAAGCACACTTGATGTGAAGGCTCATTTCTTTATGAAACTTGTTGAAGAAGGCATGGAAATAAACACATGAACCTATAAAGTTTCTTGGTGAATTCAACCACTAACTTTGAGAAAATTTTGACCAAATGAAGTTGAGAGAGCTCTCAATCCATAAAATTTTGATTCTATAATCATAGTATTGAAGTTCAGGCCTTTAGAATCTAATGAATAACCATTTGACTGAGTATCAACCTTTAAAACCCTAGCTTAGGAGGTAAGAGAGATATAATTGGCTCAATACCTATAATGTACAAAAACATACAAGAAAATACATACATCTATTTAGATTTTGGTTAAGGGTTAGTAAACATAAAATACACATATACAAGATACACAACTCCAGGTGATTGGTAATCCCTCAAGGGAAAACCTAAGATAGGAGAGAGTGGAAGAGAGAACCAACCCTAATGTGTGATCTTGGTGCATTGTGATAGTATGAAGTGATGAGGGATCTTAGGGGCAAAAATTAAGGTATAACAGAGAGCTTGTGTTATAGAACAAGAAGGTGCTTGGAACAACTTTTTACCGTTTGATTCGTTGTACGGTTGAAGGTGTAGGAAACTTTTCTTGTGATTAGACCTGAGATTATTTAATAGACGACAAAGAATATCAAAGTAATACAAGAGAATGTGATAGCTTTGCAGAGTCGTCAAAAGAGCTACCATGATAAGCGAAGGAGAGAACTCGAATTCCAAGAGGGAGATCATGTATTTCTGAGAGTTACTCTGATAACTGGTGTTGGTCGAGCCTTAAATTCTCAAAATCACACTCTGCGTTTCATTGGTCAGTACCAGACTTTGCAGAAAATAGGAGAAGTGGCCTATCAGATTGATTTACCGCCATCGCTTGCTAATCTTCATGATGTGTTTCATGTGTTTCAGTTGAGGAGATACATTCCAGATCCTTCACATGTGATATAAGTGGATGATGTATAGGTGAGGGATAACTTCACTGTTGAGTCATCACCCATAAGAATAAAGAATGGGGAGGTGAAGCAATTGCGTGGTAAAGAGATTACCTTAGTGAAATTATCTTGGAGAGGACCAACTGGTGGAAATGTGACTTGGGATTTTGAGAGCCAGATGAGGGAGTCGTATCTGGATCTGTTTGCTTAAGGTAATTTTCGAGGGCGAAATTTTTTTAAGTGGGGAAGAGTTGTAATACCCCGATTTAATTAGTCATTTATTTACTTATTTATGTGATGTATTTAATAAATTATTTGAATAATTATTATGTGTGTTTTTGGGTGGTTTGGTCGGTGAGTAGAAATTGCAAGAAATTATGCTTAAGTAATTAGTTTTAGTGATATTTAATTAATTAAATAATTAGAAATTGATAGAATATGAGGAGTTGGGAAGATTTTGGAAATTGAGAGAATTAAGTGGTGAGTAGGGAGAAGTTGAGTTGTAGTTGGGCTAAAAAATGAATTGTGAGAAGTTAATTAGAATATTATATATTCAGAAAATTAGAGTTAGGTTTTTAGAGCCTTTTTGTCAGTACATGAAATATAAGAGAATAGAGAAACAATAGTGGAGATCTAGGGCTTAGATGAGAAGACCTTAGTGATTGCTTGAGGACTTCTTGTTTCCATATTTAAAAGGTAATTGAGGAGATTATTCATCTAAGGGTGCATAAATCATGAATGGGTAGAGAGGTTTCCCTTAACCTTCAATGGGGTTTTCCTTGTTCTTATAGATTGATGATAATCTGTTAAATAATAATGAAATTTTATTTTTATATGTCATGGATTGATATGCAACTTTGTTTTGATGTTGTGGTGTTTTGTGTTCATGAACCAAATGATTATATGATGAAGTTGTATTGAAATTTGAGAGTTTAGGGTATGTTATTATGTGATTTTGGAGACTTTGAATGATAAAAATTAAGACTGGTTTGAGGGATGAAGGATAGGAGATGAAGGATATGAGCGATGTTGTTAAAATTATTTTATTTTATTTTGGAAACTTGGGTTGTGCCAATCGATCGGCATCATGTGTCAATCGATTGCATGTGTGTAAAAAGTGGAAAATTTAACTAGAACAATTGATTTCTGCTTGGTATCAATTGATTTATATCCTTTTTTTAAGCGAACAGTGAGTAAAGCAGGGGGTGTAAATCGATTAATGCTATATAATTTATGAAGAATCCTGAACCTGAATTATGTGTTGTTTCTCGATGATTTATGGCGTAACTTTAGTTTTGTAGGTCCAAATGATGTGTTGTTTGAATCGTTAGAAAGCTAACACGAAGCAATATTCCATGATGATGGTTTGAGAATTTAATCATCTATGTATAATGAATGGAGATGAAATCGTATGAATACATGTGATGTGTTGTCATCTTATTATAAAGGTGAAATAATTATGAATCAATTGTGTTATTCTATATGTTGAATTCTAATCCTAATGATTATACTACTGTGTGGTTTTATTTGGTGTTGTTGCTTAATCTAAGTATGATTATTGAGTTGTTTATTGATTGTATGGATGCATATGTTGATTCCTTGAGGATAATTATGTGAATATGCATCATTGTTGTTGTTGAGGTGGTATTTCAAATGAGTAAACTATATTGTCGTATGATATTTATATTTTGATGGTGTTTATGAAATATTATATGATTAGTTGTTATGATCATTATGTTTGCATAATGAGTTATTTAAATTGCATGTGATTGCTTGAGTTGTTAAATGGTTGCATAGAATACATATTATTGATTGATGCTTTGTAGATAATTATGTGGAAGTATACATCCGTTGTTATTTATAGTTCGAAGGGGGATTATAAACATGTTCTTGTTACTATTGTTGCATCAATTGTATGTTATGCATCATTGTGTTATTGTTGTTGAAAGAGCCGGGTTGCAAGTCTAGGAGGGTGGACTGGTAGCTTGTCTCGAATCTAGAAAGATGGATTTGAGGTCTAGAAGAGTGGATATGGTTCGTATGAAGAACCTTTTAGTGAGATGGTGCCACATGCATAAGAGTCGAGTTGATGTCGTGAATCTCATTGCATAAATTTAATGACTAATATGTGTTTTTGATGTATATGATCTTGAGATGGGTGAGAATGGATTGGTGTATTAACAAATACTCTTGTGTGATTGTGTAGTGTGTGAGTTTATCCTGATTGTTTATGCACTGTTTATTATTTGAATGTATTCTCACTCTCTTTAAGGATTATTTAATTGTAGTTATCAAGGTAAATAACAATTTGTTATTTTTTTTCGGTTCTCTTAAATGGATTGAGTATCCTTTAAATTATATTTAATTTAGTTTTTAGAAGAGGAAAAATAATTTTGAAAATGCAAAATTTATTTTGGAATAATTTTGAAGTATTTAGTTTTTTTTAAGTAAAATTGATTCTATTTTTGAAATTAAAATTTGTAACTTTTGAATTTAAATATTATTTTTTACATTAAAATTTATTATTCAATTCATTTATATATAAATTTATTCAAAAATAAATCATTTATCTTCAACTTAATTTTAGTTAAAATCAATTTTATAGTAGTGTTTTAAAACCCCAACAGTTTCGATCGATCGGACCGATTAGATTATGAACTAGAAAGTGGAGTGGTCTGATAATATTATAGCACTGTAGTTGCAATTTACTCAATGAAAATTAGTGTGACTCGGCCTATTCATTGATCAAATTGTGAATTGATGGGTTTCTTGATCCGACAGATTGATTTTTTTAAGTTTGTTTTTTAGTTTAATTCTAATTTTATTTTTCTTAAATTTTAGTTCCCCTATTTTAAGTTTCAACTTTATTAATACGTATAATTAATTTAATTATTTATAATAATTAAATAATGTCAAAATTATAAAAATGAAATTTTGTTAAATTTTAAAATTGAAACTTATAATTTTTTAAAATAATTAGGATTGTAGTTTTATCTATTGCGCCATAAATTCTTTGATGTTTAATTTAATTAAAGAGAAGAGAGTTAAATATTATAAAATTATAATATTTCTCTCTAATTCATTTTCATTACATTTATTTATTATTAATTATATAATATAATAATAAATTTAAATTTTTTGAATATTAACAAAAAATTTGATAAAATATGGTATTATCTATAAAAATTGAAATTATATTTTCTCATTATTTTTAGTATGAATCCATTAATTGAAATAAAAGTTTATGTTACCAATGAAAACTAGAATTAAATTTTCATATTATTTTTAATATAAATCTTATTATTATTTTTAATATAAATCTTATTATTATTTTTAAGTAAAAGTCACATTTTTTCACTAATTTTTATATTAGTATATTTATTTTTTATTTTTAATTATTTATATAAAACATAATATTTATTTTTAAAATATTATTTTATGATATCGATTCTTTACCGTGGAGAATCAAACACAATTAGTTTAATAATTTAATTGATGATAAAAATGATGATAAATCCTCTAAATTAGTTAAACTTTCTTGTTTTTTTTTTCTATTTTTACTTATGATTAATGAGAATTTTTTTTTACACTTAGTAGTGATAAAAATCATCTCTGAAAAATTGAAAATACTCTTCAGAGATGCACATCAGAACGCACCTATCAGTATGTTTCGGATGTGCGTCTCCGAATACACAATTTTTCCACGTTTTAAAATATAAACGTTGGATTTGAAATTCTTGAGGTAGTTTCGAATATGCATATGTGAAACATGTTAATATGTGACTTCGGAAGTGCATATTTGAAACTTCCTTTGTTTGTGTCATTTTTGTTTACAACAAGATAGTTACCCCTACCATATAAATGGACAATTTTTTTTGAAAATATGAAACAAACATAACATTACGGGCATAACGATTATATTAGATGTTCAAACATATGAAAACATAATTTAGTGCATAAGTTGTTCGAAAAGTGCGTAATGTCAAAATATTACATCAGTAACAAAACATATCATATGCTACTGCTACTGCGTATGCCTGATTCTCACCCTATGTGACCTCCTCTACCGACTGTATTGCATCGCACTGGATGCCTCTGTAACCATCCTTCCAACGATGACAACCGCCTCAGGACCACCCCTCTCGATGATACCGGAATCCAATGCCTCTTGTCCAAGTAGGTGTATCCGCTGACAGCCCGACAAGAGATCAGTGGCATGGTCATCCTCGGGCTGCCGGTTCTCCAAGATCTTCTCATGAGTTGGCATAGGTGGTTGTCAAGGACCATTCGGTGTCATGATAGGGTGTGAAACCTTAAAGAACCATGTCACATAACCCTCTACAAAATGTCAACTCAGGGATGCCGACATCATCTGATACTCCTGTGGCACCAAATGATTCTCCCAATCCTGGAAGATGTCATCGAGATCCCGCCGGACAATGGTGTCGGGAGCTGCCTGAAAAGGAGATCTCGATATCTTCTGCACATAGCCAAACTGCCAAATACACCTCTCTGAAAGATACTTTGCCATAAGATTTGACCCACATGCTAGTCACCCAAAGTATAATGAGATGGGATCGAATGGGACAACATCCCTGTAATTCTCAAATGGCGTCCATTTGATATCATCATGATTAGTACGATCAAGATACACATGGTAAGATGACACTTTATGATTCCCTCTGTGGAGGACATACTTTGCAGTCCTAGGAATATTGCCAGTATAACCCGGATCACGATTGAAACCATGAACGCAGTGGAAGTGAGAGATTGGCCAGCTCTGAAACAAAAATCATAGAATATGTAAGTATGAATTATAAAAAAACAAATAAACGGTAATAGTTGAAATGAAAGGTATTGTGAGGAGTGTGCAAGAACCAGTGAGATGTCTCGCCCTCCATCTTGAAGCTTCATTCAGCTTCTGGTACATGTATGCCAAAATGGTGGCCCCCCAGTTCCACTCATGAACAGTACTCAGATCCATAAAATACCGGAGGTATGTCACATCTGCAAAGTAGACACTTTTGTCCACAAAGAAGGACGTGTCAACCATAAACATAAAGTAACACTGTAAAGCACAATATCGGTGGTACTGGACAAAAACCTCATCACCCTCATACTCGGTTATTGTTGCTACAACCAGGTGCTCTTCATATAGATCCTTCAGGTGCGAGAATTTTGCATGCACCCCATTTGTGCTTCTGCAGTCCTCAGCTTCCCTATATGGATCAACACCCAGATACTCAATCATCCATTCGATCTCCTCAACTTGTGTTATCTTGTGATAGTTAAGTAACCTCCCTCTGGTAGATAGGTGGAGCAAGCAAGCAACGTCATCAAGTGTGATCATCATCTCCCCAACAGGAAAGTGGAAAGACGACGTCTCCTTGTGCCACCTCTCAACAAATGCACCTTGCATATCATGGCTTATAGTACTGTAACCAACACAACATAGTCCAGCAAGTCCGGATCCAACAACGGCTTCATGGAACCAATCAGCTGTAGGTAAAAACAACTCAAATATTTTTCGCGAGTGATTCACGGACTTAATTGACAAACGTTCCTGAAATAAAAATAATAATAACCGTTAATTATAAATTTTTTACTAAACCTATATAATGAAAAAGTGTGACAAAAAAATACCTCTCCGTCCCAAACACGTCGAGCGGCATAATCATTATAATAGATCAATAGGGAGGTGTCATAAGGCCCTCTTGGATAGTTGATGTACTATGCGGGTACCTCAACATGATTGGATACTTCAACATGCCCAGGAACCTCATCCCCCTCGGATACCGCAAACTCCTTGGGAACCTCCTCATCGGATACCTACTCATGTGCACGAGAGGTAGACGCCTAAGACAGACGACTCCTCGGTGCAGAAGAAAAACCTCCAAATAATTCCTCCTGTTGTACCTGACCCCGTCCTTGAGGCCTGATAACCTACTGCGTAGCTCTCTCTCGTCGAGCAGAGGTAGTCTGGCTTGACCTCCTTTGTCTCAAACTATTGTTCTGGTCCTGGTTGCCCGTCATATTTATGAAAATTTAACTTAAATTGTTAATTTAAAAAAAAAACAACTCAGGCAAGAATTCAGATGTGCACATCCGAAATTGATCCATGGAGATTTTAGATGTGCACATCTGAAACCACCTGTTAACAACCATTTTCAAATACTAACTTCTCATTGAGGAGATGAGTAGAAATGACTAAGTTCTTCAAGTTTGGATGGTAGAAATTAAGGGTTTGGAATAAAAATGAGAAGTTTTGTTGTTTGAATAGAAATGAATATTTGTTCGTTCTTTTGAAACAAAAAAGAATGATTTCAGATGTGCATCTTCGAATACATAAATTATAGGATAAATTCGGAGATGCACATCCCAAGTCACCTTTTTGACAAAATAAACAGACTTTGGATATACACATGCAAACACATTTGTTTTTGTCGAATATAGTGATTTCAGATATGTATATCTGAAGTAAATTTAACAATTTACGTTGGTGGTTCGTTCAAAAATATACTTTCGAATTCTAGAAAAATTTTAGAAATTTCACCAAAAATCCTAAAGAAGTACACTAATTGTAGAAATAAATTCTCATGATTGATAAGAACTTTTGAAAAAAATATATAATTATCGTGCAAGTGATTTCACCTAGCTACATTAACTAGTTTCTTTTTTAATCTAAGGGTCTATTTCCAACTGTACATTTTTTTAATACACCCTAAAATCATAAGTAGAAAATTGAATTTGACATGAAGAACAAAATGATGGTTTACTGCTACTAGTACTATCTGTCCTAAATTAGCAAGACATCCTTATTCTGACCTATGCTTTGAGGACGTATGTTATTGTTAGCCTAGCTGTCTGATGGAAAACGTGCTTGCATTGTCAAACCACTTTTGCGGGCCCCACTTCTTCTCTTTAAAAATACATGCAAATCAAGGGAATATTAATTTATTCACCCTTCACTTTTCCATTTATATACTATATTTATTTCTTTAAAAAACTACCATGAGCTACACTAGTACATAGATTAAAAGATCAATCTTCTCTCTAGTTGTTCACCGGTGCTTCTTTCATTATGTTTTTTAAAATTAAAGTTTAGTTGAGTTTTTTAATTATGTGTAATTCAATTGACAAATATTAATATTGTTTAATTAAAAAATTTATATTAAAATCAAATTCAAACTCTTGGTAACTTTCATGATAAGCTATTGTACTCTTAAGTAATAGGTAACTGTTTTTCAACTTCTATAACCAATTTTCAAACTGAATTGAAGTTAGTCAGTTGTTGATAACTAACTCGTGTTTATAGTCACACTTACTTCTTTACAATTGTTGTATTCCAACATATTTTATTTGTATGATTTAATATTTTTCAACAAATTGAAGGTTGGTATATGGCAGTCATCTTTAACTTGGATAAAAGGTCATTGAATGGTTAAAAATATAAGGCTTTAATAAAGAAATCAGTTAATTAGTTTTTGGAGTTCATAGGAAGCAGTTTCATGATTCTTTTACTTTGTTTTTCTCTCACAATATGACAATCAATTTTCAAGTGTTTCGTCCTCCCGTGAAAAATTGGGTTGGTTGCGATGTATAAAAAATTTTGATTATCACAATATATGACATGTGTTATTATACATTTCATCTTCAAATCATCCATGAGATACATGATCCAATGCAACTTACAAGTGGCAGTTGTAAGAGCTTTGTACTCATCTTCGGATGAAGATCTCAATATTGTCATTTGTTTCTTAGTTCTCCATGGAATAAGTGACTCACTAAGGAAGAAACATTGACCTGATATTAACCTTCGAGTGTTTAAACATCCTGCCCAATCAGCATTTTAATATCTATTGAGTTGCATAGTTGAATCTCTAGGAAACAACATGCATTGACCTGTACATGTCTTGAGATATTTGACGACTCTACATGCTGCATTGTAATGAGTCATTGTTGGAGTAGATAGGAACTGACTCAACAGTTGTGTGCAGAATGGTATGTCGGGTCTTGTTGCATTCAAGTACAACAGTCTACCTGCAAGTCTTATGTATGCAAGAATGTTTGAATATGGAGCACTTGAATCTTGGTGAAGTTTGATTGCATGATAAGATGGGGTAGAAACTGGCTTGGATTCAATGAAGTCTGGATCTTCCAAAGATCAAGATAATACTTTCTTTGGCATAGCAATATTCCTTCCTTAGAAAGTGTTTTAGCTTAACTAAATCCTTGATTTTGAAGGCATTGTCCAAAGCTATCTTTATTAATGTGAATTCAATTAAGTCATTTCCTACCAAAATGACATCATCAACATCAACATACACCAAAAAGATAGTAAGAGAAGAGGAGTTTGCTTTGGTGAACAAGGAATGATATGAGCTAGCTTGTTGGTGTTGAAGTTCAAGGAGAAACATCATAAGCCATTCATACCAGCAACTACTAGCTTGTTTAAGCCCATAAAGGGATTTAGCAAGCTTACATACTTGATTAGGCTTAGATGTTGAGATTCTTGGTGGCACCATAATATAAACATCCCGTGAAGCTCTCCATATAAAAAAGCATTATTTACTTACAATTGATGTAAATGCCAATTATGAATAGTAGCAAGAGCTAAGAAAAATCTGATTGTAGTAATTTTTATAATTGGATAATAGCACTACTACAAAACACACATCTAACATCGGACGCGAATGCGTTTGATGTCGGACGCAGAATTGAGGTAAGTAAGGGTGTCATTAAAGGTTATCCCTTATCACTTCGGGTATTAAAATGCAGAGGGGTTACATTAACTGCACGTGAGTTTGATTCTCATCCTCGACATTTTTATTATTTACATTACTTGATGGCGCACCAATTATTAACACTCGGTTTCTTGATGAACCGAGGTAATATATCAATATCATTACTTTAATTTGTTTTGAAAACCGAGGGGTTATAAATCATTTTTTTAGTGTCGTCTGCACTTGAATTACAATATACAGAACCCCATAATACAGAATATAGAACCAATGCAAACCCAAAATGACACGCCCATTCCTCAATCTGAAACAAAAATATTCATTGATTACACCATATGCAAACCCAAAATGACACACTTTATAATTTTACATAAAAACTGATCTTACTGGTTGATCAGAACCTGCAAGGTGGCTGGATGATGATCTTTGACGGGCTGGAAAGTTGAGGAGAAAAAGGGGGGGAGGGGGAGGGGTGTACCTGCAAGGTACTTCGACGATCAAGTAAGTGTGGGAGAAAAGAGATACAAGCAAAGTATTAAGGTTCCAAAGATGAATATTGGATACTTGACCCTCACATGTGTGAGGGTTTATATAATGCCCCCACGCTTGGCCATTAGTCCCTATTTTTAGGCCTAGATATGCGGGTCTACAAAAATAGGTAATTGTCATGACTTGGTCAAACCGGGCAGATTTTCCCGCAACTAGCCGTTAGTTCCAAGGAGGAGGTGGGTTAAGGGCAGTGGTCTGGTCGGGAAGACTGAGAGGTGTTGATAACTAGTCATTGCATCGAGCAAGGGTGAGATAACAGGCATACACATTGTGAGTGCTAGTATGGTTGTCTGCTCGATGTGTGTTGAGCACCCGAGGAGGAAGTTGTCCGTTATGACGAGCACAGAGGTGCTCACGGGCAAAGATGATTCTGACCATTCCTGGGTGGCTGTCCTTGTGTGGCTGGCAGGATGAGGAATATCTTGTTTGATAAGGAAGATATGGTCTTGTTGGTCCTGGGTGGAGAACAAACCATGTGTCCTTGATCGAGGGGCAGAAGCAGCTGCGGGTAGAGGTGCTGGCGAGGGCAGAGATGGTCACATTGGTCCTGGGGGGACAATCGACCACGTGTCCCCAATTGTGGGGCAGAGGGAAAAAGTGTCCTTTATCTGCTCCAATTGATTAGACCAAAGTTGTTGGGCCATCTTGGATGTAGAAGTGGATTGGACCATGCCTAAACATGTTGCCATACCATAACAAAAACTAAAACAAATGATTAAGAAACAAAAGCAATAAGCCATTTACTTACTAGTTTTCTCATATGCCCTCTTCATGATCATGACGAATAACATTCACATCATCTAAGTCATTTTCTTCAGATGATTGACTTACACGTGTTGCTAAATAAGGAGTCTCATAGTTAAAATCTTGATTTTCATCACTACTATCAGGAAGATGTTTTCCTTGAATAACAATTGACCATCTAGTGTTACATGGATCAGTGACATAAAAAACTTGTTTGGCTTGGCTTACCATGATGAATGGTTCATTCTTGTAAGTTGCCTTTCGAAGATCAATTCTTATGAATCCTAATTCATTGGTTTCTACTCCAGCTTTATTGTCAATCCACCTTCACTTAAATAAAGGCACTTTAAAAGAAACATAGTCAATCTCCAAAATTTGCTCAATTATCTCAAAGAACGCTCTAGATGCTAGTACTGGATTGTTATCTTTGAAACTGGAAAAGTACATAGATTCAACCCCAACTATAACACCACTATTTTGCATGGTGCTACGATCTTCCTTTGATTTTGTGCAGAACGAATATTTACTAATGTCGTATGCACTCCAAGTAATTACATTAAACTTAGGCAAACGTGACAACCATTTGCAATCATCCAATGCACCACTCTCTTTATAAATACTTTAATTAAACCGATCTATGAAAGTTTTGTTATGCTCTATCAACAACCATTTTTCATTCATCCATGGATATTTTTCCTTTATAAGAGTTGTGTGCACGGTCAAGTAAGGATCAACTTCACTAAGTTTATTCAATATATATAAATGTACTTGAAAAACCACTTTTCGACTAAATGTCTTAACATTTAAACCTTGAATACATCTACTATTATAAAATCCATCATGACGAGACTCGGGAACTCCTATAAAGTTCACATCTGACAAATAGTTTGTACAAAACTCAATATCTTCTTTTGTGATGTACCTTTCTACGATCGAAGCTTCTGGATGATGGTGATTCTTTATATACCCTTTGAAAATCTTCATGCAACTCTCTACCGGATACATCCACCGCAAATAAACTGGACCATAAATTCTAATCTCCATTACTAGATGAACAACTAAGTGAACCATAATGTCAAAGAATGATGGGGGGAAACATATTTAACTGGCACAAGATAATTGCAACTTCGTGTTCCAATTCATCTAAATTTCCAGGATCTATAACTTTACTACATATAACATTGAAGAATAAGCACAATTTGGTTATAGTCACTCTTACATTTCTTGGTAAGATGCCACAGATAGCCACTGGTAGAATATGTTGCATCAAGACATGACAATCATGAGATTTTAAGTCAATTAATTTGTGATCGTTCTCTGATACAAGTTTCTTCATATTTGATGAGTACCGTTGGGGAAATTTGATACCCTGCAAACAATCGCAGAAACTTTTTTCTTTTTTAGACAGAGTGTGACATGCTAGGGGTAAATAGGTTCTATTTCCTACTTCTTTTGGGGCTAATTCTTGCCGTATACCCATCACAACCATATCTTTGCGGGATTTCCTAGTATCTTTTGTCTTGCCTTTAATGTTGAGAAGTCTTCCAATCAAACTATCACATACATTTTTCTCCATGTGCATCACATTAAGACAATGTCTTACATCAAGACTATACCAGTATGGAAGATCGAAGAACATCGGCCTCTTTTTCCTTGAACTTTTCTCCACGGGACTTTTTTGTTTCTTTCCAAAGAAAACTTTAATGTGTTGTTGTTTTCTATAAACTTCCTTCCCGGTTAAGGGTTTTGGAGCGATACGAAACTCCTAAACTTCATTGAAAGCCTTTCGCAATCTACAATACAGATGGTTATGTCTTAGAAATCTTCGGTGCCCCAGATAAACTGTCTTTTTTCCTTTTGGTAATTGGTGGTGACATGTATTACCTTCACATATAGTACACGTTTTATGACCCTTGACGTTGTACCCAGACAAATTAATGTATGCGGGAAAGTCATTGATTTTGAAAAACAACATGGCACACAACTTAAAGTTATCACCTGTATACGCATCATCAACATTATCAACCAAAAGACATCCGACAGTACTTGAAAAAGTGGTTAAATGAGGGACGAAAAGAATGTTACTTAGCACCATTTCTTTGTTTGTAAGTATTTTTGTAATTGATGTTTATGTATTCTGTGATCGGTGGATCTGGAACTGACTGTTTTAACGCTGGTTCGCGAAAATGTCGCGGAAGCAAGAGTCGCCACCGTCTTTTATTTTCTCCAAATAGGAAGGACAAAAGCACAGAAAAATTCCTTTAAAGAGATCGCTCTCGGTTCGGGAGGTAGGTTATAGAAAGGGAAGGTGTTAGCACCCTTTCTATCCATGGTTATCCATGGGCTCTTAGATACTTGCTCATTTGTGTTTTCAAAATGTGTGCTTGCTTTTCAATGTGGGTTTCAAAATTATTCTTTGAAAAATTTCAGTTCGACTCGTACGTCAGAGTGTTTGAAAAGTTTGTTTTGAAAGTTTTTGAAAGTGTGTTGGTGTGAAAAGTATTTTGATTTGTTTGAAATTAGAGCAAGTATCCTTGAGAACCTACCTACCCTAAGGAATTCGTCTGTGTAAATGTCCTTTAAAGTAGTGCCATCCCACCATTGAGAGGTAGGTAGCACCACCGTTGGAGGTGTTCGGGTCAATTCGAGTTTTAGGGACGTGGTGGTCACCAGAGCAACAGTAGGACACCTTAGAAGCTACCCTCACGCCAGGTTCCCGGATCATGAGGACTTACTAAAACGTCCTATACTCGACGACCACCTTTCGAAAGGCAACAGTGAGGCGTACCCTAGGGGTGGTGTGTGCGAATTGTGTGTCATTTTCAGTTTATTGTTTGTCTTGTCATGCATTGGTGATCTAACGATTCGATTTTATTTTTGGGCATTCATTCTTTCATGTTATTGTTTAACAGTTAAAAGTGCGGGAATTTAAAGTGCGGAAAAGATAAAAGTCCTACGCTATTACAAAGGCGAGGGTCTACAACGCCAAATTAATCCAGACCCGTTTTAAAATAAATTGCAGAAAAGAAATGTCTAATAGCTATTACACGGCTTTGGTACATATACATAATTATTTACAAAAGAAATAAATGAAACGCGCGAAAAAAAGAAAATAATCAAATGCGAGGGCGTTGAACCCTTTAAAAGAATTAAAATATCTAAGTTATCTAAAATTAAAATTAAATGAAAAAATGGTATTTTTGTGTTTTTTAGATTTAAAAGAAAAAAAAGAAAAGTTAATTAAAATTAAAATCCTAGTTCTAATGTCTTTTAAGTTTATTATGAAAATATTGACTTTTAACCTAATTTAATTCTAAATTAATTTATGTGCATTAAATAAATAAATAATATTATTATTAAAAAGAAAATAAAAAGTTATTAAACCTAAACTCTATTTTTTTGGATTTTAGTTATTAAAAGAATTAAAATCTAACCTAAAATGCAACCCTAGTTTAATTATGAAAAACACTAATACTATGGCAAAAAACAAGGAAAGTTAAAAGGAAAAAGTCATTAACCTAATTCTATGTTTTTGGATTTTTATTAAAAAGAGATTAAAATTGAAAACCTAATTAAGACTAAATAATTTACACATTTTAATTTATTTATAAAAGTAATCAAAATTAATTATATATTTTTTTTTGTCCTTTCTGTATTTTTAATGTTTTTTATATTTTTGTGAAAATAGTTAATTAAATAAAAAGAAAAGAAATAAAAAAGAAAAAAAATTAAAGAAAGAATGAAAAAAACAATAAGGCAAACCAGGGGGGGTATCCCCAATTTGGAGGTGCAGATTTGAAAAGCCTGGCCCATTTATTTGTGAGAATTTGTTGACTTTTTTGATCCAGTGTGATGCATTTGACTGAAGCGTAGCATGTTTCCCAATCCTTGCCTTTGATGTGAGTGCTCTGGGACACGTGGATGATGCATTTTGAGCGTGCATGGTGAGTCTCAATGTTAGCGCTGCATGTGAACTCAAGCTGAAAAATAATATGAGAAATGCCAGACCTGGGACTTGAACCCAGGTCATTGAGGTTAACACGCTAATAGCTTGCCAGCTGAGCTACTTGATCACTTTGATATATAATATATAAATAAATCATATAAAACAAATACAACGCGCTAGTGGCTGAAACGCGCGAATTTTGAATGGACGAATTACAGCGTGCCACATCTTCATCTTCTTCACGTCCCTGTAAACAAAACTCAAAGGCAACGCTTTCTTACGCGTTTCATTAGGCAACATTTGAAAAAATAGCGAATAGAGCTACGTGCATCAGAAATTAATCGCGAGTATGTAGATCTTTTCGTCCAGATGCATGGAGTGTAACAGTCATGGTCTTGAGCTTTGATTTTGCCTATTTTTGAAAGCCCTAAATTAAAGAACCTGTAACCCTAACATTCGAAAATGGTAAAATCTCATATGATCAAGAAAAATGAAATTAAACATCATGAATAGCTTGGAAACATCACATGGAACAAGAATATCCAATTGAAATGCAATGAAGATGCTTAGAATCAAGAACACGAATTCAAAAAATTTTCTGTACAGTTTCACTTATAGATACCAGTTCAAGGAGTTTTGATTGATGTTATGAATTGAAATGTGTTCAGTGATTGTCCAGGATGCTTATGGAACAAAAATTAAGGCTTGAAAAGATCCCTAGCTTTGAAATCAGATTTGCATTTTATGTCCAAATTTTCAAAATTCCAATCCACTTTTGAGCGAGCCTTTTGCTGCACTATGGTTAGGGTTTGACTCAATGCATCTCATGGAAGGGAATTGGTTTGTTTTTTGACCTAAATTCAAGCTTGGGAAAGAATTGGTCTTAGGGTTTCTTCCATTAACCATTTTCCTTCTTTTTAGCCAAAACCTAGACCTAGTGTGCAAATGAACCTTAGCCTGATTTTTGAGTTGGTTCATGATACATAGGAATTGTCCAAGTTCACATGACACTATTCTATTGGCTTTTAAATTTTATTTGAATTTTCAAAGAATTAAAATGAATTAAATCATCAAAAATTAAATAAAATAAAAAAATCAATATTTGGTCTTGAAATTAACCATGGGACATGTGTGGCATGACAAGGATGAACCAAGTGGAAAAAATGGGGCCCTTTTGTCAAAAATTGGATTTTCAAAGATAGTTGACTTTTGCCATTTCACAAAATTTTCCCAACTTCTACAAGGCATAACTTGCTCAATTTTTAAGCTTTTCACATGTTCTTGGACATTTTGGAAAGGTCTTTGAGTCCTTTAACCAATGTCTTTGGTCCCATGTCATTTTGATTTACCAATCTCAAGTTGTGGTCTTTGACTTAAAGTCCCTTTTTGTTGACTTTTGAAAATGACCTATAATGTTGAAATTGATAACTTTTTGTGAGAGCATTTCTTGGACTTGAAGTATGAAGATGAGTTGTAGGAAATGTCTTTCTCTTCAAAATGAGCTTTGGATGGAATTTTTCTGATAATCCATGTGAAAGTTATGCCCTGGTCAATTTTAGTTGACTTTTTCAGCTGTCCAAATATAGCAACTTTTGCATCTTTGATGATTTCTGAGCCAAATTTTGAGAATCATGATCAAGCATTGATCAAATGATGTTTGTGGCTTCAAAATGATATGTTGACCAAAAATTTGAACTTTTGACTGTCAAATGACCATTTTGCCCCTACAGTTGACTGTAGTGCAATTTAGGGTTTTGACTGTGCAATTTTGAGCTGAATGCCTTGAAACTTGATATGAGGATGCTTGACCATGTTTGTAAGCATATGAGACTTGATTGAGCCTTTGAAAACTTCCTTTTCTTGATCAGACTCAAAACCCTAATTTGGACTGTATGGGAGACAGTTGAACTGCATAACCCTTGGGGAATTTTGTGACCTGGCTTGACAATTTCTTGAAGAATATGGGAGGGCAAATTTTGGGGTATAACAGTTGCCCCTGTTCAATCTTCTTAGACCTGAGGATGTAGATTGGCTGACGTGCCTTTCGTAATCCGAAGGTAAAAGATGATTGGACACTAGAGTGCCCGGAAATTTGCGCTCACATAGTGGCAGTGATGGTGGAATGGGCTTATAGATGCCATCTGGATGTTGATCGCGTAGGAGATTCCTTAGCGAGATCCTGCATACCTGCAAAACAGAAAAATGAGTACCTGACACGTTGCAGGAGCTGATTTTTTTAGATGCCTGGTATAGATGTGTCCTGACTGGTTACAGGAGCTGAGTCTGGAGCTTCAAACAGCAATGAAAGAACCAGGGATGATTACTTCCTTAGCATGAATGGTAAGAGAGCCTTGGGCGACTTTTAACTTCAACAACGCTCGTTGAGAAAAATCTGGGGTGTCTTCTACTGGGATAAGAATCAGAGAGATCTTAAGGTCGATCTGACTGAACCAGAGAGGCCTTTGACTGGGTAAGAATTAGGAAAATCTTAGGACGATTTAACTGAACCGGTCTAGGTCTTGAAATGTCTTCCACTGGATAAGCAATCAGGAAAATCTTGGGACGATTTAACTGAACCAGAGGAGGCCTTCGACTGGATAAGCAATCAGGAAAATCTTGGGACGATTTAACTGAACCGGTCTAGGTCTTGAAATGTCTTCCACTGGATAAGCAATCAGGAAAATCTTGGGACGATTTAACTGAACCAGAGGAGGCCTTTGACTGGATAAGCAATCAGGAAAATCTTGGGACGATTTAACTGAACCGGTCTAGGTCTTGAAATGTCTTCCACTGGATAAGCAATCAGGAAAATCTTGGGACGATTTAACTGAACCAGAGGAGGCCTTTGACTGGATAAGCAATCAGGAAAATCTTGGGACGATTTAACTGAACCGGTCTAGGTCTTGAAATGTCTTCCACTGGATAAGCAATCAGGAAAATCTTGGGACGATTTAACTGAACCAGAGGAGGCCTTTGACTGGATAAGCAATCAGGAAAATCTTGGGACGATTTAACTGAACCGGTCTAGGTCTTGAAATGTCTTCCACTGGATAAGCAATCAGGAAAATCTTGGGACGATTTAACTGAACCAGAGGAGGCCTTTGACTGGATAAGCAATCAGGAAAATCTTGGGACGATTTAACTGAACCGGTCTAGGTCTTGAAATGTCTTCCACTGGATAAGCAATCAGGAAAATCTTGGGACGATTTAACTGAACCAGAGGAGGCCTTTGACTGGATAAGCAATCAGGAAAATCTTGGGACGATTTAACTGAACCGGTCTAGGTCTTGAAATGTCTTCCACTGGATAAGCAATCAGGAAAATCTTGGGACGATTTAACTGAACCAGAGGAGGCCTTTGACTGGATAAGCAATCAGGAAAATCTTGGGACGATTTAACTGAACCGGTCTAGGTCTTGAAATGTCTTCCACTGGATAAGCAATCAGGAAAATCTTGGGACGATTTAACTGAACCAGAGGAGGCCTTTGACTGGATAAGCAATCAGGAAAATCTTGGGACGATTTAACTGAACCGGTCTAGGTCTTGAAATGTCTTCCACTGGATAAGCAATCAGGAAAATCTTGGGACGATTTAACTGAACCAGAGGAGGCCTTTGACTGGATAAGCAATCAGGAAAATCTTGGGACGATTTAACTGAACCGGTCTAGGTCTTGAAATGTCTTCCACTGGATAAGCAATCAGGAAAATCTTGGGACGATTTAACTGAACCAGAGGAGGCCTTTGACTGGATAAGCAATCAGGAAAATCTTGGGACGATTTAACTGAACCGGTCTAGGTCTTGAAATGTCTTCCACTGGATAAGCAATCAGGAAAATCTTGGGACGATTTAACTGAACCAGAGGAGGCCTTTGACTGGATAAGCAATCAGGAAAATCTTGGGACGATTTAACTGAACCGGTCTAGGTCTTGAAATGTCTTCCACTGGATAAGCAATCAGGAAAATCTTGGGACGATTTAACTGAACCAGAGGAGGCCTTTGACTGGATAAGCAATCAGGAAAATCTTGGGACGATTTAACTGAACCGGTCTAGGTCTTGAAATGTCTTCCACTGGATAAGCAATCAGGAAAATCTTGGGACGATTTAACTGAACCAGAGGAGGCCTTTGACTGGATAAGCAATCAGGAAAATCTTGGGACGATTTAACTGAACCGGTCTAGGTCTTGAAATGTAGCTTGAGAACTTAACTGGATCTTTCCTGAAAGGTAAAAGTCAGTCATATGCAATGCATGATATGGATCAAGCAATGATGTTCTCAACATAGATGAGATTTGTATGATGCAGTGCGTTATGCATGCTATAATGATGTACGTGATGTTTTATGTATGTTTTCGTCTAGGAACGTAAACTCTTTGACGGGTGCCAGGAAGTCCTATCCCGGGCTGATGTTTGAAGAATAGATTTCCCTTCCGCTGGGGATGATAGTGACAAGGATACCGGTAGGAGAAGATGACTCCGTTGCGGAATAAACTTGGCGAATGGAAGATTCTGCGGGGAGAAAAGATACTCTAGCGATCATGCTGGAAAGCAATACTCTGTGGGGATAGAGATGCTTTGCTGAGTGTTGATAGCAGTAATTTGCTGAGGATGTCTTTGTTGTTGGAAGTGTTAATGGACTTCGCTGGGGATAGGAAAGAACTATGTTGACGATGACCTTTCCGTTGGCTTTTGGCTGAGGATAACCCAGTTATATCCTGTTAAGGAAATAACTCTTTGGATAAAGCCGGACGACGCGTTCGTGCTCTGCGAGGGGATAAGCTTCCAGAATCTACTGGGGATAAGCTTACTGCTTGAGGAGATGAATTCCATCTTTCCTGGGGAACTTGGATGGGACTCTCCTGGGGAAATGATTCCTTTGAATGTTGATGTATGCCGCCGGGGAACAATCTGTAGACCAAGACTGCCGGGGATGCTTGTTAAGAATATATGCTGCTGGGGGAATATTGGGATCTACTGGAGGATACCCAATTTCTTTGAGACTTGTTAACTTTGTTTGAGGAATAATGCACTGGTCTCACTTTCTGGGGAATTTAAAATGCCTGCTATGTTCTTCAGCCTCACCTGTTTTGATACTTTGTAGGACAGAACAATTAGATTGCTCTTAGACAGCTCCTTATTGCCCCTGTTTCTGAGGTGGGAGAGGAAGACCTGAGAGGTGTTGATAGCTGCCGATTGATAAATCCTCTTCTGGTAGGAAAATGACGAGATGACGGAACATAGTCGTATGCTTTGATCCCTAACTTTTGCCTGGACCGCCCTTTCGGGTTTTCGACTTGCCGGGTGTACAGATTTTTTCATTTCATCCCTTCATTTTGCCTAGGTGTGTCAACCTAGTGGGCCTTTGATTTTGCGTAGTATCTTTTCGACTATGTCCATGTTCTCAGAATGTAAGGAGTTGCCCCTGTTAGAATTGTTTTGTCATGCCACCAGAAAATCTTCGTTTGATTGTCCAATGCCCCAGGCGACTTAGACGGAGATTTGCCCCAGGCTGGTGGTGTCGCCATATTGTCAGAAGGTGTCTGATCGTGCAAGATTCGTTGTTGGATTGCCCCAAGTGACTCAGGCAGAGATTTGCCCCAGGCTTTTTAGCCTTTTGAGAGATTCTCCGAATCTTGACTGGATTGCCCCAGATGAAGGACCATGGTCATGTCGTGCCCCTTGATTGGAGATACTCTTGTTCATTAGACTTTCGTCATGCGAATTTCTATGCTGTTCAAACAAAAAGTCATATGCAAACAAGGTTATGTTAAAAATGCAAGGCTTATGTCTGTCTTGAAGATTTTGAAAATGCATTTTTTCATAAAACAAATTAATGTTTGTAAAACATGATGTCAACTCTGTATTTACCGTAGGCCTTCAGGAGTCAGGATACCTTTCGTAACAGTATACTTTCAAACTAACCCATGCTTCAGCTAGGACTTTTAAGGGTTATAACGTGGCCTTGGTTCATGGTTTAAGAAACAAAGAATAAAGGCTCAAATTATTTGTACCCACCCACTCTTCGTGACGTTCTTCAAACCTAAACTCAGTTGATCATACATTAGACCTTGTTTGAGTCTTCGTTCCGATTTTCCGGTGATGGTTCAGTCATTGATGATTTATTCTGAATAGGCAGTCATCTTTTTTTGCTGAGGGTTTGTAAGACCTTTTTCTTGTCTGATTTTTGTTATCCCTTTCTTTTTTTTGCCTGAACTGTTTCCTTTTTGGAATTTCAGTCAGCGGGATGCCCCAGTTTTGTAAGTCTCCTTCATGAGTTTAGACTTTTTGGGCCTTTCTTTTTTTTTTTGTTTATGAAGACTGCCTGTCCTTTTGATTGTTCTGAACTATCACTGTCTTTCTTTTTCGTAAGGATCAACTGAGAGACTACCCTGCCCCAGGTTATGATTAAGGGTTTTAAATTGCGAAAAGAAAAACTCCTACTTCTTTGGCTCAGATGGGTTGACGAGGGATTATCATCCTTATAACTCCAATGTTTAGGGATTGAAACAATGCCTGTACCTCATCAGCGGGATCTGTTCAAAAGCATACTGTAAATTATGGTATCGTTTTCGTCATCCTCCCTCAAGAGGCTTAGAACTATTAATCGAGAGTTGACATCAGAAAAAATATGAAAATAGTTTGCATATAGTGAATGCGAATATATTGATTCAAAAATAGACATAAGTGATGCATTAATGGAATAACAATGTTTTAACATGAATAAATGTTTGAACAAAAGAAAATTGCAACTTGAACATTCGAATGAACAAAAATTTCTAGTCTCAGGGCTTGTCACTTCAAATGGTGAGCCTTGGAGGGATGGTAGAAAAATTCAGCCTGACCATCTTGTGTGAATTCCAGTGCTCCTTCATCAATCAGGTCCTGGATCTTGTTTTTCAAAGCCCAACATTCGTTTGCATTATGTCCTGGGCAGGCAGAGTGGTAGGCACACCTTTTATTGCGATCATAAGCAGGATGTGCTGTGTTAAGGTTCTGGGGCTGAGCCCTTAATGTGATCAGGTTCAATCTCAACAGGCGTTGTAAAGCTTGAAACAGCGACATATTGAGCGGGGTGAACTGCCTCCTGGGTTTGTCTGTCTGAAGTTGGTGAAGTTGCTGCTGAATTGGTGATACTGGAGCCATATGAGGAGCTTTCTCCTTGCCTCTTTGTCTCAAAGGTGGTTGAACGATGATTGGCTTTTTACCCTTAGATGTTTGCCCCAGTTGGTTACCCTGAAGCAGTTTATTGACGAGAACCCCGAGCTCATCTTGTCTTTGAGTTAAACCCTGAATGGCAGTCATCTGCCCCAGCATCTGGGCTTTCATTGCATCTATCTCAGCTTGCAGGCGTTCCAGCCGTTCGTCCTCAGCACTGTTCCTGACAAAAGTCTCCATGATAAGTGTCCTTAGCTCTTCCTGCCCCTTGGATAGATTCAGGAGGATTTTCTCGAACCGAGTCTCTTGAGCAAGAAGGTCCTGGTTGTCTTGTTGTGAAACCATTGCTGAAATAAACAGCGGGAAAGGTAAGTGACCTGCAACAAAGATGCTTGTTATGTAAGGATGAGTATGATGTGCATGCAATGTTTTCAAGGATCTCGCGGGATAAACCAGAAAATTTGTTAGCATTGGAATTTAGAGCTTGATTGAAGGACACCCATGTTATTGAGAATTCTTCTTCAAGAGTCAAGGCTCACCATATCAAGTGGGTCATAGCCCCTGACTTTAGTCATCATGTCTGATTTTGATTTCCAAACAACCTTGGTTAGGGAACCTTCTTCAGGAGTCAAAGCTCACCATATCAAGTGGGTCATAGCCCCTGACTTTAGTCATCATGTCTGGTTTTGATTTCCAAACAACCTTGGTTAGGGAACTTTCTCCAGGAGTCAAAGCTCACCATATCAAGTGGGTCATAGCCCCTGACTTTAGTCATCATGTCTGGTTTTGATTTCCAAACAACCTTGGTTAGGGAACTTTCTCCAGGAGTCAAAGCTCACCATATCAAGTGGGTCATAGCCCCTGACAACATTGGCTAGAAGAAAATAAATCCTCTTTGCCCCTTGCTAGATGTTTGATTTATATGACCTGTATCACAAGCCCTTGAGATCCTTGAAATGGGTTAGGATGTATGCAATGGTATGATGTCATGATATGCATGGGGTAATGTGAGTAACCCTGTTATGAGTCCCAATTACGGACTGCAAAAACCTGCAAGAAACTTAGGATACCCTGTTATGAGTCCTAATTAAGGACTACAAACACAACCTGCAAGAGACAAATGTCAGGTAATAAGCATGCAAGTAGTTCAAGTAGGAAGGCACACAAGTCACACAAGAGAAGCCCTTAAAGTTTAGGCCAGCATGGAGTCTGGGTAGTACCCTCTTGAAGTTGGTGGGTTCATCCTGTCCTAATCAAAGTAACCGGGTTCTAAGGTTCCCAATATCACGGGATTGCTTTCATTGTTCATCGTTTCGATTTAGCCACTGAACTGGCGACCGAAATATTCCAGGAAAGCAACCCTCAATTGAGTGTAGTATCGAGTATCAACCAACCTCGGACTGCACCAAAGTCAGTTATCTCACTACCCTAAAGAGGCCAAGATGGTTCAATTAAGGTTCCTAAGGTCTGTTGATGCTTCATGACACCACATGGAGGCCCCGTACTCTCCTTGACTGACTCAAGGGTTACCGGTACACACCAAAGTGCCACATCAACGTAGCAGACTGTTTCAACCATGTCGGTATACCCCGCACAGTTCCCTCACAGCCTTGTTGCTACTTTCTAAAAGGGTATCCCCCAGATCCGGGTTAGGATCTATAGAACTCCCAAGACGGTCCCATAATTTTAAAGCAAGCAAAGAATACAATTGAAAACACAGGTGAGAACTATCCCTAAGGTACACCTCACTTTAAGATTGTCCCCAGCAGAGTCGCCAGTTCTGTGATCGGTGGATCTGGAACTGACTGTTTTAACGCTGGTTCGCGAAAATGTCGCGGAAGCAAGAGTCGCCACTGTCTTTTATTTTCTCCAAATAGGAAGGACAAAAGCACAGAAAAATTCCTTTAAAGAGATCGCTCTCGGTTCGGGAGGTAGGTTATAGAAAGGGAAGGTGTTAGCACCCTTTCTATCCATGGTTATCCATGGGCTCTTAGATACTTGCTCATTTGTGTTTTCAAAATGTGTGCTTGCTTTTCAATGTGGGTTTCAAAATTATTCTTTGAAAAATTTCAGTTCGACTCGTACGTCAGAGTGTTTGAAAAGTTTGTTTTGAAAGTTTTTGAAAGTGTGTTGGTGTGAAAAGTATTTTGATTTGTTTGAAATTAGAGCAAGTATCCTTGAGAACCTACCTACCCTAAGGAATTCGTCTGTGTAAATGTCCTTTAAAGTAGTGCCATCCCACCATTGAGAGGTAGGTAGCACCACCGTTGGAGGTGTTCGGGTCAATTCGAGTTTTAGGGACGTGGTGGTCACCAGAGCAACAGTAGGACACCTTAGAAGCTACCCTCACGCCAGGTTCCCGGATCATGAGGACTTACTAAAACGTCCTATACTCGACGACCACCTTTCGAAAGGCAACAGTGAGGCGTACCCTAGGGGTGGTGTGTGCGAATTGTGTGTCATTTTCAGTTTATTGTTTGTCTTGTCATGCATTGGTGATCTAACGATTCGATTTTATTTTTGGGCATTCATTCTTTCATGTTATTGTTTAACAGTTAAAAGTGCGGGAATTTAAAGTGCGGAAAAGATAAAAGTCCTACGCTATTACAAAGGCGAGGGTCTACAACGCCAAATTAATCCAGACCCGTTTTAAAATAAATTGCAGAAAAGAAATGTCTAATAGCTATTACACGGCTTTGGTACATATACATAATTATTTACAAAAGAAATAAATGAAACGCGCGAAAAAAAGAAAATAATCAAATGCGAGGGCGTTGAACCCTTTAAAAGAATTAAAATATCTAAGTTATCTAAAATTAAAATTAAATGAAAAAATGGTATTTTTGTGTTTTTTAGATTTAAAAGAAAAAAAAGAAAAGTTAATTAAAATTAAAATCCTAGTTCTAATGTCTTTTAAGTTTATTATGAAAATATTGACTTTTAACCTAATTTAATTCTAAATTAATTTATGTGCATTAAATAAATAAATAATATTATTATTAAAAAGAAAATAAAAAGTTATTAAACCTAAACTCTATTTTTTTGGATTTTAGTTATTAAAAGAATTAAAATCTAACCTAAAATGCAACCCTAGTTTAATTATGAAAAACACTAATACTATGGCAAAAAACAAGGAAAGTTAAAAGGAAAAAGTCATTAACCTAATTCTATGTTTTTGGATTTTTATTAAAAAGAGATTAAAATTGAAAACCTAATTAAGACTAAATAATTTACACATTTTAATTTATTTATAAAAGTAATCAAAATTAATTATATATTTTTTTTTTGTCCTTTCTGTATTTTTAATGTTTTTTATATTTTTGTGAAAATAGTTAATTAAATAAAAAGAAAAGAAATAAAAAAGAAAAAAAATTAAAGAAAGAATGAAAAAAACAATAAGGCAAACCAGGGGGGGGTATCCCCAATTTGGAGGTGCAGATTTGAAAAGCCTGGCCCATTTATTTGTGAGAATTTGTTGACTTTTTTGATCCAGTGTGATGCATTTGACTGAAGCGTAGCATGTTTCCCAATCCTTGCCTTTGATGTGAGTGCTCTGGGACACGTGGATGATGCATTTTGAGCGTGCATGGTGAGTCTCAATGTTAGCGCTGCATGTGAACTCAAGCTGAAAAATAATATGAGAAATGCCAGACCTGGGACTTGAACCCAGGTCATTGAGGTTAACACGCTAATAGCTTGCCAGCTGAGCTACTTGATCACTTTGATATATAATATATAAATAAATCATATAAAACAAATACAACGCGCTAGTGGCTGAAACGCGCGAATTTTGAATGGACGAATTACAGCGTGCCACATCTTCATCTTCTTCACGTCCCTGTAAACAAAACTCAAAGGCAACGCTTTCTTACGCGTTTCATTAGGCAACATTTGAAAAAATAGCGAATAGAGCTACGTGCATCAGAAATTAATCGCGAGTATGTAGATCTTTTCGTCCAGATGCATGGAGTGTAACAGTCATGGTCTTGAGCTTTGATTTTGCCTATTTTTGAAAGCCCTAAATTAAAGAACCTGTAACCCTAACATTCGAAAATGGTAAAATCTCATATGATCAAGAAAAATGAAATTAAACATCATGAATAGCTTGGAAACATCACATGGAACAAGAATATCCAATTGAAATGCAATGAAGATGCTTAGAATCAAGAACACGAATTCAAAAAATTTTCTGTACAGTTTCACTTATAGATACCAGTTCAAGGAGTTTTGATTGATGTTATGAATTGAAATGTGTTCAGTGATTGTCCAGGATGCTTATGGAACAAAAATTAAGGCTTGAAAAGATCCCTAGCTTTGAAATCAGATTTGCATTTTATGTCCAAATTTTCAAAATTCCAATCCACTTTTGAGTGAGCCTTTTGCTGCACTATGGTTAGGGTTTGACTCAATGCATCTCATGGAAGGGAATTGGTTTATTTTTTGACCTAAATTCAAGCTTGGGAAAGAATTGGTCTTAGGGTTTCTTCCATTAACCATTTTCCTTCTTTTTAGCCAAAACCTAGACCTAGTGTGCAAATGAACCTTAGCCTGATTTTTGAGTTGGTTCATGATACATAGGAATTGTCCAAGTTCACATGACACTATTCTATTGGCTTTTAAATTTTATTTGAATTTTCAAAGAATTAAAATGAATTAAATCATCAAAAATTAAATAAAATAAAAAAATCAATATTTGGTCTTGAAATTAACCATGGGACATGTGTGGCATGACAAGGATGAACCAAGTGGAAAAAATGGGGCCCTTTTGTCAAAAATTGGATTTTCAAAGATAGTTGACTTTTGCCATTTCACAAAATTTTCCCAACTTCTACAAGGCATAACTTGCTCAATTTTTAAGCTTTTCACATGTTCTTGGACATTTTGGAAAGGTCTTTGAGTCCTTTAACCAATGTCTTTGGTCCCATGTCATTTTGATTTACCAATCTCAAGTTGTGGTCTTTGACTTAAAGTCCCTTTTTGTTGACTTTTGAAAATGACCTATAATGTTGAAATTGATAACTTTTTGTGAGAGCATTTCTTGGACTTGAAGTATGAAGATGAGTTGTAGGAAATGTCTTTCTCTTCAAAATGAGCTTTGGATGGAATTTTTCTGATAATCCATGTGAAAGTTATGCCCTGGTCAATTTTAGTTGACTTTTTCAGCTGTCCAAATATAGCAACTTTTGCATCTTTGATGATTTCTGAGCCAAATTTTGAGAATCATGATCAAGCATTGATCAAATGATGTTTGTGGCTTCAAAATGATATGTTGACCAAAAATTTGAACTTTTGACTGTCAAATGACCATTTTGCCCCTACAGTTGACTGTAGTGCAATTTAGGG
The DNA here is from genome assembly GCA_948472305.1 of Vicia faba. Classification (NCBI taxonomy): domain Eukaryota; kingdom Viridiplantae; phylum Streptophyta; class Magnoliopsida; order Fabales; family Fabaceae; genus Vicia; species Vicia faba. Next base: position 512,553,209 of record OX451738.1, on the reverse strand, counting down.
TTTTGACTGTGCAATTTTGAGCTGAATGCCTTGAAACTTGATATGAGGATGCTTGACCATGTTTGTAAGCATATGAGACTTGATTGAGCCTTTGAAAACTTCCTTTTCTTGATCAGACTCAAAACCCTAATTTGGACTGTATGGGAGACAGTTGAACTGCATAACCCTTGGGGAATTTTGTGACCTGGCTTGACAATTTCTTGAAGAATATGGGAGGGCAAATTTTGGGGTATAACATATTCTATATTTAGTTTTGTTTTAAAAAATACTAATAATATATATGATCATGTTTATTCAGTGGTCATTGGCAATTGATTATAATATCATTTAAGACGAATACGGTAACTATATTGTGTTCCTTGAATGATCCACTCAGAAATAAAATGAAAGAGATTATTAATTCGTAAGTGTATGTTTAATTCATTTTCTTTGACATTGTAATTACTTTATCATGAAATATGTTTAATTCATTTTCAATGTACAATGTTGTGGAGCAAGTGAATATGATGAACAATGTTAGAAGAAAGCCCTCATGGATCTTTCCTAAAGTAAGTGGTCCGATTACCATTTTATTTCATTTACATTCATGTATGGTTATATTCTTGTAATTATTGTTTAAATTTGTAGACGAGGAGACAACCCGAGACTTACGAGTGTGGGTATTATGTCATGAAACATATGATAAACATTGTCTTTGTCGGCATTGTTGATTCATGGGATAAGGTATATATGTCATAAAATATTTACATATATTAATATATAAGTTGATTATTGAATTATTATCATGCATGATATTCACTTTTTTGCTCTTCCTTATGTAGATGTTTAACGACGAAACCCCATTCCTCATTGAGGACTTTGTAGATCTTTGTAAACGTTAGGCGTATATCCATAATGTGCTTAAGGGTCCTGATGATTGATTTATTGAGATGTACTAATGATTTTTTTTTGTATTGATGATGTGAATATTACTTTTGACTTAAACATATTATGTTTGATGTAAATATTGATTTTGGCTTTTGATGCACAATGTTAGTTGTTTTTTATACTCTTTATGCATGGTTAACAAAAATACGGGTTGTTGTAAATTCTCGGATATGGTTATAATAGTTACAGGATAAAAAATGGGAAGAATTTGAAAACCAGAGAATTGCATATTTTAAACAGAGGAAGTTTTGATAGCCGTTATAAAACCTAATCATGATTGTATATTGAACACTGACCAGAATAATATAAATCACAAAATGTTAATGCTGAGAATCGAACCTGAGACCTTTAGTTCTATCAAAACGGTTGGGTTAACTAACTATTGTGATATGATGTGCGCTTTCTAGAATACAACAATTGTCCCAGGACCATGATTGTAAGTACCACATATACAACCACACGCTACATAACAACGCCTGGTCTTGTATGGTTATATATCTTTCTCAACCATTGTTAAATGCCTTTTATGTAGTAGTGTGAGAAAGTAAAATCACCTTGGTGGATGGATAGGATTAACTTCGTTAACAGTGAACCAGAATAAAAATAATTGTGTTCATTTATTTTTGTTCTTGTGTTAACTTCTTGTTATTGGTTTCAAAAAGATTTTATTTTAGAAACTCAATTCAACCCCCCCCCCCCCCCTCCCCGGCCTATTTCTTATGTTTCTTTCACCTTCAATTAGTATCAGAGATTTGGTTCTGGTATTGATAGTTATCAAACACTTAATTGTGTAAGATAAAGATCCAGATGTTTTAGAAAAACTATGGCCATCCCACCACCTGTTGTTGTGCATGCTCTCAATGAGAGAAAAAACCATAATGTTAAGCCTCTCATATTTGATGGTGAAAGATTTGATTATTAGAAGGATGGACTAAAAATTTTCTATTTAGGTCATGATGTTGATCTCTGGGATATGGTAGTCAATAGCTACGAACATCCTACAAATGAAAGAGGAAACAAGATCAAGAGAAGATTTATGAACGACCAGCAAAAGAAATATTATAAGAATCATCATAAAGCAAGAATTATCTTATTGAATGTGATTTCTTATACTGAGTATAAGAAGATAACAAATAGAGACTCGGCTAAGTATATATTTGATTCGTTAACAATGACTCATGAAGGCAATGCTCAAGTTAAGGATACAAAAGCTTTGGCTTTGATTCAGAAGTATGAAGCCTTTAAAATGGAAGAAGATAAACTGGTTGGGACTATGTTTTCAAGGTTTCAAACTTTGGTTGAAGGACTTAGGGTTCAGAACAAAGGATACTCTACTTGAGATCATGTGAAAAATATTATCAGAAGCTTGCCATCTAAATGGAAGCCTATGGTAACTGCTCTTAAATTGGCTAAAGATTTGAACAACACTTCTCTAGAAGAACTGGTGAGTTCTTTGAGAAGTCATGAGATAGAGCTGGAACAAGATGAACCTAAAAAGAGAGGCAAATATGTTGCTCTTAAATTCATCAGAATATCTAAGAAGACAAGAGCTCTTCAAGCCAAGGATATCTAGGATTCCGAAGAAGATTCTGGTGAAGATGAAGATGAATTATCACTTATGTCGAAAGGGTTAACCAACTCTGGAAAAAGAAAAAAGGCAACAAGTTCAGAGGAGCAAGAAGGAGTGATGGTAAATTTAAGTCTACTTCTAGACAAAGAAAGTTTGGTGGTAGAAAATAGGTTACTTGATATGAATGCAAAGAACCAGGCCACTACAAAAATGATTATCCTAAGCTCAAGAAGGACAATCCCCAAAAGAAAGCTTTTGGAGGAAAGAAGAAATGGTTGATGGTAACATGGATAACATAGAATTCATGGATAGCATTAAAGCTTCTGATGAGGTGATCAATCCAAAAGTTATAGAAGTCTCTGATTTAGATACCGAAAATGTATTTTCTGACCTTTCTCACTTTGAATTAACTCGTTCTTTACTTGAAATTCTGGAAAAATAGGAGTTGCTTAAGAATGAATTCAAGGAACTTAAAAAGGTCAATGAATTTGTTTCTAAAGAATACGACAAACTTAAGGAATAATTTTCATCTTTAAGAGAAGAAAATTATATCCTTAAGATTGATTACTCTGCTCTCAAAAGAAAGAGTTCCAGTCTTGAGAAGGAAATTCTTTCAGAAGCTTATGTGAGCAATGATGATGTCATAAAGAAATATGACAAATCATTCTAGAAATTTCTTGCTAGAAGCCTGGGTAGAAGCGTCATGGCTTCAATGATCTATGGCGTAAGCATAAATAGTACAAAAGGTATTGGTTATGATTCTTATGAAGAATCTAATTCTGAAAAAGAAGATAAACCAAATACTTATCACTCTTATTTTATCTCTGTTGGTTCTGAGCCTAAAGAAAAAGGAAAAAGTAAAACTCTTTTTGTTCCTAAGGATAAACTTAAAGCAAAGTCTTGTTTCAAGAATGAAATTAAATATGTTTATCTTGCTCCTAATCCCGAGGTTGTAAATAACTCTGGGAAAACTAACAAAAAAGGATCCAAGAAGTTGCGGGTACCTAAGAAGTAGATAATCTATATTACAGATATCCTTAGCAGCAAAGTCAAGACACCAGTCATGGTACCTAGACTCTGACTGCTCGCAGCACATGACGAGAAGAAGGCATATGTTCCAAAATCTGGAAGTTAATCCTGAAGGCTTCGTCGGTTTTTGAGGTGATCAGAAAGGGAAGATCATAGGCTCCATAATAATTGGTAACAATTCTCTCCTTTCTATTAATAATGTTTTTCTTGTTGATAGATTAATGTATAACTTATTGTCCATAAGTCAATTAAGTGACAATGGTTATGATATAATTTTTAATCAAAACTTCTGTAAGGTAGATAGTCAGAAGGATGGCTTAATCCTTTTCAATGGCAAGAGGAAGAAACATATCTATAAGATTAGACTTTCTGATCTTAAAGAGCAAAATGTAAAATGCATTTTGTCTGTTAATAAAGAGCAATGGATATGGCATAGACACCTGAGACATGTTAGCATGAGAAGGATTTCTCATCTAAATAAGCTCGATCTTGTCAAATGCCTTCCAAAATTGAAGTTCTCTTCAGAAGCTCTTTGTGAAGCATGTCAGAAAGGAAAGTTTTCAAAAAATTCTTTTAAAGCGAATAATGTTGTTTCTACTTTTAGGCCATTGAAGATTCTACCCATTGACTTGTTTATACCAGTGAAAACTTATCATGTCAATGGTAATAAGTATGGGTTACTCACTGTTGATGACTACAGTCATTGGACATGGGTTAAGTTTCTTAAACACAAGGATAAGTCACATTTTGTGTTTAGTACCTTCAGTTCTCAAGTGAAAAATGAGATGGATCTCATAATTGTCAAACTCAAAAGTGATCATGGTGGAGGGTTTGAAAATAAAAACTTTGAAAAGATTTTTGACGAGAATGGCATTTCCCATGATTTCTCCTTCCCTAGAACTCCACAGCAAAATAGAGTTGTAGAGAGGAATAATAGGACTTTGCAAGAAATGGCCAGAACCATGATCAACGAGACTAATATGGCAAATTACTTCTGGGCACAGACAACCAACACAGGGTGTTACATTCAGAACAAAGTCTCTATAAGACCTATTATGTGTAAGACCCATTATAATTCATAGATAAATAGAAAACCCAACATTTCATATTTTTCATCCTTTTGGATGTGATTGTTTTATGTTGAACACTAAAGAGAATCTTAACAAATTTGATTCTAAAGCACAAAAGTGTATCATGTTAGGATACTCTGAGCGCTCAAAAGGCTACAAAGTGTATAATTTAAATTCTTATTGTTGAGGAATCTATTCGTGTTAGATTTGATGATAAGCTTGACCCTGAAAAGTCAAATCTATTTAAAAAGTTTACAGATCTAGAGATTACCTTTTCAAACTCAGAAGGTAATGATGTGGCTGCAAAATAACCAAAGTAGAAGGACTCTGAAGAAGTTCAACCATAAGTGGTTGAAGCTCAGACTCCTCTGAGGAAGCACAAAATCATATCCTCACATTCTGTAGAATTGATTCTAGGCGAAAGATCCAAACTAGTCAGAACCAGATCCTCCTTCAAACCTATGGGTTTAGTGTCCCTTATTGAGCCAACATATGTTAATGAATCACTTTTGGACACTTAATGTATTATGGCTATGTAAGAAGAGCTGAATCAATTCTCCATCAATGATGTGTGGGATCTTGTGCCATGACCCAAAGAAGTTCATGTGATTGGAACCAAATGGGTCTTTAGAATCAAGATCAATGAAAAAGGATATATGGTAAGAAACAAGGCTCGACTGGTTGAACAACGTTATAGTTAGTAAGAAGGGATTGACTATACAAAAACCTTTGCATCAGTTTCCAGGTTAGAGTCTATCCGCCTCTTAATTTTGTTTGTTGTTAATCACAATATCATCTTGTATCAGAAGGATATTGAGAGTGAATTTCTAAATGGCTACATGACTGAGGAAGTATATGTACACAACCTCCTGGTTTTAATCGTAAAAATCCATATTTTGTTTTCAAACTTAAAAAATCATTATATGGTCTGAAACAAGCTCCCAAAGCTTGGTATGAAATATTAAACAATTTTCTTTTAGAAAATGATTTCACCAAAGGAAAGGTTGATACCACCTTGTTTTGTAAGTCCTTCAAAAATTAAATTCTAGTAGCTCAAATATATGTTGATGATATTATATTTGGTTCTGCTAATGCCACTTTGTGCAAGGAATTTGTTAAGTCTATGCAGGCTGAGTTCAAGATGAGCTTAATGGGAAAACTCAAGTTTTTTTTTTGAAATCCAAATCAATCAAGGACCAGAAGATACGTTCATCCATCATAACAAGTGCATCAAAGAACTTCTGAAGAAATTTGACTTGTCTGAATGCAAGATAACAAAGACTCATATGAATCCTACTTGCATTCTGGATAAGAACAGGGTAAATGGTAAGGTTGATCAAAAGTTGTACAAAGTTATGATACGTTCTCTATTATATTTAATTGCTTCTAGGCCTGATATTTTACTCAGTTTCTACTTGTGTGCTCGCTTCCAATCAGATCCTAGATAATCACACTTAACTATTGCTAAGAGGATTTTTAGGTATCTTAAAGGTATTACTAACCTTGGTTTGTGTTATAGAAAATCAATTGAATATAAGTTAGTAGGTTATTGTGATGCTGACTATGCTGGAGACAAGCTAGAGAGAAATAGCACTTCTGGAAGCTGTTAGTTTCTGGGAGATAACTTAATCTCATGGTTCAGTAAAAGGAAATCAATAATAGCACTCTCAACTGTAGAAGCTAAATATATTTATGCTTCTGGATGCAGCACCCATATCCTTTGGATGAAAAGTCAACTAGAAGACTATAAAATATTTGAGAGTAACATTCATATCTTCTGTGACAATAATTTTGTCCAAGAATCTAATTTTGCATTCTAGGGCTACACCTATTGATATTAAGCATCATTTCCTTAGAGACTATGTTCAGAAGAGAATTTTATCTTTAAAATTCATAGATATAGACCATCAATGGGATGATATCTTTATAAAACCCCTTGCTGAAGATAGATTCGTATTCATTCTGAAACATTTAAAAATGGTTTCGTGTCCATAATGAAAAAGATGCAATCTTATAATGTTGGCTTTCCAGAATGGAACATTAGACTTTGAGGCGTGATTGTTTTTTTATTGCTTTTGGAATGTGAGGCATCTGATGAGTGAAGTCCTCATGTATCAGAAGTGTCCAAGGTCAGAATCTTCTTTCTAGAATGCTTCTGTCTGTTGGAACCTGGAGAGTTTAATTCATTAATGAGTTTTCAGGATAGTGAAAGGTTGGTGATTCAAAATAAGATAGTTGTCTTTTCTGAAGCACACCTAGAACTTGATGTGACTCATTGGGAGAAGAGGTCGTATTGAGATTAGGTAAAAATTTTCATGCTTTACTCCTTGTCGGGATTTTTACACTTTTCAATATTTTTTAATCATTACGAAAACTATATTTAAAATCCACTCACTCCACTTCATACACTTTCTCTACCAATATCCCAAACTTTCACTCTTTGAAGCCAAGCTCTTTGAAACCTTAAAACCCTTTTGGTTCTTGTTCGTGATTCAACAATGGCTTCCCAACAACAATCATCTGCTCAACAAGATATTCAAGGTTCTTCATCATCTTTTCTACAACACCAATAACCGGTGAAGAATGAACTTCCTGATCTTCAATATTCCATTCCTCTGTCTCAGTTAGAAGTTCTTGCTGAGTCAATAATGGACTTTGATAATCTTAAAGTCAATGGGTTTGATCTTACTGAAGCTGTGGACTTTCAAGGCTAGGTAATTTTCTCCAATCTTCTCAACGGACTAATTCTTCCTGAACTGGTGAAGCAATTTTGGATTACGGCTAAGGAATCTAGAGAAGAAATTTCAAAAAATGTCATTGGTATGGATGTACGTATCACTGAAAGATCCATTGCACAATTACTAAATCATGATGGAATGGTAAAAAATGTTACAATCTTAGCGATAAGGATATCAGTAGGAGAAGATTGAGATCAATTGCTTCAAAGATTTTTATAGATGAGAAAAGATCCAAGTATTTCAAAAATCTTCAACCCTATCTAAAGGTATAGGATAAGATTATTTTGGGATGCATTTTTCAGAAGTCGTCTACCAACGCTCTAAAAACTGTCAATGCTGATGAGAAGTCTATGATGTTTAATCTAGCTTCTGATAAGAAGATCAATATTCCTTTTATACTCTTTAAGTATTTGAGGGATAATATCAGAAGTTCTAGATCAAATGTCAGTGATACTATCAAGTGGATACTGTTGTACCCCAAAATTTTCCCTCCCATATTCTTCAAGAAATTGCCAAGCCAAGCTGCAAAATTCCCCAAGGGTTGCACAGTGCAAAGGTCTCCTATACAGTCAAAACTAGGGTTTGTGTTCTGATCAAGAAAATGAAGTCTTCAAAGGTCCAATCAAGTCCTATATGCCTACAAACATGGTCAAGCATCCTCATACCAAGTTTCAAGACATTCAGCTCAAAATTGCACAGTCAAAACCCTAATTGCACTACAGTCAACTATAGGGGCAAAATGGTCATTTGACAGTCAAAAGTTCAAATTTTTGGTCAACATATCATTTTTAAGCCACAAACATCATTTGATCAATGCTTGATCATGATTCTCAAAATTTGGTTCAGAAAATCATCAAGATGCAAAAGTTTCCTTATTTGGACAGTTGAAAAAGTCAACTGAAATTGACCAGGGCATAACTTTCACATGGATTATCAGAAAAATTCCATCCAAAGCTCATTTTGAAGAGAAAGACATTTCCTACAACTCATCTTCATACTTCAAGTCCAAGAAATGCTCTCACAAAAAGTTATCAATTTCAACATTATAGGTCATTTTCAAAAGTCAACAAAAAGGGACTTTAAGTCAAAGGCCATAACTTGAGATTGGTAAATCAAAATGACATGGTACCAAAGACATTGGTTATAGGACTCAAAGACCTTTCCAAAATGTCCAAGAACATGAGAAAAGCTTAAAAATTGAGCAAGTTATGCCTTGTGGAAGTTGGGAAATTTTTGGATATTTTGAAAAGTCAACATTGATTCAAATGACCTAAAAATGCTAATGGGCCCATTTTTCTTCCATGATTCATCATTCCAAGCATGTGCACGACCACTTGGCCCAAAGGGAAGTATTTTCTCATTTTTTATTTATTTATTTGAATTTTTATTCATATTAATTCATTTAAATCATTTTAATATATGGAAAATATTTAATTCACCCTAACCAATCTTTTTGTACACATTTCAGCCTGAATATTTCGTGCACATCCCAACATGGAAAGATTTGGTTTGATTTGAGCATAATTGACACAAAATACACATGAAAAAAGATATGGAAAATCTTAAGAAATCAAATATTGAAAACCATGATTGCAAGGGATTTTCATCAATTTTCTTAACCTAATTGATTCACTACAAATGCTTGAACACAACCCTAATGCCCATAGACACGCAGCAGCTCAGAATACACCATTGCAACATTGAATTTTTCTCTAAAAACCCAAATACTGAAAACCACTTTTTAGGGCGATTCAAAGCCTAATTTTCATTCCAATAGCTTGCTCAAGGTCTATTGAGTGTATTCCAATCAGAATCATCCCTCTAAACTCCAAGAACTGGTAAGACGAACACAAACTGTGTCAAGAAATTTTCAGAATCGTGCATCATGATTTGTGCATATTTTGCAATTTTTATTCATTGAATCATGTTCATTATGAAGTTCTGAGACTAACCATTATGTTTAATTGAATTTTTATGCTACATGCGCGATTATGCCATAACTGGTTTTCTAGGGTTTTCAGAGTTTTGAATTGGGGTTTTTCACCCAAGGAAAAATTAGGGTTCAAGGCCACCACCATTAGACTCAGCAAGCTTGGACGAACAGGAAGCACCACTCGCGATTAATTTATGGACACTATAGCGCTAGTCGCTATTTTCTTGAAACTGACCTTAAGCCACGCCCAGAAAACCGTTGCCTTTGTGTTTTGTTTTACAGGGATGGTGAGGAAGATGAAGCCGTGTCACACACTGATTGGCACGTTTGAAAATTGGCGCGTTAAACCACTTACCATTTGCTTTTCTTTTATAATATTTATCGTTTATTTATTAATCAAATGCGTTGAGTTGGTCTAGTGGCAGGCGATGGTGTTGGTAACACACGTGACCTGGGTTCGAACCCCAGGTCTGTACAATTTCCTATATTATTTTGCCATAAATGTTCATATGCAGTTTCAAAGGTCAAGGCGCATCATACACCTTCCTGATCAACCATCCACGTGCACGCTGAGATCCAGTCAAGGGCATAGATTGAAAGTACGCCATGGGCGTAGGTCAACATTGCTGTATGCTGTTCAAAAAGTCAAATGGATCAAAGCTAAATGGGCTAGATTGCTGGGCTTATACCTCACAATTGGGGCCTGAACCCCCCCTGGTTTGCAATGTTTTTTTTCAATTTCCTTTATGTTTTATTTTATTTTCAATTATTTGTTTATTTGTTTTGTTGTTTTAATTTAATTAATTATTTTTACAAAAAATATAAAAATATCATAAAAAACAGAAAAGACAAAAAATGCAATAAATATTTTAGTTTAATATTTTCTTGTAAATAAATGCTTGGAATTTAATTAGTTTAAATTAGGGTTTTCATTTTAATTCTTTTCACAATAAAAATAAAAAATGTAGAATTAGGTTTAATTGATAATTTTTATTTCCTTTTAATTTTTCTTTTTATCATAATAATATTTATTTTATTTATTTTTATAATCAAATTGTACATAAATCACTTAGGTTTAAATTAGGTCAAATTTCAATATTTCTTAATAAATTAAAAAATAACTAAAATTAGGGTTTGCCTTTTATTTTAATTTTACTGAATTCTCTTTTTTCATTAAATCTTAAAAAACATAAAAATACCAAAAACAACTTCTTTCTTTTCAATTTTAATTTTAATTCCTCATTAATTTTAATATTTTGCAAAAGGGTCCAACGCCCCTCGTTTCGTTCTTAATTATTTAATTTCGCATATTTACTTTATTTTGCTTAAATAATTATGTACCTCTCCCAAAGCTTTGTAACTTAGACTTCTCGCACTTTTCAATTCTTTACTTTGCTTTATTTATTTTCTGTCAAATCGGGTCCGGTTTAATTTTGGCGATGTGGACCCGCGCCTTTGTAATAGCTTAGATTTACTTTCCCGCGAATTTTTAAACTGTTAAACAAAGCATGCAAGAATGAATGGCCATAATAAAATCAAGCGTAGAAAACCAATGACATGAACAAGACAAATGCAAATGAAAACGACACACGAATCGCACACACCACCCCTAGGGTACGCCTCACTGTTGCCTTGCCTCGAAAGGTGATCGTCGAGTAGAGGATGTCTTAGTAAGTCCTCATGATCCGGGAACCTGGCATGAGGGTAGCTTCTAAGGTGTCTTCCTATTGCTCCGGTGATCGCCATGTCCCGAACCTCGAATTGACCCGAACACCTCCAACGGTGGTGCTACCTACCTCTCAATGGTGGGATGGCACTGCTTTAAAGGACATTTACACAGACGAATTCCTTAGGATAGGCAGGTTCTCGTAGATACTTGCTCTCTTCAAAAACAAACAAAAATCTTTTCACACCGACACTTTTCAAAAGCTTTCAAAGCAATTTTTCAAACACTCTGACACAAGAGTCGATCTGAAACTTTCAAAGAAACTTTTTCAAACCCACTCACATTGAAAAGCAAGCAAACCAATTTTGAAAACACAAATGAGCAAGTATCTAAGAGCCCATGGATAACCATGGATAGAAAGGGTGCTAACACCTTCCCTTTCTATAACCTACCTCCCGAACCGAGAGCAATCTCTATAAGGAATTTTTCTGTGCTTTTGTCCTTTCCATTTGGAGAAAATAAAAGACGGTGGCGACTCTTGCTTCCGCGACATTTCGCGAACCAGCGTTAAACAGTCAGTTCCAGATCCACCGATCACAGAACTGGCGACTCTGCTGGGGACCCTTTATAAAGTGAGGTGTACCTTAGGGTTAGTTCATAACTGTGTTTTCAATTGTATTGACTTGTCTGCTTTAAATTTGTGGGTTGCATCGGAGTTACATAGATCCTAACCCGGATCTGGGGATACCCTGTTTAGGTAGCATAAGCTGTGAGGGACCTGTCCGGCGTAGACCGACACAGGTGAAGCAGTGGCTACGTTGGTGTGGCACCTTAGTCTGTACCGATATCCCTTGTGTCGCAACGAGGAGAATATGGGTCTTCTAAGGAGTCATTAAGCACCAACAACCTTAGAACCTTAATTGACACAACTTGGCCTTTAGAACAGTAGCAGTATGCTACGCCCCTTGAGGCTAAACTCTCGTGATGGTTCTGGCCGCAAGAAAAGATTGCGATGCTGGAGTTATGACCGATTGAGGGTAGTCAATGATATTGGGATCCTCTAAGAACCCGGTTACTTTTGATTAGGACAGGTATGAACCAACAAACTGAAAGAGGGTAGTACCTAGACCTCATGCTGGCCTAAACTTTAGGGGCTTGCCTTGTGTGACTTGTGTGCCTTACTATGTTTGCCTTTGTATCTATATGTGGTGTGCTTTATCATAACATCATAGCATCATAAGCATTGCATGCATCCTGCATAAGGACTGACCATTTCAAAGACAAGAGGGTTTCATCTTTGCTCTATTTTGTAGGACATTATGATGCCTGTGCGAAGGAATACTATCCGGTTCAATTTTGTTCGTTCACCTGAGTCGCTTGATGAGTTGGTTAGCAGAATCCCAAATACCACTTCCTTCATTCAGAGGCATGGCTCCCTTCTCAGTTTAGTCACTGCAAAGCGGGATCAACAGTTGATGAGTGTTCTGACCCAGTTCTATGACCCTCTGTACCAGTGCTTTACCTTTCAAGACTTCCAGCTGGTCCCTACCCTGGAAGAGTTCTCTGATTTACTTGATATCCCTATCTTGGATCAGACTCCCTTTACTGGTTGGGAAAAGACCCTCAGGCTTGAGGACGTTGCTGCAGCTCTTCCTTTGACCCATCAAGAGGTAACAGACAACTGGGTGACTAGAAGCGGAGTTAAGGGTTTCTTGGCCAAGTTTCTGATTGGTAAAGCTAACAATTTCTGGAATGACCTGGACTTTAGGGCGTATGAAGACATCTTGGCTCTCCTAATCTATGGGTTAGTCCTGTTTCCTAATCCTGACAACTTCATCAATGTTACTGCCATAAGGATCTTTATGTCTCAGAATCCTGTGCCCACTCTCTTGGGTGACATCTTGCAACAACTTCATGCCCGTACTACCCGAAGACGAGGAACCCTATGGTGTTGTATCCCTTTGTTGGTGAGGTGGTTTATTTCGCACCTCCCTAAGTTAGTACTGAAGAACCAAGAAGGAAGAGGTTGGGCTCACAGGTTAATGTCTCTCACTGATAAAGACATCATTTGGACTTGCAGAGGTTTGGATGAGATAGCTATTATTGATCGATGCGGGGAGTATCCTAATGTTCCTCTGATTGGTACTCAAGGAGGGATCTCTTACAATCCATGTCTAGCACTCCGTCAGTTTGGGAGAGCAAGAAGAGCAGGCCCCCATGAGATGTTGGTGCCTCACATCAGTTTTGAATTTCAGGTGGATAGTGACGAGCTGCGTCGTAGGTTCATCAAGGCTTGGGACAAAGTTCATAAAGCTGACCCACAAGAGTTAGGGCCAAATACTTCTTTACCTATGGAAGCCTACTACAAATGGGTTCGCATCCGTGCTCAAAAGGTAGGTATGCCGTATGAAGCTGTCAGACCCGTCATCCTAGAGTGTCCTGATAAAGATGGTGTTCCTCCAACTGTCCTTCCTCCTCAGATACCTACTGATTATGAGACATTGAAGAGATCTTGGTCGCAACTGCGAGAAGAGCGGGATTCTTACCGGGAAAAGTTCAACGAGCAGGAATCAAAGATCCAGAAGCTGACAAAGCAGTTGGAGAATGAGAGAGCTCTGAATGCCTACATCCGTACTGAGAAGAGGAGACCATGGGATCAATAAGGAGCCCCAGATGTGCTTTTACAGTTTTATTTCCTTTCCAGTATTTCCTTTCATGTAACGCCTAAGGGCAACTTGTTGAATAATTTCAGTTGCAAAGTTGAATCTAATGAAGTGTGTTCTTTTTTGTTTACAAAGTTGATTCCCGATTGTCTTTGAAAACATAAATCATACGCATTTCATACATCATGTGCATAGCAGGTTTTTCCCCTTTTCAGGTTGCTTACAGTTCTTCGCTGTTTATTTCAGCATCATGAATCCCGAATCTGCATCAACCGAGACATCAATCAAGGCTCTTCAGGCGCAGAATGCGCAGTTCCAGGAATTAATCAAGGGTCTAGCTCAAGGCCAAGAAGAACTGAAGGCTATGCTCCTGAAGAAGGAGAAGAAGAAGAAGAGAAGAACTGTTCTGTTCAACTCGGGCCGAAGATTTGGCAATACTCTGCAGCATGAAGAGGCTGGTTCTTCTGTTGGCAAGAGTCCTTCTCAGGCAGAAGTAAAGGTCCCCAGTCCGGTAGTCTCCGACAACGAGACAGATTTTGATGAAGAGCAGTACCCTCCTGCAGACGACAGATATAAGCAACTGGAGGACAGGTTGAAAGCTATGGAGGTTCAGCAGGTACCTGGGCTGGATTTCGGAGATCTGGGTTTGTCGACTGGTGTGATTATCCCGCATAAGTTCAAAGCACCATCCTTCTCTAAGTATGACGGGGCGTCTTGTCCCAAGCTGCACTTAAGGTCCTATGTTCGGAAAATTCAGCCGTACTCTGCGGATAAGAATTTATGGATCCACTTCTTCCAGGAGAGTCTTTCAGGGACTCATCTCGAATGGTTCTATCAGCTGGATGGGACCAAGGTTCGTAACTGGGAGGAGTTGGCTACTGCTTTCTACAAGCAGTATCAATATAATGCCGACCTTGCCCCCACACGTACCCAACTCCAGGGTATGTCGTTAGGTGCAAGCGAAGGTTTTAAGGAGTACGCTCAGAAGTGGAGAGACCTGGCTGGCAGGGTGCAGCCACCGTTGACTGATCGGGAGTTGGTGGATATGTTCTTGGGGACCCTATCTGGGCCATTTTTCAACCATCTCATCGGGAATTCTTCTGCTGGTTTCACTGATTTGATCTTGACTGGAGAGAGGATTGAAGCTGGGTTAAAATCTGGAAAAATTCCGAAGGGTGCATCATCTAGTTCTGAGAAGAAACCCTTCAAGAAGGAGTCTAGTGCCGTATATGGTTCCAAGAGACCAGAGAGACATGAACACCGCCAATTTGTCAGCGCGGTAATGATTGCTAAGCCTGCTGCCGCTCCTCGGCCAAACAATACTCAGAAGATGGAAAGACCCCGGAGAGAATTCACCCGCTTAAGCATGACTTTGTCGCAAATCCTGCCACAGTTGCTCTCAACTAATTTAGTGACTGTCAGGGAGGCTCCTAAGTTCCCCAATACTGCATCTCCCAAGTACAACCCGAATGCTCGTTGTGCCTACCATTCAGATAGCCCGGGGCACTCTACTGATGACTGTTGGGCGTTAAAGAATAAGGTGCAAGACCTTATCGACGCAAAGGAGATACAGTTCGAAGTGCCTGCGAAGCCGAATGTAGTTATTGCCCCTATGCCTCAACATGGGGTAAATGCTGTTGATGAAGACGTTTATGCTGTTTCTGTGGATGATCTAGCCACTCCTCTAAAGATTGTCAAGAAGAATCTACTGCAGGCCGGTTTATTTCCGGGTTGTAGTGAGGGTTGCCTGTTCTGTGCTGTGTCCCCATCTGGTTGTCCCTTGCTAAAGTTAGGCATCCAAAGCTTAATGGATAGCAAGGAGATTCTATTCAAGAAGTCTGCTGTTCGGTTGGTGCCAGTGGAAGAAGTTTCTGTGGTGACTATCTTCAGTAATCCGGTCACGGCTCTCCCGAAGAAGCCCGTCCAAATCATGACCGTTGCGCCTGTTATTATCACTGTTCCAGGGCCCCTGCCCTATGTATCTGACAAAGCTGTCCCCTGGCATTATGGGGCAGATGTATATGTAAACGGGATTAAACAAGAGTTCAACGCTGCCGCCAGCATTTGTGACATTACTGGCCCAGCCAAGGTTACCCGCAGTGGCAGGCTCTTCTCGCCTGACATTGCACCGCCTGCTGTCCGAAGACCACTCCTCATAACCCCTGCAAGTATACCTGTTCCTGCTGCTGATCCGATTGTTTCTCCTGCTGCCGAGTCATCCAATGCTCGGGGCAAGGGAATTGAAGTTGAGCCTGCCCAGATGGAGGCGCCCGTACCCATAGCTGCTGAGGCCTCCCCACAAGAGATGGAGGAGATTCTGAAGATTATAAAGAATAGCGATTTTAATGTTGTGGAACAGTTGGGGCATACGCCCTCCAAGATCTCCATGCTCTCTTTATTGCTGTGCTCCGAGGCCCATGCTAAGGCCCTAATCTCATTCCTCAAGACGGCCCATGTGCCACATGAAACCTCTGCGGTCCAGTTCACTGATTGCATGGCAAGTCTGACGGCAGACAACGGTTTGGGTTTCTCAGATGCTGACTTGACCGCAAAGGGAAGAGACCATAATGATGCTCTGCATGTCTCTATTGAATGCAGGGGCACTACCTTGGCACATGTGTTGGTGGATACTGGGTCATCTTTGAATGTGCTACCCAAGAAGGCTTTGGACCGTTTAGATTGTGAAGGTCTGGAATTGAAACCCAGCAACATCATTGTCAGGGCCTTTGATGGTTCAAAGAGGATGGTCCATGGAGAGGTTGACATTCCGATTCGTGTGGGCTCTCAGGTGTTCGATTCCACTTTTTATGTGATGGATATCCGTCCATCTTACTCTTGTCTACTGGGTCGACCTTGGATACATAAGGCTGGGGCAGTGACCTCTACCTTGCACCAGAAGCTGAAATACCCCGTCAGAGGGAAGATTGTCACGGTGCAAGGAGAAGAGGAATATATGGTGAGTCACCTGAACTCCTTCAGGTACATTGAGATGGATGGGGAGTTTATTGAAACCCCCTTTCAGCATTTCGAGGAGGTGTTTCCAATTGCAGCAGAAACAACAGAAGAAAGTGGTCCTTTGAAGATGGCTTCCCTGAAGGATGCCCGGGCTGTGGTTCAGAAGGGTGAATGTGCCGACTGGGGCAGACTTCCAGACTTTACTCAGAAGACTGATAAACTTGGGCTGGGTTTTACCACAGAAGGTCAGAGAGCTACGAGGAAAGAAAAGATCGGAAGACCTCCGGTATTTATTAAAAGCTCGGGAGTGAATGCTGTTGGGGAAGACCATGAAGTGGACGAAGCTGAATTCGACAGCTGGATCTATCCGACGGCCGAAGGCGGATTGAACAATTGGAGTGCAAAGGACCATACCCCTGTTACCTTTGTGACGCAGTAATAAATTTCTTTGTTTCATTATTTTGTAATAAACAATGATAAACTCTATGGCCCGGTGTCTTACCCGAGGCACCGTGGTTCTATTTGTGAGGGCATACAAACTGTCATTTTATACATCATGAATGAAAATCTTGGACGTATTTTCGCATTGCAAATATTGTGCTCCTTTTCTGTCTTTCTTTTCCTTTACATAATTTTCAAAACAGCTGTATTTACACACACACTCACTCATACAGGTTTCAATCCACTCTGGATCTCACTGATAACAACCCTGCTACTGCCAATTATGACTTCGAAAATCCGATCAACTTAGCCGAAGACGAAGGTGAAGATGATTGCGAAGTGCCCGACGAGCTTGCAAGGTTGTTGCTTCAGGAAGAGAGGGCAATTCAACCTCATGAAGAGCCAGTGGAAACAATAAACTTGGGTACCGAGGCAGACAGGAAAGAGGTAAAGATTGGCGCCAACCTAGAGCTCAGCGTGAAGCAACGGTTAACCAAGATGTTACATGACTATATGGAGATCTTTGCCTGGTCCTACGAATACATGCCAGGGTTGGATACCGATATTGTGGTCCATCATTTGCCAACTAAGGAAGACTGCCCTCCAGTTAAGCAAAAGGTCCGTCGGATGCGTCCAGAGATGTCTGAGAAGATTAAAGTCGAGGTCATGAAACAGTTTGATGCTGGGTTCCTTGCAGTAACTTCTTACCCTCAGTGGGTTGCTAATGTGGTGCCGGTACCGAAGAAGGACGGTAAGGTCAGAATGTGCGTCGATTACAGGGATCTGAACAGGGCCAGCCCCAAGGATGATTTTCCTCTACCTCACATTGATGTCCTTGTTGATAATACAGCTCAGCACAAAGTATTCTCTTTCATGGATGGCTTTTCAGGTTACAATCAGATTAAGATGGCACCCGAAGACATGGAAAAGACTACATTTGTTACACAGTGGGGCACTTTCTGCTACAAGGTCATGCCTTTTGGATTAAAGAACGCTGGGGCAACCTACCAACGTGCCATGGTCGCCTTATTTCATGACATGATCCATCACGAGATAGAGGTGTACGTTGACGACATGATCGCAAGGTCCCAGACTGAGGAAGAGCATCTAGATCATCTGCAAAAGTTGTTTGACCGGTTGAAACTGTACAAGCTGAGATTGAACCCGAACAAGTGCACCTTCGGGGTAAGATCGGGAAAATTGCTAGGCTTCGTGGTCAGTGATAAAGGTATTCAAGTGGACCCTGCCAAGGTCAAAGCTATTCAAGAGATGCCAGTTCCTAAGACAGAGAAGGAAGTCAGAGGCTTTTTAGGACGCCTGAATTACATCGCTCGATTCATCTCACATCTGACTGCTACCTGTGAGCCAATCTTCAAGCTGCTGAAGAAAGATCAGGTAGTACGTTGGAACAATGAATGTCAGGCTGCCTTCGACAAAATCAAAGAGTATCTCCAAGAACCACCTATCCTTATGCCACCGGTTGAAGGGAGACCTTTGATACTATATCTGACAGTGCTGGACAACTCAATGGGGTGTGTGCTGGGGCAGCATGACGAGTCTGGCCGAAAAGAGCATGCCATTTATTACCTTAGCAAAAAGTTTACCGACTGTGAGACCCGATACTCACTGCTTGAGAAAACTTGCTGCGCTTTGGTATGGGCTGCTCGCCGGCTGAGACAGTATATGCTGACTCACACTACCTTGTTGATCTCAAAGATGGATCCTATAAAGTACATATTCGAAAAGCCTGCTCTGTCTGGGAGAATCGCAAGATGGCAAATGATCTTGACGGAATACGACATTCAGTACACAACCCAGAAAGCCATCAAGGGAAGTGTATTGGCAGACCACCTGGCACATCAAGCTGTAGATGATTATCAGTCAATGAACTTCGAGTTTCCAGATGAAAGCATCATGATTGTGACGGATTGTGAAGTACCTGGACCGGATGAAGGACCTGAACCAGGATCCCGATGGTCTATGCACTTTGACGGAGCCTCCAACGCTTTGGGAAACGGTATCGGCGCCATAATCATATCTCCACAAGGTACTCATACTCCACTCACTGCCCGGCTGTGTTTCAACTGTACCAACAACATGGCGGAGTATGAGGCATGCATCATGGGTCTTCAAGCTGCGATCGACCTAAGGATCAAATTTCTAAGTGTCTTCAGAGATTCCGCTCTTGTGATCAATCAGATCAAAGGAGAGTGGGATACGAAACATCCAAACTTGATTCCTTACAGAGAATGTGTGTTGACCCTGATCCCCCACTTCACAGAGATAACCTTTGAACACTTTCCAAGAGAAGAGAATCAGTTAGCGGACGCGTTAGCTACAATGTCTTCAATGTTCAAGGTCAAATGGGATAATGAGGCTCCCCGAATCATCATTTGGAAACTGGACGAACCGGCATACTGTTGTGACCTCGAAACTGAATTGGTGACTGAGAAGCCTTGGTACCACGAAGTGAAGAGATATCTGGAAGCTCAGGAATACCCTGAAGGTGCCTCTGTCAATGATAAGAAATTCCTGAGGAGGTTTGCATCCAAGTTCTTCCTTAGCAACGGCATATTGTACAAGCGAAACCATGATTCAACCTTACTGCGTTGTGTGGACAAGACCGAAGCGGGAAGAATCATGGAAGGGCTACATGAAGGGACCTTTGGTACACATTCCAGTGGACACACTATGGCTAAAAAGATCCTACGGGCAGGATATTACTGGTCCACAATGGAAGCTGACTGCTACCAACATTCCAGGACATGCCACAAATGCCAGATTTATGCAGACAAGGTGCATGTTCCTCCGGTTCCCCTGAATGTTCTGACTGCGCCTTGGCCGTTTGCAATGTGGGGCATAGACATGATTGGCGAGATTAAACCTACGGCATCCAATGGACATCGCTTCATCCTAGTGGCGATCGATTATTTTACGAAGTGGGTTGAGGCAGCATCCTATGCTACGGTAACCAAGACTATGGTGGCACGGTTCATTCGAGATAACCTGATCTGTCGGTACGGCGTCCCTGAGCGGATTATTACAGACAACGGTACCAATCTGAACAACAAGATGATTACTGAGCTCTGCGAACAGTTCAAAATACAGCACCACAATTCTTCTCCTTACAGACCGAAGATGAATGGGGCTGTAGAAGCAGCAAATAAGAACATCAAGAAGATCGTGCAGAAGATGACAGTGACGTATAAAGATTGGCACGAGATGTTACCGTTCGCTCTACATGGGTACCGAACCTCAGCTAGGACGTCAACCGGGGCAACTCCTTTCTCTCTGGTTTATGGCATGGAGGCAGTCTTGCCGATTGAAGTGCAAATACCTTCTCTCCGGATAATGAAGGATGCAAATCTGAACGAAGATGATTGGATCCAGACACGACTTGATCAACTTAACCTCATTGATGAAAAGAGACTCGCTGCTATCTGCCATGGTCAGACGTATCAGAAACGGATGATCAGGGCATTTAACAAAAAGGTCAGACCACAGGAATATCAAGTTGGGGATCTGGTAATCAAGAGAATCATCCTTCCTCGGAGTGATCCAAGGGGCAAATGGACCCCTACGTACGAAGGGCCATTTGTAGTTAAGCATGTGTTCTCAGGAGGAGCCATGATTCTAACCAACATGGATGGTGACGACCTTCCTCACCCCGCCAATGCAGACATAGTAAAAAGATACTACGCATAAAAAAGACCCGCTAGGCTGACATGCCTAGACAAAAGTTAGGGCTTCCCGTCGAACCAAAAGGGTTCGGGCAAAATGAAGGGATGAAAATGAAAAATCTGTACACCCGGCAAGTCGAAAACCTGAAAAGGTGGCTTGGGCAAAAATGGGTATCCCGGTGGTCTGAAAACCCGAAAGGGCGGTCCAGGCAAAAATTAGGGATAAAAACGTAATACTATGTCTCATTGGATCACTTTGCATCCAGAATCCGGTATCTACACCAAGTTCAGACGGCATCGATCAGTCAGCTTCACCTTCAACCAAGGTCATCAAGTGATGAGACGCCCAGAGTTATAAAGGCAATAGCAGATTTGAAACCCAGTGGGATCATTCACTTCACACAGCTGTTTTATTTTCTTTTGTACAAAATTTGTATAAACTCTTTTGTTCGGCGGCGTTCTCTTACTAGGACGTCAGCCTCTTGTATACAAAACGCCTATTCACAGGCCATTCAAAAATCAATGCAAATATATTTTCAGTTAAACGTGCCAAGTGTTTTTCTTTTTCTGTTTTGTTTTGCAAAGAACGTCCAAGGTTCAATTTGTGATATATGCATTGACAATAATTTGCTAACTCATAAATATTTGCATACGAAACAAAAGAATAAATTGCAGGTGACACTAGAAACAGGGGCAATAAAAGAGTTGTCTGAGCAGTCCAATTGTTCTATCCTCCAAGGTACCAAGGTAGGTTCGGCTAAAGAACATAACCAGTACACCTTAAATTCCCCAGAGAGTGGTTCAGCAAAACAGTGCATTCTTCTCCAAGCAGGGTTATCAACCTTAAGGAAGTGGAGTATCCTCCCATAGATCTCAATACTTCCCCAGCAGCATATATTCTTAACAAGCATCCCCGACAATCTCGGTCTGAAGATTATTCCCCGGCGGCATACCAGCATTCAAAGGAATCACTTCCCCAGCATACCAAAACCCCCCAGAAGAGTCCAATCCAGTTTCCCCAGGAAAGTTGGAATTCGAATCCCCAAGAAGTAAGCTTATCCCCAGTAGGTTCTGGAAGCTTATCCCTTGCAAAGCGCGAACGCGTCGACCGGCTTTATTTAAAGAGTTATTTCCTTAACAGGATATAACTGGGTTATCCTCAGCCAAAAGCCACAGAAAGAGCGTCGTCGACAAAGTCTTCCTATCCCCGACAAACTACTAACAACATTCAGCAAAGCATCTCTATCCCCACAGAGTATTGCTTCCCAGCATGGTCGCTAGAGTATTTTTTCTCCCCGCAGAATCTTCCATTTGCCAAGTTTATTCCGCAACGGAGTCATCTTGCAGTTATCATCCCCAGCGGAAGTAAAACCTATTCTTCAACATCAGCCCAGGATACGACTTCCCGGCACCCGTCAAGGATTCACTTTCCTAGACAAAAACATACATAAAACATCACATATATCATTATAACATGCATAGACGCATCATATCTTACAAATCTCATTTATGTTGAGAACATCATTGCTTGATCCATATCATGCATTGCATATGACTGACTTTTACCTTTCAGGCAAGATGCAGTTGAAGTTCTCAATCATATTCCAAGACCTAGACCGGTTCAGTTAAATCGACCCGAAGATTTTCCTGATGCTTATCCAGTCAAAGGCCTTCTCTGGTTCAGTCAGATCAACCCTAAGATCTCCCTGATGCTTATCCAGTTGAAGACATTTCAAGACCTAGACCGGTTCAGTTAAATCGACCCTAAGATTTTCCTGATGCTTATCCAGTCAAAGGCCTTCTCTGGTTCAGTCAGATCGACCCTAAGATCTCCATGATGCTTATCCAGTTGAAGATATTTCAAGACCTTGTCCGGTTCAGTTAAATCGATCTTAAGATTTTCCTGATGCTTATCCAGTCAAAGGCCTTCTCTGGTTCAGTCAGATCAACCCTAAGATCTCCCTGATGCTTATCCAGTTGAAGATATTCCAAGACCTAGACCGGTTCAGTTAAATCGACCCTAAGATTTTCCTGATGCTTATCCAGTCAAAGGCCTTCTCTGGTTCAGTCAGATCAACCCTAAGATCTCCCTGATGCTTATCCAGTTGAAGATATTCCAAGACCTAGACCGGTTCAGTTAAATCGACCCCAAGATTTTTCTGATGCTTATCCAGTCAAAGGCCTTCTCTGGTTCAGTCAGATCGACCCTAAGATCTCCCTGATGCTTATCCAGTTGAAGATATTTCAAGACCCTAGACCGGTTCAGTTAAATCGACCCTAAGATTTTCCTGATGCTTATCCAGTCAAAGGCCTTCTCTGGTTCAGTCAGATCGACCCTAAGATCTCCCTGATGCTTTTCCAGTTGAAGATATTTCAAGACCTTGTCCGGTTCAGTTAAATCGACCCTAAGATTTTCCTGATGCTTATCCAGTCAAAGGCCTCCTCTGGTTCAGTCAGATCGACCCTAAGATCTCCCTGATTCTTATCCCAGTAGAAGACACCCAAGATTTTCCTCAACGAGCGTTGTTGAAGTTAAAGTCGCCCAAGGTTCTCTTACCATTCATGCTAAAGTAGTAACCATCCCTGGTTCATTCATCGCCGTTTGAAGCTCCAGACTCAGCTCCTGTAACCAGTCAGGACATATCTATACCAAGCATCTAAAAATCAGCTCCTGCAACGTGTCAGGTACTCATTTTCTGTTTTGCAGGTACGCAAGTTCTCGCTAAGGAATCTCTTACGCGATCGACATCCAGATGGCATCTATAAGCCCATCATCCTATCTAGCAATCTCCAAATGGCATCTATAAGCCCATTCCCATCATCGCACTGCTACTATGTGAGCGCAAATTTCTGGGCACTTTAGTGTTCAATCATCTTCTACCCTCGGACTACGAAAGGCACGTCAGCCAATCTGCATCCTCAGGTCTAAGAAGATTGAACATGAGCAACTGTTGTACCCCAAAATTTGCCCTCCCATATTCTTCAAGAAATTGCCAAGCCAAGCTGCAAAATTCCCCAAGGGTTGCACAGTGCAAAGGTCTCCTATACAGTCAAAACTAGGGTTTGTGTTCTGATCAAGAAAATGAAGTCTTCAAAGGTCCAATCAAGTCCTATATGCCTACAAACATGGTCAAGCATCCTCATACCAAGTTTCAAGACATTCAGCTCAAAATTGCACAGTCAAAACCCTAATTGCACTACAGTCAACTGTAGGGGCAAAATGGTCATTTGACAGTCAAAAGTTCAAATTTTTGGTCAACATATCATTTTTAAGCCACAAACATCATTTGATCAATGCTTGATCATGATTCTCAAAATTTGGTTCAGAAAATCATCAAGATGCAAAAGTTTCCTTATTTGGACAGTTGAAAAAGTCAACTGAAATTGACCAGGGCATAACTTTCACATGGATTATCAGAAAAATTCCATCCAAAGCTCATTTTGAAGAGAAAGACATTTCCTACAACTCATCTTCATACTTCAAGTCCAAGAAATGCTCTCACAAAAAGTTATCAATTTCAACATTATAGGTCATTTTCAAAAGTCAACAAAAAGGGACTTTAAGTCAAAGGCCATACCTTGAGATTGGTAACTCAAAATGACATGGGACCAAAGACATTGGTTAGAGGACTCAAAGACCTTTCCAAAATGTCCAAGAACATGAGAAAAGCTTAAAAATTGAGCAAGTTATGCCTTGTGGAAGTTGGGAAATTTTTGGATATTTTGAAAAGTCAACATTGATTCAAATGACCTAAAAATGCTAATGGGCCCATTTTTCTTCCATGATTCATCATTCCAAGCATGTGCACGACCACTTGGCCCAAAGGGAAGTATTTTCTCATTTTTTATTTATTTATTTGAATTTTTATTCATATTAATTCATTTAAATCATTTTAATATATGGAAAATATTTAATTCACCCTAACCAATCTTTTTGTACACATTTCAGCCTGAATATTTCGTGCACATCCCAACATGGAAAGATTTGGTTTGATTTGAGCATAATTGACACAAAATACACATGAAAAAAGATATGGAAAATCTTAAGAAATCAAATATTGAAAACCATGATTGCAAGGGATTTTCATCAATTTTCTTAACCTAATTGATTCACTACAAATGCTTGAACACAACCCTAATGCCCATAGACACGCAGCAGCTCAGAATACACCATTGCAACATTGAATTTTTCTCTAAAAACCCAAATACTGAAAACCACTTTTTAGGGCGATTCAAAGCCTAATTTTCATTCCAATAGCTTGCTCAAGGTCTATTGAGTGTATTCCAATCAGAATCATCCCTCTAAACTCCAAGAACTGGTAAAACGAACACAAACTGTGTCAAGAAATTTTCAGAATCGTGCATCATGATTTGTGCATATTTTGCAATTTTTATTCATTGAATCATGTTCATTATGAAGTTCTGAGACTAACCATTATGTTTAATTGAATTATTATGCTACATACGCGATTATGCCATAACTGGTTTTCTAGGGTTTTCAGAGTTTTGAATTGGGGTTTTTCACCCAAGGAAAAATTAGGGTTCAAGGCCACCACCATTAGACTCAGCAAGCTTGGACGAACAGGAAGCACCACTCGCGATTAATTTATGGACACTATAGCGCTAGTCGCTATTTTCTTGAAACTGACCTTAAGCCACGCCCAGAAAACCGTTGCCTTTGTGTTTTGTTTTACAGGGATGGTGAGGAAGATGAAGCCGTGTCACACACTGATTGGCACGTTTGAAAATTGGCGCGTTAAACCACTAACCATTTGCTTTTCTTTTATAATATTTATCGTTTATTTATTAATCAAATGCGTTGAGTTGGTCTAGTGGCAGGCGATGGTGTTGGTAACACACGTGACCTGGGTTCGAACCCCAGGTCTGTACAATTTCCTATATTATTTTGCCATAAATGTTCATATGCAGTTTCAAAGGTCAAGGCGCATCATACACCTTCCTGATCAACCATCCACGTGCACGCTGAGATCCAGTCAAGGGCATAGATTGAAAGTACGCCATGGGCGTAGGTCAACATTGCTGTATGCTGTTCAAAAAGTCAAATGGATCAAAGCTAAATGGGCTAGATTGCTGGGCTTATACCTCACAATTGGGGCCTGAACCCCCCCCCCCCTGGTTTGCAATGTTTTTTTTCAATTTTCTTTATGTTTTATTTTATTTTCAATTATTTGTTTATTTGTTTTGTTGTTTTAATTTAATTAATTATTTTTACAAAAAATATAAAAATATCATAAAAAACAGAAAAGACAAAAAATGCAATAAATATTTTAGTTTAATATTTTCTTGTAAATAAATGCTTGGAATTTAATTAGTTTAAATTAGGGTTTTCATTTTAATTCTTTTCACAATAAAAATAAAAAATGTAGAATTAGGTTTAATTGATAATTTTTATTTCCTTTTAATTTTTCTTTTTATCATAATAATATTTATTTTATTTATTTTTATAATCAAATTGTACATAAATCACTTAGGTTTAAATTAGGTCAAATTTCAATATTTCTTAATAAATTAAAAAATAACTAAAATTAGGGTTTGCCTTTTATTTTAATTTTACTGAATTCTCTTTTTTCATTAAATCTTAAAAAACATAAAAATACCAAAAACAACTTCTTTCTTTTCAATTTTAATTTTAATTCCTCATTAATTTTAATATTTTGCAAAAGGGTCCAACGCCCCTCGTTTCGTTCTTAATTATTTAATTTCGCATATTTACTTTATTTTGCTTAAATAATTATGTACCTCTCCCAAAGCTTTGTAACTTAGACTTCTCGCACTTTTCAATTCTTTACTTTGCTTTATTTATTTTCTGTCAAATCGGGTCCGGTTTAATTTTGGCGATGTGGACCCGCGCCTTTGTAATAGCTTAGATTTACTTTCCCGCGAATTTTTAAACTGTTAAACAAAGCATGCAAGAATGAATGGCCATAATAAAATCAAGCGTAGAAAACCAATGACATGAACAAGGCAAATGCAAATGAAAACGACACACGAATCGCACACACCACCCCTAGGGTACGCCTCACTGTTGCCTTGCCTCGAAAGGTGATCGTCGAGTAGAGGATGTCTTAGTAAGTCCTCATGATCCGGGAACCTGGCATGAGGGTAGCTTCTAAGGTGTCTTCCTATTGCTCCGGTGATCGCCATGTCCCGAACCTCGAATTGACCCGAACACCTCCAACGGTGGTGCTACCTACCTCTCAATGGTGGGATGGCACTGCTTTAAAGGACATTTACACAGACGAATTCCTTAGGATAGGCAGGTTCTCGTAGATACTTGCTCTCTTCAAAAACAAACAAAAATCTTTTCACACCGACACTTTTCAAAAGCTTTCAAAGCAATTTTTCAAACACTCTGACACAAGAGTCGATCTGAAACTTTCAAAGAAACTTTTTCAAACCCACTCACATTGAAAAGCAAGCAAACCAATTTTGAAAACACAAATGAGCAAGTATCTAAGAGCCCATGGATAACCATGGATAGAAAGGGTGCTAACACCTTCCCTTTCTATAACCTACCTCCCGAACCGAGAGCAATCTCTATAAGAAATTTTTCTGTGCTTTTGTCCTTTCCATTTGGAGAAAATAAAAGACGGTGGCGACTCTTGCTTCCGCGACATTTCGCGAACCAGCGTTAAACAGTCAGTTCCAGATCCACCGATCACAGATACCTCTAGGAAGACTCATCACAATCTTTCTGGTTAATTGTCACTTGATGGAGTTTCTTTTTGATCAGAATTTGCAAGACCTTTTAGTTTCACATTTTGGAAGATCGCTTGATGGACGTTATTTGAAGTATCTCAGTATTATATATTATGTTATCAATCTTCCAAAAGATCATGTTGTAGGTTCTGCATCCTATTATGTACCAGTATTGAAGATGGATACATGTTCACTACTTCTGAATCTTTAGAAGCCACTCTTAGTTATTTGGAAGAGTGTCTTTTGAAGAAAGAACCACCCAGCATCTCTCCTGGAGATGTTGTGAAGCTCATTCTTGATCCTTCAGGATTTATTCCTTTTCATTTTCTCAGATGTATCTATGATTATGCTGAGATTGGTGGTTATGCTGATAAACTTCCCGATTTTTAAGAAGTGCCTCGTATCATTAAAAGGAAAAGAGCATAGTTCCTTCAAGATTCTAATGAGAGTTCTTCAAGCATGGAGTGTACCAGTGCATTATTTCATAATGATATTAATTCCTCTTATCCATTACCTTATTCTTCTATTACCAAACCTACTCCTCCCAAGATAGTCAATCCCTCCACTTTAAAATCCATTCTCTCCTTCTTAAACCAAACTGCTGAGTTTTGCAACAACTTTAAGTCGAAATCTCTTCAAGCTCAGATGAAGTTCTTATGATCTCATTTGATTCTAAAGAATACCATGTCTCAACCCATAACTCTGAGTTATATGACTCAGGTGTTCCTTTATATGAATTAGAATATTCTATTTTTGATACCCCACCACTCTCTCCTATCCAAAATTCCTTCCCTTCATTTGCATTCTTCACCATACCAGATAGAACCTACAAACACTACATTATATATTCCAACCCTTTCCTTCATAGAACAATCATAAATTTGAACTCCTTTGATGGATCATTATATCATTTTGAGTATAGTTCTCTAGATACGTTTTCCTATGCTTAGGAGAGTTCTTCTGCCAGTATAGATCCTGATAGGGTCAACTCCATCTGGAATGGCTTCAGAAAGTGGATGAATGATAACTCCAATATCATTCAAGTCTACTATCTGATGGAAGGAAGGAAGAATCAAGAGGCTTAGCTTGCTTCTCAATCACCTCCTTCTGTTACTCTCTTCTTTGCGGCTCCAGAAGTAGTGATTATAGCAGAACCTACTGCTTCTACTATGGAAGTGCAACCTTCAGATGTTGTTGCTTCTGAGTTGGTTGTTTATGGGAAGTCTATTGCTTAAGATTATTTTTACAATAAAGATGAAAGATTTGACAGACATGATGCCTCTATCACTTTGCTTCACAACATGATGAAGGATTTCATGGCCAGGATTCTGCCTCCTCCTCCACCAAACTCTTAGAGCCTTATTTTTACATTTGTTTTTTTTACTCTATATTTTTCTGTGTTTCTAAAACTTTTGTACAACTATTCTTTGGTTAATGAAAAGTGTTCTTTTGTCTCTTTAAATATTTTTTATTCTTGACAAAGGGGGAGAAATTGATATGATTTTGATATATTTATTCTCAGAATCTTGTTCCCAAACATGTTTTGATGTTTTGCCACTAACGTTGTGTGACTCGGGAACTTTGAGAAAGTTTACTAAATTTTTCTTAACATGCAAACTTGGAATCTCTGAAGGAGTTTCAAAACTTAGAGAATTATAAGTCTTTGGTTATTTGTGCTTTGGCAAAAGGAATATCAACCATACTTTGAAGGTTTGACAAGTTCAAACAGACTTTGATACATCATCGTCTTCTAATAGTAAGCCAGGATCTGAGATGAAGATTTATGCATCGCTAGTCAGACTCTTGATAGTTTTTTCAATCAGGGAAGTATTCCTTCGTTCTGATTGATTTGTGTTATTTCTCAAAACTTCTTTAAGTCTTGAACTTAGGGGGAGACCCTGGACAAGATTAAACAAGTTTTGGGAATATAGAACTTAGGGGGAGCTATTTATCTAACTCTGAAATTATTTTATATGATTGAACTGATATAATTTTTTTAAAATCAAAATACATGGTTTTGTCATCATCAAAAAGAGGGAGATTGTAAAAGCAAGATTTGGTTCTGCATCTGGCCTTAAGTTTTGATTTGGTTCTTCAGAAGGCATTGACAGTTTGTATTTATGGATTGTAATCAGTTTGGTTATAGTGGATTAAGTACTTGATTGAGAAAGGAAAATCACCTTGGTGGGTGGACTGGATTAACTTCGTTAACAGTGAACTGGGATAAAAATAATTGTGTTCATTTATTTTGTTATTGGTTTCAAAAATATTTTATTTTTGAAATTCAATTCAAACCCCCCTTTCTTGTGTTTCTTGCACCTTCAAAACCCACCTGTAGAAAAATGAAGTGACCCCTGGTGGTAAATCAACTAATTTCGATTTACTTGTTTTCTCGAGAGCATTGAGTTCCAACTGCATGGCTTGTTTCTAACATTCATGTTTTGATGCTTCAAAGTAAGTTTTTGGTTCAGTTTGAGACATTAATAACAGAGAATAGTGTGAATGTGAAGGAGAAAATTTTGGTGAGAAATAAATTAAGACAAAGGATAAAGGAGGCCTTGGGATTTTCGATCGGGAGTAGCTGCAAAGTTACATATATAGTCTTGCAAATAAGAGGAACGATGTCTCAATCTTGAGGAGGTTTTGATAAATGGTTGAATTATAGGTTATGGTTGAGTAATGTTATCTGAATTTTAATCTAAGGTTGGAATTTGAATATATCGGTCATGGTTTGACTTGGATGTAGGGTGAGGTGAATGTATGTTGGTTGAATTAGTTGTGGAATTTTCTAGTTGAATTATGATGTTTTGATCATGTTCAAACAAGAATTATTTCCATGAAGTAGAGGAAGATTGGGATGAAGGTTCATAAGGAAGGATATATTCATGAAAGATAACATCCCCAGGGACAAAGGTTTATTTGGTGTGGAAATCAAGTAAAACATAGCCTTTCATGCCATTTTTGTATCCTAAGAATATACATTTTGTTGCTTTGGGGTCAAGCTTTGTTCAATGGGCTTGAAGAGTGGAAGCATAACACGATGAACCAAATAAT
Organism: Vicia faba; assembly: GCA_948472305.1. Classification (NCBI taxonomy): domain Eukaryota; kingdom Viridiplantae; phylum Streptophyta; class Magnoliopsida; order Fabales; family Fabaceae; genus Vicia; species Vicia faba. Next base: position 512,522,763 of record OX451738.1, on the reverse strand, counting down.
CTAAATGAATCGGTGTCAGGTAGCTCATTATGTAGAACTTGTTAAGGTGAGTGGTTTTGAAGTAAACGTGTAGACATTTTATTAATAATGTAAGTGGAAAATTGAAACAATATGGTTTAGGTAACTTTGACTAGTATAGAAGTTCTCAACCAACATTCAACAAATGTTGATGTTTCCTTTCAACCCTCCCATTTCTTTGGGGATTTTCAACACATGATGTTTGGTGAAGTATGCATTTAGAAGCATAAAACTGATTTAACAAGAATTCGGGGCCATTATCTAACCTCGCTATTTTCGGTGTTTTGTGGAATTGGTTCATAACCATGTTGATAAAGTTTTGAACTTGTGTGGAAGCTTCATTTTTTTCATAAGGATGATCCATACTAATCTTGTATGATCGTGCGGGATAAGGTAACTTTCTATGCTTAGCCATGTCCTAAATATCATAGGTAGGATTATTATAAAAATAAAAAGAAGAATAGATTTGTTAAATTTGTTTGGTCCTCTTTTTGGATACATGACCTAATCTAAAGTTCCATATGGAAAACATGGGAATTACAAAGTTTTTAGTAGGAGATTGAGAAATGGAACTAGTGATATGATAGTCATTGGTTTGGTCACCAAAACATTGAGTGATGTTAGGTTCAACATGGGATTGAGCAGGGTCAGTGGCCTCAAGATTATTTTCATTTATATGCAATTTATATAATCAATTCTCTTCACTACCCAAACCAATCATCCTCTCTTAGTGTTCAACTCATGCAATAGACATTGTTTGGTAGAAAAAATATTAGAGCATTTTAATTTTTGACACAATTTTTAAATGGAAGTGAGATTTAAGCAAAATTCTAGAGCATATAAGACATGATAGAGATGAATAATATGCGAGAAAATAATCTTTCCTACATATTGAACTATGACGCAGTTTCCATTTGGAAGATTGGGTGTAATTGGCTTAATTTTACAGTAAGAGTTGGAAATTTTCAATGAGGACCATATATGGTTATTGGCACCTGAATCCAAAATCCAAAAACAATAAGATAAAGTAGGGATGGAAATTGTGTTACATATGATACTTGAAACTGGATCAACATATGAATGACTTGATGAAACCTGATTGGTGATAGAGGACGGGGCTGAAGAAGTCAAGTTTGATTATTACTCTAATGTAATGATCTGGTCATACCGAGCTTGAGAAATTGTACATGATTGATTGGAGTATAATTAACATGTATCTCATTTGAAGCTTGAGATGAAACTGGTACATCAACTTGACCAACATTAACAAAAGATTTGTTTTTGTTGAAGTTAGGATGTTCATGATTTCGATAGAAAAAATCAATAGTATGACCACTCCTATTACATAAGGTTCGCACTCTAGGAGAAGTATTGCCATTGTTAAAGCCACCTTTATGCTTAAAATCATGTCTATGAGATACATTAACTAAGATTAAATTGTCTTCAACGGGTGCTAGGTTCTTGTGGTTACTTTATTCTTGGACAATAAAAGAGTAAATGTTCTTGATTGAGGGTATAAGGTCCATGAGTAAAAATTTAGTTTTCACAACTGAGAATGTATCATTCAGGAAGAAACTAAATAGCTTGATCTTCAAGTCGATATTCTTGAGCATTTCGAGTGGCATCACAACGACATCTATGATAGCATGTACACATTGGTAAGGGACAATGAGAACTAAGTTCTTCCCTCAATCCTTACAACTCAAGAAAATATTAATAGAATATTTAAGTGTAGCTATTCTAACACAACCATCTTTTAAAAATATTTCACGCAAATCAACCCAAACATCCATCAGATTTTCATGAAAAACAATGGTGGAAGAAGTTTGATCACTAACCGAATTGATTATTCGAGAATGGTTGAGAAAATTATGTCTTTCCCATTGAGCTAAGTTGAGATCATTGGTAGGAGGAATCTGAATTGATCCATCAACAAACTTTATCTTATTCTTTGTGCCAAGAGCATGTTTCATTGATTTGTGCCATTCAAGGTAGTTTGAGCCATCAAGTTTGGGAGTTACATTAATCGAGTTGGGTCCTTCATTCAGATAAACATAGTATACTGAATCAAGATCAATTTAATTTGGTGGTGCAACACGCAGAGGCATATTTAGATCGATGAAAGAAAGAAAAGAAACTCACTGCAAGAAACAAAAACAAAGTTGCCGAAAATCACTACAAGAATTGAAATTGAAGATGCAGATGAGAAAAAAATGAATGTTGAACCCGATTAACAAAGAAGAAGAATGAATGAGAAGATGATAGAGTTTATTGATTCTATTGATACCATATTGAATGAATCAAAACGAACATGTAAAATGGAGATTTCTCATTAATTGAAACTAAATACAACCATATATATATATATATATATATATATATATATATATATATATATATATATATATATATATATATATATATATATATATATATATATATATAGAGTAACTTTCATGACAAGCTATTGTACTCTGCCTACATACTATCATTTCTCAAGTACCAAGTAATTATTTTTCAATTTCAATAACCAACTTCCAAACCGAATTGAAGTTAATTAATTGTTGATAATTAACTCATATCCACAGTTCCACTTCCTTCTTTATCGTTGTTGCACTCCAACATATTTTTATTTGCATAATTTAACATTATTTTCACGATTTACGATATGGTTTCCACCATGATTTAGAATGTGTTTTCTTTTTCATCTAAGTGAACGCCACCGTGCGTCCATGCTAATACTACAAGTTGCATTTAAAAAAAAATCAATGAATTATACTATTGAATATGCAGATTATAATGCAAACAAAAGAAAAATAATACTAACTTTTTTTAACATGAATCTAAACACATACAAATTTGTATATTTAATTTAATTTTTGGAATAGGCAAAAGCAATTTTTATGATATATAATTAATTTTTAAATGATTTTAAGATATTTGTTTCTGCCTTCATAATTGATTTTACTTAAAGATAGAAATGATAATTGTGAGATTTTGGATCGAACTCTAGTATCTTGACAGGGATAACTTCTCGGTTCGATAAAGTTTAAGCATGTTGTCGAAGCTTGTTCACATGTTGATGTCGAAGTTGTGTATGCTATAGTAGAATTGTGTTCTAGCATGCGGTAGTCGACAATGCTAGGTTTGTTAGCATGTCGAATTGGGCCTGTTTATTTAGCTCAATTGTTTAAGTTAGCTTGTAGCATAAGTTAGCTTAGTAGTCCATAAATAGGCTAGTTCTCTCAGGTTATTGAGAGAGGTTGATTGTTATTATTCACTTGTAATCTATAAATCCTAATAGAGAAAGTGAATAGAAAAATAATTACAACCAATTCTAATTTTTCTTCTTCTTTCCTCTTCTCCCTCTTTTGTGAAAACCTAATAGAGTTTTTTGTGTTTGTTCAAGAAACTCAATCTTTCTCATGATCTTGGTTTGTTCTTGACGAAACTCCATTTCAACAAAGTGGTGTGGTGAACATGGAAAAGAAGACATCGTCAATAAAGTATGAGATTGAGATATTCACCAGTGTGAATGATTTCGGTTTGTGACACTTGAAGATGCAAGCCCTAAGGGTAAGGAGGGTTATGTGTGCAAATTGAATAGGTTTCAAAAAGTTCATGGCAAACATAGGTTTTAAAACAATTGTATGAACTGAAACAATCTCCTCGACAATGGAATATGAGATTCAAAAAGTTCATGGCAAACATAGGTTTCACTAGGAGCCAATTTGATCAATGTGTTTACTTCAGATTTCGACTTGGAAATTCACTTGTTATTTTGTTGCTTTATGTTGATTATATTCCATAGAAATCAACAGTGTTGAGGATGTAATTAAGGTGAAGGCTGAACTCAATAAGGAGTTTGACATGAAGGACCATGGAGCTGCATCCAGGATTCTTGGAATTGACATCTAGAGAGATATAAAGCAGTTGAGATTATGCTTATCATACTTGATGAAGATTCTCGACAAATTTGGTATGTCGAATTTAAAGTATGTTGTGACACTGATAAATCCTCAGTTTAAGCTGAGTATGACTCAAAGTCGTAGTACTGAAGTCGAAAGAGCCTATATGAATAACATTCCATATGCTAGTATAATATGTTCTTTGATGTACGCTATGGTTTGTACAAGACCAGACATAACGTATGGAGTGAGCCTTGTAAACATGTATATGGCCAGTCCTGAAAAGGCACACTAGCAAACATTGAAGTGGATTCTAAGATGCATAAATGGGTCTATGAGAAGAGTCATGATTTATGGTGGAGCATGTAGTAATTATAGAAAAGTAGAAATTGAAAGATTTGTTAACTCTGATTATGCAGGTTGTATGGATTCTAGAAAATATATTTCTGGATATATTTTCACTATGTTTGGCACAACAATCAGTTGGAAAATAACACTTCAGAAGGTTGTCTCATTATCAACCACTGGAGCAGAATATATTATCGTCGTCGAAGCTGTGAAAGAAGTATTGTGGCTTGAAAGTTTTGCTAAGGAGCTGAAACTTTAAGGTCGATTTATCACTGTTAAATGTGATAGTCAAAGTGCCATACATTTGTCGAATAATTCAACCATGAGCGAACCAAGCACATCAATGTAAGGCTGCATTTTGTCATAGAAATAACCGAGTGTGGAGAAGTCCAAGTGCTAAAGGTTTCGAAAGATCACAATGCTGCTTATATGGTTACTGAGGCAATGCCAAGTTGCAAGTTCTTCCATTGTATGCAGTTGATAAAGTTACATTAAGAAATCTATTTTGTTCCCTTAGTGTTGTAGAGTTTGTTCTAAGGCGCATATCTGTGAGATTTTAGATCGAACTCTAATATCTCGTCAGGGATAGCTTTTTGGTTCAACAAAGTTCAAACATGTTGTCGAAGTTTGTTCACATGCTGATGTCAAAGTCGTGCATTTTGTAGTCAAATTGTGTTCTAGCATGCAGTAGTTGGTAATGCTAAGTTTGTTAGCATGTTAAATTTGGCTTGTTTGTTTAGCCCAACTGTTTAAGTTAATTTGTAGTCTAAGTTAGCTTAATAGTCTATAAATAGACTAGTTCTTTTAGGTTGTTGAGAGTTGTTGATTGTTGTTATTTACTTATAATCTGTAAAGTATAATAAAGAAAATGAATAGAAAAACAGTTATAACCAATCATAATTTTTCTTCTTCTTCTCTTTTCTCTCTCTTTCGTAAAAACCTAATAGAATTTCTTATGTTTATAAAAAAAACTCAATTTTTCTCATTGTTCTCGTTTAAACACTAATTTTTATGTTTAAATTTATGATTCAATTCAATTTATCCAACTCATATATAACCTAATCTAAATACTACTAAATCTAAATCACTTTTGTGGAGTTGTATTATGACATTAGCAATAGTAATAAAATAAAATAAAAGATGCTTTTTCTTGTTCCATCTCAAACCTTACCTTTAATGAGTGTTGAGTAACCCTCACAATTCAGCCTTTACAGCATCATACCCAGTTCCCATTTTCTTCCTTATTGTCTCCTTTCTCTTTCCCTGACCTGTCACCATCTCATTTTACATCTCTTCCTTCACAATTCATCGTCAAAAAACATTATAAAATTCCACACTTTTTATTATTAAAATATAAAAAATTTAGATTTGTTAATTAGAAGAAAAAAAACAGAGTGATTGACAGTGAAAGTGTGAAACAAGTATACTTTTTTGTCTGCTTCTCTGTAACCTTGTTTTACTCTCTTACATTCCATTTCCTTCAATTTTGTCTTTAACTTTCCACACTCCTCTCTCTAGATTCATTCATGAGTGGGGTTCGAATCTCTTGTAAACTTTCTCACATGCCTTGAAACAGGTTAATACTCTGTTTTTCACCTCTCTGCAATTTCTCTGTCTTTTCATCAGATACCACTTTTTTCGGTGACCCTTTTCTTTTAATTTGGTAATTCTATCATAAAGTTTGAAAATTGAAGAGAAAAAAAATGAAGGATTTTCCATCTTGTTTTGGGGAGAATGCAGTTCAGGTATCAGATTCATCCTCTTCAAATTCAAGCAAAACAGCACAGAATGTTGTGATTTGTGTCTACCAGTGTTCAATTAGAGGTAGATCTTGCTTAATTACAATCACATGGAGTAAAAGTTTAATGGGTCAAGGGTTTAGTGTTGGGATTGATGATTCTTCAAATAATCAGTGTTTGTGTAAAGTGGATATAAAGCCTTGGGTTTTTTCTAAGAGGAAGGGTTGTAAGAGTTTAGAAGCTTATTGTTGTAAGATTGATGTGTATTGGGATCTTTCTTCAGCTAGATTTGGTGTTGGGCCTGAACCATTGGAGGGTTTTTTTGTAGGAGTAGTTGTTGATAAACAAATGGTTCTTCTTCTTGGTGATTTGAGGAAAGAAGCTTTTAAGAAATCAAATGCAGTTCCTTTACCTTTGAAAGCGGTTTTTGTTGCTAAGAAAGAACATGTTTTTGGTAAGAAGTGTTTTGGTAACAAGGTTGTGTTTTGTGATAATGGTAAAATTCATGATCTTGTTATTGAGTGTGATACTTCCACTGCAAAGGATCCTTGTCTGATGATTCGGTTAGATAGTAAGACTGTTATGCAGGTGAAGAGGTTGAAGTGGAAGTTTAGAGGAAACTATACTATACTTGTGGATGGATTTGAAGTTGAGGTTTATTGGGATGTTTATAATTGGCTTTTTGGTACATCTATTGGAAATGCTGTTTTCATGTTTAGGACATGTTTGTCTCATGATAAGATTTGGAATGCTCAACCTGTTTCTGATGCGAATCTTTTGCAGTGGTCTTTCTCTCAGAGGTTTTCTGAGTCCAAATTGCAACAAGGTCTTGGTTTCTCACATGTTTTGTATGCTTGGAAGAACGAATAGAGTTGCGCCGTTGAGTACTAACAGAACTTTTAATCAGTTGCGCTTGATTTATCAAAGATGAGAACTTTTGTTTGTATTGTTTCAACTCTTATACCTTTAATTTCTCTGTGCATTTGAACAGATCTTAGAATTTTTCATCTCCAATGGTTGTATATTTTATCTTCAAGTGTTAATTTTATGATTCATATTACAAAAACTAAATGGTCAAGTGTTTGTTTCATGTCTTGTTCAAGTGCTGCTTCTTCATTCTTAGAATATTCTTTTGTTAGTAGTAGTAGTAGTATACATAGCGTCTATATCCTTAGTTTCATACTATCATATATTCTAACCTTTTTGTATTGAAAATTCGACTTATCCAATATGTAAGGTAGAATGTCCTCTAACATAGAGGATATATTATCACTGCACTCACTGATGCACACATTCACGCATTCGGTGCATCATTGACCTCATTATGACATCCGGTTCATCACAGGGTTAGTGTATGTTTGGATTGATGGAGAGAGTTTGACAAAATTAATGTGGCACTGTGATTTTGTTAAAGCTCGAAAGTGTAGTTTTTGTCAAAATCGCAGTGTCTCGCTGTGATTCTGCCAATCTATCCGTCAATGCAAACATTTGTAGATCTTTTATTCTCTTTCACAGCCAAATCTAATAGTTAATGTCTTTCAATCCTGCAGCCTGTCTGGTTTATGATTCTGTCATGCAAATCATGGCACAGGTTTAAACAATGATAGAATGGTCATTTCTTGTAGAACATACAGCTGCAAATTCAGATGCCAATCTCATGGAGTATGTAAGACCTAAGAAATCAAGTTGAACATTTGATGTCATTAGATAAACTACATTAAAAATTTTAATGTATTTAGTAGAGTATATCAAATATCTAGTGAGAACAAGTACAAGATGATTATATCTTAGTGTTTCTCTAGTTGGGTGGTAAGATGTCATAAATAAGTATTGTTTTTTTGCTATTAGAGTCCAAAAGTTAGGCGTTTCTACCATTATTTGACAGAAGAAATAAAATTGTTCACATAAAATTCAATAGTGCCCATGTGGTTCTAACAATTTTGAAGGAGGCTACTAGTATCCTCCCTAACACATATTAAACAAACCATAAAATTGAATGGAACCACACATCCAAACTGAACCATTCTTAACTAATGGAACTAATCTTTTTAGCTAATGAACCGGAATAATATTTTTTAAACAGTTCAATAATCAAATTGAATCACATTTAATTGAACAAAATTTGACTAAACTGACCAACAATTAGTGAACTAAACCTATGGTATGCATTGCTTTTGTTATGAAAAATTGATAGAATAATTTAAAATACTTTGTAGAATTATTCAGAGTTCAAACACATAAAAAAAAAATGATGTGTGGAGATAAAGAATAATGATAACAAAAATAAGTGAACTTAAACAGTACAATAATTTGTCAAGAGTGAAGACAAAACACAATAAGACAAAAAACGAAAAAACGATTAATAATAACACAAACTTGTTTAGTCAGTTCGATGAACGATCTATTTTAGAGGAGAGAGCAACTTTCTTGTTCAATATACTTCTAAAACTTGTTATAAAAGATTGTCATCTAAGTTTCGAAGAACATACCATATTTTCTACATAAGTGTTTTTCGATCTCTCAAACTCTCGGTATATATATAACACAAGGCTAATGTGCTTAAAAACTCCCCCAATCCCCTTGGGAGTTTAGAAGTTTTCTCAATCCCCTCAAATATTTTCAAAGATTTCCCAAATTTCAAGAACTCCAAAGAATCTCTACCCTTACCTCTCTAAGTTTTACAATAGGATTCCTAACTCTTCACTTTGTCTTCAATGGTAAAAATTTTAAGGTTGTGAAGACAAGAATGATAGATATACATATTTATAGATGTTGAAACTTAACGGATCCTTAACTAATCTAAAATATAATTTATTAAGAAACAAATAGGTGAATCGAAACAACCAAGTTCGATACACGTGAACCGACTGAAACAGACCCAATACCCGATGGACTCGAGTCAGCGTCATACCCACTCGCCGCCTGCCCCCGGACCTACGTCTCCCACCTCCAAACCTATGTCAGACTTATGCCACCAAATAGAGGACCTCCACTGCCTCCGATCACCACCGGTGAATCGCCCTCGCAGCCTCCACGTCTTATGTATACTCTTATGCTATTTTCTAGCATTCTAAATTATGAAAATCTCGAAACATGTTTTCTTTCTCTTTATCACTCAAGATGTTAATACACACTTATACAATTCCCTACATTGAATTTAAACTGTGGTGATAATTTATTTATTAATCACCTTGTTGTTATCTACTATGTTGAACTCATTATTCAACAACGTTGATCAAGTTCAAGTCACATATAAACTTTGATTTCTCCACTTGCATTCAATTGATGCCAACCACCTTTTATGCTTAGGTAATATAACAAGACCACAAGCATGGTTCTCTAACCATATTTGATTCCTTCTGCTTTTGAATGCCTCCTCGAAGGTCCTTATTTTTTAGTTTTCCAACTATTCAACCACATTCAAAATTTAACATCCAAGAACAACATAATCGTACCTTTGAGATGGTACATTCTCCCTCCTTAACATATCCTGAGTCAAATGATAATCAGAGACCTTTATAATCATTTCATCACCATTACTAGTATTCATAGCAGGAACCTCTACCTCAAACCGAGTCTTCTCTATCATAGTTTCTTAAAGCTTCATCTACATGTCTTTAATCTTTCTCCCCTAACGAGACTCGCTAAAAGGAATACATTTGTGAATGATGAACTTTGATCCTCCCGGTTCTACTTCCCATAACTCATAACTCTTTTACCTCTTGGTTAGCCAGTGTAGACACAATCTTCAGCTTTATAATCAAGCTTAATTAATTTGATTTGATCAATAAGAAAAGTTTTGACGACCTTAGAATAAGAGTAGTTTTTGGATTTCATACAACAAACCTCCGTAGGTATTTGGAAGTCTAGTCTTGTGAATAGATACCTTCCCACAAGTAAGCTAATTTTCCACCAACCTTACTTTAAAAACTCAATGACAACTCAGTGGTCAAATGTGTTTTTATCTCATGTCTTTTGAAAATTTCATTGAAGTGCTCTAAAACAACCTCCAAACATCCACCATGCTTTGACCTTAAATCACATAGCATATTCTTGTAATGAAAGTCTTCATTAGCTTATGATAAATAAACAACATTGGAACCTTCTAAAATGTATAACCTGCATATTTTAGACTCTTTAGCCATGATCACTTCACCATGAGAAATCTTCAATACCCCATGTTCAACTTTTGTGCAATAACCTTGACCATCAAACATGCTTAAGGATAAAAAATTTCCTAACCTCTGGAACATACCTCACATTGTAAAGAAGAAAATCACAATCATAAAAAAACTTAAGTCTCACTGTGTCAATACCATGGATCTTCCAAGCTTTATTCTCACCAAGGAGAAATATTTCACCTTACTTCAGCTTCAAATTCTCAAAGTATTATTTTATTAGACACATATGATAAAAGCAACATGATTACATGACATAACTATCATCAATCTCTAAACCCAACACTCCTAGTGCACCAACACTCATCTAAGCCAACTGCAATTTGAAAAAAATCAACATTGCCACTCCTCTCTAGACAATCCTTCCTGAAGTGATTGGTTTTATGACAAGTGAATTTTAACTTTGACTTGTCAAACCTCTTAGATTTATACACCCCTCTACGATCAGTTCCTACTATTAAGACGCTCCATAATTCACCACTATTGTCAATCTTTAAATCTTTCACCTTAGAAAATTCTTTGGCTCACACAACTTCCTAAACTTCATTCAAAGTGATAATATATTTTTTATCGTAAAGAAGAGCATCCTTGAAATCTCAAATGATTTGGATAATGAGTTTAACACGAGTAAAGCCTTGACCGCATCATAAATCTTCACCTCAATATTTTCTAGATCATTAGTGATCTTATGAAGTTCTATGAATTACTCCACTATAGATTTGTCCTATATCATTCACAATGAGTAGATTTGTTGTTTCAGACCCACCCCGTGAGCCAAATACTTAGTCATATACAAATATTCAAGTTTTTCCCACATCAAAATTTGAGTCTTCTCCTAGCGATTTCTCTTAGAAATTTATCACTGAGACACAAGATAATGACATTCATGGTCTTATCCCCATTCTCGATCTTCAATTCTTGTGTTAAACATGCAGAGATCATTGTCCCACCCTTTAATGTTTTAGTACACTTCTGTTGAGTTAATATTGCTTCCATTTTCACTTACCATAACTTAAAACTGTTGTCTCTGGAAAATTTCTCGATATTCCATTTAGAACCCACAACACTCACTTGTAAACATAATCCATTTTTCCCACGGTGGGCGTATTTAGAGATCAAACACACAAAGAAATTTGGCGTGTGGGGACAAAGAACTATGACTAACAAAATAAATAACCTCATGCAACATAATAATATGACAAAAGTGAAAACAAATACACAACTTATCAAAAGAAGATAAATTACAAGAACACAATAATATGTTTATCTAGTTAGATGAAACGACCTACTATGAAAGAGAGAGCAACTCTCTGATTCACTATACTTCCAAAAATTGATACAAAGATTGTCAAATAAGTAACAAAAAATAGTCATCCAAGCTCAAAAAAAAAAAATCTTATTTTCAATTCAAGTGTTTCTCAATATATCTAACTCTCTATATATGAAATGCACATACTCAATGTGTTACGAAGTGTTTACTAATAGCCTTAGATACCTCCAACGATTTCTCAAATTTTAAGAACTCCAAGAAATTTCTTTCTTTTCTCTCTAAGTTTCTCAATAAGATTCCTAACCCTTTATTTGTCTTCAGATATAAAGTTATGAAGGTTGTGAAGACAAGAATGATAGAGATACCTATTTATAACTGCTGAAATACAACGAATCGTTAACAGGCTCAAAACACAACCAATCTTTGAGCCGGAACAACCAAGTTTGTTACACACGAACTGAATGAACCAGACCTGAACTACCGTCGAACCCACCTACCGTTGTCGAACGGTGGGCCACCTCTTCTCGGGGCCACCACTGTTGGATCTCTCCTATAACCGCGACGTTTTTCGTCGACTTTTCTATTGGTTTCTAACATTCTAATTTCTAACGGTCTTCAAACATGCCTGCATTCTCTTTATCATTCAAGATTTTAAGACATATTTCTACAACTCTGCAGATTCAAATTTCTTTTATATATTATTCATGTTCCAACTCCAAGATTTTACAATGACTTAATGAACATAAATATTGAAGAATGAAGGTTGAAGATCTTTAAACCCTTAATTTACTGTAGATGGTAGAACTCTAATCTCTAAACCTCAAATTTAAAATAAAAAAAATCCTAAATCCCAAATTACATCTTTAAAATCAAATCTAAAATCAAAAACTACAAATTCACGACATTGAAGATCCCTAAAGCGAAGGTCATAATCGGAATTCATGCACCCTAAGGTACATAATACAAAATCGTTTTATTTTTCATCTTTGTGTTTTTGAGCTTTTTGAATTTGAGATTTTTGAATTCTAGTTAAATAGATTAATGTCTATAGTACCATGCGGCTTCAATTTTGTTTCCCCATTTAAAAAAACTGAATTGTATGTCATTATTTATTTTTTGGTTTTATTTGAGTGGTGGTTACATTACTTTAGTGATTTAAATCTGAAACAATCTTATTATGCTGAAGTTAGCTCCAACTGCTAAATATATTATACGAGTGGTTGATATGCTAACTTCTTAATGCATGAATTTTTTAACCGCAAAGAATCTATGTAGATCATAATACATTCTAAACCAATTTTTTGTGTGAATGTGGATAAAAAGGGGGAGAATTTGGCACTTAAAAGAGCTTCATAATTTTGATGATGAGGAAGATCTTGCGAGTTAAATAATTTAGGTCTAACTTTAAAGTTTTGAAATTTTAGCTGATTTGGATATTTTAGATATCATGTATCTCTAGTTTGATATCAGTGAATTCTATTTTTAGTATAAGAATGATTTGATTGAATTCGTTCCTATATTTTACAAAATAGATATCTTGGCGTTACACTTTTTGTGCGAAAAAAAAAACAATTAGATATTATACCGTTTCCTTAACTTGATTGAGTTGATAATTATATAAACACATATAATTACAAGAACATAAGTTTAAATCTATGATATTTCACTATTTTCTTTAAAAGGGTACAATTTTAACTCAAGCAAAATTTAGCTAGCCTCTTTGTACACATTCATTTTCCTTAAAGAACCATGAAAAGAACGTGTCTAAGGATACTCTATGAAACTACAAAGGCTAATATAGATGGGTTGGAAGCACACCATCTTCAATCAACGTCAAAGTAGTTTTGCAATTATATTCACACATGACTCTTATGAAGTCTTCATTCCAAGCTGCTTCAAGACCGTAAAAGATAGCCTTCAACTCTGCATTAATACTAGTAGTAATACCAAAACTATGAGAGAAACTATAAATCTAATTACTTAATGAATCTCAAATCAATCTTCTATAATCAGAACGTTCTAAGTTGTCAAACAAGCTATCATCAACATTAAACTTAACTACATCATTTGGAGACAGCATTTCTCCAAAAGAGTCCAAGGCAACATTTGTCCCAAAAAATTTGGTTGCAATATTCAACTGAGAATCTTTCTTGCATGATTCACAATTTAAAACATTCATGTTTCTGTTGAAAATAAAATATAACAATTTCAATTGAGTTGAATTTGATTACAAAATAAAAAATAACACCGTTAAAAAATATATCTCTTCGTCTCATATATGCGGAGCCACATGGTTTCTAAAGTATATCAGTAAAGAAGTGTATGCGGACCCTCTTAGAAAAGTGTCTGCAAGTGGGACATCCTCAGCAACTAGTACATGCGGTGCAACTAGGGGATCCTCATCATGGTGCACACGACTCTGGGATCCTGATCCCCGTGATAGTCGACTCCTAGAGGTCGACGCCTCCTTATTGTGAGACAGAGGGGGCACATCTCTAGCCTGTTCATGCTGATGAGCCCTCTCGCGACGAGCAAACACGGTTAGGATGGATTGTCTGAGTCTCAACCTTTCGTTGTTTTCAGCCACATCCCTTAAAAAACAAACAAACAAGATTAGCATATGAGGAATGAAGTTTTTTTTCTGCCATAGCCCTTGAAAAGTTTCTGCCATTGAAGTTAAACGAATTTTTTCTTCCAGAGATGTATCTCCGAAAATCTGAATCAAAACACTTCGAAAATACATCTCCGAAAAAAGCTTCGTTCAACTTCAATGGCTGAAACTTTTCTCCAACTGCCCTAGTCATCCAAGTATCATCCAAATCATATAAACAGAGTCTACACATAATCTATTTCAAATGCTAATGATATCTAATGCATTAAAACTAATATATTAGAGTTAATACATTTATCAAAAATCAAAATAAATTAAATGAGAAACTTACTCAAAAATATGTTGATGGGGTGTAAAGTGATATGTATTGAAGGGTAATTTAATATTTTAGTATGTTGCATATGAGGCCCTAGTATGTGTGTATAAATAGACTAGTGATACTTATCTTTTCTTTATCTTTCTTACATCTTTTGTAACCGTCATTGCAGGGCAATAAATATATTTCTCTCATCCTTTCTGTTTTTCATCACCTTGTATGCTAACAATTGGTATCGAGAGCTCTGGTTCAAATCCACGGAGAAACACGGGAAACACGAGTGAAACAATGAGGCGTTGTGTGATTGATTTCGTGAACGGGATTGTAACAGAATCATATTTTATGATTCTGCGAGATTGGGAAATACTGTGATTCTGTTACACTGTATGCTCAAACCACTTGACTGGAAACAAACAATGGCTGATAGATTTTGACTCCAAAAGAAGGATAAAGATCAGATGTGCTGATGATAAGTACCTTAATATAAAAGGTATGAGAAATGTCAAAGTTAAAGTGAAGAATGGGAAGACTATTTTGATCAAGGATGTTTGGTATGTTCCTGGCATTAAGAGAAATCTGGTGAGTGTGGGTTATCTCATTGAGAAAGGTTTCTCAATTGTTATAGATGATAATCTCTTGAAGTTGTATGATTCCAATCAGAAGTTGATTATGCAGTTTGAGCAGGGAAGCAACATAACGTTCAAGGTGAATGGGGAGACAACTGAAACAGAGTGCCTTAGTGCAGAAGGCACTAAAGGTGATAGTAAGTTGTGACATAAGAGATTGTGGCATCTGAACTACAGAAGCTTAGAGCATTTGAGTTCTGAGAAACTCGTGTGTGGCATTTCAGAGATTGTGAAGCTTGAGAAGTCATGTGAGGTATGCATGAAAGGCAAGCAATCCAGATTACCATTTGTATCAGAAGTAGCCCCAAGAGCTAAGCATGCTTTAGGAGTAGAACATTATGATGTGTGTGGACCATTTTCAAAACCTTCACTTAGACGAAACAAGTATTTTGTGTTTTTTGTTGATGAGTTCACAAGAATGATGTGGGTAACACTCATCAAGTTTAAGCATGAAATGTTTACCGAATTCCAGAAGTTCAAGGTGAAGGCTGAGAAACAAAGTGGTCAGAAGTTGAAAATTCTCAGAACGGATAGTAGAGGTGAGTATAAATATAGAATTCCATAAGTTCTGTGAGGAGAATGGAATTGAGTATGAGGTTACTGCTCCTTATACTCATTAACACAATGGTATTGTTGAGAGAAGAAATCGTACTTTGCTTGATATGACGAGAAGCATGCTGAAGGAGAAGAAGCTTCCTTACACCTTGTGGGTAGAAGTTACTGCCACTACAACATATGTGCTCAAAAGATATTCAACGAAGAAGCTGAAAGAAATAATTCATATTAAGAAGTGGACTGGAGACAGGCAAAGTGTTAGCCATCTGAAGGTGTTTGGTTTTATATGTTACAAACACGTTTCAGAAGCTAGAAGACAGAAGTTGGATGACAGAAGAAAAGTAATGTTACTGGAGGGGTACCATAATACAGGTGCATACAAGATTTATTGTCCATAAACTCATAAGGTTAAAGTCAACAGAGACGTCATTGTAAAAGAGTCAGAAGCATAAGGTTGGAGCAAGTTTTAATCAAATTCGGGTATAGTGTCAACACTTGGGTTATCTTTTAAAGATACTTCAGAAGGTTGTGAAGATAAGTCAGAACTTGAAAATTCTGAAGAAGAGTCAAAGTCAGAAGATGATTCTGGAGACTCTGAAGATAAGTCAGAATCCGAAGGTGATTCTGATGGTAAATGTGATTCTGATCCAGATTTTGACGATGATCTAGAATCTGGTGGTGATCATGCTTCTGGAAGGGAAAACTCTGAAGATGTAGGTTCTGGAGGATAAGCTTCTAGAGGTGGTCATGTTTCTTAAAGTGGTACGTATGAAGGTAGTGTTTTTTGATGAGGTTCAGAAGCTAACATTATTCCAGGTTCTGTAGAAGATTTAGAACAAGTTCATAGGCCACAAAGAATCAGACAAATACCAAGAAGATTTGCATAGTTTTACATGTTGCAAGAAACTGAAGTAGATTCTGAGGGAGAAGTCATTCACCGTGCCATGTTAGTAGACTCTGAGCCAGTGGGTATTGAAAAGGATCTCAAGAAGAAAGTATGGTTGAATGTCGTGAAAGAAGAACTTGAGGCTATAGAAAGAAACAAGACTTGGAAGTTGACTAAGCTTCCAAATGAGAAGAAATCCATCAACGTCGGATGGGTTTTAAAGGTGAAATTAAAGTCAGATGGATCAATTGGAAAGCACAAAGAGAGACTAGTGGCTAGAGGTTTTCTTCATAAACATGGGCTAGATTATTTTGAGGTGTTTGCGCCTGTAGCTAGACATGAAACAATCAGATTGTTGATTTGATAAGTACAAATTGTAGTTATTTTTGTATACTTTTTACTGCACTTATCGACTCTTTGTTGTTAATTTCGGTTGAATAAACCCGACTTTTGTGTAAATATAAATACTTAGTGTATAATTGTATTTATGATTCATTTATGTATCGTTTGATAGTTTTAATGTCTTTTTGTAGGTATTTTCGCGTATTTGGAGCATCGAGGAATAAGGTGTCGAAGGCACGGCTCTGGATAAGCATTTTTGAAAGAAATAAAGAAAATAAGTGTTGCAGATGGGGCTAAGCATGGTCTGTGGGTGCTTAGCACGGCCTGAGCCCACTTAGCGCGCTATAAGACGGTTTAGTAAATTTAAGTGAAGCGCCCTTAGCACGGCTAACGCACTTAGCGCGGTCTGCGGAATTTTATTTTATAAACTTTATTTTAGTTTATTTTAGGTTATGGTTTTGGGGAAGTTTTTGCTCCTAACTCCATCAACCTCCAATTTTGTTAAGATTAACTTAGATAACAACTATGGAGCTTTCATACCGATGATCTGTGATGGATTGCTCTTCGATCGGTGCTGACAAACTGGTAGATTTGTGGTTCATTTCTCTTTTTCTTTGTGTATTCTCTTTTGGTTGGGTTTGTATATGCATTTACTTTAAACTCGTGTATATTTGTCGCCCTTGGCGTTATATGAAACTTGCTTTAGAAATCTTCGTCGATTGTTATCCTGGATTTTTGCTTTGTGCTCGTGATTTGGATTGTTATAGACATATACTACTTGAATTCTTATCTAGGATGATAGTTTGTAAGTTTTTGGATTCTAGAGATAGATTTAAAGTTGAAATTCACTTGGGTGTCTATGATTAATGCCTCTGTGTTGGTTGTGTCGCTCTGAGAGATCGTCGACGCGATTAGCACGGTCAACTTATGTGTTATTGAGGTGATTGAGAGATCGCTACCGAGGTGATACAATCAACCTCTCAATTTGGGTTAGAAATGAATTAGGTTATGAGTGATTCATGGTGACATTGAAGAGTATTGTAGGTTGAGTATATAGGTCGATAGGTTTAATTCTATGAGAAGTGGATTATATGCATGCTTGATAAGTTATTCCTTTTTCCTTTTTATATATTTAATTTTTGTTGATAACTTTTACCATTTCCATTCAACCCCTAAACTCATTAACGAATGACTTGTCGAATGGTGACTCAATAACCAATCTTTATGGACACAATACGATATAACCTAAATATCACCCGGTAAAATAATATTTTATTTTTTGCTTGTCTCTCTACCGCTTCAGCAAAATGGTGCCGTTGTCGGGGATTAGTTTATTGTTTCACATCACGATAGTTATTTTGTTTTTGAGTTTTGTATTTAATGTATATGTTGTATAGAAATTGTGCATGAACTTGTTTATGTTTACATGTGAATTTATTTGTTTGTGTTTACTAAACTTGTACATGTTTTCGATACTTGTAAATTTAGTGTATATATTTGTTTCTCTTCACAGTTGCCAAAGGTGTGTTTAGATGTGTAGTTCCGATTAGAGCTCGAAGAGATGAGAGCGAAGGCAGAAGTAAAGCATTTGACTCGTCCGAAGCAACATGCGGTTTATAAATATCAGGCGTCGAGCTTACGATGTAAAACAAGCGCTTGTTGGAAGGCACCCCAACTAATTTGTATTCTGTATATATTGTATTTTTTGTTGTGTAGGTTTGTTGGTGTAGTGGAGGCTTGGTGAAAATGCAGCAGCTTTGCTGGTTTTTCTGCATTTTCCTGAGCGCGCTTAGCGTGCTCTGTGAGATCTTAGCATGCTCTGCTGTTTTCAGCCAGTGACTTCTATTTGTGTCACTTTTCCTCCTTCCTTTTTCCCACTCCACCAGTGTTTTTTAGTTGTAGTTTAGATAGTTGATTACAATTGTCTAAACAAATTTAACTCGGACTAGTTCTTAAATTTCATATCTTCTTTTAAATTTGTTTAGACAATTCCATTCGGTCTTTTAGTATGTGTATATTAATTGTGTTCACTTTTGTGTTTGTCTTTGAGCTTGTCGTGAATAACTTGAGGATATTTATGTGATTTGTCAAGTTTGATCGTTTCGACTTGCGAATGCGTGGTAATATTTTATTAAGGTTTTGTACACGTTCGATGTATATATTTATCGCTTTCTATACTTTACCATATTCATGATACTTAGAATTTTTACAATTTTTATGTCATTCATTCTTTTGTATACTTGTTTATTTGTGAATTACTTTAGTTCATACCCTTTTTGTGAGGTAGTTTTCCATTGTTCATATATGCTGGAGACCACAATTCTTGTTTTAACTGGATTTTATTATGCTTAATCTTTTATTTTGTGTTGATTATATGAAAGCATGAAAATGATCAAGACATTTTTGTTTCATTTTGAGCACAACTACCAACCAAATATTCAATTGTCCTTGTGAGTGTGTGATCATTTGTAACCCCTTTGAGCCTTTTGTCATTGTCCATATTCTTTGAATTTGATGCTTGTCTATAAGTATTGATTTCACTTTTTTATGGATTTTTATTGTTGATTTTTTTCTCGAACCCTCAACTTTGTGTTGTTGTATGACTTTTTACCTTGCCTTAGAAAGTGGGGAGTATTCACATGATAATGTCGGTTGAATTCAATCTGGGGAGAAAAATAATTGTGCACTTGTGGTTGATTGATATGAGGTTGAAAAAAATATTTAAAAAATGAGAAAAAGAAAGAAAAAAACTGAAAAAAGCTTTGAAGAAGAAAAACAAAAAGAGTTCAAATAATTGTGCAAATAAGTAATGTGTTTTGTGTAACAATTTGGGATTTGGAAGAAGTTTGATTGAAATTTTATTGCTTTGAGTCTTTGGTGAATTGGTCACTCCCTTAGGTTAAGGCATGTTTTTGTTTCGATTAGCTTTAAGACTTATCTCTTGTTTGTTAACCAAGCCACATTATAACCTTGAAAAACCTTTATGATTCTTGCTTTTATGTCTTCAACATGATTTTTAGATGAGTGTATAATTTAATCTTTTGTTTGCAAGGTTGTTGGATGAGTGAAAATACCTCGTTTTTGTGTGTTTGTCATCTACCGATGAATATTTTTGCTAGATATGATTCATTTGTGAACTAGTGTTGTTTTAGAATGTTTGACATGATTTTTTGTATTTAGAATTTGTTTCTGTTTATGTTATAGTCGTAGTTTAGTGGTAAGTGTTTACTTTGTGTGTATTGTTTTTCATTTGAACCATTGCATTTGTTTTCCGTTTTCAAAACTTGTTGATTCATAATTCTTTGGTTGATCGTTTTTGTTTCTTCAAGTTGTTTGTTTCTTGTTTAGGGACAAATAAGTTCAAGTTGGGGAGAGTTTGATAAGTGCAAATTGTAACTATTTTTGTATATACTTTTTGTTTCACTTATCGACTCTTTGTTGTTAATTTCAGTTGAATAAACCCAAATTTTATGTAAATATGTATACTTAGTGTATAATTGTATTTTTGATTCATTTATGTATCATTTGATAGTTTTAATGTCTTTTTGTAGGTATTTTCGCATATTTGGAGCATCGAGGAATAAGACATCGAAGGAACGGATCCATATAAGCATTTTTGGAAGAAATAAAGAAAATAAGTGTTGCAGACGGGGGCTAAGCGCGATTTATGGGCGCTTATCGCACCCTGGGAGCTGAAGACGAAAATTTGGAAGAGGCAAGCATGCTAAGCGCGGTCTGATCCCGCTTAGCACGCTCTATGGCGGTTTAATGAATTTAAGTGAAGCGTGCTTAGCGCGGCTAACGCGCTTAGCGCGGCTAACGCGCTTAGCGCGGCCTACAATTTTTTTTATAAACTTCATTTTAGTTCATTTTTAGGTTATGGTTTTGGGGAAGTTTTTGCTCCCAACTCCATTAACTTCCAATTTTGTTAGGATTAGCTTAGATAACAAATATGGAGCTTGCACACAGATGATCCAGAATTGCTCTTCGATCGATGCTGACAAACTGGGAGATTTGTGGTTCATGTCTCTTTTTCTTTGTGTATTCTCTTTTGGTTGGGTTTGTATATGTATTTACTTTTAACTCATGTATATTTGTCGCCCTTGGCGTTATATAAAACTTTCTTTACAAATCTTCATCGATTGTTGTCCTAAATTTTTGCTCTGTGCTCAAAATTTGGATTTGTTATAGACATATACTGCTTGAATTCTTATCTGGATGATAGTCTGTTAGTTTCTGGATTTTAGAGATAGATTTAGAGCTGCCATTCACTTGGGTGTCTGTGATTAATGCCTCTGTGTTGGTTGTGTCGCTATGAGAGATTGTCGACGCGATTAACACAGTTGACTTCTATGTTGTTTAGGTAGTTGAGAGATCGCTACCGAGGTGATATAGTCGGTCTCTCAATTTTGGTTATAAATGAATTAGGTTCTGAGTGATACATGGTGACATTGAGGAGTATTGTAGGTTGAGTATAACAGGCCGATAGGTTCAATTCAGTGAGAAGTGGATTACATGTATGTTTGATAAGTTATTCTTTTTTCCTTTTTATATATTTAATTTTTGTCGATAACTTTTACCCTTTCCATTCAACCCCTAAACTCATTAATGAATGATTTGTCGAACGGTGACTCGATAACCAATCGTTATGGACACGATACAATATAACCTAAATAGCACTCGGTAAAATAATATTTTACTTTTTGCTTGCTGCTCTACCACTTCAGCATGATGGTGATAGTTGCAGATATGAATTGGCCTCTGATGCATCTGGATGTGAAATCTGCATTTCTGAACTGACTGTTACGAGAAGAGGTATATATATCACAACCTCCTGGATTTGTAAAAAAAATTAGGAAGGGATGATGTACAAGTTGCATAAATCCTTGTATGGATTAAAGTAAGCGCCCAGAGCTTGGAACTTGAAGATTGATTCATTTTTCAAGAAGCAGGGGTTTCATAAATGTGAGATGGAATATGGAGTTTATGTGCAGCATTCTAGAGGCTATATGATTCTGGTGTCTCTCTATGTTGATGACATATTGCTAACAAGGAGTTGTCCAAAAGAGGCAGTCAACTTCAATAAGATGCTGATGAATAAGTTTGAGATGACTGACCTAGGAAAGTTGGTGTACTTTCTACAAATGTAGGTATTATACTCAGAGAAAGGTATAATTTTGCATCAGCTAAAGTATGAACTTGAGCTTCTGAAGAGATTTAAGCTGCATAATTATAAGACTGTTATCACACCTTCAGAAACCAATTATAAATTGGATTTTGATTATGAGGGTGAGGATGTGGATGCTACAACCTTCAAACAGTTGGTTGATTCTCTGAGGTATTTGTGTAATACCAAACCTGATATTTACTATACAGTTGAAATTGTTAGTATGTTCATGAGTAAAACTAAGTGATCCCATTATCAAGCTGCTGTCATGATTCTGTGGTATATCAAGGAAACTCTGAAGTATGGAGTACTATTCCCTTCTGGAAGAAAGACTAATTTAGAACTGATGAGCTACTCAGACTCTGATTGGTGTGGAGATAGAGTTGACAGAAGAAGTACTTCTGGATACTTGTTTAAGTTTCAGGGAGATCCTATTTTTTGGTGTTCCAAAAAGCAATCTGTTGTTGCACTGTCAACGTGTGAAGCTGGGTACATTACAGGAGTTGTAGATGTATGTCAAGTTGTTTGACTTCTGAATCTACTACAAGATCCGAAGATCAAGGTAGACAAGCCGCTGAAGCTAACGATTGATAACAAGTCTGCAATCAAACTTGTCAAGAACCCAGTGTTTTATGGGAGAAGCAAGCATATTGAGACAAAATATCATTTTTTGAGAATTCAAGTCTAGAATAGAGTACTAGAAGTTATGCATTGTAGCACTTGGAAGCAGCTGGAAGATGTTCTGACAAAGGCGATCAAGACGAATCAATTTCTTCACTTAAAGGATGTAATTGTTGTTGTTAGTTTTAATTAGGAAATTCTAAATTAAGAAATGGTATTGAAGGATAATTTAGTATTTTAGTATGTGGCCTATGTGGCCATAGTATGTGTGAATAAATAGACTAATAATAGTTATCTTTTCTTTATCTTTCTTACATATTTGTAGCCGTCATTGCATAGTAATAAATATATTTCTCTCATTCTTTCTGTTTTTTATGACCTTGTGCACTAACAATATGATGTTGAATGCAATAGTTAGAGGAGTTGGGAATGACAAGATACAAGTAAATATTGTTTCAAAACTTGACTTTGAGTGGGAACTGGAAATGGTTAGAGTGTGGTAGAGAGAAAGTTTTCGATTTTTAAAAAATGAAAAATGAAGGAGAAGAGATAGAGAGTCTAGCGCGAACTTTAAATATGCTCACTTAGTTTGAAGAATCACCTCCGAATAATTTTTTTTGAATTTAAAAAAGAAAAAGTGAATTCATAAATGTATCTTCGAACAATTCCTAAAATGATTTCAATGATACATCTCTAAATTAATATGCGGTTAAAATAAAGTTTTAATGCGTCCAGAAATATGTCTATGAAAACATGATACATTTTAAAATTTTCACCAAGAGCTTTGAAAAATGTACAAAGGTGCAATGTCAATTTTCTAAAATTAGGGATCTCATATTTTTTAAGTTTGGATTTTAGAAATTATAAAATAAATTGTTTATATATATTGCTTATCGGGTTCATTTGCGGTAGTGCAGTTACACTGCTGCGGTTCTATGCCTTTAATTTCAACCTTCAGCCATATGCATTTTTTCCCTTAATTTTATTTTAAAAACTGCCAAAAAAAGTGCAGGAAGGGCCAAATTCTAAATCAATTGTTTCTTTATTTATATAATGTATTTCTATCTTTTCTTTAATTTTATTCCATTTTTTAAACATAAATTTTAAATAATATTGATATTTTACATATGAATCTTTTAAATTTATTATTAAACCATTTCATTTATTATTAAATTTTTATGATAAAATATAACATACTATTATACTATTATATGTATTTAATTTATTATTATTTTTTATAGAAATATATATTATTTTGAATTTTTTTTGGCTTTCGCATTTTAATTCTTAAGAGAATGAGACCTATTAATTCGGAGTTCGTGAACTGGAGTATGAACATTGATTAAGTGTTGTTCCTATGAGAAATCAAATTTGGTATTTTTTGAATATCGTTTTTTGCAGAATTAGAATTATTTTATAATCATATTAAAATTTTAATAATAATATTATTTTTAATTAAATTATTATAATCAAGTATATATAAATTAAATTAATAGATTTAAGATATTTTTGAAAAAGAGTTATGACCTGTTTGATAAAAATAGTGGTTGGCTAATAAGTTAGTTGATAACTTATGACTGATGAGAGATAGTTTATAGATTATAGCTAATGGTTGAGACTGATAGCTAATAAACTAATTGAAATGTTTAGTAAAATTCAACTAATTTATAAATATAAAATAATATAAAAGATATTTAATATGTAATTTTTTCAATTTAAATTAAAGTAAGTTATAAGGGATACAAGTGGATTTTTATTAAAATAATAAAGATAAAAAGGAAGAAAACATGATAAATTATAAGTTAAAATACTGTAATCAAACATATTTAAATTGTCATATGAGCTTATAAGCTCAAAAATATGATAATAAAATAGTTGTTTGGTAATAATTTTTTCATCACGAGCTTGTAGCTTATTTTACTATCTTATAGCTTATTTTTCAGACGTTATTTCAAATAGAATTTTAGCTTATCTCTTAAAACTTATCGTTTTTTCTTCTATTTTTACCTTTATTATTGGATCTAAAATCTACTAATACTTTTTATAATTTATTTTAATTTAAAATAAAACAATTAGATATTAAATGTCTTTTATATCATTTTAATTTATCAATTAATTTAACCGTTAATTTTACCAAACACTTCAATTAGCTTATCAACTATCATTCGTCAACATCAGTCGTCAACTATAAGCTATTAGTCGTCAGCCATCAATTATAAATTATCAGTCGTCAACTATCAATCATAAATTATAAGCTATCAGATGATTTATTATCCAACAATTATTTTTACCAAACAGAATCTTCATATAATCTAACAAAGTATTTTTAAAGTCTTATAATTATTCTAATTAGTTCGACTTTCTTCATGTTATTATATCAACTCTGATAAAATTTTGAAGCACCGCATAATTTCAAAATTTTGAAAGTTTCATAACTTTAAAAATATATATATAAAATATAATTGCAAAATATATATTTCTCTATCAATATAGATTGGCACATAATTACAATTACTTTGATGATTTGTGAGGTGTAATAAAGAATTGCAAAAATATTATCATATTTTTGTTTATTTATTTATTAATTAAAACACTTATTTTATTAACATTTTACAAAATTTTACAAAATTTTACTATTTTTCTTTGCAAGAACATTGTTTAGATCAAGCGTTGAAATATTATAGATGATTTTTTTCTTTTTTAGTTTTTAATGTTAATTACAACTAAAATAACATATAATTTTTTTAAATTCTTTTTGTTTTTTTATTAAAAATTGACTTTTAAAATTAAAACAGGACCTCTAAATTATTTGAGACGGTCCTGCTACCAAATATTAATTAGAATATGACATTGTCATATTAGTTACAAAGATAAATGACTAATTTTGACGTTGTTGATATATTTTTTTTTAATTATATTTTTTATTAGAAGTCAATTTTCATTATTTGTCCTGGACCTCTAAAATGTCAGGATTGGCCTTGAATATCTAATAACACGAATAACTAATCTGTAGTTTTATAATCTAAAAGATATAATTCAAATTCTAAATTGTTCGTTAAGTTCATTTGCTAATATATATATATTCTACCATCAACAATTATAATTGTGACAATGCGTCTCTATTCAAAATTAATGTGTCCTTTCTCATTTACAATGTCTATAACTTAAGGAGTGCTAGCAACACTCTCTTTTAAACACTCTCTCAAACACTCACTTTCTTATTAGTTGAAACATGTGTGAGTCTCTCACTTTAGAAATAGGTCCCACGTAAAGTAGTAAGACCCACACATGTTTCAACCAATAAAAAAAAAGAGTGTTTGAGAGATTTTTCAAAAGAGAGTGTTCTTAACATTTCTTGTATAACTTTAATAAAGAGATGCATCACCCTTTCTTAGTAAATGTTAGAGAGAGAAATTCTAACCGACCTCTCTCTAACATGTACCTTTTTCATCAAGGTAGGGCATCTGTTCCAATGAAGAACTTTTCAACTAGAAATGAAGGAAAAGAATGGAAGCAAATAAGGAGATGCAAGGAGTTTCAACCTAATAAGACTCACTGGGATAATGCATGCAAGAAAAATCAGTACGGAAAGAAGGATTCAAGAAGTAAAACTTTGTTTTTCTTCACCTCTTTCTTGGAGAACTATGGCGCTAAGGACATGTATGAGGAATTCTAAAGTTTCGGTGAGATTGATGAAATTGTCATCCATTCCAAAAGGGATATTAGAGGCAGACACTACCACTCTGTAAGGTTTTTTGACATTAGAGATAAAGATATTTTGGCAGAGAAGTTGGACAACATAATCATAGGGATGGGGAAAATTTTGTGAATGTTCCAAGATTCCAAAGAAAGTATTTTTAGAGAAAAGGGGTTAATGAGAGAATGAATCACGATACTTGTAGGACATTCAAGGAGGAAGTGAAACCAAATACAAGTAACACCTATGTTGATGCAGTTAAATCGAAGGTTTGGCCTAAGGTTGTTTCTCTAACTATTGAGGCTAGACGAGTAGCCAATTTTCACTTGGAGGAAAGTGATCTAAGTAGGTTTCATAAGGCTTACATCAGGTTCATAGAAAACTGAGGGACATCTTATAATATGCAGGATACATTCAATATTGAAAGTTACTTTTCAGTTCAATTCTCCCCTTTAGGCACCAACCTTTGCTTGTTATAAGATAGGGGGAAGGTGAGTTGAAAGCTTTGGTGGAAGACGAGAGGGATTTGTTAAAGATGTGGTTTCGAGAAGTTCGGCCATGGAAACCATTAGAGGTTTATGTTTAAAGAGTCACCTGGATTCGTTGCTACAATATACTGGTTCATGCCTACAATCACAAATTCTTTCTATCCTTGATTGGAGATACGGAAGAATACTTATGCGCAGACGATAACCCAAGAGATTGCACTAAGATGTATGTGGCTTGTCTTCTTGTGAGAACCAAAAATTCTAAGGTATTATCGAAAGATGTTGAAGTAGTCATCAATGGATGCTCATTCAATATCAAAATTGTCGAGGACTCTCAAGGGCCATTGAGAATCCAAATTCCAGTTATCTCCTCCTCGAATTCCTCAAGTGAAGATTATGAAAATTTCTTAAGCAATTGGCATGAATATGTAGAGAACTTAAATGAAGCAGATGCAGAAAAGAAGGTTGACAGGGATGAACTTGGTTCCCTAGGCGGAGACAGAGAAGTTTATGAAGTATCAAAATTGCAACAGCAAAGTAAGGATCTAGGGTTGACTGCTTACAAAAGTAGTGATGGCGATATTTCTAAAGGTAAATATGTTGCATGTACTAGGTTACCCTCATGTTAGAAAAAGGGCGATAAATCAAGTGATTTACTTGCTAGTCATTTGGATACAAGTGCTTATGCTTCCTTGAATATTGGAGCCACAAAGTCAAACCTAGTTGTGAATTCTAGTTTAAATCACCCCGTTGTTAGACGATGAGACAAATCTAGAAGGGGGGTTGGATATATCCTTTATTTTAAAATTTCTCTTTTTTAAAATTGTTTTGAAATGATGCAAAAGCTTCCTGAATCAAAATCGCCTAAACGATCTGTTATTGAAAAGATCGGATATGCAAAACCGTATGGAGATCTTATGATGAGAAATGAATAAATATAATTACTTACTAATAAATCACTTAAACAATATCAATGAGTACTTATTACTTCCAATGAACTGTTTAAGATAAAACTTGACAAAATCACAAACTTGTGTGTTAGTTAATTTATCAAACACTTGGTGTGCAAAAACACAACAAGTTCAATTTTACTTAATTGTAGTGATGAGTTTTCCTTGATAACAATCAAAGTGATTGTTATAATTATTGTAAACTAATTTTGAATCACTACAATCACGGTAAAATGAATTAAGCAATCAATAGCATATAAATTATGACAAATGAAAATAAAAGGATAGGGAAAGAGAAACAACACACGATTTGTTAAGGCAATTCCCCTTGTCGTCCTTGCATAGGGTACGTCTGCCCCCAATTCTAAAATCTAGAATTGAGATATATGATATTAAGTTGCAAAGTGTTACAAGAGAAGAAATAGTATTAACTACATACAAACCACTCATTGATGATGAAACTATTCCCTTCTCTCCCCTTGGTTCAAGCCAAACCAAGTATGCCATACTCTTCGAACAAACCTCCGGTTACCGCTACTTGATTGCACGAACTCTTCATTCTACAAATATTTCACATGGGTGATTTTGATCGCAAGAAATTTTACCCCAATTTTTTCTTCATAATCCTCCGGTTACCGCTACTTGATTGAGCAAACCCACCATTTCTCAACCCTTTCACTCGGCTGAATTCAATGAAGCAAAGACTTGTGCAAAAACACTGCACCGAACGAAATCTTGGAGGACAAAACCCTAACGATTTTATTCAAGAAAAAACCCACTCAATTCTCAACTCAAATCTGAAATCAATCTTCAATTTGAACGTTATCACCACAACTCTGCACTTTAATCAACAAAAATTGTTGTGTGTAATTGTTGATGAATGCAAGGAGAGGATGAAGATGATGAGAAGTTGTGTGTGCATCTTTCACTTTTTCTTGTTAACCCATAATGATGAAATACAATTGATATTTATATGTTAGAAAATAGTCAAAACCAAAAATGTAGCAAAAATTTGGTTGCAATCAGCGAGCGGTCGACACATACAGCCATGCCCACTCGACGCGAGCAAACCCGATAGTTGTAGGAAGACTTTTGAGTAAGAAACACATCAACTGCAATAGGGCATGAGTCGACGCAAACAAATATAATTTTCTTCCTAGTGTGAGTCAACCAGAAGGGTCGACACGAGCAAACCCGAGCTTGATGCAATGTCCTTCTTCAATCTATGAGTCGACCTAACTTCTGCATTAGTCGACGCAAACAGAAAATGCTTTTCTCCCAGTATGAGTCGACCAGAAGGGTCGACGCGAGCATTTCTGAGTGAGGTCCATTCACCTTGAACAATATATGAGTCTACCTACTCATGGTGTGAGTTGACACAAGCAGTTGAAATACCCAAAAATGATTTCTTTCATGGAGTTTCAATCCAACCATTTCCAATTGTACATTTTCCAAGGAACTAACCCATATAAGAAGCACAAATGCAAGATGCTTATGAACATTTTGACATCATTAGAACAAGGATATGGGTACCTTGCTCTCACATACTCCCCCTTTTTGATGATGGCAAAACTTAAGCAAATTTTCTGCTCGATTCATCGAGTACCTTAACCAAATATCCTCCCCCTGAATTTATGCATTCCATAGGGTATAGATCTGTAATCTCTTGCTCAATATATTTATTCTATTCTCTTCTCCCCCTTTGAAAATATCAAAAAGAGAAAAGCACAAGTTCATGGGTAACAAAAAAATAAAGTGGCAAAATCATTATCTACTTTGCAACCTAGAACACCAACAACCACTCACATAAAATGAAGCTAGTGAAAAACATATAATAGTGAAATAATTAATCAAACACATTAAGTCCATTACACACCAAATGAGTTCCAAAAAAAACAAAGAACACATAGTAAGTTTTTAGGAAAATAAAATACCTGATAGCATAAGCAAGACATGTAAATAATGAAAGTCACAAAATGCACTACAAAGCATCAAAACAAATCAAACCTCTATGTTCTTATCTCCTTGGTTTTAAGGTTGCTCTGGTGGATGGTTGATGGGAAAATGTTGCATGTAGGTAGAGGTTAAGGAAGCAAAGTTGCCATCTTGTGTTTGCAACATGCCATGTAGCATGTTGTATCTTTGGGCTTGAGTGGTGTTGTAGGCATCAAAGGTTTCACCTTGAACCCGAACAATATTGTAGAGGTTAGCGAGTCTTTCATTTTGAATCGATGCATTTTCTTGTTGTTGAATTTTCATCCTTTCCAATAGAGCCAACACATCAACATTGTTTCCTTGAGGAACTTAAGTGTCCTCCTCCATGGCTTCCACGTCTTCTTCTTCTTCTTCTTCTTGTGCCTCATCTTCTTCCTCATCACTATCCTGACGTTTTACTGATTTACACCTTACAATATACCTATACTTCATTATTTTAGGATCCCACTGATGGCCCATCAAAGTGAGAGTTTTCTTAGTGAATTCTTGATCATGATAAATACCAACATATAAAATTCCAGGAACACCAATATTCTCCCGATTTAGAACACTTTGAATAAATGAGGGATAGCATAAAGCAATAACTCTACCTGATTTCTGAAGATAAAAAGTCTTGCTTGAAAAATAGTAAGGCAAATGAACCTTAATCTTGTTCTTGAGGACATACAGCAGTTGAACTTCATGTCTATCCACACGAGAATGCTCGCCCTTCTTGAGACGAATAATGTAACATATGATCCAAAAGATAATCATGTCTAGTGGATATAGATCTCTGGTGGTTACAGACTTAAAAAATAGATTTATAGCAACTACCCTGTTACTAAATGGGTTTTTGAGCATGGAATTCAGAGTATTTTTAGTCATAACCGGGAGCAAGCTCACTGTCATAAATGTTAATAGCATCACTCTCTTGTGGCCGCATACCAAATAAATCTTTCCATACATGAGAATCAACCTTAAACAACTCGTTATTAATCTTATACCTAAAGTGAAAGTTCTCAAACTTCACTTGAACACCCGCATAGAATAACCTAACCATCTCTTCATTATAATGAGTACCACATTCAAGAAACATATGAAATTTCTGAAACCTAAGTAGTTTAATAATTTCTGAAAGATGCATGTGACCCACATATTTCATATAAAGCACAAATTGTTTGACAATTTTCCTCTTACCAAACTTTTCTTCATAAGTTTCAACAAGATCATCAGAGAGAAGAGATAAAGTAGTTACCAGAATGTTGGATTGTCTTTGAGAAGAGCTACTACTGAAAGTTCTCTTCTTAGTTACTCTTGATGAAGCCATAGCAAAAGGGTTTTAGGGTTTGATAATGGAAAGGGTTTTTAGGGTTTGAGAGGATGAGAGTAGAGGAAAGAGTAATAAAAGAGAGAATGACCACATATAAAAGATGTAAATCACATAAAGAGAGGCTGAGTAAATTAGTGATGCGTCGACCTAAACATGTCATGCATCGACACATACATACACATTTTTGAAAAATAGGGAACACTTTAGTGTGCGCCGACTGCTTCAACCATGAGTCGGCTCATGCAAAATAAAAAATTAATTTTCAAGATTTTCATATAAAGTCATGCCATTCATACAATAAATAGAAAGCCTACACATACATCAATTATGTCAAGGATAAAAAATACATATTGTAAAGCAAGTTTAACATTTACACATAATTAGGAGTGGTCGAATAAATAAGAATAATATTACCTCTATGGACGATTGAAGACGAATGCCCTTACTAACGCCTGCATTAGACATAGTAGATTATGAAGGAATATACAATCATAAAGTAAAGAGAATGAAACTTAGTCAAGTTGTAACCTATCCGAGATATCAAGAACACCAAGTTCCCTATGGATGTGGAAGAAAGGTTTCGTCGCGAGTGGTTTGGTAAAAATATCGGCAAGTTAATTTTTTCTATCAACGTGCTAGAATATAATGTCACCCTTTTCTACATGATCCCTAAGGAAATGATGTCTAATTTCAATATGTTTTGTGCGTGAATGCAAAACATTGAAGTCGAGAAATTGTTGTTTAAGCCGTAAAATTTGGGCGTAACAATTACCGGCTGCAACGTATTCCGCTTGGGCAGTTGACAAAGAAACAAAAACTTGCTTTTTGCTATGCCAACTTACTAAGGAGTTTGAGAAGAAATGAAAAGTCCCACTAGTTATTTTCCTATCCGCTTTGCAACCGGCAAAGTCGGAGTCGGAATAGCTAATCAAAGAACAATGACTACCCTTGAAGAACCAAATTCCATACTTTGACGTACCACAAAGGTATCTAAGTATGCGCTGTACAAATTTTAAATGTGATTCCTTAGTATATGATTGAAACCTAGAACACATGCAAACACTAAACATAATATTCGGATGGGATGCAGTAAGATAAAGAAGGGAACCAATCATACCTCTATACCTTTTTATATCGACGGGCTTACCATTTTCATCTCGGTCCAAATTCACCGATGTAGGCATTGGAGTGTCGATTACTTTGGATTTTTCCATATCGAAGCACTTGAGTAGATCATTGTAATACTTCATTTGGCTTACAAAAGTCCCTTTATTAAGTTGATTGATTTGAAGACCGAGGAAGTAGTTTAACTCCCCCATCATGCTCATTTCAAATTCTCCTTGCATTAGCTTAGAGAATTCCTTGACCAAAGATATGTTAGTAGATCCAAATATAATGTCATCTACATAAACTTAAACTAAAATAGAGTGTTTCCCTTGACACTTAATAAAAAGAGTTGTATCAACCTTTCCTCTTGAGAATCCTTGATCTAGTAATGATTTTCTAAGACGCTCGTACCAAGCCCTGGGGGCTTGTTTAAGACCGTACAAAGTGCACTTAAGTTTGTAAACATAGTTAGGAAACTCAAAATTTTCAAAACCGGGAGTTTGAGATACATATACCTCTTCATTAATGTAGCCATTGAGAAAAGCACTCTTAACATCCATTTGAAATAACTTGAAATTTTTTGTGAACACGCATAGGAAAGCAAAAGGCGTATAGCCTCAATTCGAGAGACCAGAGCATAAGTTTCATCATAATCGATGCCTTCCTCTTGGTGATACCCTTGAGCAACAAGACGAGCCTTATTGCGAGTTATTATTCTGTTTTCGTCTAATTTGTTCCTAAACACCCATTTAGTACCAATTACTTGATGGTCTCGCGGAGGAGGGACAAGGTCCTAAACCTCTTTTCTCTTAAAATGATTTAGTTTCTCTTGCATAGCTAAAAACCAATGTTCATCGAGTAAGGTGTATTTGGAGTTTTTAGGCTCAATTTGAGAGACAAAAGCAAAATTATAACAAAAGTTACTTATCCTAGACCGTGTGGTAACTCCCTTTGAGATATCTCCTAGAATATTATCGATGGGTTTATCCTTAGAGGTTTTCCATTCCAAAGGAAGATCACTTTCATTACTTGGATGATCTTTCTATCTTTCTTCGGCTACTTGATCCAGCTTCTCCTCAACTATTATAGGTTTAGCGTCACTTTCTTTAGGATCTTTTGGTATGCTTTCCAAAGATACACCTGCACCATAAAAAACACCTTTTCCGACTGATTTCGAATAAGATTCATCAAAGGAAACATGCACGGATTCTTCCATGATATGTAAACTTTTATTATATACTCTATATGATTTGTTTGATTAAGAGTATCCGAGAAAGATACCTTCATCAGCTTTCGAGTCAAACTTACCAAGATTCTCTTTACCACTGTTTAACACAAAGCACTTACATCCGAAAATTGGGAAGTGTGAAATATTTAGCTTCCCACATTTTAAAAGTT
This sequence comes from Vicia faba, assembly GCA_948472305.1. Classification (NCBI taxonomy): domain Eukaryota; kingdom Viridiplantae; phylum Streptophyta; class Magnoliopsida; order Fabales; family Fabaceae; genus Vicia; species Vicia faba. The sequence continues at coordinate 512,489,234 of OX451738.1, read as the reverse complement.
CTTAGGGAGTTTTGTTAATAATTGGACATATTAGAATCCTATTAAATACATAACATACCGTATTTATAGCATCGACCCAAAAATATTTAGGAAGACTACGTTCATTGATCATAGTTCTTCTGAGTTCTTCTAAAACACGGATTTTACGTTCCACCACTCTATTTTGTTGTGGAGTTTGTGGGGCATAAAAATTATGATCAATACCGTATTTTTCAAAAAATTATTCAAATAGGTGGTTTTCAAATTCACCTCTGTGATTGCTTCAGATAGTAATGATGCTAGTGTTTAATTTGTTTTGAGAGACATTGGAAAACTTTTCAAATGCCTAAAAAGTGTCACTTTTACTAGCTAAGAAAATAGTCCAACAAAATCTAGAGTAATCATCTGTAAAATTAAGCTTCTCTAATGAGCTTTTGTTTTGATGAAGACAAACCTTGATTGACAAAGAAGGCAAAGATTTATGATCAAGCTCAAGGCATCTATGGACAATATCTTCAGTTCAAAGCTCTCAACAACTTGCAAGGTATAATAATATTACTTAATTTGATCTTAAGATATAGATGCTCAATTTTGAAAAAGAAATGTTTAAAAATCATTACTCAAGTTTTTCAAAGTTAAAATTTCATTTTTCACTTGAGTGAAATCGGTTTGCATTTTAGTGCAATCGATTGCATGCTTCAATTTTTCAGATCTTTTGCTTATGTTTCTCTGTGCAATCGATTTACATTGCTTGTGCAATCGATTGCATACTTAAAATTTTCAAAAAGTTTGCTTCTGTTTCTCAGTGCAATTGATTTACATTGCTAGTGAAATCGATTGCACTCACTTACTTTTTGATACTGACTTTACATGCAATCGATTTACATTGCTAGTGCAATGGATTGCACACTTAAAATTTTGAAAATATAGTTGTTGAAACCTTGTGCAATCGATTTACACAAAGGGTGCAATCGATTGTATGCTGCACGATTTTGAAAAACACCAGCTTTTCACATGCCTGTTCATCATGCCTTTTCATTGAAACCTTTCATTCAAACTTGGCATTTATTCATGATACATTTTCAGAACTTCATGATGTTTCAAAAGGGCGTTATGAACATATAAATATTCAAAATCTATTCCAACACCTCTTCCATAATTATTTTCTGAATTTTAAAAATACAAACTCAAGCATTCCTTCACTTTCATGCATAAGTTTTATGCATATTTTCATACATCTTTAAATAGAAAACTTTGAGCAATTATATCTTGAGTCATTGTACAATAATATTATTGGAAGAGAAGATCATACATTGTTAAATCACTCTAAGTGATCAATACTACTCTACTCACTCAAACTCAAAAATTGATAGTTACTTACTTATTTTTCCAGGATTGTTGGAAATAAGTTTAAGTATTTTTGAAATCTTGTCTTTCTAAAGTTGTTGGATACAAGTGTAGTCACTTTGAGAGGATTGTTCTCATAGTTGACATAGTGAAAATCCAAGAGGATTGTTCTTGGTCCAAGAGGATTGTTCTTGGTAGTTTGGTAGTTCTTGTTTAAGTTTGCCACAATAAGGAAATCTCTTTCATGTTGAAAGGGGACTGAAGTACTCTCGGACTGTGAGGGGAACCAGGATATATCGCCCGTGTCTCTTTATTTTTCTGCATTTTTAAGCTTTCCTAAAACTCACCTTTAACCAGAAAAATAAGAACCATCATCACTAAAACCAGAATTTTTTAAAGTACCTCATTTACCCCCCCCCCCCCCCCCCCTCTTAGGCGCACTTCATACTTACAATTGGTATCAGAGCAGGTTATAGGTAACCTGCTCCTAAAAGATCCAGAATGGCTTTTGCAAATCAAAATCTTGTTTTCAGAGATGGTGGTAGTAACAACAAGCCTCCTCTATTTTGTGGTGAATATTTTGACTTCTGGAAAATTCGCATGAAGGCACATCTAGAAGCATAAGGAGAAGAAATATAGGATGCTGTTGAAAATGGTCTATTTATCCCTATAACGGTAATCAATGGTGTTGGCTCATTAAATCCTAAAACTGCATGGGACGATGATGATAAGAAGAAAGTTCTCTATGATAAAAAGGCAATAAACCTTCTTCAAGGTGCACTTAGCAAGGATGAATTCTTCCGTGTCTCGGCATGCAAGACATCAAAAGAAATATGGGATACCTTGGTACAAACTCATGAAGGAACGATTGAAGTAAAAAGATCAAGACTAAATATCCTAAGTCAAGAATACAAATTATTTCGAATGCAGCCCGGAGAAACCATTCTTGACTTACAAAAGAGATTTGTGCACTTGATAAATCATATAAGTGCTCTTGGTAAAACTTTGACGAATGATGAACTAAATCTGAAAGTACTTAGGTTCTTAACTAGGGAATGGCAACCAAAGGTAACGGCAATTTCAGAAAAGAAAAGTCTCTCCAACATGACATCCGCAACATAATTTGGAAAACTTCAAGAATATAAAACGGAACTTGGAAGACTTGAAAAGCATGAAAATCAAGAGAAGAAATCCAAGAATATTGCTTTGAAGATAGATTCCAAGGAAGTTGAAAAGGAAGACAATCTGGAAGAAGATGAAAACTTCATGCTTCTTGTTAAAAGGCTTGGTAAGTTCTTCGGTAGAAATGACAAACCTTTTTCTCATTCAAAAGGAAAGAAATAATTTTAAAAAAAAGAAGCTTCCACATCAACACAAGAAGTCACATGTTATGAATGTGGTAAACAAGGTCATATCAAGCCGGATTGTCCATAACTCTCCAAGAAAGGTGGCTTCAAAAGCAAGAAGGGATTCAAGAACAAAAAGGCTTATGTCGCATGGGAGGACAATGAACTAAGTTCCTCATCCTATTCCGATAGTGATGAAAGTGCAAATCTAGCATTGATTGCCTCACACCATTACGATGATGAAGACAATGAGGTTAGTAATGAATTTTCTCTTTTTGATAGTGATGCACAAGGTTCTATAGATGAACTATTGAATGAATGAAAAATTCTGTATAAAACCATTTCATCACAAAAGAAACAAATTTCATCCTTAGAAGAAAAATATGATTCTATGGAAAAAGATTTCAAAGAAGAAGAAAAAATCAAGTGATGAACAAAAACAAAATTTTGTATGCAAAAATTGTGATTCACTCTCTTTCCAAATTGTCCAATTAAAAAGAGTCATTGAAAGATATGAAAAATGCCAAATTGTATTGGAAGGTGTTCTTAGCCAACAAAGATACTCCAACGATAAAAGTGGACTTGGATATTCAAAGTTTTCAAAACCAAGTTCTAACAATACTATCTTTGTTAAGGCTAGTGATTAATCATCCAAAGATAAAGTGAGCAAACCTAAAATAGTTCGTCACTATCCTAAAAAGAAATCTTATCCTTCTAGATATAGAAGTAACTTTGAACCTACTTGTTTTTATTGTGGCATTAAATGCCATACACCTAATGCTTGCTATGTTAGAAACTTCAGTGTGGCAAGTGGGCATTATGTATGGGTAAAGAAAGGAACTAATTATGAAGGACCCAAAGCAACTTGGATACCTAACAAAACCTGATTTGTTTTGTAGGTATGCTTGAAGACCACATGCAATCTTTGGTATCTTGATAGTGGTTGTTCAAAGCATATGACAGGAGATATAAACCAATTTTCAAATCTAGCGATAAAGGCCAAGGGTTTTGTCACTTATGGAGACAATAATAAGGGAAGAATCCTAGGCAAAGGCAAAGTTGGTGCTCCACCTTTCACATCCATTGAAGATGTTCTTTATGTTGAAGGACTAAAGCACAATCTTCTTAGTATTAGCCAACTTTGTGACAAAGGCTTCAAAATCAAGTTCACCAAGGATGAATGTTTGATAGAAGACGAAGTCACTCATGAAGTTATACTTAAAGGTAAAAGAATCAATAATATATTCATGATTTCCCTTGATGATGCATCTTTGGAGGTTAAATGTCTCATGGCGAACAACGATGATTCATGGCTATGGAATAAAAGAATTGCTCATGTTCATATGGAACACTTGAATAAATTAATCAAGCATGATCTTGTCATTGGATTTCCTAAGAGAAATTTAGTCAAAGATAGACTATGCGATGCTTGTCAAAAAGGGAAAAAAAACTAGATCAACTTTCAAATATAAGAATGTGGTGTCAACTACAAGGCCACTACAATTGTTACATATAGATTTATTTGGTCCATCGAGAACAAGGAGTTTCAGAGGTAATGTGTATGCTTTGGTTATTGTAGACGATTTCTCTAGATATACTTGGACATTCTTTTTAGTGCAGAAAAGTGATGCATTCAAGGCATTTAAGAAGTATGCTAAACAAATTCAGAATGAGAAGTCTCTAACAATTGCCTCAATAAGGAGTGACCATGGCGGAGAATTCCAAAATGCTCTATTTGAAGAATTTTATGGAGAACATGGAATATCTCACAACTTCTCAGCACCAAGGACTCCTCAACAAAATGGAGTGGTAGAAAGAAAGAATAGGTCTCTTGTGGAGCTTGCTAGAACAATGCTTAGCGATTCAAACCTTCCAAAATACTTTTGGGCGGATGCGGTGAGCACGACATGTTTTGTTAGCAATAGAGTTAACATTAGACCAATCTTAAAGAAAACTCCATATGAACTCTTTAAAGGGAGAAAACCAAACATTGCTTTCTTTCACATCTTCAGATGCAAATGCTTTGTCTTAAACAATGACAAAGATAACCTTGGTAAGTTTGATGAGAAATCCGATGAAGGTATTTTTCTTGGTTACTCTCTCTCTAGTAAAGCATATAGAATATACAACAAAAGAACTTTGACAATTGAAGAATCTATGCATGTTTCTTTTGATGAAACTAACCCCTCCAAGGAGGATAATATTGTTTGTGATAATGATGATGAAATACTAGAAGGTCCTCAAGAAAATTCTTCCAAAGATCAATCCATTCAACATGAAGAATCACCTCAACAAGAATCGAATCTCAATGATCTACCAAAAGAATAGAGAACTCATAGAGATCATCCTATTGATAAAGTAATTGGTGATATAAGTCAAGGTGTGTCTACAAGATTAAATCTCAAGGATGCTTGCCTAAACATGGCGTTTGTCTCTCAATTTGAACCTTCCAAAGTTGATGAAGCCTTAGGCGATGACCAATGGATTATCGCTATGCAAGAAGAATTGAATCAATTTGAAAGGAATCAAGTTTGGGAACTCGTCCCTAGGCCAAGCAACAAACACATTATTGGAACAAGATGGATGTTCAAAAACAAACTTGACGAAAATGGAATAATTGTTCTCAACAAAGAAAGATTGGTAGCAAGGCTACAATCAAGAAGAAGGAATAGACTTTGAAGTAACTTTCGCTCCAGTTGCAAGGTTAGAAGCTATTCATCTCTTACTTGCCTATGCTTGTTCATTAAATTTGCAGCTTTTCCAAATGGATGTCAAAAGCGCATTCTTGAATGGATATATCACTGAAGAAGTCTACGTTAAGCAACCTACGAGGTTCGAAGATTTCAAGAATCCATCTCATGTATTTAAATTGAGAAAAGCTCTATATGGACTGAAACAAGCACCAAGGGCATGGTATGATCGTTTAAGCAACTTCTTATGCGAAAAAGGTTTCGAAAAGGGAAAAGTTGACAAGACTCTATTTATCAAGAAAATCAAAGACGACACTTTGCTAGCACAAGTCTATGTTGATGACATCATTTTCGGTTCTTCAAATCAAGAAATATGTGAAGAATTCTCATCAATGATGCAAGGAGAATTTGAAATGTCCATGATGGGTAAAATGAACTATTTTCTTGGACTTCAAATCAAACAACTAAAAGATGGCATCTTCATCAACCAATCCAAATATTGCAAGGAACTACTGAAAAGGTTTGACATGGATAACTGTAAGGCAATGTCTACACCGATGGGTTCTGGTTCATATGTTGATCAAGATGAATTAGGTGTTTCCATCGACATCACTAAGTATCGAGGTATGATTGGCTCCTTATTGTATTTGACGGCAAGCCGTCCTGACATAATGTTTAGTGTTTGTCTCTGTGCTCGCTTTCAAGCTAACCCAAAGGAATCTCATCTCATGGCAGTAAAGAGGATCATGAAGTATCTCAAAGGGACAACGAATGTCGGATTGTGGTATCCTAAAGGTAGTGTTTGCAACTTAATTGGTTATTCTGACGCGGATTATGCAGGTTGCAAAACAGATAGAAAAAGCACAATTGGTACTTGTCACATTCTTGGTAATGCATTAGTATCATGGGCCTGCAAGAAACAAGCATGTGTTGCTCTTAGCACGACCGAAGCTGAATATATTGCAGCGAATAGTAGTTGCGCTCAAATTTTGTGGCTAAAACAACAACTTCGTGACTACAGACTCGATCTAGGGTGCATTCCTCTAAGATGCGACAACACCAGTGCAATTAACATTACAAAGAATCCCATCATGCATTCAAGAACTAAACACATAGACATTCGACATCATTTCCTCTGTGATCATGTTCTTCAAGGAGATGTCGAGGTAACCTTTGTAGACACTCATAATCAGCTTGCCGATATCTTCACCAAACCTTTGGCAAGAGAACCGTTCTACAAAATTCGGCGAGAGCTTGGCATACTCGACGAACACGACTTATAAGGTGAATTCTACCCTTGATATAATTTTGTATATGTATTATACATGCTATATGTGAATCTATGTTATGTGGTATTTAAATTTTTAAGAAAATTTGGTTTTGGACTTTTTTTTTGGATGCAAATCGATTGCATAAAGAGTGTCAATCGATTGCTCACTGAGTATTTTCAATTCTGTCCATTATGTTTCAAGTGTAAATCGATTGCACCTTCAATGCAAATCGATTGCACTCTGTGTGTTTCTGTTTTATTTTGATTCTGTTTGTGTGCAAATCGATTGCACCAGAAATGCAAATCGATTGCACGTACTGCAACTTGCTTTTATGACAGAAAAATTATGTTGGTCAGAATTCCTATCTCTCATATTCCCAAGCCAAATACACTTTAATACAAAACACTCATTCCAAATCTCAGCTCACAAACAACCTTCTCTCTCACAAAACCTAAAAACCCCAAAACTCAAAAAACTCCATACCCACGACTTCAAGACAAAAGAGAAAGGTTCCAGCTTCAGAAAAAGGGAAGAAAAAGGTTGATTCAACATCCAATCCATTGCTTTCAACCCTCACCGAAGAGCAAGAAGTCATATTTATTAAAGACTTTCAAAGGAAAATAGTATTCAACCCCAAAATATGGTATGCTATCCTCCTTTCCACAAGAATGATTTTCCTTTCAAAATGACCTAGCTGCTTATGGTCTCGAACCATTAATTTCTTCGTTCGGTCCATATTACCCGGATTTGGTAAGAATGTTTTTCAGCAATCTAACACCCCAAAAAGGCAAATTGGTCACATATATGCTGGGCACTCGTATCTCTCTAACTCCTCAGGTTGTTGGTGAGATCCTTCATATTACTTTCATTGGAAGTTCCCTATATGATCCTGAAAACGAGATATGGGATGACTACCGGAAAAAGGAGTTCTTTTACAGCATTGGACGGTTAAGTGAAGCTGAATTTCGCGCCAAACAGATTCGTGGTCTTGGCAGAGTAATTCCATCCAGAGACTCATGGAGTGCAGGTAACCTCCATATAGACGATCGCTTATATCATTATTTTCTGGTCTATATTATGTTTCCAAGAGCTGGAAACCACTGCACTGTTACCGACTTGGAAATGCAGCTAATTTATGCTAGAAAGAAAGGAATAAGTGTAAACTGGGCAAGGCTTATCATGGTGCATATGATGAGAGTTGATGCAAAATCTAAATTTCTTCCATATGCTTATTTTGTTACTTTAATTATGGAGGAATTTGGTGTAGATTTTGCTGGGTTTGAAAAGGTGAATATGGATCCTAATCTAAACAAGATTTCCATTAAGAATGTTGACTCTAGAATGGGCGTGCATTACAATCCGGAAACAAAAACCATCACTTACATTGGTGAAGATGTTGTTGGAGATGAAGGAAATGACCAAGAAGTAGAAGGCGGTGAAGTTGTGCCTCCTCCTCCTACTGTTCCCTCTGGTCCAAGCAATCAAGAGCTTATGGATTACATGTCTCAACAGTTTGCTTCCATGAACACCAACATCAACAATCAATGGAGTGCGATCAAGATTCCACTATAACCCGGATAAATGACTTCCGCATGGATGTGGACCAACAATTTTCATACCTTTACTCCCATCTTCATATTCCACCATATGATCCAAGTAATCCAGCTACACCTCCTCAACACTACACAGAACCCCCACTTCAACAATAATTCCCGAATCAAGGCTCTTGGTCTTATAACCATCCGAACATGCATCATCCTTAAAGTTATGGCTAACTATTTTCTTATGTTATGTTCTTGTCTTGTTATTCAATGTTCTATTTGTTCAAATTTATGTGTAATCCTTAAACAATTTGTGTTACTTATTTAAATTCTAAATTTTCTTAATATATTGCTCTATCATTATTTGTTTTGTGCATCTTTCCCTTCTTTTTGATAATGTCAAAGGGGGAGAAAGATGTGGTACTTTATGCTTGTATTTTCCTTGTCTTATTTTTTAAGGTACTCTCCAACAAAGGTAAAGAAATGCAAAGTGTGATACGGTGGGAGAACTGACTAGTGTTTTGCGTTCGTATTCGCACTTGTGCGGTTGAGCAAGAGTCGCCACCGACTTTTTATTTTATCCTAAAGGAAAGGTTAAAAAAGCACAGCAAAAACCTTTTGAGATATTTCGTGGGTTCGGGGGGTAGATTATGAAAAGGGAAGGTATTAGCACCCTTTTCATCCATGGTTATCCATGGGCTCTTAGTTACTTGGTTTTTTAGATCACTTGCCTTGTTTTTCGATTGCTTCAAAAATGGTGTGTGTGTGGGTGCTTTTTGAAAATGTTTTGGAAAAAGATGCCTTGTCTTAGGCAACTAATGTATTTGACTCGTGATTGAGTGTTTTACAAAAGTGTGGATCTTTTCGAAAAGATGTTTCAAATGTTTTTGAGAGTTTGTTTGAAAGTGTTGTGGATTGTGTTTTTTTGAAAAGAAGACAAGTGTTTTTTTTGCAAATTGATCTCAAGTAACTAAGAGTTTGTCTACCCTATTGTACTCAAAGGTTTTTTGTTATGTTTTAACCCCTTTTTAACAATTTTGCTCTACCATTGAAATTGGTAGACAATCTTGCGTTTAGGAAGTTTATTCGGGACGGGCGCGGGTCATCGTATGGACCATGAATGCAATGATGCCAAGTGTCTTTGGCAATTTGCTTTGAAGGGACTATGATCATTCCGTTTTAGGCAACTTTCGAAAGCGTCATCGGGGGACTTATGATCATTTGAATTTGTTTTGCCAAAGATACTCGACGTGCAAGCGTGGCCCATTTTGGAAGGCAACATGTGGGATTACCCTAAGGGGTGCAAGTGTGATTGTGTATTGATTACATGTATTTGTCTTGTATTAGGTTATCTAGCGTTTGATTTTGTGTACATACAAACCCTAGGTCTAACCATGGTATAATTGAAAGCGATAAATTGCGGAAATATAAAATCTACGCTATTACAGAATAGTGTCCGGGAGTGGGGGTATAAATGTACAAAAGGGGATGAGACTTATAGTATCCAATAAGTTACAACCAAATCGAATGTGCGATCAAATGTAAATATCGAATACGCAAATATAAGATAAACAAATGTGTATAGGGCAATGTGAATGTATTGGTGTAAGTGTAAGTGTGAGATGTATATGAGTATGTGTAATTATTTACAAGCGCGATAATGTGAAATTGAAGCGTATTAGGATTTTTGACCTAGATATGCGTTTTAATGAATCTTTGATTTTTTGTATTTAGATTATGTATAATGAGAAAATGTTTTAATTGAAAGTTCAAGTTTTAATTAAATTGTATTATGTATAAAAATGTATTAAATGTCAAAAAATTGAATTATGGATAAAAAAGAAGTATATTCTTAATTGTTATGTACAAAAGTAAATTAATTAAAAGAATAAAAAAAGTATTTTCAATTTTTAATTATATGATAAAAATGATATGTACAAATGTATTTTAACGTGTATTAAAAATGTTTTCAAGTTAATTATGTATAAAAAAGGTATTTTGTTATTTTATATACAAATATATACTTAAAAAGGATATTTTAACTATATGATAAAAAAATGTATAATATTATAAAATTAATGTTTTAAAATGTATGTACAAAATGTATTTTAAATAAAAGAGTAAATAAATAAAGAGAAGCAAGTATTTTCAATTTTAATATAGGAAAAAATGTTAAGTTAGAAAAAATATGTGGTTTAGTAAAAAAGATTGAGATTAATGTTTGTCATATAAAAAAATGTTAGTGATAATAAGAATGAGATTAAGGCTCCTTTTGAATCCAATGGGCTTAAGGCAAAACGGAATGGGCAAGGCCCGTTTGGGGGCCAGAACGAATTTAGGGTTGGGGAATGTTTGTTCAGTTGAGGGAAGGAAATTAGGTTAGCAGCGGCGCGCCGTTCATGTTCGTCTTCATCCTTGCAAGCTTCCTGAGCAACTCACTCCGGCCACCAGCCTCACCTCCAGACCTCTCTTCCCTCCATGGCACGGGCTCGGTGTCCTCTTGATACAAGGTTTGCTTTCAGTGTTATGCTCTTATCTCTTTTCTTTTACGAATTGCATGTTTTAATTTGAGTTCCGATTCCTAAATTCGTACTATTATGAGGTGGTGAAGAGGAAAGGGGGAGAAGATTGGCTACCTGACTTTGGAGATGGAGGAGAGGCGGAGTGGAGACGCTTAGGAGGCCGGGACGGCGTGAACGTGATGCTTGCTTTGCTTCTGATGACCCTGGTATCTTCGTTCTCACCTCTTGCTGTGTGAGGGTTTTATGATGATTTATATTTGCCTGAAAACCTTCTTTCTAATTCACTTCTTTATCTCTCTTTTTCTACTATATGTTGCCTTGAATTTTCGTTGAATGGTTGCTTATGATCTTGCCTATGTTGTTGCCTATGTCGTTGCCTATGATGAGGAAACTCTGAGGCCTAGGAGTTGATTTTGAATGCTTTGAGGTTTGGATGTGCTTGAGGGATTATGTTGGTTTTTGACAGTAACAGGTGAGGTTTTGGTAGTTCTGTAGGTTATTCTGTTTTTGAGCTGTATGTTTGATGGTTTATTGACAGGATGATGGTTTCATGGTTGTGACAGTAAGTTTTTGCATTTTGGTTTAGAACTTGGTGTTTGAGGCTTTTTGACAGGAATTGAGCTTGCAGTGTGTTTTATGTTTTGTGTTTGATAACTTGTGAGGCCTGCTTGGGTTAGGCAGGTTGATGGTTGTTAGCACTTCTCTCTGTCTTTTGAGTTGTGTTTGGAGGTTTTTGAGGCCGGGGTAACAGGCTGGATGCCTAGCAGGTTTTGCAGATTGTCTATTTTCTTCTTCTTTTTCTGTGTTGTATTGGCTTGTGGGTTTTATGAGGTTCTGGACAGGTATGAGGTTATGACAGCATGTTATGGTGTTTTTGTTTAGGTTTGAACTTGCCGTGGGTTTATGTCTGCTTTGCTTGGTTATGTTGTTTGCAGATTATATATTTTTGTGATATTGGTGCTTGGCTCAATCAGGTTTTTTTTTGACAGTATGTTTTCTTGTGTTCTTTTGTCCTCTTTCTCTTGGTCTTTGGCGCCTAATATTCATTCAAACCTTGGTATTTTCTTTGATCCAAGTTTGCTGGGTAGTTTTACAAAGTTTCTTGGCACTTTTCTATTTTTGGTAATTGTCTATGCTGTGTATTTCTGCCCAGTTTTGAATAATGTTGAATTGATGCTTCTCTTGGATTATATCTTTTCTTGTTATTTCTGCACTGTCTAAACCTAAAGCCTACAAAACCTGCCTCTATTTCTCTCTTCTTCTCACTCTATAGGACAGTTGAATATTATATGATTTTACTTGTACTATCTTTTCTGAAGGGGCCCCTGTATGCTGGGAAATGATGATTAAGTCTTGCATAACACATTATTCTGCATCTTTTCTTTCTTTGACAGCTTTCTACTCTTTATCTTTTCCTTGATATCTTGGCCGAAACCTCTCTTTGGTAGCCTTGAGTAGACTTGTACTTTTGACAGTGAATTGCTCTTTTTGCTTTTGATGGAAAGTGGAATTGGATTTTCTATGCAGTTTGAACTTTGGATTTGAACTATGTAGTTTGAACTTTTAAAAATTATGCATTTTGACATTCATGAATAAAAAATGGAATTCTTCCCTCTTTGTGAACCGGGAGAAATCCCGCGATTTGCAGAGAGGGTCAACTGATCCCAGTCAGTGGCCCCTAATGATGAGCAAATTTTATCTGTCTTTTTTAATTCAACTGCCTTTGACTTTTTCCTTTTCTTTTTGCAGATAAAAAAATGGAGCACCGGAGCGAAATAAAGAATGAAGAATTAGAAATAGGATAGAATTTTTATTTTCAATTTAATTTTTGTACACTTATTATTATTTTAAATACTTTGTAATAAATACTCGTATCCAAATAATGACAATTGTAACGACTATTAAATATGAAATAAAAACTCCATTGATATTTAATTCTTTTTTTCAATTCCTTTTCTTTAATTGTTTACTTGTTATTTATAGTTCCTTAAATAAAATAAAATGAAAGTTTAAATTTCAAATATTTTAATTCTTAGAACCATAAATAATCAACTAAACCTTTGTTGATCAAAATAAATGAATTCGACGTATCCATTATTCAAAGCAACGCACAGTCGAACACACAAAAACTTGATCAGATGCAATCCTTCTTTTTCACTGATTCTTTTGCCAAGCACTGTAATTCCACGTTGCACACATCCTTTTTGACTGGTGAATTCAAACCAACTGCCTCCTTTACTGATTAAATCAAGATAACGTGAATTTTAACCCGAATCTCGGAATAAACTGCAAAGTGCTGTGGAATTTAAATTCTTCTGAGAATACGCCCATAAAACTTTAACTCCTGATTAAATGCCAAATAACGCTCGCCTGATCAAAATTGAACCAAAAATCATCCAAACCCTAAGCCAACTGTGAAACAATCCAGAGTCCTAAAAATCAGTAAAAACCCTAATTTTGCTTGACTGTCAAGAAAAGTCCGTTTGTCCGATTCTTGAGCCAGTTTAAAAAGTCAGGAAATGTCTGAAGCTGAGATTGCTTGTAGAAAAATGCGAGGGCAAATTTTGGGGTACAACAGTTGCCCCTGTTCAATCTTCTTAGACCTGAAGAGTTAGATTGGCAAGTTTGCCTTTCGCGACTTGAAGGTAAAAGAAGATTGGACACTAGAGTGCCCGGAAATTTGCACTCGCATGTTGAAGTATCAGCAATGTGATATCGGGAATGGGCTTATAGATGCCATTTGGAGAGATAGTGGATAGGTGGATGGGCTTATAGATGCCATCTGAAGACATGACAAAATCTTGTCGGGAATGGGCTTATAGATGCCATTTGGAAGTATTGATCGCGTAAGAGATTCCTTAGCGAGAACTTGTGTATTTTGAGAACGGAAGATGTTTTCCTGGCTTGTTACAGGTATTTGATCTTCAATCTCCTGATGTAGATATGCCCTAGCTAGATACAGGAATCGAATATGGAAATGTGACAGTTGATAGATATGCCCTGGCTGGATACAGGAGTCGAATCTTCAAACTCTTCAGACATGCCCTGGCTAGATACAGGAATCGAATCTGGAATTGTGGTGGTTGATAGATATGCCCTGGCTGGATACAGGAGTCAAATCTTCAAACTCTTCAGACATGCCCTGGCTAGATACAGGAATCGAATCTGGAATTGTGGTGGTCGATAGATATGCCCTGGCTGGATACAAGAGTCGAATCTTCAAACTCTTCAGACATGCCCTGGCTAGATACAGGAATCGAATCTGGAAATGTGATAGTTGAGGGTAATTGTCTTTGGGATTGTCTTTTACCCTGAAAAGGCAAAACATAAGTTGTATGTAATGTCATGATGTATGATATGCATGGTGTCATGATGTTTAACATGAGATAGCGTTGTATGCGCTTTATCATGTATGTAAGCAAGATGTATGAGAATGTGAAGTGTTTATGAATGTAATTTTCGTCTTAGGAAAATAGATCCTTGACGACCGGCCGGGGAATTGCTCTATGGAAGAGATACTTGGCCGAGGTTTGACGAGAGGCATGTTGAGGACTTTAATGATGGATTTCGCTGGGGATAACGATGATAAACTCCGTTGGGGATCGAAGGAACCTTGCTGAGGGCGATCTTCTGTGGTTTTTAGCTGAGGATGACCCAGTTATAAATTCTTGAGAGGAAATAACTCTGAATAAAAACTCGGGAGAGACGCCCGTACTTTGCAGGGGATAAGCTTTCTGCCGGGGAGATGGATTCCACTTTCCTGAGGAACCTTTTGGATTGGACTCTCCTGGGGAAATAGGGCATCCATTGTAAGGCTGATGTAATGCTGAAACTTTATCTTACTCCGTGGGGAATTGAGATAACCTGGTCACATTCTTCAGTTGAACCTATCTTGGTACCTTGGCGGACAAAGCGATCAGACTGCATTAGACAACTCCACATTGCCCCGGTTTCCGATGTCACCTATAATTAATCTTTCGTTTCATATGTAAAACATTTATGAATCAGCAATTTAATGTCAGATGCATATATCAAAAATGAACATTGGACGTTTTTCGCAAGACAAAACAGAAAAAGGAAAACAATGGTAATTTGCATGGACAAGTGAATTTGTATTGATTTGAATTTTGCCTGTGAATAGGCGTTTTTGTACAAGAGGCTAACATCCTAGTAAGAGAATGCCGCCGAATAACATAGAGTTAACAATTTGAAAAGAAAAAGGAAATCAAAACAGCTATGTGAACGATCCCACTGGGTTCCAACTCGGCTATCACCTTTATGTCTTCGAATGTCTCATCGCTTTGCTACCTAGTTGAAGATGAAGCTGATTGGTCGATGCCGAAATCTGAGCCAGATAGTTGATGCCGAATTCCGGATGCGAAGTGATCCAATGAGACATAGTATTACGCTTTTATCCCTAACTTTTGCCCGGACCGCCCTTTCGGGTTTTCAGTCCACCGGGATACCCATTTTTGCCCAAGCCGCCTTTTCAGGTTTTCGACTTGCCGGGTGTACAGGTTTTTATTCATTTCATCCCTTATTTTTGCCCGAACCCTTTTGGTTCGCCGGGAAGCCCTAATTTTTGCCTAGGTATGTCAACCTAGCGGGTCTTTTATTTATGCGTAGTATCTTTTCACTATGTCTGCATTGGCGGGGTGAGGAAGGTCGTCACCATCCATGGTGGTTAGGATCATGGCTCCTCCTGAGAACACACGTTTAACCATAAACGGCCCTTCGTATGTAGGGGTCCATTTTCCCCGGGGATCACTTTGAGGAAGGATGATGCGTTTGATTACCAGGTCCCCAACTTGATACTCTTGCGGTCTGACTTTCTTGTTAAATGCCCTGATCATCCATTTTTGGTACGTTTGACCATGACAGATAGCAGTGAGCCTCTTTTCGTCAATCAGATTTAACTGATCAAGTCAGGTCTGGATCCAGTCATCTTCACTCAAGTCTGCATCCTTCATTATCCGGAGAGAGGGTATCTGGACTTCAATTGGCAAGACCGCCTCCATGCCATAGACCAAGGAGAAGGGAGTTGCCCCGGTCGACGTCCTTGCTGAGGTACGATACCCATGAAGAGCGAACGGTAACATCTCGTGCCAATCTTTATAGGCCACTGTCATCTTCTGCACAATTTTCTTGATATTTTTATTAGCTGCCTCTACAGCCCCATTCATCTTCGGCCGGTAGGGTGAAGAATTGTGGTGCTGTATCTTGAATTGTTCACAGAGTTCAGTGATCATTTTGTTATTGAGATTGGTACCATTGTCCGTAATGATTCTTTCCGGGACACCGTAACGACAGATCAGATTATGCCGGATGAAACGTGCCACGACGCTCTTGGTTACCGTGGCGTAGGAAGCTGCCTCAACCCACTTCGTGAAGTAATCGATCGCCACCAAGATGAAGCGATGCCCATTGGATGCCGTCGGTCGGATCTCACCGATCATATCGATGCCCCACATTGCAAAAGGCCAAGGTGCCGTCAGGACGTTAAAAGGAACCGGAGGGATATGCACCTTGTCAGCATAGATCTGGCATTTATGACAAGTTCGGGAGTGTTGGTAACAATCGGCTTCCATTGTGGACCAGAAATATCCTGCCCGAAGGATTTTCTTAGCCATTGTGTGTCCACTGGAATGTGTTCCAAATGTGCCTTCATGTAATTCCATCATAATTTTCTCTGCTTCAGCCTTATCCACACAACGTAGCAGAGTTGAATCATAATTCCGTTTGTAGAGAATGCCATTGCTGAGGAAGAATTTTGCAGCAAACCTCCTCATGAACTTCTTATCATTGACAGACGCACCTTTAGGGTATTCCTGAGCTTCAAAGTACCTCTTCACCTCATGATACCAGGGTTTTTCAATCGCCTTCTCAGCCTCGAGCTCACAGCAGTATGCCGGTTCATCCAACTTCCAGATAATGATTCGGGGAGCCTCATTGTCCCATTTAACTTTGAACATTGAAGACATCGTAGCTAGGGCGTCCGCTAGCTGATTCTCCTCTCTGGGGAAGTGTTCGAAAGTTATCTCTTCAAAGTGAGGAAGCAAGGTCGACACATACTCCTTGTAAGGAATAAGATTCGGGTGTTTCGTATCCCACTCGCCTTTGATCTGATTGATCACGAGAGCCGAATCTCCAAAGACACTTAGAAATTTGATCCTTAAGTCGATTGTAGCTTGTAGACCCATGATACATGCCTCATATTCCGCCATATTGTTGGTGCAGCTGAAACAAAACCGGGCAGTGAGGGGAGTATGAGTTCCTTTGGGAGATATGATTACAGCGCCGACGCCGTTACCCAAAGCATTGGAGGCTCCATCAAAATGCATAGACCATCGGGATCCTTCTTCAGGTCCTTCATCCGGTCCAGGTACTTCACAGTCAGTTACCACCATGATGTCTTCGTCCGGAAAATCAAAGTTCAATGATTGGTAATCGTCCACAGGTTGGTGTGCCAAATGATCTGCCAGTACACTTCCCTTAATTGCTTTCTGAGTTGTATACTGGATATCATATTCTGTCAAGATCATTTGCCATCTCGCTATTCTTCCAGACAGAGCGGGCTTTTCAAATATGTACTTGATGGGATCCATCCTTGAAATCAATAAAGTAGTGTGAGTCAGCATATACTGTCTCAGCCGGCGAGCAGCCCATACAAGAGCGCAACAAGTTTTCTCAAGCAGTGAGTAACGAGACTCACAGTCGGTAAACTTTTTACTCAAGTAATAAATAGCGTGCTCTTTTCGGTCAGACTCGTCATGCTGCCCCAGCACACACCCCATTAAATTGTCAAGCACTGTCAAGTATAGTATCAGAGGTCTTCCTTCCACCGGTGGCATAAGAATGGGTGGCTCTTGGAGATATTCCTTTATCCTTTCAAAGGCGGCCTGACATTCATCGTTCCAGCGTACTACTTGATCTTTCTTCAGTAATTTGAAGATCGGCTCACAAGTAGCAGTCAGATGCGAGATGAATCGGGCAATGTAATTCAGTCGTCCTAGGAAACCTCTGACTTCTTTCTCTGTTTTTGGAGTCGGCATCTCTTGTATGGCTTTCACCTTGGCAGGGTCCACCTGAATACCTTTACCACTTACAATGAAACCTAGCAATTTTCCGGATCTTACCCCAAAGGTGCATTTGTTGGGATTCAATCTCAGCTTGTACAGCTTGAGTCGGTCAAATAACTTCCTCAGATGGTCAAGGTGCTCCTCCTCAGTTTGAGACCTTGCAATCATGTCATCAACGTATACCTCAATCTCATGATGGATCATATCATGAAATAAAGCAACCATGGCACGTTGATAGGTTGCCCCAGCATTTTTCAATCCGAACGGCATGACCTTATAACAGAAGGTGCCCCACTGAGTCACAAAGGTAGTCTTTTCCATATCTTCTGGAGCCATCTTGATCTGATTATACCCTGAAAAACCATCCATGAAGGAGAACACCTTGTGTTGAGCAGTATTGTCGACAAGAACGTCGATGTGGGGTAAGGGGAAGTCATCCTTGGGGCTGGCCCTGTTCAAGTCCCTATAGTCGACGCACATTCTGACTTTGCCGTCCTTCTTTGGTACTGGCACCACATTGGCAACCCACTGAGGGTAAGAAGTCACTGCAAGGAAACCGGCATCAAACTGTTTCATAACCTCGGCTTTGATCTTTTCAGACATCTCTGGACGCATCCGTCGGACTTTTTGCTTTACCGGAGGGCAATCTTCCTTGGTTGGCAAGTGATGAACTACAATATCGGCGTCCAAACCAGGCATATCTTCATAGGACCAAGCAAAAATCTCCAGGTAATCCTGTAGCATCTGGATCAACTGTTGTTTCACGCTGAGCTCTAGATTGGCACCAATCTTGACCTCTTTCCTATCTGTCTCGGTACCCAGGTTAATCGTCTCCACCGGCTCTTCATGTGGTTGAATAGCTCTCTCCTCCTGGAGTAGCAGTCTTGCGAGTTCACCAGGCACTTCGCAATCATCTTCACCTTCGTCTTCAGCCAAGTTGATCGGATTTTCGAAGTCATAACTGGCGGTAGCAGAGCTGTTACCAGTGAGATCCAGGGTGGATTGAAACCTGTATAAGTGAGTGTGTGTAAATATAGCTGTTTTGCAATATGTATAACACAGAAAGAAAAAGAGCGCAAGATTTGAAATGCAACAAACGTCCAATGTTTTGATTGATGATATATGAAAATGTCATACAAAAAGCCCTCACAAATGGAGCTACGATGCCCCGGGTAGGACACCGAGCCAACAAAGTTTTAACATATTGTTTGTTACAAATTTGGAAATCAAAAGAAATCAATTACTGCGTGACAAATGTGATAGGTGTAAAATCCTTTGCCGTCCAGTTGCTTGGTCCGTCGCTGGTAGTCGGGTAGATCCAACTGTCAAACTCTGCTTCCTCTACATCTTCCTCAATAGCATTCACCCTTGAACTGGAGATAAACACCGGAGCCTTTCTGATCTTCTCCTTGCGCACATCCCTCTGAGCCTCTGCAGTAAAGCCCAGCCCAAACTTGTCGTTCTTCTGAGTAAAGTCAGGAAGTTGACCCCAGTTTGCACAATCGCCTTTCTGAACCACAGCCCGGGCATCCCTTAGGGAAGCCATCTTCAAGGAAACATTCTTCTCGACTGTTGTTTCTGCTGCTGCTGAAATTGGATGTACTTCCTCGAAATGCTGAAAGGGGGTTTCAATAAACTCCCCGTCCATCTCAATGTATCTGAAGGAATTCAAATGGCTCACCATATACTCCTCTTCTCCTTGCACAGTGACGATCTTCCCTCTGACAGGGTACTTCAGCTTCTGGTGCAAGGTAGAGGTTACTGCCCCAGCTTTATGGATCCAAGGTCGACCCAATAGACAAGAGTACGATGGACGTATATCCATCACATAAAAAGTAGAGTCGAATACTTGAGAGCCCACACGAATAGGGATGTCAACCTCTCCATGAACCATCCTTTTTGAACCATCAAAGGCCCTGACGATGATATTGCTGGGCTTCAGTTCCAGGCCTTCATAATCCAAACGGTCTAAAGCCTTTTTCGGTAGAACATTCAAGGAAGAACCAGTATCCACCAATACATGCGCCAGAGTAGTGCCCCTGCATTCGATAGAGACATGCAGGGCATCATTGTGGTCTCTTCCCTTCGCGGTCAGGTCAACATCTGAAAAACCCAAGCCATTGTCTGCTGTCAGATTTGCTACGCAATCAGTGAACTGGACTGCAGATGTCTCCTGTGGCACATGGGCCGTCTTGAGAAATGAGATCAAGGCCTTAGCATGGGCCTCGGAGCATAGCAATAAGGAGAGCATGGAGATCTTGGAGGGCGTATGCCCCAGCTGTTCGACAACATTGAAATCACTCTTCTTTATTATTTTCAGGATCTCTTCCATTTCTTGTTGGAAGGCCTCATCATTTATAGGTATTGGTGCCTCCATCCGGGAAGGCTCTTCTTCAATCCCTTTGCCCCGAGCATTTGATGACTCGGCAGCAGGGGAAACAACTTGATCAGCAGTAGGAACAGGTAAACTTGTAGGTGTTATAAGGAGGGGTTTTCGAATAGCGGGCGGTGCAATGTCAGGCGAGAAGAGCCTGCCACTGCGGGTGACCTTGGCTGGACCAGTGATATCGCAGATACTGGCG
Source organism: Vicia faba (assembly GCA_948472305.1). Lineage (NCBI taxonomy): Eukaryota > Viridiplantae > Streptophyta > Magnoliopsida > Fabales > Fabaceae > Vicia > Vicia faba. The sequence continues at coordinate 512,468,877 of OX451738.1, read as the reverse complement.
CCAGCGTCGAGTTCTTGTTTGATTCCATTTACATATACGTCTGCCCCATAATGCCAGGGGACAGCTTTATCAGATACGTAGGGGAGAGGCCCCGGAACAGTAATAACCACAGGTGCAACAGTCATGATTTGAACAGGCTTCTTCGGGAGAGCCTTGATTGGATTTTTGAAGATGGTAACCACAGAAACTTCTTTTACCGGAACCAACTGAACAGCAAACTTCTTAAACAGAATCTCCTTGCTATCCATTAGGTTTTGAATGCCTAACTTCAGCAAGGGACAACCAGATAGGGAAACAGCACAGAACAGGCAACCTTCACTGCAACCCGGAAATAAACCGGCCAACAGTAGGTTCTTCTTGACAGTCAAAAGAGGGGTAACAACTTCATTTACCGAAACAGCGTACAACTCTTCCTCAATGGCATTTACTCTATGCTGGGGCATAGGAGCAGTTACAACATTTGGTCTCTCCGGCGCTTCAAACTGAATTTCCTTTGCATCGATCAGATCTTGCACTTTGTTTCTCAAGGCCCAGCAATCATCAGTAGTGTGCCCGGGACTATCAGAATGATAAGCGCACCGGGCATTTGGGTTATACTTAGGAGACGTAGTGTTGACGACCTTAGGAGCTTCTTTGAGGGTCACCAGGTTGGTGGATAACAGTTGGGGTAAAATCTGAGATAAGGTCATACTCAGTCGAGTATACTGCCTCTTAGGCCTTTCGCTTCTTTGTTGATTGTACTGCTGAGGAGCAGCAACAGGTTTTGAGATGACCAAAGCATTGACGGCTTGGTGACTTTCGGGCTTGATCTGTCTTCTAGGACCATAGACAGCACTTGCTTCTTTCTTAAACGGCCTCCTCTCAGCGCTTGTGGAGGCAGCCTTTTGTATCTTGCCTGACCTGATGCCAGCTTCAATCCTTTCTCCCGTCAATATCAAATCTGTAAACCCAGCGGAGGAGTTACCAACCAAATGATTGAAAAACGGACCAGACAACGTCCCTAGAAACATATCAACCAGCTCCCGATCAGTCAATGGAGGCTGCACCCTGCCAGCCAAATCTCTCCATTTTTGAGCGTACTCTTTGAACCCTTCACCCGTTCCTAGAGACATACCCTGAAGTTGGGTACGCGTAGGAGCGAGATCAGAATTGTATTGGTATTGTCTGTAGAATGCGCTTGCCAAATCTTCCCAGTGTCGGATGCCAGTTCCATCCAATTGGTAGAACCATTCAAGCTGTGACCCCGAGAGGCTATCTTGGAAGAAGTGAATCCAGAGGTTCTTATCTGCCGTGTAAGGTTGGATTTTCCTTACGTACGACCTCAGATGCAGCTTTGGGCAGGAGACCCCATCATACTTGGCGAAGGCAGGCGCCTTAAACTTGTGTGGAATTACTACCCCAGAAGATAACCCCAAATCTCCAAAATCCAGCCCCGGCACATTCTGAATTGCCATGGCGCTCAAGCGATCCTCCAATTGCTTGTATCTGTCAGCAGCAGGTGGGTATTGTTCGTCGTTGTAGTCCGTCTCGTTGTCGGAGACTGCGGGACTAGGAGCTCCTCCCCCTTGGGGACTGTTTTTCTCAGCAGAAGAAGTAGTTGGATCAGCTTCATTATGGAGTGTGTTCCCAAATCTGCGTCCGGTGTTGAACAACACAGTCCTCTTTTTCTTCTTCTTCTTCAGGAGTAGAGTCTTCAACTCTTGCTGACCTTGGGCTAGGCTTAGGACCATCTCTTGAAATTGTGCATTTTGGGCCTGAAGGGCCTTGATTGCTTGCTCACTGGAGGAGTCTGGATTCATGATGACTGTGCACACAAACAGCGAAGAAAATTAAGCAACCTGTGAAATAGGGTACCTGCTATGCATATGGTGCGATGGAATGCGTATGTATGCAATGCATTCAAGGATTTAGAATATTCAAAATTTGTTGTAGACAAAAAGAACGCACATCATATTAATAAGGAGAAATTCGTTAGTACATGAATGCCCCATGGGCCAAATATTACAAAATGACTCCTTAAGGCAAAAAAACATTGCGCATCCTCTTTGGTGCGATGTAGGTATTGAGATTCCTCTCCTCGTGCAGTAGGCGGGTGAGTTCCAGGACTTTCTTTTCACTAGCATGTAGACTGGTCTCAAGAGAATTCCGTTCTTCCTTAAGCTGGATCCAGCTCTTCTGCATCTCTTCCCAGGACGTGGGCATGTCAGGATGTTGAATGGTGTAGGACACTTCTCCTTCCAAGACTGGTTCTTTGATCACAAGGAGCATATGAGGATAAGGCATCACTAACTTCTGAGAGCGGGCTCGTACCCACTTGAGATAAGGTTCCAACGGGATGGAGTTCCTGTGCCCCAGTGTCTTGCTGTCTATCCTACTTGGCATCCTCCAAGCTCTGATAAATCTCTGACGAAGTCCTTGAGTATCGTTGTCGAACTCAAAAACTATGTTAGGAATTAACATGTCATGAGGGTCATCCCTCCGAGCATAACCAAACTGTCTCCAGGCCAGGCATGGGTTGTAAGTAATACCTCCTTTGATTCCAAATAAAGGAACATTAGGGTACTCCCCGCAACGATCAATGATAGTGACGTCTTCCCTGGACCTAGGGCACCAATGTATATCTGCATGCGTGAGAGTCATTAACCGTTGTGACCATCTCAAACCCCGCTCGTTCTTCAAAACTGATTGTGGAAGGTGCGAAATAAACCACCTTCCCAGGAGAGGAGTGCAACACATGAGGACACCCCTTCTTCTCATGGTTCGAGTGTAACATGAGTGAAGGATGTCCCCCAGCAACGTAGGTATAGGATTCCTGGTCATAAAGATCTGGACAGCACTGATATCAATAAGCTGATCTGGGTTAGGGAATAACACCAAACCATAGACAAGGAGGGCCATAACTTCTTCAAAAGCTTGTAGGTCAAGGGAGTTCCAACATTCTTGGGCCTTCTCGAACAGAAACCTGGCTAAGAACCCCTTGATACCACTTCTAACTTCCCAATGTCCCTTGAGGTCAGACGGTTGTAGGTGTAAGGCTTTAGCAATCTCTTCAAGCCTGGGTTCCTCTTCCGTACCGTTGTAGGATAGTTGATCAAGGATAGGGACCTTCAGAAGTCGGGAGAACTCTTCCAATGTAGGCACCAATTGATAATCCGGGAAGGTGAAGCAGTGATGCAGAGGGTCAAAGAACTGGAACAAGACTTTTATCATATCTTCCTCAATGTTGGTGTTAACCAAGCTGATGAGTCTTCCATGTCTCTCACTGAAGAACCCTCGGGAATCCTGGACATAAGTTCCTTAAGCTGAGGAGGGATCTTTACAAGGCTAATCTGAATTGTCTTTCTGCGAGCAGTTTCCATGTCCTATAAAACAAGAACAAAGATGAAGATTCGAAACCCTTGAAATGGTTAGTCAATGCACATGATGTTGTATGATGTTATGATTAAATACACCACAAATATTCACAAAGGCAAACATGGTAAGGCACACAAGTCACACAAGACAAACCCTTAGAGTTTAGGCCTGCGTGGGGTCTGGGTATTACCCTCTTGAAGTTTGGTGGGCTCAACCTGTCCTATTAGAAGTAACCGGGTTCTAAGGGTCCCAATATCACTGGATTGCTTTCATTGTTCATTGTTTCGATTTAGCCACTGAACTGGCGACCGAAATATCCCAGGAAAGCAACCCTCAATTGAGTGTAGTATCGAGTATCAACCAACCTCGGACTGCACCAAAGTCAGTTATCTCACTACCCTAAAAAGGCCAAGATGGTTCAATTAAGGTTCCTAAGGTCAGTTGATGCTTCACGACACCACGCGGCGGCCCCGTACTCTCCTTGACTGAACTCAAGGGTTACCGGTATGCACCAAAGTGCCACATCAACGTAGCAGACTGCTTCAACCATGTCGGTATACCCCGCACAGTTCCCTCACAGCCTTGTTGCTACTTTCTAAGAAGGTATCCCCAGATCCGGGTTAGGACCTATAAAACTCCGATACAAAGCCCACAAATGTAAAGCAAACAAAGCAATCAATTGAAAACAAAGGTGATCTAAGCCCTAAGGTAACCCCACTTAAGAACATCCCCAGCAGAGTCGCCAGTTCTGTGATACGGTGGGAGAACTGACTAGTGTTTTGCGTTCGTATTCGCACTTGTGCGGTTGAGCAAGAGTCGCCACCGACTTTTTATTTTATCCTAAAGGAAAGGTTAAAAAAGCACAGCAAAAACCTTTTGAGATATTTCGTGGGTTCGGGGGGTAGATTATGAAAAGGGAAGGTATTAGCACCCTTTTCATCCATGGTTATCCATGGGCTCTTAGTTACTTGGTTTTTTAGATCACTTGCCTTGTTTTTCGATTGCTTCAAAAATGGTGTGTGTGTGGGTGCTTTTTGAAAATGTTTTGGAAAAAGATGCCTTGTCTTAGGCAACTAATGTATTTGACTCGTGATTGAGTGTTTTACAAAAGTGTGGATCTTTTCGAAAAGATGTTTCAAATGTTTTTGAGAGTTTGTTTGAAAGTGTTGTGGATTGTGTTTTTTTGAAAAGAAGACAAGTGTTTTTTTTGCAAATTGATCTCAAGTAACTAAGAGTTTGTCTACCCTATTGTACTCAAAGGTTTTTTGTTATGTTTTAACCCCTTTTTAACAATTTTGCTCTACCATTGAAATTGGTAGACAATCTTGCGTTTAGGAAGTTTATTCGGGACGGGCGCGGGTCATCGTATGGACCATGAATGCAATGATGCCAAGTGTCTTTGGCAATTTGCTTTGAAGGGACTATGATCATTCCGTTTTAGGCAACTTTCGAAAGCGTCATCGGGGGACTTATGATCATTTGAATTTGTTTTGCCAAAGATACTCGACGTGCAAGCGTGGCCCATTTTGGAAGGCAGCATGTGGGATTACCCTAAGGGGTGCAAGTGTGATTGTGTATTGATTACATGTATTTGTCTTGTATTAGGTTATCTAGCGTTTGATTTTATGTACATACAAACCCTAGGTCTAACCATGGTATAATTGAAAGCGATAAATTGCGGAAATATAAAATCTACGCTATTACAGAATAGTGTCCGGGAGTGGGGGTATAAATGTACAAAAGGGGATGAGACTTATAGTATCCAATAAGTTACAACCAAATCGAATGTGCGATCAAATGTAAATATCGAATACGCAAATATAAGATAAACAAATGTGTATAGGGCAATGTGAATGTATTGGTGTAAGTGTAAGTGTGAGATGTATATGAGTATGTGTAATTATTTACAAGCGCGATAATGTGAAATTGAAGCGTATTAGGGTTTTTGACCTAGATATGCGTTTTAATGAATCTTTGATTTTTTGTATTTAGATTATGTATAATGAGAAAATGTTTTAATTGAAAGTTCAAGTTTTAATTAAATTGTATTATGTATAAAAATGTATTAAATGTCAAAAAATTGAATTATGGATAAAAAAGAAGTATATTCTTAATTGTTATGTACAAAAGTAAATTAATTAAAAGAATAAAAAAAGTATTTTCAATTTTTAATTATATGATAAAAATGATATGTACAAATGTATTTTAACGTGTATTAAAAATGTTTTCAAGTTAATTATGTATAAAAAAGGTATTTTGTTATTTTATATACAAATATATACTTAAAAAGGATATTTTAACTATATGATAAAAAAATGTATAATATTATAAAATTAATGTTTTAAAATGTATGTACAAAATGTATTTTAAATAAAAGAGTAAATAAATAAAGAGAAGCAAGTATTTTCAATTTTAATATAGGAAAAAATGTTAAGTTAGAAAAAATATGTGGTTTAGTAAAAAAGATTGAGATTAATGTTTGTCATATAAAAAAATGTTAGTGATAATAAGAATGAGATTAAGGCTCCTTTTGAATCCAATGGGCTTAAGGCAAAACGGAATGGGCAAGGCCCGTTTGGGGGCCAGAACGAATTTAGGGTTGGGGAATGTTTGTTCAGTTGAGGGAAGGAAATTAGGTTAGCAGCGGCGCGCCGTTCATGTTCGTCTTCATCCTTGCAAGCTTCCTGAGCAACTCACTCCGGCCACCAGCCTCACCTCCAGACCTCTCTTCCCTCCATGGCACGGGCTCGGTGTCCTCTTGATACAAGGTTTGCTTTCAGTGTTATGCTCTTATCTCTTTTCTTTTACGAATTGCATGTTTTAATTTGAGTTCTGATTCCTAAATTCGTACTATTATGAGGTGGTGAAGAGGAAAGGGGGAGAAGATTGGCTACCTGACTTTGGAGATGGAGGAGAGGCGGAGTGGAGACGCTTAGGAGGCCGGGACAGCGTGAACGTGATGCTTGCTTTGCTTCTGATGACCCTGGTATCTTCGTTCTCACCTCTTGCTGTGTGAGGGTTTTATGATGATTTGTATTTGCCTGAAAACCTTCTTTCTAATTCACTTCTTTATCTCTCTTTTTCTACTATATGTTGCCTTGAATTTTTGTTGAATGGTTGCTTATGATCTTGCCTATGTTGTTGCCTATGATGAGGAAACTCTGAGGCCTAGGAGTTGATTTTGAATGCTTTGAGGTTTGGGTGTGCTTGAGGGATTATGTTGCTTTTTGACAGTAACAGGTGAGGTTTTGGTAGTTCTGTAGGTTATTCTGTTTTTGAGCTGTATGTTTGATGGTTTATTGACAGGATGATGGTTTCATGGTTGTGACAGTAAGTTTTTGCATTTTGGTTTAGAACTTGGTGTTTGAGGCTTTTTGACAGGAATTGAGCTTGCAGTATGTTTTATGTTTTGTGTTTGATAACTTGTGAGGCCTGCTTGGGTTAGGCAGGTTGATGGTTGTTAGCACTTCTCTCTGTCTTTTGAGTTGTGTTTGGAGGTTTTTGAGGCCGGGGTAACAGGCTGGATGCCTAGCAGGTTTTGCAGATTGTCTATTTTCTTCTTCTTTTTCTGTGTTGTATTGGCTTGTGGGTTTTATGAGGTTCTGGACAGGTATGAGGTTATGACAGCATGTTATGGTGTTTTTGTTTAGGTTTGAACTTGCCGTGGGTTTATGTCTGCTTTGCTTGGTTATGTTGTTTGCAGATTATATATTTTTGTGATATTGGTGCTTGGCTCAATCAGGTTTTTTTTTGACAGTATGTTTTCTTGTGTTCTTTTGTCCTCTTTCTCTTGGTCTTTGGCGCCTAATATTCATTCAAACCTTGGTATTTTCTTTGATCCAAGTTTGCTGGGTAGTTTTACAAAGTTTCTTGGCACTTTTCTATTTTTGGTAATTGTCTATGCTGTGTATTTCTGCCCAGTTTTGAATAATGTTGAATTGATGCTTCTCTTGGATTATATCTTTTCTTGTTATTTCTGCACTGTCTAAACCTAAAGCCTACAAAACCCGCCTCTATTTCTCTCTTCTTCTCACTCTATAGGACAGTTGAATATTATATGATTTTACTTGTACTATCTTTTCTGAAGGGGCCCCTGTATGCTGGGAAATGATGATTAAGTCTTGCATAACACATTATTCTGCATCTTTTCTTTCTTTGACAGCTTTCTACTCTTTATCTTTTCCTTGATATCTTGGCCGAAACCTCTCTTTGGTAGCCTTGAGTAGACTTGTACTTTTGACAGTGAATTGCTCTTTTTGCTTTTGATGGAAAGTGGAATTGGATTTTCTATGCAGTTTGAACTTTGGATTTGAACTATGTAGTTTGAACTTTTAAAAATTATGCATTTTGACATTCATGAATAAAAAATGGAATTCTTCCCTCTTTGTGAACCGGGAGAAATCCCGCGATTTGCAGAGAGGGTCAACTGATCCCAGTCAGTGGCCCCTAATGATGAGCAAATTTTATCTGTCTTTTTTAATTCAACTGCCTTTGACTTTTTCCTTTTCTTTTTGCAGATAAAAAAATGGAGCACCGGAGCGAAATAAAGAATGAAGAATTAGAAATAGGATAGAATTTTTATTTTCAATTTAATTTTTGTACACTTATTATTATTTTAAATACTTTGTAATAAATACTCGTATCCAAATAATGACAATTGTAACGACTATTAAATATGAAATAAAAACTCCATTGATATTTAATTCTTTTTTTCAATTCCTTTTCTTTAATTGTTTACTTGTTATTTATAGTTCCTTAAATAAAATAAAATGAAAGTTTAAATTTCAAATATTTTAATTCTTAGAACCATAAATAATCAACTAAACCTTTGTTGATCAAAATAAATGAATTCGACGTATCCATTATTCAAAGCAACGCACAGTCGAACACACAAAAACTTGATCAGATGCAATCCTTCTTTTTCACTGATTCTTTTGTCAAGCACTGTAATTCCACGTTGCACACATCCTTTTTGACTGGTGAATTCAAACCAACTGCCTCCTTTATTGATTAAATCAAGATAACGTGAATTTTAACCCGAATCTCGGAATAAACTGCAAAGTGCTGTGGAATTTAAATTCTTCTGAGAATACGCCCATAAAACTTTAACTCTTGATTAAATGCCAAATAACGCTCGCCTGATCAAAATTGAACCAAAAATCATCCAAACCCTAAGCCAACTGTGAAACAATCCAGAGTCCTAAAAATCAGTAAAAACCCTAATTTTGCTTGACTGTCAAGAAAAGTCCGTTTGTCCGATTCTTGAGCCAGTTTGAAAAGTCAGGAAATGTCTGAAGCTGAGATTGCTTGTAGAAAAATGCGAGGGCAAATTTTAGGGTACAACACAAAGGATTTCAACCTTCTCATACATAGGGGGAGTTTTACATCTCAGGGGGAGAAGCTCTTCAGGAAAGTACATTGCATAAAGCAAAATTGTTTGTCATCATCAAAAAGGGGTAGAATGTAAAATCAATCTTCTCTAATGAACTTTTGTTTTGATGAAGACAAACCTTGATTGACAAAGAAGGCAAAGATTTATGATAAAGCTCAAGGCATCTATGGACATTATCTTCAGTTCAAAGCTCTCAACAACTTACAAGGTATAATAATATTACTTACTTTGATCTTAAGATATAGATGCTCAATTTTGAAAAAGAAATGTTTAAAAATTATTACTCAAGTTTTTCAAAGTTAAAATTTCATTTTTCACTTGAGTGCAATCGATTTGCATTTTAGTGCAATCGATTGTATGCTTCAATTTTCCAGATCTTTTGCTTCTGTTTCTCTGTGCAATCGATTTACATTTCTTGTGCAATCAATTGCATACTTAAAATTTTCAAAATGTTTGCTTCTGTTTCTCAGTGCAATAGATTTACATTGCTAGTGCAATCGATTGCACTCACTTACTTTTTGATACTGACTTTACATGCAATCGATTTACATTGCTAGTGCAATGGATTGAACACTTAAAATTTTGAAAATATAGTTGTTGAAACCTTGTGCAATCGATTTACACAAAGGGTGCAATCGATTGCATGCTGCATGATTTTGAAAAACACAAGCTTTTCACATGCCTGTTCATCATGCCTTTTCATTGAAACCTTTCATTCAAACTTGGCATTTGTTCATGATACATTTTCAGAACTTTATGATGTTTCAAAAGGGTGTTATGAACATATAAATATTCAAAATCTGTTTCAACACCTCTTCCATAATTATTTTCTGAATTTTAAAAATATAAACTCAAGCATTCCTTCACTTTCATGCATAAGTTTTCTGCATATTTTCATACATCTTTAAACAGAAAACTTTGAGCAATTATATCTTGAGTCATTGTACAATAATATTATTGGAAGAGAAGATCATACATTGTTAAATCACTCTAAGTGATCAATACTACTCTACTCACTCAAACTCAAAAATTGATAGTTACTTACTTATTTTTCCAGGATTGTTGGAAATAAGTTTAAGTGTTTTTGAAATCTTGTCTTTCCAAAGTTGTTGGATACAATTGTAGTCACTTTGAGAGGATTGTTCTCATAGTTGACATAGTGAAAATACAAGAGGATTGTTCTTTGTCCAAGAGGATTGTTCTTGGTAGTTTGGTAGTTCTTGTTTAAGTTTGCCACAATAAGGAAATCTCTTTCATGTTGAAAGGGGACTGGAGTACTCTCAGACTGTGAGGGGAACCAGGATATATCGCTCGTGTCTCTTTATTTTTCTGCATTTTAAAGCTTTCCTAAAACTCAGCTTTAACTAGAAAAATAAGAACCATCATCACTAAAACCAGAATTTTTTAAAGTACCTAATTCACCCCCCCCCCCCCCTCTTAGGCGCACTTCGTACTTACATCGTCTACCATAACAAAACTGTAGTAGTTTCCACCTAGACTTTTTATTCTAGATGGTCCAAAAAGGTCCATATGAAGAATTTCAAGGGGTCTCAATGTAGAAACAATGTTTTTATATTTAAATGAGATCCTTGTTTGCTTCCCCATTTGACACGCATCACATAAGTGATCTTTAGAAAATTTTATTTTGGGTAGACCGACTACTAAATCTTTTGAAGCTATTTTATTTAGCAAGTCAAAGTTGACATGTGCTAAACGCCTATGCCAAAGCCAAGATTCTTCACTCATGGAGACTAGGCATTTAGTACCGATCAACGATACTTCATTCAAGCCAATCATGTATACATTATTTACGCTCAAGCCTTTAAACACGTCATCTTCCTTATCATCATTTTCAATCATGCAACAATCTTTTGAAAATGAGACTTTGTATCCTTTGTCGCACAATTGGCTAATGCTAATAAGATTGTGTTTAAGATCTTCATCTAAAAGGACATCAGAGATAGTAGTAGAAGAAGGATTACCAACAATACCTTTGTCGAGTATAGCTCCCTTGTTATTGTCACCACATGTTACAAATCCTTTATTTTTAGCCACAAAGTCAAAAAATAAGGAGATGTCACCCGTCATATGCCTTGAGCATCCATTATCGAGAAACCATCTTCTCTCCGTAGTCTCAAGACATTCTACCTACAAATTTAAACAAGGGAAATAGGTACCCAATTTTTATTGGGTCCTTGTGTGTAAGTGATACTAGGGTTGCATTTGGGCAACCATTTGAAAATGCCTTGAAGAACCAAAAATCTCCTATAACGACATTTACTAATGGTATGACACTTCTTGCAACAATATCGATAAGTCAATATTTGGGGAGAATTACTTTTTCTAGATTGATCCCTTATCTTATACGTGTATTTTTTATAAGGATTATTCATGCTACTTCTAAAATTTGATCGATAAATAACATAAGTAATTTTAGGTTGTAAAGCCTTATCTAATTTAGCTTTAAGAGTTCTAACCTCTCTTTTCCAAATATGACAAGTTTCACATCCAGCCCATCTAAACCAAAAACCTTTGCCATTTTCGCTTTTTCCTTTGATAGCTTCTACCATAGATTCCTTAAGAGTTTCTAATTCTTTTTTCGAATCGGAAACCTTATTCTGAAGATATGAATTTTTTTTCTTATTTGAGGCCAGTCGTTTAAAAGCTTCCTTAGCCTCATTATGTAGATTATCAATTGATTTTTGCAATTCAATGTAAGAAATTTCATCAATATGATCATATTTAGAAAGACTTACATTCTTTTTCTTCTTTTGAGGAGCCATAAGACAAAGTTTGATTGTTTATTCTTTATCACTATAGTCGCTTTTGCTTGAAGATTCAGTATCGCTCTCTTATGCAATATATGCTCTCCTAGCTTTGATCTCTTTTGATATTTGTCTTTTCCTTTGTCTTTCTTGAGTAATGGGCAATCCGGTTTGTAGCGACCGGGTTTTCCATAGTTGTAACATGATCCTCTTGACTTAGATTTCTTACTTTCATCTTGATTTGAGAGTTTTGATTGATGTCTATAATTGATGAGGTTCTTATCTGAATGTTGGACTTTATTCTTTCGGAGATACCGATGATACTTTCTTACAAATATCCATATATCTTCATTCGAACTATCATCATCATCACTTGAATCACTTCCACGCAAATCATTGGGGGAAGACTTAGAGTTTGAAGCATTTAACGCGATAGACTTATTTTCCATGTCCCTTGATTTTTATTTCTTTTCATTCTTTTCGTGTTTATTGAGATTTATGAGCTCTTGCTCATGTTCTTGAAGCTTACCAAACAATGTTGTAACATCAAGTGTCGTTAGATCATTAGCTTCCTTAATCTCTGTGACCTTAGGTTGCCATTCCCTGTTAAGACATATCACATTTTTGTTAGTAGCAACAACATTGGAAGTGGTATGACAAAGTGTATGTAAGTGATTGATTATATGAGTGAATCTCTTTTTCATGTCTGCAATGGCTCTTGAGTTAAGGTATTGATTCTAGCTATTTTGACATCATTAGTTCCCTCATGGGCAACTTATAGTGAGTCCCACATTGCCTTAGTAGTAGCACAATGGGAGACTCTAAAATACTCATCAACACATAAAGATGATATGAGAATATTTTTAGATTTCCAATCATAGCTATAATTTTTCTCATCATTCTCTTCCCAAAGTGCTTCCGGTTTAGGTGTGGTGGCACCATCCGCATCGATAATGGTTATTTCTATAGGACCATTCTCGATTACTTTCCCTATTTTTCTATCAACATAATTGATATGCACACGCATACAATCTTTCCAATAACTAAAATTTTCACCGGTAAAAATATGCGCTCTATTGTACGCCCCTTTTGGATCGTTCTCCATTTTCTAAAAAGTTATATGCGAAGCACTAGATAAACTAGCACTCGTGATACCACTTGTTAGACGATGAGATGGATCTAGAACGGTATGGGGGTTGAATATATCTTTTATTTTAAATTTTCTATTTTTAAAATTGTTTTGAAATGATGCGAAAGCTTCCTGAATCAAAATCGTCTAAACGATCCGTTATTGAAAAGATCGGATATGTGAAACCGTATGGAGATCTTATGATGAGATATTAAACAATATAAATGAGTACTTACTACTTACAATGAACTGTTTAAGATAAAACTTGACAAAATCACAAATTTGTGTGTTAGTCAATTCATCAAACACTTGGTGTGCAAAAACACAACAAGTTCAATTTTACTTAATTGTAGTGATAAGTCTTCCTTGATAACAATCAAAGTGATTGCTATGATTATTGTAAACTAAGTTTCAATCACTAGAATCACAGTAAAATGAATTGAACAATCAATATCACACAAATTATGACAAATGAAAATAAAAGTATAGGGAAAGAGAAACAACACACGATTTGTTAAGGAAGTTCTCCTTGTCATCCTCGCGTAGGGTACGTCTGCCCCCAATTCTAAAATCTAGAATTGATATATATGATATTAAGTTACAAAGTGTTACAAGAGAAGAAATAGTCTTCACTACATACAAACCAATTGTCGATGATGAAACTATTCCCTTATCTCCCCTTGGTTCAAGCCAAACCAAGTATGCCAATCTCTTCGAACAAACCTCTGGTTACCACTACTTTATTGCACAAACTCTTTATTCTACGAATATTTCACACGGGTGATTTCGATCGCAATAAATTTGACCCCAAATCTTTCTTCACAATCCTCCAGTTACCACTATTTAATTGAGCAAACCCACTGTTTCTCAATCCTTTTACTCGAATGAATTCAATGAAGCAAATACTTGTGCAAAACACCCCCACACCAAATGGAATCTTGGAGGATAAAACCCTAACGATTTTATTCAACAAAAAACCCACTCAATTCTTATCCGAAATCTGAAATCAATCTTCAATTTGAATGTTATCACCACAGCTCTGCACTTTAATCAACAAAAATTGTTATGTGTAATTGTTGATGAATGCAAGGAGAGGATGAAGATGATGAAAATATATCTTTCACTTTTTCTTGTTAAACCGTAATGATGAAAGCCAATTGATATTTATATGTTACCAAATAGTCAAGACCAAAAATATAGCAGAATTTTGGTTGCAATCAGCAAGCGGTCGACACTTACAGCCATGCCTACTCTACGTAAGCAAACCCGACAGTTGTAGGAAGACTTTTGAGAAAGAAATGCATTGACCATAACAGGGCATGATTCGATGCAAACAGAGATAATTTTCTTCCCAGTGTGAGAGATTTAACTTCTGAGCTTGATGTAATGTCCTTCTTCAATCTACGAGTCGACCTAACTTCTGCATGAGTCCATGCAAACAAAAAATGTTTTTCTCCCAGTATGAGTCGACCAGAAGGGTCGACGCGAGCATTCCTGAGTAAGGTCCATTCACCTTGAAGAATCTATGACTCAACCTACTCATGATGTGAGTCGACGCAAGTAGTTGAAAGTCCCAAAAATGATTTCTTTCAGGGAGTTTCAATCCAACCATTTCCAATTGTACATTTGCCAAGGAACCAACCCATATCAGAAGCACAAATGTAAGATGCTTATGAACATTTTGACATCATTAAAACAAGGATAGGGGTACCTTGCTCTCACACCATCACCTTTGGACCTTATCAACCCGACGCTTATTGGCCAACAGAGAGATATAACATTTAAATCAATGACAATTGAGCTAGCTAGTTCTCCAGCGTTTATGGCTCAACCAAAAAGAAAACTAAAAAATATTAGAGAACTTGGTGATGCTTCTGAAACAGCCCTTAAAAACTAACTTACATTCCCCAGTTTTCTCGAGTGTTTCCTTGCATAGAACCTTTCTATTTTGCCTCACTAATTCCTCTTAAATATAAGCCAACCTCAAAGCAATCACACTCTTGTGAGATATTTTTTGGTGGATCATCCCTCTATTGTGAATCAACATCAGACAGGGATGTAACTCAAGGTAATGTTAGGTTTTGGAAGAAGGAAGAAAAAGTAGTTGCATCAAAAATGTAGAATAAAGCATCATACTTGGGTATCAGGGGAGATGAATAATATTATGAGTATGTGGCTGAAATTAAGTTCCTTGAATCAAGAGATGAAGAAAATAAAGAGAGGATTCGTGCGAATGATGTTATCAAATTTGGGTTTAAATGAATATGATATCTTATAATATAAGGGGGAGTGGTAATTCAGATAAACTAAATTCAATTAGGAAGTTTGTTGTATCAAAGAAGGTTGACATTTGTGTACTTCAAGAAATAGAGGTTTAAAATGGGGAAGATTTGTTAGTCATGTCCCCATGGGGTAGTGTTGTACCCCAAAATTTGCCCTCCCATATTCTTCAAAGTTTTGACAAGCATCATCTCAATTTGCTCAAGTCTACTCAAGGGTTGCACAGTTCAAACACCCTCCTAAGCCAGTCAAATTAGGGTTTTGGTTCTTGCAAGGAAGTTGAGGTTTTCAAGGGCTCAATCAAGTCCCATATGCTCATATACATTGTCAAGCACCTACATGTCAAGTTTCAAGGCTCACAAGGTCAAGTTGCACAGTCAAAAACCCTAATTGCTCCACAATCAACTGTAGGGGTAAAATGGTCATTTGGCAGTCAAAAGTCAAAATTTTTGGTCAACATCTTATTTTGAAGTCACAATCATCACTGGATCAAATCTTGATCATGATTCCACAAGAATGACACAAAAATCATCAAGATGCAAAAGTTTCCATTTTTGGACAGTTGAAAAAGTCAACTGTAACTTGACCAAGGCATAACGTTTTCATGGTTCATCAGAAAAATCCCATCCAATGCTCATTTTGAAGGGGATGACATTTCCTACAACTCATCTTCACATTCCAAGTCCAAGAAATGCTCTCACAAAAAGTTATCAATTTCAACATTATAGGTCATTTTCAAAAGTCAGCAAAAAGGCATTTTAAGTCAAAGACCATAACTTGATATTGGTAACTCAAAATGACATGGGACCAAAGGCATTGGTTAGAGGACTTCAAGACCTTTCCAAAATGTCCAAGAACATGTTCATATGATCAAAATTGAGCAAGATATGCATTGGAGAAGTTGGGAAATTTTTGTGAAATGGCAAAAGTCAACTATCCTTGAAACTTCAATTTTTGATAAAAGGACCCACTTTTTTCCACTTGATTCAGCCTTGTCATGCCACCCACGTGTCCCATGATCAATTTCAAGACCAAATAATAATTTTTCTATTTTTATTTAATTTTTATGGATTTAATTCATTTTAATCCATAATAATTCAAGTAAATCTAAAAAAATAAATTAAATGGTATCTTATGGTTTGAATAGCCTTCATGAAGCATTTGTAACCTACCAATTTCGTGCTAAGCTCATTTAGGCATGAAAATTTAAATTTTGAACAAGCTTTGAAAGGCCTTTAATGGTGGTTAAGACAAAATCCAAAGCTTAATTGCAATGGTTAAAGGCTCCTAAATGTGACTTATTCTCACTCATTACTATATATACAAGCCTTGCAAGCCTCATTCACAACCTAGAGAGTATGCACAAACGGCCAGAGCAAAATCCAAAAAGTGTCAAAAAAAGTGTGAGATCAAAAGGAGTGTTGCAAGCATTTTCAGGCCAAAAGGAGAACGTGCCTCTCTTCTTTGCCATACTCTGAAGCTAAAGCAACCCTTTCCACGTCCTAAGGCTTCTAAAGGTGGTACACCATGTGCCCTGACGCTTCAGTATGCCAAGTGTCTACAAACAACAATCCAGTGGCCAGGAAATGATGAGCACCATGCTCTTCAGTCAACCATACGCACACGATTCCAGGAGTCAACGTGACTTTGTGCAAATGGGCCACAACAATGCTAAACAAACTCCCAATTCTGGCCCAAACCCCCCTTGGGTTTGCATTTTTTATTTTGTCATTTTATTTTTTTATTTGCCTTATTTTATTTCTTATTCTTTTTTTTATTAACTATTAACATAATTAATATTTTTCATAAAAAATCAAAAAGAACTAATATTGTTATTATTATTATTAATTTCATGTTATTTTTGTAAATAAAATACTAACAAATAAAATAGTTTAATTAGGTCAATTTTAATCTCTTTTTCTTTACAATAAATAAAAATAATTTAGAATTAGGTTAACTTTTAATTTTAACTCTTTTATTTTATTTTCATTAAAAAAACAAAAAAACACTTTATTATTTATTAACTTATTTTGTAAATAAATTTTAATATTAATTAATTAGTTGTGTAATTAGAACAATTTCAACATTTTTTTTAATAAGTAAAATTAATTTAGAATTAGAACTTTCAACTTTTAATTTCTTTTTTTTATTTTATTAAAAACATAAAAAACACAAAAATATTTTCCTTTTAATTAAATTAATTAATTAGTTATTAGTTTTAATTTCATTAATTACAAAAAAGGACAAAAATTCAATTCTTTCTTAAAAAAGGGTCAAAACCCTTAGGACGTTCCCGATTAAATTTCTATTCGCGCATATTTATTTATTTTGATTATATTTATGTATCTGTACAGAGCATGTAATAGTTAATTAGGATTTTATCGCCTTATTTAAATTCTTGCACTTTATTTTTCAAAACGGGTTTTTGTTTTTGGCGATGTATAGACCCGCGCCTTGTAATAGCTAGATTTACTTTCCGTAATTTATTTTCCGCACTCCTAACTGTTAAAAAATGCATGAAAGAATGTATGTAAATAAAATCAATCCGTAGCTCACAAATAACATGTACAAAATAAACATTAACTGAAAAACAACACACTAGCACATGCCACCCCTAGGGTACGCCTCACTGGTTGCCCTGAACGTGGTCATCAAGTATAGGGTGTCTTAGAGGTCGCCCTTTGTCTAAAGATCCAGTTGCCTCGAAACGGTTGCCTCGGATAAAAGGATCTAGGACATTAGGGTTACTCCTAAGGTATCCTACCATTGCTTCGGTGACCACATTGTCCCTTAATCGAATTGACCCGAACACCTCCAACGATGGTGCTACCTACCCCTCAATGGTGGGATAGCACTATCTAAAGGACTCTTACACAGCTTAATTCCTTAGAGTAGGTAGATTTCTCTTAAGTACTTGCTCTTTTCAAAACAAACAAAAATACTTTTCACACCTACACTTTCAAAAGTTTTCAAACAAATTTTTCATACACTCTTGAGGACAGATACAAGAGTTACTCAGAAATATTTCAAACGAAACTTTTTTCAAAACCCACACACACTTGAAAAGCAAACAAATTTTTGAAAACATAAGAGCAAGTACCTAAGAGCCCGTGGATAACCATGGATAGAAAGGGTGTTAACACCTTCCCTTTCTATAAATTTACCTCCCAAACCGAGAAACATTCTCAAAGAAGGAATTTTTCTATGCTTTTGTCCTTTCCATGTTGGAGAACATAAAAGACGGTGGTGACTCTTGCTTACCGCGACATTTCGCGAAACCAGCTAAAAAACAGTCAGTTCTATTTCCACCGATCACAGAACTGGAGACTCTGCTGGGGAACTTTTAATAAGTGAGGTGTACCTTAGGAAGTAGACCACTCTTATGTTTTCAATTGCTTGCTTTATTTGCTTTAATATTGTGGGCCTGTTCTGGGAGTTTCATAGATCCTAACTCGGATCTGGGGGATACCTCTTAGAAAGTAGCAACAAACTGTGAGGGAACTGTGCGGGGTATACCGACATGGTTGAAGCAGTTTGCTACGTTGATATGGCACTTTGGTGAGTACCGGTAACCCTTGAGTCAAGTCAAGGAGAGTACGGGGCCGCCGCGTGGTGTCGTGAAGCATCAACTGACCTTAGGAACCTTAATTGAACCATCCTGGCCTCTTTAGGGGTAGTGAGATGACTGAATTTGGTGCAGTCCGAAGTTGGTTGATACTCGATACTACAGTCATTGAGGGTTGTTTTCTTGGAATATTTTGATCGCCAGTTCAGTGGCTAAATCAAAACAATGAACACAGAAAGCAACCCAATGATATTGAGCTCCTTAGAACCCGGTTACTTTTGATAGGACAGGTTTGAGCCCACCAACTTCAAAGAGGGCAGTACCCAAAATTCATGCTGGCCTAAACTCTAAGGGCTCTTTTGTGTGACTTGTGTGCCTTCATACTTGAACTACTTGCATACTTGTTATCTAACAACACGGGTTCCTTGTAGGTTTTGTTTACAGTCCTTAATTGGGACTCATTACAGGGCCTACTTACATCACTCCATGCATAGCATAACATCATACCATTGCATGCATCTTGCATAAAAACTAATCCATTTCAAGGATCTCAAGGGCTTGTGATGCAGGTCATGATGAATCAAAGTGTCTAGCAAAGGGCAAAGGGGATTTATTTTCCTCTAGCCGAGGTTGTCAGGGGCTATGACCCACTCGATATGGTGAGCCTTGACTCTTGAAGAAGGACTCTCATCAACATGACGTTCCTTCCCTCAAGCTACAAAATTCAAATTCTAACAATTTTCTTGTTTACCCCACGAGATCCTTGAAAACATCGCATGCATGCATACATATCATTGCATAACAGGTACCTTTGTTACAGGTCACTTACCATCTTCATTGTTTATTTCAGCAATGGCTTCCCAACAAGATAAGCAGGGTCTTCATGCTCAAGAGACTCAGTTCAGGGAGATCTTCCTAAGCCTATCCAAGGGGCAGGAAGAGTTGAGGACACTCCTCATGGGGAATTTGGCCAAGAAAAGTCTCGAAGATGATAAGGACGAACGGCTGAAACGTCTGCAAGCTGAGGTAGATACAATGAGAACCCAGATGCTGGGGTAAATGGATCTCATCCAAGGCTTAGCTCGGGAGCAAGAAGAGTTGAGGACCATGATCAGTCAGCTTCATCAAGATAGATACAACATGAAGCAACCAGTCCAAGTCAGAGACCAGGTCATTGATCAGCTTCCAAGAGGACAAGAGTCTGGTATGGTGAAGAATAGACCTCTCCAAATTGCTACCACTTCACAGGTCCAACCACAACCTCGCCCAAAGCAACAGGTTGATCAGAGTAAGCCAAACAAGCCCAGGAGGCAATTCACCCAGCTCAATGTGTCGCTATTTCAATCTTTACAACACCTGTTGAGATTGAATCTGATTACACTAAGGGCTCCTCCCCGGAATCCCAACATCTCTGCTCCTAACTATCATCCCAACAAAAGATGTGCATACCACTCTGATAGTCCTGGACATGACACTGCCGACTGCTGGGCTCTGAAGAACAAGGTCCAGGACCTGATTAATGAAGGAGTAGTGGATTTCACCCAAGAGGGTCAGGCTGAGTTCTTCTACCATCCCTGCAGGATTCACCATTTGAAGTGACAAGTCCTGAGACGAGAAGACTTTTTGTCCATTAGAATTTTCAAGTTGTAATATTCTTTTGATTGTTCAAACAATTATTGTCATGGCAAACTTTATTACTTTATCAATGCATCGCATATGTCTGTTTTGAATCAATATATTCGCATTCGCTATATTCAAAATTGCCTTCATTTTTTGTGATGTTCAATGCTCGATTAATAATTCTAAGCCTCTTGAGGGAGGATGACGAAAACGATACCACAATCTACAGTATGCTTTTGAACAGACCCCGCTGATGAGGTACAGGCATTGTTTCAATTCCTAAACACTGGAGTTATAAGGATGATAATCCCTCGTCAACCCCTTTGAGCCAAAGACGTAGGAGTTTTCTTTTTGAAAATTAAAACCCTTAATCATAACCTGGGGCACGGTAGTTCTCTCAACTGATCCAAGTGCACAACGAATGGCACCAAAGAGGTCCTTACAAAACAAAAGACGACGATGGTTCTCTATAATCATAAGGACATGCAGTCATTATCTCTCAGAAATAAAAGCCCATTAAGTCAAAACCTATGAAGGAGACTTACAAAACTGGGGCATCCCGCTGACTGTAATCATAAAAGAAACAGTTTAGGCAAAAAATAGGGATAATAAAATCAAAAAGAAAGAGGTCCTACAAACCCTCAACAAAAGGAAATGACTGCCTATTCAAAATAAATCGTCAATATCCGAACCATCACCAGAATATCAGAGCAAAGACTCAAACAAGGTCTAACGCATGATCAGCTGAGTTTAGGTTTGAAGAACATCACGAAGAGCGGGTGGGTACAAATAAAGTTTGAGCCTTTTCCTTTGTTTCTTAAACCGTGAACCAGACCACGTTACAACCCTTAAAAGTCCTAGCTGAAGCATGGGTTAATTCGAAAGCATACTGATACGAAAGGTATCCTGACTCCTTAAGGCTTGCGGTAAAATAACGAGTTGACATCACATTTTACAAAACTTGCTTGTTTTACTAAAAAAAAATACATTTTCAAAAAACTTCAAGACATACATAAGCTTTGAATTTTTAATAACATTGTTTGCATATGACTATTTGTTTGAACAGCATAGAAATTCGCACGACGAATGTCTAATGAACAAAAGCACCTCCAATCAAGGGGCATGGCATAATCATTGTCCATCATCTGAGGCAATTAAGTCAAGATTCAGAGAATCTCTCAAAAGGCCAACCAACTTGGGGCAAATCTCCATCTGGATCACTTGGGGCATTGGACGATCAAACGAGGATCTTCTGGGGGTATGATAACACTGCACTACTGACAGTGACAACTTCCTGTATCCTGAGAGCATGGACATAGTCGAAAAAAATACTGTGCATAATCAAAGACCCGCTAGGTTGACACACCTGGGCAAAAACAAGGGCTTCCCGGCGAACCAAAAGGGTTCGGGCAAAAACAAGGGATGAAAATAAAAAAAATCTGTACACCCGGCAAGTCGAAAACCTGAAAAGGCGGCTTGGGCAAAAATGGGTATCCCGGTGGACTGAAAACCCGAAAGGGCGGTCCAGGCAAAAGTTAGGGATCAAAAGCGTACGACTATGTCCCGTCACCTCGTCACTTGCCTACCAGAAGAAGATTTGTCAATCAAGACCTCCACAGGTACTTCCTCCCGCAGAAACTGGGGCAATAATGAATTGTCTAAGCAATCTAGTTGCTCCGTCCACCAAGGTACCGAGGTAGGTTCGGCTGAAGAACATGACCAAGTTACCTCCACTCCCCGAGGGTAAGACAAGAGTCAGCCATGCTCTCTCCTCAAGCAGAGTTGGCCTACCATCAGCCCTGAAAAGGCACAACATCCCTAGCAAGTCAGCAACGCTCTTCCCAAGCAGAGTTAGTCTACTGTCAGCCTTAAAGAAGTTGGGTATCCCCAGAAGATCTCAACATTCCCCAGTGGAGTATACAAAGGTTCCTAAGCAAGCATCCCCTGCAGTCTTAATCTAAGATTGTTCCCCGGTGGAATACCAGACATCCAGTGGAGCCACTCCCCAGTACAGTCCAAAAAAGTCTCCCCAGGAGAGTTGAATTATCTCCCCAGTAGATTCTGGAAGCTTATCCCCAGTAGATTCTGGAAGCTTATCCCCTGCAGAGTACGAACGCATCTCCCCGGCTTTATTCAAAAGTTATTCCCCACCAGAGCCTATAACTGGGTTTTCCTCAGCCAATTACCACGGAAAGATCGTCCTCGGCGAAGTTCTTCCTACCCCCCAGCGGAGTTCATCAATTCCCTCTACAAAGCTTATCAACGGTATCCCCAGCGGAGTTATCATCAAACCTCAGTGAAGTATCTCTCCCCACAGAGTAATTCCCCGCAGAGTGATCTCTCCAACAAGTTTATTCCCCAATGGAGTCATCTTCTCCTACCGGTTTATTCTTGCAACCATCATCCCCAGCGGAAACGAAGAACTATACTCTTCAAATATCAGCCCAGGATTCAACAAACTCCTGGCATTCGTCAAGGATTTATTTTCCCAGACGAGAATACATTCATAAACATCACATCTTCATACATTATAGCATGCATACGCATCATACAACACAAATCTCATTTATTTTTGAGAACATCTTAAAATCATGCAGTTCATGCATCATGACATTGCATACGACTAATACTTTGCCTTTTCAGAAAAAAAAGTCAAAAGATGATTACCATCTACCTTTACAGTCCCAGATCAACACCGGTAACAAGCCAGGAAAATTCTGTGGACGACTGATCGTGGGTTAATATCCGAAACCAAACAGGACAATTATCTACTTGATCATCCTCAGGAAACCCTACACCGGTTCCTTTTCTTCCAGAAGAAGTCTTACACGGGCTCATCAACAGGCAACCTTACACCGGTTCCTTCTCAACCTTAGATGTAGTTTTACACGAACTCATCATCAGGCAACCCTACACCGGTTCCTTCTCAATTTTCAAGACAAAGTCTTACACGGACTTATCTCAAGATGACCTTACCCCGGTTCATCCAGAAGTTTTACACGAACTTATCCTGCAGTAACCTTACCCCGGTTCCTCCAGAAGTCTTACACGGACTTATCTCAAGATGACCTTACCCTGGTTCATCCAGAAGTTTTACACGAACTTATCCTGCAGTAACCTTACCCCGGTTCCTCCAGAAGTCTTACACGGACTTATCTCAAGATGACCTTACCCTGGTTCATCCAGAAGTCTTACACGGACTTATCTCAAGGTAACCCTACACCAGTTCCTCCCAAAGTCTTACACGGATTTATCCCAAGGTAACCTTACCCCGGTTCCTCAAGAAATCTTACACGGACTTATCCCGAAGTAACCTTACCCCGGTTCCTCCATAAGTTTTACACGAACTTATCCCGAAGAAACCCTACACAGGTTCTCTCTATCCAGACGTAGTTTTACACGGGCTCGTCGTCAAAGAAACCCTACACAGGTTCTCTCTTCCCAAAGATGCAGTTTTACACGGACTCGTCATCAGAAACCCTACCCAGG
This sequence comes from Vicia faba, assembly GCA_948472305.1. NCBI lineage: Eukaryota > Viridiplantae > Streptophyta > Magnoliopsida > Fabales > Fabaceae > Vicia > Vicia faba. The sequence goes on along the minus strand of OX451738.1, from coordinate 512,445,283 downwards.
TTTTACTTCTTCCAGGATGCAGTTTTACACGGGCTCATCATCAAAGAAACCCTATACAGGTTCTCTCTTCCAGACGTAGTTTTACACGAGCTCGTCGTTAAAAAAACCCTACACAGGTTCTCTCTTCCCAAAGATGCAGTTTTACACGGACTCGTCATCAGAAACCCTACCCAGGTTTTACTTCTTCCAGGATGCAGTTTTACACAAGCTCATCATCAAAGTAACCCCACACAGGTTCCCTTCTCAAACTCCAGACGTAGTTTTACACGGACTCGTCATCAATAAACCCTACACAGGTTTCCTTCTCAGCTCTAGATGCGGTTTTACACGGACTCGTCATCAAAGTAACCCTACACAGGTTCCTTCTCCATTTCAGATGTAGTCTTATACGGACTCATTATCAGTAAACCCTACACAGGTTTCCTTCCTTCAAAGATGCAGTTTTACACGAGCTCATCATTGGTCAACCCTACACAGGTGTCCTTCTTTCCAAGATGCAGTTTTACACGAGCTCATCATCAGGCAACCCTACACAGGTTCCCTCTTTCAACTTACAAAAATTACAACTCAAACAGACAGTCTCCAAATGGCATCTATAAGCCCATTCCCTACAAGGTTCTGTCACATCTCCAGATGGCATCTATAAGCCCATCCACCTACCAACAATCTCCAAATGGCATCTATAAGCCCATTCCCGACAAGATTTTGTCACATCTCCAGATGGCATCTATAAGCCCATCCTCCCATACCATCTTTCCAAATGGCATCTATAAGCCCATTCCCGATAAGGTTCTGTCACATCTCCAGATGGCATCTATAAGCCCATCCTCCTATCCACCATCTCTCCAAATGGCATTTGTAAGCCCATTCCCGACATCACATTGCTGATATTCTACTATGTGAGTGCAAATTTCTGGGCACTCTAGTGTTCAATCATCTTCCACCTTCGGATCACGAAAGGCACGCTAGCCAATCTACATCCTCAGGTCTAAGAAGATTGAACAGGGGCAACTGTTGTACCCCAAAATTTTCCCTCCCATATTCTTCAAAGTTTTGATAAGCATCATCTCAATTTGCTCAAGTCTACTCAAGGGTTGCACAGTTCAAACACCCTCCTAAGCCAATCAAATTAGGGTTTTGGTTCTTGCAAGGAAGTTGAGGTTTTCAAGGGCTCAATCAAGTCCCATATGCTCATATACATTGTCAAGCACCTACATGTCAAGTTTCAAGGCTCACAAGGTCAAGTTGCACAGTCAAAAACCCTAATTGCTTCACAATCAACTGTAGGGGTAAAATGGTCATTTGGCAGTCAAAAGTCAAAATTTTTGGTCAACATCTTATTTTGAAGCCACAATCATCATTGGATCAAATCTTGATCATGATTCCACAAGAATGGCTCAAAAATCATCAAGATGCAAAAGTTTCCATTTTTGGACAGTTGAAAAAGTCAACTGTAACTTGACCAAGGCATAACGTTTTCATGGTTCATCAGAAAAATCCCATCCAATGCTCATTTTGAAGGGGATGACATTTCCTACAACTCATCTTCACATTCCAAGTCCAAGAAATGCTCTCACAAAAAGTTATCAATTTCAACATTATAGGTCATTTTCAAAAGTCAACAAAAAGGCATTTTAAGTCAAAGACCATAACTTGATATTGGTAACTCAAAATGACATGGGACCAAAGGCATTGGTTAGAGGACTTCAAGACCTTTCCAAAATGTCCAAGAACATGTTCATATGATCAAAATTGAGCAAGATATGCATTGGAGAAGTTGGGAAATTTTTGTGAAATGGCAAAAGTCAACTATCCTTGAAACTTCAATTTTTGACAAAATGGCCCACTTTTTTCCACTTGATTCAGCCTTGTCATGCCACCCACGTGTCCCATAATCAATTTCAAGACCAAATAATTATTTTTCTATTTTTATTTAATTTTTATGGATTTAATTCATTTTAATCCATAATAATTCAATTAAATCTAAAAAAATTAATTAAATGGTATCTTATGGTTTGAATAGCCTTCATGAAGCATTTGCAACCTACCAATTTCGTGCTAAGCTCATTTAGGCATGAAAATTCAAATTTTGAACAAGCTTTGAAAGGCCTTTAATGGTGGTTAAGACAAAATCCAAAGCTTAATTGCAATGGTCAAAGGCTCCTAAATGTGACTTATTCTCACTCATTACTATATATACAAGCCTTGCAAGCCTCATTCACAACCTAGAGAGTGTGCACAAACGGCCAGAGCAAAATCTAAAAAGTGTCAAAAAAAGTGTGAGATCAAAAGGAGTGTTGCAAGCATTTTCAGGCCAAAAGAAGAACGTGACTCTCTTCTTTGCCATACTCTGAAGCTAAAGCAACCCTTGCCACGTCCTAAGGCTTCTAAAGGTGGTACACCATGTGCCCTGACGCTTCAGTATGCCAAGTGTCTACAAACAACAATCCAGTGGCCAGGAAATGATGAGCACCATGCTCTTCAGTCAACCATACGCACACGATTCCAGGAGTCAACGTGACTTTGTGCAAATGGGCCACAGCAATGCTAAACAAACTCCCAATTCTGGCCCAAACCCCCCTTGGGTTTGCATTTTTTATTTTGTCATTTTATTTTTTTATTTGCCTTATTTTATTTCTTATTCTTTTTTTTTATTAACTATTAACATAATTAATATTTTTCATAAAAAATCAAAAAGAACTAATATTATTATTATTATTATTATTATTAATTTCATGTTATTTTTGTAAATAAAATACTAACAAATAAAATAGTTTAATTAGGTCAATTTTAATCTCTTTTTCTTTACAATAAATAAAAATAATTTAGAATTAGGTTAACTTTTAATTTTAATTCTTTTATTTTATTTTCATTAAAAAAACAAAAAAACACTTTATTATTTATTAACTTATTTTGTAAATAAATTTTAATATTAATTAATTAGTTGTGTAATTAGAACAATTTCAACATTTTTTTTAATAAGTAAAATTAATTTAGAATTAGAACTTTCAACTTTTAATTTCTTTTTTTATTTTATTAAAAACATAAAAAACACAAAAATATTTTCCTTTTAATTAAATTAATTAATTAGTTATTAGTTTTAATTTCATTAATTACAAAAAAGGACAAAAATTCAATTCTTTCTTAAAAAAGGGTCAAAACCCTTAGGACATTCCCGATTAAATTTCTATTCGCGCGTATTTATTTATTTTGATTATATTTATGTATCTGTACAGAGCATGTAATAGTTAATTAGGATTTTATCGCCTTATTTAAATTCTCGCACTTTATTTTTCAAAATGGGTTTTTGTTTTTGGCGATGTATAGACCCGCGCCTTTTAATAGCTAGATTTACTTTCCGCAATTTATTTTCCGCACTCCTAACTGTTAAAAAATACATGAAAGAATGTATGTAAATAAAATCAATCCGTAGCTCACAAATAACATGTACAAAATAAACATTAACTGAAAAACAACACACTAGCACATGCCACCCCTAGGGTACGCCTCACCGGTTGCCCTGAACGTGGTCATCAAGTATAGGGTGTCTTAGAGGTCGCCCTTTATCTAAAGATCCAGTTGCCTCGAAACGGTTGCCTCGGATAAAAGGATCTAGGACATTAGGGTTACTCCTAAGGTATCTTACCATTGCTTCGGTGACCACATTGTCCCTTAATCGAATTGACCCGAACACCTCCAACGATGGTGCTACCTACCCCTCAATGGTGGGATAGCACTATCTAAAGGACTCTTACACAACTTAATTCCTTAGAGTAGGTAGATTTCTCTTAAGTACTTGCTCTTTTCAAAACAAACAAAAATACTTTTCACACCTACACTTTCAAAAGTTTTCAAACAAATTTTTCATACACTCTTGAGGACAGATACAAGAGTTACTCAGAAACATTTCAAACGAAACTTTTTTCAAAACCCACACACACTTGAAAAGCAAACAAATTTTTGAAAACATAAGAGCAAGTATCTAAGAGCCCGTGGATAACCATGAATAGAAAGGGTGCTAACACCTTCCCTTTCTATAAATCTACCTCCCGAACCGAGAAACATTCTCAAAGAAGGAATTTTTCTGTGCTTTTGTCCTTTCCATGTTGGAGAACATAAAAGACGGTGGCGACTCTTACTTACCGCGACATTTCGCGAAACCAGCTAAAAAACAGTCAGTTCTATTTCCACCGATCACAGGTAGTAAGGAGATCCATTGGATGATAAAAAAGGCTAGCAGAAGATCAGGGGGCATGTTAACTATATGGATTATGAACCTGGTTAAAGCTTTTCTTAGCTTCAAGGTGAAGTCATTGTTGGGGTTTGGTTAATTTGGAAAAGTTATTTTATTTTTCTAGTGAATGTATATTCTTCTTGTTGTATCTCTAAAAAAGGAAGCTTTTGGAAGATATGTATAATCTGAAATCTATATTCTAAGTTTAGGATTGGTGTATGTGGGGATATTTCAACACCATCAAGATGAAGAGTGAAAGAAGAGTATAACAGGCTCAAATTAACACCATGGAATTAACAGAATTTGGGGATTTTTGTTGAAATGGAGTTGGTTGATCTTCCAGTTGTGGGAAACAAATTCCCATGTGTGGTACGGTGGGAGAACTGACTATGGTTTTGCGTTTGTTTTTGCAAATGTTTCGGTTGAGCAAGAGTCGCCACCGACTTTTTATTTTATCCTAAGGAAAGGTTTAAAAAGCACAGCAAAAAACCTTTGAGATTTTTCTTGGGTTCGGGGAATAGATTATAGAAGGGGAAGGTATTAGCACCCCTTCTATCCATGGTTATCCATGGGCTCTTAGGTACTTGCTTAGATCAACTTGCCTTAGTTTTCAATGGTTTGAAATGGTGCTTTGTGTGTGGCTTTGAAAAGGTTTTGAAAAAGATGCCTTGCATAGGCTACCCTTGTAACAATTCTTTACTCGAATGTTTTACAAAGGTGTTTGTCTTTTTGAAAAGATGTTTCAAGGGTTTGAAAAGTTGATTTTGAAAGTGTTTGTGAAATGGGTTTTTTGAAATAAGGCAAGTGTTTTCTTGGAAAGTTGACAAGTACTTAAGAGTTCATCTACCCTAAAATTTTCTCAAAGATTTTTGTCATGTTTTAAACCTTTTGACAATTTTGTTCCACCATTGCATTTGGTGGACAATCTTGTCTTAGGAGATTAAAGGGACGGGCGCGGGTCATCGTTTAGACCATAGTTGCAATAGTGTTAAATGTCTTTGGGAAATTTTTCTTTAAAAGGGACTTGATCATTTTATTTAGGCAACATTTTGTGGGACTATGATCATTTTGATTGTTTGTTTTACCCAAAGAAGTTCAACATGCAATATGGCCCATTTTTGAAAGGCAACAAAGTGGAATACCCTAGGGGGTGCAAGTGTGAGATGTGTTTGTTTATTTTTCATGCTCATTTATCTTGTATTAGGTCCAACTATTTTTGTTCATTTTTATTCGCATACAAAACCCTAATTCTAGCATAGTATGTTTAGAAAGCATTAAAAGTGCGAAATTTAAATTCCTACGCTATTACATCACAATAATATGGGGAGGGGGGTACAATGTTTCAAATGGGGTTTATTTGGACAAAAATTTAAAACCTAAGACTATTACATCAATATTGAATATTTACAAGGTAATTTAATTGTGTAAATAGATAGAAATCGAAATAAATATGCAAAATGCAAAAAAGAAAGGTTTTTATATAAAAAAGAGTATTATATATAAAAAATAAAAGAAAAAATAAAAAGGTATTATTTTTGGAGTATTTTCAAATTTAGGGCAAAAACCCTAATTTTAATCAAAATGTATATTAATTAATTAATTCATATAATATTCATTATTTACATACAAAAATAAAATAAAATATGGTATATTTGTAAAAAAGGGCATTTTTAGTATTAAATATTTAAAAAATATAATATGTATATTTTTTGGTGTTTTTACTCTAAATGCATTAATATATATATATATATATATATATATATATATATATATATATATATATATATATATATATATATATATATATATATATATATATATATATATATATATATATATATATATATATATATATATATATATATATATATATATATATATATATATATATATATATATATATATATATATATATATATATATATATATATATATATATATATATATATATATATATATATATATATATATATATATGTATATTTATATTATCTTAAACATGTATTATATGTAAATAATAATAATAGTTAATTTTTTTAGAAAATAGTATTTTTTACATGAAGTATTTCAGAGAGTAATAAAAAAAATAAAAATGAAAATGAAAATATATTTACACTATTTTTTCTATTTATTCTAAATAATAATATGTATTTATTTATGTATAAACAAAAGAAATAACCAAATAAATATGCAATAAATTCAAAAAATGATGGAAAAAATATTTTTATGTTTTTAATATGCTGAGAAAAAATAAATGAACCAATCAAAAAAAGAAAAAGTCAGAAATCATTAAAAATAAAGCAAATGGGCCCAGGGGGTGTAAAAATAAATGTATGGTGCAAAAAGAAAGATAACACAAGCCCAGCCCACTAAGCCTGTCATCTTCAACCTCAGAAAACATCCTTGTTCAAAAAACACGCGTTTTCTAACTTCCCATTCCTTGATCTTTTGCCAAATCTTCCAACATGAAACATGTAGAGCTTGAAACCACGGTTCTGGACATATAAAGAAGTCAAGCTAACTCTCAGAAATGAGAGAGAATTTCTTCTCTCCCAAATCCTGACCTAAATTTTTACCAATGTTCAGACATAAAATTCTCCAAGCACACGTAATATAAATGAAATCTAATCATATGAGCATATTCAGGACTATGATTGTGACATGTTTTCTTCACAAACCTAAAGCTAACAATGCCTAATAAGAGAGACACGACCCCATGAACTTACCTGTTCAGTTGAAGTTCTATCTGACAATGGGGGGACTTTCAGTGCAAGGTGATGATTGGAAAAGCTTTCTTGAGGTCCAGGGATGCTATTCCAATGTTTACTTTGTCTTGAAACTTCTTGTATCGAGCTGTGGAACTTCAACTGCAAAAGGAAAAAATGAAAATGGTGGAACTCGTTAGAGGGATTACAGGTCAGGTTTCAGGTCATGGTTAGCTTGCATAGATGCTAGAGGATGTGTATGAACTGGTTTTGGCAAGAATGCTCAAGAGAAATGGAAGTTGGCACTCAAACTGCAGAGGCAACTCTGTTTTTGCAGTTTGAGGATGATTCTGAGATGGAGGGTGTTTTAGAGGTGCAAGGGTCGTGTATTAGCTTGGTTATGTTGTCTTGAGTGTGTTTGATAAGTTTGTTCTTGTGTTCTAATGCTGAGATGAGAGTTGTTGTGAGTTATGGAACTTTTCTTTACACTTAAGCAACAAAATGCAACTTGTGTCTCTAGGCATGTAGAGGGCCCCTAATGTGCTGCATAATCCCTCCTTGATCAGTGTGTTATGTTCATAATCTTGTGCCATCCAGATTTGCAATGTACTTGTTGGATTTCTAAATTGACATAAAGTGAATTTTAGCAAAAATGGATAGTTCACTTTATCTAATTTGGGATTAATCTTGCATACAATGTCCAAACTCATAGAACAACACCTTAACACAATGAATATGCATTAAATTATTGATTGCAACTTGGTTTAAGGACCTGTAATCTAGCCTAAAGCATGCTGAGTTCAAATTGCAAAGTTATGGACATGGAACTTGGTCATGAACAAAGTGGTTTTTTGCTATATTGTGAAATTCGATTCTCTCTAACCATGAGGTTGTTTGAGAAGTTCTTGGATATTTTGGAAATCTTGGAATGTGTACTACAATCCATCTTTGAAATGCAATTTGAAATTCCAAGTAGAAGTGTATGGAAAATGGCCTTGAAGTTAGGTAGAAAACCTTGTCAAAATAGGTTAAAATTTCACTAAGTTAAAAATGGTTTAGTGCCCTTATTCAAAAAATTGTAACTTGAGGTACAAGCTTCAAATGAGAAAACTTTGTGAATCAAAGTTGTAGATTATGCAACAAGCTACAATTTTCATGTTTTGACTTTTGTTTGAATCCAAATGGATCTTGGTGAAAAAGTGGGGAAAAGTTGGGAAAACATTAGGGTTTTTCATAACTTAGAAAAAATTCTAAGTTATGAAAAATTCAAATTCCTAACCCTAATTTGCATTTTGTGATTTCTTGGTGAACAAGTTTCATTATTTGGCATGTTTTGATGAAAAATGAATCTTGACTCTTGATTTTGACCAAAAAGTCAAAGTTTGACTTTTCAGTATACAGTCAAAACTGATCAATTGACTGGGAAATTCAACTGTCAATCTTGTGTACTTGGGATCTTTTGAGTTTGTTGATCATGTCAAGATAATTCCATAGGGTCCTTGAGTCTATGTGTGAGTTTGGTTTGCCATTGGCTAGGTCAAACAGTCAAAAATTGCCTTTGTACAGTCAAAACCCTAAAAATGACCATTTTGCCCTTTTGGTGATCTGATCAATTTTCTTGTGGAATTGTGATCCAAACTTGATCAAATGGTTCATGTGAGTCCAATATGTTGATGTGGGTCAAATTTCATGAGGTTTGACTGTCAATTGGCCACAGTTGACTTTTTCCCCAATACAGTGGATTTCTAGGTCAACTGTCCAATTGACTGGGCAAAACTTGGAATCAGGACTTGAAACTTGATATGGGTAAACTTGGGAGTCCAATATGAAGCATGAAAGTCATCTTAGGCATTTTGGGTCAAAACATCTTTATGCAAACACAAACCCTAATTTGAGTCAACAGTGCAAGGAGAGGTCTTGAGCAGATGAAACCCTAACTGGATCCTGAGCTTCAAGGGCTTTGTGATGAGAAATCAATGAGAAATGGGAGGGCAAATTTTGGGGTACAACAGTTGCCCCTGTTCAATCTTCTTGAATCCGAAGAGTTAGATTGGCAAGCTTGCCTTTCGTGACTCGAGGGTAAAAGGAGATTGGACACTAGAGTGCCCGGAAATTTGCACTCGTCAAAGCAATGGATACGGGAATGGGCTTAGAGATGCCATTTGGAGATGGGATTAACGATGCCATCTGGGTGAGTGACATAAATCTTGTCGGGGATGGGCTTAGAGATGCCATCTGGAAGGGAATATCAGGAAAGTGTCCAAGCTTTGGACCATTTCTGAACTGGGGGTCTGAACAAGCAATAGATTGACATCCGTTGCTGGGAGGAACCTGTAAACGGTTTTCAGTGGTTTGGAAAAGAAACTGAACAAGCGATAGGTTAACATCCGTTTACTTGGGGAACCCGTAAACTGTTTTCAGAAAGTTGCATCTGGACAAGTGATAGATTAACATCCGTTGTTGGGAGGAATCCATGAACTGTTTTCAGAAGTCTTGAGAAAAATCTGAACAAGTGATAGGTTAACATCCGTTTACTTGGGGAACCCGTAAACTGTTTTCAGAAAGTTGCATCTGAACAAGTGATAGATTAACATCCGTTGTTGGGAGGAATCCATGAACTGTTTTCAGAAGTCTTGAGAAAAATCTGAACAAGTGATAGGTTAACATCCGTTACTTGGAGAACCCGTAAACTGTTTTCAGAAAGTTGCATCTGAACAAGTGATAGATTAACATCCATTGTTGGGAGGAATCCATGAACTGTTTTCAGAAGTCTTGAGAAAAATCTGAACAAGTGATAGGTTAACATCCGTTACTTGGAGAACCCGTGAACTGTTTTCAGAAATCTTGAAGTTGAATCAGCAATAGAGCCGCATCCGTTGTTGGGAAGCGTCCGTAAACTAATTTCAAAGGTTGCATCTGAACAAGCTGATAGATTAACGTCCGTTACTTGGGAAGAATCCATAAACTGTTTTCAGAAGTCTTGAAGAAGAATCTGAACAAGTGGTAGGTTAACATCCGTTTACTTGGAGAACCCGTGGACTGTTTTCAGAAATCTTGAAGTTGAATCATTTTAGTTTGTCGACTGATCTTTCCTGAAAAGGTAAAGAGTTAGTTGCATGTAATGTTATGATGTATGATGCGATATACGTGACATCAATGTTTATAACATGAATGTGATGAATGCGTATGTAAGCTGACGAGCTATCTTGCTGAGGATAAATGAATTCGAGGTGGCTGAAGATAAAAGCATCTTGACTCCTGCTGGGGAAAATAAATCCTTGGCTGCTGCTGGGGGAGAAAATTCCTGATGACCTCTACTGGGGATTATCAATCCGGTAGACTCATGCTGAGGAGGTAAGACTGAGAACCTTTAATTTGATGGGAAGTAACTCTGGGGATCTCACTGAGGAACTCAAGATTTCTCTTTCTAAGACCCTGTGGGGATAAGGCTCATTAATCTGGCTCCACTGGGGGTTGATAATTTGAAATTTTAACTCGGCTGGGGATAACAAAGATAAGCTTCTCCGGGGGTCATATTGATAAGTTAGGCTGGGGAACTTTGATGAATTCCGCCGGGGATAGGAAGAATTCTGGCGAGTGCGATCTTCTGTGGCTGTTAGCTGAGGATAACCCAGTTATAAGCCCTTGTGAGGAATAACTTTGAATAAAACTCGGGGGAGACGTTCGTGCTCTGCGGGGAAATACCTTCCAGAACCTTACTGGGGATAAGCTTCGAGGGTCTGCTGGAGGTATGCCTCAGGGTTTGCTAGGGATGTGGATTTCAAATCTCTTGGTGTGTTTCCTTCGAGAGGGTGCCAAGGTGTTCATCTGTACCTCCATCCTATTAGTAATCCTTTTTCTTAGGTTCACTTAGGAAGTGATTATGTTTCAAATGCATATGCCTATTTAACAAAACATTGGACGTTTCTCAAAATAAAACAAATAGTGCAAAAAAGAAAAGGGAAATGACACAAATTTTTGGGAAGAGTATTTGTATTGATTTTCTTTGAGTATATTTGTACAAAGGAGACAATCATCCTAGTAAGAGGATTTTGCCGTAAATATTGAAATATTTTATACAAAATAAAGGATGGCTATGTGAAATAATTCCATGGGATTCCATTCTGCTATAGCTTTCACAACTCTGAATATCTGTCCATTCGATGCTTCGTTTGACGATGGCTGGATTGATCAGAAACCTGGAACTGGTTGATGAAGAGATTGTCTTTGAAGTGATCCGACGAGACATAGTCATACGCTTTAATTCCCTAACTTTTGCCTGAATCGCCCTTTCGGGTTTTCGATCCACCGGGAAACCCCTTTTTGCCCAAGCCGCCCTTTCGGGTTTTCGACTTGCCGGGTGTACAGATTTTTTTTGTTTTTTATCCCTAATTTTTGCCTGAACCGCCCTTTCGGGTTTTCGGTTCACCGGGATGCCCATTTTTGCCCAAGCCGCCCTTTCGGGTTTTCGACTTGTCGGGTTATTTTATGCGTAGTATCTTTTGACTATGTCTGCGTTCGCAGGGTGCGGCAAATCATCGCCGTCCATGGTGGTCAGAATCATTGCACCACCAGAAAATATGCTCTTGATCACAAATGGTCCTTCATATGTAGGAGTCCATTTGCCCCTGGGATCACTTTGCGGCAAGATAATCCGCTTGATTACGAGATCCCCGACTCGATACACTTGACGTCTGACTTTCTTATTGAAGGCCTTGATCATCCGCTTTTGATACGTCTGACCATGGCATATAGCAGCAAGTCGTTTCTCGTCGATTAAATTGAGTTGATCAAGTCGGGTCTGCATCCAATCATCTTCATTCAAACCTGCATCCTTCATAATCCTCAGAGAAGGGATCTGGACTTCCATAGGCAAAACAGCTTCCATGCCATACACCAAAGAAAATGGGGTTGCCCCAGTTGAAGTACGCGTCGTCGTACGGTATCCATGCAGAGCAAATGGTAACATCTCATGCCAGTCTTTGTAAGTGACTTTCATTTTCTGAATGATCTTCTTAATGTTTTTGTTCGCAGCTTCAACAGCACCGTTCATCTTCGGCCGATAGGGAGATGAATTGTGATGATAAATCTTGAACTGTTCGCATAATGCAGTGATCATTGTATTATTCAGATTTGTACCGTTGTCCGTGATGATTCTGTCTGGAACACCATACCGACATATGAGATTTTGCTTGATGAAGCGGGCAACCACATTTTTGGTGACAGAAGCGAAGGAAGCTGCTTCGACCCATTTAGTGAAGTAGTCAATGGCAACCAGGATGAAGCGATGTCCGTTGGAAGCCGTGGGCTTGATCTCTCCAATCATATCAATGCCCCACATTGCAAAAGGCCATGGAGCAGTCAGGACATTGAGGGGAACCGGAGGGATATGAACTTTGTCAGCATAGACTTGACACTTGTGACAAGTACGGGAATGTTGATGGCAGTCAGCCTCCATGGTAGACCAATAATAGCCTGCCCTTAGGATCTTCTTAGCCATTGTATGCCCGCTCAAGTGAGTGCCAAATGTGCCGCTGTGTATATCAGTCATGATCAGCTCTGCTTCAGCTTTATCCACACATCGGAGTAATACACAATCATGGCTTCGTTTGTAAAGGATGTCGTTGCTCAGGAAGAACTTAGCAGCGAATTTCCTTAAGAACTTCTTGTCATTTACGGAAGCTCCTTCAGGATAATCCCTAGTCTCGAGATACCTTTTGATTTCATGGAACCAAGGTTGTTCCACTACTTCTTCGGTATTAATCTCGTGGCAATGTGCCGGTTCATCCATTCGCTTGATGGTGATTTGGGGAGCCTCGTTATCCCAGTTGAGTTTAAACATGGAGGACATTGTGGCCAGAGCATCGGCTAGTTGATTCTCTTCTCGCGGGAAATGCTCGAAGGTAATTTGCTCGAAACGAGGCAACAATGTCAGGACATGTTCTTTGTATGGGATAAGATTAGGATGCTTGGTATCCCAGTATCCTTTGATTTGGCTGATGACCAAAGCCGAGTCCCCGAATACGATCAAAGATTTGATCCCCAAGTCTATAGCAGCTTCGAGACCAAAGATGCAAGCTTCATACTCAGCCATGTTGTTTGTGCAGCTGAAACAAAGTCGGGCCGTGAAAGGAGTGTGACAACCTTCCGGAGAAATGAGTACTGCGCCAATACCATTTCCAAGTGCATTTGAAGCACCATCAAAGTACATGGTCCATCGGGATCCCTTCTCGGGTCCGTCATATGGTCCGTTACTTTCAATGTTGTCCAAATTCATGATGTCCTCGTCTGGGAAGTCAAATCTCATGGGTTGATAGTCTTCAATAGCCTGATGAGCCAGATGGTCAGCTAGTACACTCCCTTTTATAGCTTTTTGGGTGGTGTACTGGATGTCATACTCGGTCAAGATCATTTGCCATCTAGCTATCCTTCCAGATAAAGCGGGCTTCTCGAAGATATACTTGATAGGGTCCATCTTGGAAATTAACAAGGTAGTATGGGTCAACATATATTGTCTTAGTCGGCGAGCAGCCCATACCAAAGCGCAGCAAGTTTTCTCGAGCAGTGAGTAGCGAGTCTCACAGTCGGTAAACTTTTTGCTAAGGTAATAAATAGCATGCTCTTTTCGACCAGACTCGTCATGCTGGCCCAAAACACACCCCATTGAGTTATCCAAGACAGTTAAGTACATGATCAATGGTCTTCCTTCGACGGGTGGCATCAGAATAGGAGGTTCTAGCAAATACTCCTTGATTCTATCAAAAGCGGCTTGGCAGTCGTCGTTCCATTCAACTACCTGATCCTTCTTCAAGAGTTTGAAAATTGGCTCACAGGTAGAAGTCAGATGTGAGATGAATCTGGCAATATAGTTTATGCGCCCCAAGAATCCTCTAACCTCCTTTTCAGTGCGGGGAGCAGACATCTCTTGTATTGCTTTTACTTTTGCCGGATCGACTTCAATGCCTTTGTTGCTTACAATGAATCCCAGGAGTTTACCAGACCTAACTCCAAAAGTGCATTTACTCGGATTCAGCCTGAGCTTGTATTCTTTCAATCTGGCAAACAGCTTTTCCAGATGTTCAAGGTGCTCTTCCTCTGTTTGTGACCGAGCTATCATATCGTCTACGTAAACTTCAATCTCATGATGTATCATGTCATGAAATAAAGCTACCATGGCGCGTTGATAAGTTGCCCCTGCGTTCTTCAGCCCGAACGGCATCACTTTGTAACAAAAAGGGCCCCATTGTGTGACAAAAGTCGTTTTCTCCATATCCTCGGGAGCCATTTTGATTTGATTGTAGCCTGAGAATCCGTCCATGAAGGAAAACACCTTATGCTGAGCTGTATTGTCGATCAAGATGTCAATATGAGGTAGCGGGAAATCATCTTTAGGGCTGGCCCTATTCAAATCCCGGTAGTCCACACACATTCTGACTTTTCCATCTTTCTTAGGCACTGGCACAATGTTAGCGACCCATTGAGGATAGGACGTAACAGCCAGAAAGCCAGCGTCGAACTGCTTCATTACTTCTGCTTTGATTTTTTCGGACATGTCAGGCCTCATTCGGCGAACTTTTTGTTTGATTGGTGGACAGTCTTCTCTTGTGGGGAGACGGTGAACCACGATGTCTGTATCCAAACCCGGCATATCTTCATAGGACCAAGCGAAGATTTCAACATACTCATTCAGCAATTGTACCAAGCGCTCCTTGACTTTTGGTTCCAGGTTGGCACCCACTTGCACTTCCTTCCGATCCTCCTCGGTTCCCAAGTTAACAGTTTCCAATGGCTCTTCATGCGGTAAGATGGCCCTTTCCTCTTGTTGCAGAAGTCTGGCTAGTTCCCCGGGTACTTCACAACCTTCGTCATCTTCATACTCGGCTATATTGACCAGATCTTCAGAGTTTTTGAAAGATACAGCAGAATAGTCACCCATGGAATCCGGAGTGGATGGGTACCTGCATTGGTGAGTGTGGGTGTGTGTAAGGGATAGCCATCCTTAAACAAAAAATGCAAAAGGAAGGAAAATGAACATAAGCAGTTTATCAAATGAAAAACGTCCAATGAATCATTAAACATGGCATATGAATATGAAAATAGTCAAAAACCCTTACAAGTGGACCTACATGCCCCGGGCAAGGCAGGAGGTGGAAAGACAGTGTACGGATTGTTTGAAAATAAAATATTACAGACCAAATAGGAAATGTTTAATAGATAAATTACTGATGAATAAAAGTGATGGGGACAAAGTCTTTAGCCTCCCAATTGCTCAATCCTCCCCCGACAGTTGGATGAATCCATTCTTCAAAGTTACTTTCCTTGTCTTCATCTTCCAGGGCGTTGATTCGGTAAGGAGAAATTTTGATCGGCGCTCTTTCAATCTTTGACTGGCGCATGGCCTTCTGGCCAGCGGCAGTGAACCCTAATCCAAATTTATCAGTTTTACGCGGAAAATCGGGTAACTTCCCCCATGCTGAATTCTTCCCCTCTTTAACTGCAGCCCTTGCATCCTCCAGAGATGCCATCCTGGCCATCTGTCTTGGTGTCTCAGCTGCCAACTTCGCCACTGCTATCTCAGGAAGAACTTCTTCGAAATGTTGAAACGGTGTCTCAATGAACTCTCCTTCAACCTCCACATACCGGAAAGAATTTAAATGGCTAATCATGTACTCTTCTTCGCCGTGGACAGTAATGATCTTTCCCTTTACAGGATACTTCAGCATCTGATGCAAGGAGGAGGTGACTGCCCCAGCATGGTGTATCCAAGGTCTACCCAGCAGGCAGGAGTATGATGGACGGATGTCCATTACATAGAAAGTGGATTTAAACACCTCAGTACCTATCTTGACAGGAATTTCAACTTCTCCATGGACCATTCTTTTCGACCCATCGAAAGCTATGACGACAATATCACTAGGCTTCAATTCCAAACCTTCACAATCTAGCCGGTCCAAGGCCTTCTTAGGCAAAACATTCAGCGATGAACCGGTATCAACCAAAACATGTGCAAGGGTGGTTCCGCGACACTCGATTGAAATATGCAACGCATCATTGTGGTTTCGGCCCTTAGGGGTCAGGTCGGCATCAGAAAACCCTAATCCATTGTCCGCAGTCAGGCTAGCCACGCAATGCTGAAATTGATCTGCAGAGGTTTCCTGGGGCACATGAGCTGCCTTTAGGAACTTAATCAAAGCTTGAGCGTGCGCTTCTGAGCAAAGCAACAGTGCCAGCATGGAGATCTTGGAGGGGGTTTGCCCCAACTGTTCCACCACATCGTAATCACTTCTCTTGATTATCCTCAAAATCTCGTCCATTTCTTTCTTGGAGGCTTCCGGGATCACCAAGGGCTGAACCCTCGTCCTGACGGGCTCATCTTGTATTCCCTTTCCTTTATCAGCAATGGTAGGAGAGACAGCACTAGGAACGACAATTTCTTCAATCAAAGGAGTTCTAGCGGAGAGTTTTACTGGTGCAGGGATGACTTCTTTAGCTGATGAGGGTCCAAAGACTGCTCTTGGAGGGGCAATCTCTGGAGAAAATATTCTCCCGCTCCTGGTGATTTTGCTGGTGCCCGCAATGTTACTGATGCTGGCTTCTTCATCATCTGAATTTTCTTCAATAACTTCGACTTGCTTGATACCATGGTAGTAGATGTCACCACCATAGTTCCAAGGTATCGACTTCTCAGAAACATAGGGAATAGGCCCCGACATTGTTATCTTCAAAGGTATAGACTTTGCAGCTGGTGTAATCTTAACAGGCTTTTTGACGGCCTTGGAAAGATTGGCGTGAATGGTTATGATTGAGATATTTTCAACATGAACTGGAACAGCAGGAACTTTTTCGAACAAAATTTGTCGGCTATCCATGAGGCCTTGGATGCCTTTCTTCAATAGCGGACAATCAAACGGCAGAGAGTGGCAACAGTAGCAGTCTTCTTTACATCCCGGGAAGATCCCGGCCCTTAACAAATTCAACTTAATGGTTAGCAGTGGAGTAGTCAGATCACTAACGTCAATAACATACAGATCCTCTTCAATGGCATTGACATTCCGACCGTGCTTCGGCATAGGTGCAGATATCACATTGGGTTTCTCTGGAGCGTCAAACTCCACCTCCTTAGCTTCTATCAGGTCCTGGATCTTATGCTTGAGTGCCCAACAATCATTGGTGTCGTGTCCAACACTGTCTGAATGATAGGTGCACTTAGCATTGGCATGATAATGCGGGGAGGACGTATTTACATTCTTTGGCGCCTCCTTGATGGTGGCAAGATTCAACTTCAATAGATGGGGAAGCACCTGCGCTGGAGTCATATTAATACGGGTGAACTGCCGTTGTGGCCTTTCTACCCGTTGCTGGTTTGGTCTGGATTGTTTGTAGCGAGGCTGCTCACTTGGAGTGTTTTGAATCATTACGGCCCCCACAGTTGGCCGACGCTCCATCTTCCCTGCTCTTCTCTGAGAATATACCATAGCTGTCTCCTTCTTAAAAGGCTTCTTCTCAACACTTGCAGCAACACCCTTCTGAATCTTTCCTGACTTGATGCCAGCTTCTATTCTTTCGCCTGTTAAGATCAAATCGGTAAACCCCGCGGAAGAGTTACCAATTAGATGATTGAAAAATGGCCCAGATAGGGTCCCAAGAAACATATCAACGAGCTCACGATCGGTTAAAGGAGGCTGCACCCTGCCAGCCAAATCCCTCCATTTTTGTGCATATTCCTTGAATCCCTCACTTGTTCCTAGTGACATACCCTGAAGTTGGGTACGAGTAGGAGCAAGATCAGAATTATACTGGTATTGCTTGTAGAAAGCAGTGGCCAAATCTTCCCAATTTCTGACACTGGTTCCTTCTAACTGATAAAACCATTCCAACTGAGCTCCCGACAGGCTGTCTTGAAAGAAATGAATCCAGAGATTTTTATCTGCTGTATAGGGTTGAATTTTTCTCACGTAGGACCTGAGATGCATTTTGGGACAGGACAGCCCATCATACCTCACAAACACTGGCACCTTTAATTTTGGGGGAATCACAATTCCGGCGACCAAGCCCATGTCTTCAAAATCCAAACCCGGTACCCTTTGCAATTCCATGGCAGCCAATCTGTCTTCTAAACCCTTGTACTTATCATCAGCTGGAGGGTACTGCTGGTCAGAATAATCTTCATCCTCTTCAACCTCTTCCTCCTCTGCATCAGACTCGGAAGGCACCACAACCCGATCTCTTTTACTAGTTCCTTCATCAGAAGTAGGAGGAAATTCAAGCACTCTCCGAGCTTCTCTGTCAAATCTTCTCCCCAAAGTAGCCACTCCGACCCTCTTTCTCTTCTTCACTGGGTCCTTATTCTCCAGATGAGCCTTGATATCCTCTTGACTCTTGACCAAGGTCATCAAGAGTTGCTGGAACTGTGCATTCTGGGCTTGTAGGTCTTTGACTGTTTGCTCGAGATCCATCCTACTGAAATAAACAGCAGATAGATAAGGAAACCTGGAGTGAGACCTGCTTGTGCACATGATGAATGGTATGCTGATGTATGCAATGCATTCAAGGATTTAGGACATTCAAAATTGTTTCATACAAAGAAGAACGCACGTCATATTAATAAGAAGAAATTCGTTAGTACATAAATGCCCCATGGGCCAAATGTTACAAAATAAACTTCTCAAGGCAGAAAGACATTGCGCATCCTCTTTGGTGCGATGTAGGTATTGAGGGCCTCTTGCTCGTGGAGTCGGCGGGTAAGCTCTAGAACCTTCTTTTCACTGGCGTAGTAGCTAGCTTCAAAAGTGTTCCGTTCCTCCTTGAGCTGAATCCAACTTTTCTGCATTTCCTCCCACGATGTAGGCATGTCTGAATGCAGGATGGTGTAGGGAACCTCTCCTTCATTGACAGGCTCTTTAATCATTGGGAGTACATGAGGATAAGGCATCATCCGACTTTGGGCTCGGGCTCGTACCCACTTGAGATAGGGCTCAAGAGGGATGGAGTTCTTGTGTCCCAGAGTCTTGCTATCAACCTTGTTGAGTTTTCCCCAAGCTCTGATGAATCTTTGGCGAAGTCCTTGCGCATCGTTGTCGAAGTCAAAAACTAGGCTAGGAATCAGCATATCATGAGGGCCATCCCTCCGTGCATATCCAAATTTCCTCAAAGCTAGGCAAGGGTTGTAGGTGATACCTCCTCTAATTCCAAGTAAAGGAACATTAGGAAATTCTCCGCAACGATCGACGATGATAACATTTTCTCTGGACCGAGAACACCAATGCACATCAGAATGAGTAAGAGTCATCAATCGTTGGGACCACCTTATACCTTGGTCATTCTTCAAGACAGATTGTGGAAGGTGCGAAATAAACCACCTTGCGAGGATAGGAGTGCAGCACATGAGAACACCCCTCTTTCTCATTGTTCGTGTGTAAAATGAGTGAAGGATGTCCCCAAGCAATGTTGGTATTGGATTTCTGGACAAGAAGATTTTGACGGCGTTGACATCTACCAATTGGTCAGGATTTGGGAACAAGACCAACCCGTAGATAAGGAGTGCCACAATCTCTTCAAAGGCTTGTAGGTCCAATGAGTTCCAACATTCTTGTGCCTTCTCAAACAAGAATTTTGCTAAGAATCCTTTGACGCCGCTTCTGGTTTCCCAATGCCCCTTGATTTCAGATGGTTGTAGATGTAGTGCTCGAGCAACATCTTCAGGCTTTGGTTCCTTCTCCGTACCGTTGAAGGGTAGTTGATTAAGGATAGGGATTCTTAGGAGTTGAGAAAACTCCTCCAAAGTGGGAACCAACTGATAATCAGGGAAGGTGAAACAGTGGTGAAGAGGGTCAAAGAACTGGAATAGCACTTTCATCATGTCTTCTTCAATGTTGGTGTTGACTAGGCTGAGCAGTCTTCCATGTCTTTCACTGAAGGATGAATTTTCCGGAATTCTTGAAGTGATCTCCTTGAGTTGAGGAGATATCCTCACAAGGTTGACTTGAATGGTATTTCTGCGAGGTATTTCCATGTCCTACAAAACAAGAACAAAGCTGAAGATCCAAAACCCTTGAAATGGTTAGTGAATGCATATGATGTTTTATGATGTTTATGATGTATGCACAAAACATATGTACAAGCAACTCACACCAAACCCTAATTTCAGGCTTGCATGGGGTTTCATAGGTAAGTATCCTCTTGAGTGTAGTTGGCTTAAAAACCTGTCCTATAAATAGTAACCGGGTTCTAAGGAGCTCAATATCACTGGATTGTTTTCAATGTTCATTGTTTTGGTTTAGCCACTTAACTAGCGACAAAAATATTCCAAGAAAACAACCCTCAATGAGTGTAGTATCGAGTATCTACCAACTTCGGACTGCACCAAAGCCGGTCATCTCACTACCCCTAATAAAAGGCCAAGATGGTCAAGTAAGGTTCTAGGTCATTAGTGCTTAGTGACCTCACTTAGCGGCCCCGTACTCTCCTTGATTGAACTCAAGGGTTACCGGTACTCACAAATATGTCGCACTAATATAGCTATTGCTTAGACCGTGTCGGTATACCCCGCACAGTTTCCACAACGTATTGCTATCTATGAATGTTTCCCAAAATCCGGGTGGAGGATTGTAAACCCAAACAATAGAGCCAAAGTATAAAGCAAGCAAATCAAACAATTAGTCATGCAAGAGGGTGATCTAAGCCCTAAGGTTACTCCACTTTTAAAAATGTCTCCAGCAGAGTCGCCAGTTCTGTGGTACGGTGGGAGAACTGACTATGGTTTTGCGTTTGTTTTTGCAAATGTTTCGGTTGAGCAAGAGTCGCCACCGACTTTTTATTTTATCCTAAGGAAAGGTTTAAAAATCACAGCAAAAAACCTTTGAGATTTTTCTTGGGTTCGGGGAATAGATTATAGAAGGGGAAGGTATTAGCACCCCTTCTATCCATGGTTATCCATGGGCTCTTAGGTACTTGCTTAGATCAACTTGCCTTAGTTTTCAATGGTTTGAAATGGTGCTTTGTGTGTGGCTTTGAAAAGGTTTTGAAAAAGATGCCTTGCATAGGCTACCCTTGTAACAATTCTTTACTCGAATGTTTTACAAAGGTGTTTGTCTTTTTGAAAAGATGTTTCAAGGGTTTGAAAAGTTGATTTTGAAAGTGTTTGTGAAGTGGGTTTTTTGAAATAAGGCAAGTGTTTTCTTGGAAAGTTGACAAGTACTTAAGAGTTCATCTACCCTAAAATTTTCTCAAAGATTTTTGTCATGTTTTAAACCTTTTGACAATTTTGTTCCACCATTGCATTTGGTGGACAATCTTGTCTTAGGAGATTAAAGGGACGGGCGCGGGTCATCGTTTAGACCATAGTTGCAATAGTGTTAAATGTCTTTGGGCAATTTTTCTTTAAAAGGGACTTGATCATTTTATTTAGGCAACATTTTGTGGGACTATGATCATTTTGATTGTTTGTTTTACCCAAAGAAGTTCAACATGCAATATGGCCCATTTTTGAAAGGCAACAAAGTGGAATACCCTAGGGGGTACAAGTGTGAGATGTGTTTGTTTATTTTTCATGCTCATTTATCTTGTATTAGGTCCAACTATTTTTGTTCATTTTTATTCGCATACAAAACCCTAATTCTAGCATAGTATGTTTAGAAAGCATTAAAAGTGCGAAATTTAAATTCCTACGCTATTACATCACAATAATATGGGGAGGGGGTACAATGTTTCAAATGGGGTTTATTTGGACAAGAATTTAAAACCTAAGACTATTACATCAATATTGAATATTTACAAGGTAATTTAATTGTGTAAATAGATAGAAATCGAAATAAATATGCAAAATGCAAAAAAGAAAGGTTTTTATATAAAAAAGAGTATTATATATAAAAAATAAAAGAAAAAATAAAAAGGTATTATTTTTGGAGTATTTTCAAATTTAGGGCAAAAACCCTAATTTTAATCAAAATGTATATTAATTAATTAATTCATATAATATTCATTATTTACATACAAAAATAAAATAAAATATGGTATATTTGTAAAAAAGGGCATTTTTAGTATTAAATATTTAAAAAATATAATATGTATATTTTTTGGTGTTTTTACTCTAAATGCATTAATATATATATATATATATATATATATATATATATATATATATATATATATATATATATATATATATATATATATATATATATATATATATATATATATATATATATATATATATATATATATATATATATATATATATATATATATATATATATATATATATATATATATATATATATATATATATATATATATATATATATATATATATATATATATATATATATATATATATATATATATATATATATATATATATATATATATATATATATATATATATATATATATATATATATATATATATATATATATATATATATATATATATTATCTTAAACATGTATTATATGTAAATAATAATAATAGTTAATTTTTTTAGAAAATAGTATTTTTTACATGAAGTATTTCAGAGAGTAATAAAAAAAATAAAAATGAAAATGAAAATATATTTACACTATTTTTTCTATTTATTCTAAATAATAATATGTATTTATTTATGTATAAACAAAAGAAATAACCAAATAAATATGCAATAAATTCAAAAAATGATGGAAAAAATATTTTTATGTTTTTAATATGCTGAGAAAAAATAAATGAACCAATCAAAAAAAGAAAAAGTCAGAAATCATTAAAAATAAAGCAAATGGGCCCAGGGGGTGTAAAATAAATGTATGGTGCAAAAAGAAAGATAACACAAGCCCAACCCACTAAGCCTGTCATCTTCAACCTCAGAACACTTCCTTGTTCAAAAAACACGCGTTTTCTAACTTCCCATTCCTTGATCTTTTGCGAAATCTTCCAACATGAAACCTGTAGAGCTTGAAACCACGGTTCTAGACATATAAAGAAGTCAAGCTAACTCTCAGAAATGAGAGAGAATTTATTCTCTCCCAAATCCTGACCTAAATTTTTACCAATGTTCAGACATAAAATTCTCCAAGCACACGTAATATAAATGAAATCTAATCATATGAGCATATTCAGGACTATGATTGTGACATGTTTTCTTCACAAACCTAAAGCTAACAATGCCTAATAAGAGAGACACGACCCCATGAACTTACCTGTTCAGTTGAAGTTCTATCTGACAATGGGGGGACTTTCAGTGCAAGGTGATGATTGGAAAAGCTTTCTTGAGGTCCAGGGATGCTATTCCAATGTTTACTTTGTCTTGAAACTTCTTGTATCGAGCTGTGGAACTTCAACTGCAAAAGGAAAAAATGAAAATGGTGGAACTCGTTAGAGGGATTACAGGTCAGGTTTCAGGTCATGGTTAGCTTGCATAGATGCTAGAGGATGTGTATGAACTGGTTTTGGCAAGAATGCTCAAGAGAAATGGAAGTTGGCACTCAAACTGCAGAGGCAACTCTGTTTTTGCAGTTTGAGGATGATTCTGAGATGGAGGGTGTTTTAGAGGTGCAAGGGTCGTGTATTAGCTTGGTTATGTTGTCTTGAGTGTGTTTGATAAGTTTGTTCTTGTGTTCTAATGCTGAGATGAGAGTTGTTGTGAGTTATGGAACTTTTCTTTACACTTAAGCAACAAAATGCAACTTGTGTCTCTAGGCATGTAGAGGGCCCCTAATGTGCTGCATAATCCCTCCTTGATCAGTGTGTTATGTTCATAATCTTGTGCCATCCAGATTTGCAATGTACTTGTTGGATTTCTAAATTGACATAAAGTGAATTTTAGCAAAAATGGATAGTTCACTTTATCTAATTTGGGATTAATCTTGCATACAATGTCCAAACTCATAGAACAACACCTTAACACAATTAATATGCATTAAATTATTGATTGCAACTTGGTTTAAGGACCTGTAATCTAGCCTAAAGCATGCTGAGTTCAAATTGCAAAGTTATGGACATGGAACTTGGTCATGAACAAAGTGGTTTTTTGCTATATTGTGAAATTCGATTCTCTCTAACCATGAGGTTGTTTGAGAAGTTCTTGGATATTTTGGAAAGCTTAGAATGTGTACTACAATCCATCTTTGAAATGCAATTTGAAATTCCAAGTGGAAGTGTATGGAAAATGGCCTTGAAGTTAGGTAGAAAACCTTGTCAAAATAGGTTAAAATTTCACTAAGTTAAAAATGGTTTAGTGCCCTTATTCAAAAAATTGTAACTTGAGATACAAGCTTCAAATGAGAAAACTTTGTGAATCAAAGTTGTAGATTATGCAACAAGCTACAACTTTCATGTTTTGACTTTTATTTGAATCCAAATGGATCTTGGAGAAAAAGTGGGGAAACGTTGGGAAAACATTAGGGTTTTTCATAACTTAGAAAAAATTCTAAGTTATGAAAAATTCAAATTCCTAACCCTAATTTGCATTTTGTGATTTCTTGGTGAACAAGTTTCATGATTTGGCATGTTTTGATGAAAAATGAATCTTGACTCTTGATTTTGACCAAAAAGTCAAAGTTTGACTTTTCAGTATACAGTCAAAACTGATCAATTGACTGGGAAATTCAATTGTCAATCTTGTGTACTTGGGATCTTTTGAGTTTGTTGATCATGTCAAGATAATTACATAGGGTCCTTGAGTCTATGTGTGAGTTTGGTTTGCCATTGGCTAGGTCAAACAGTCAAAAATTGCCTTTGTACAGTCAAAACCCTAAAAATGACCATTTTGCCCTTTTGGTGATCTGATCAATTTTCTTGTGGAATTGTGATCCAAACTTGATCAAATGGTTCATGTGAGTCCAATATGTTGATGTGGGTCAAATTTCATGAGGTTTGACTGTCAATTGGCCACAGTTGACTTTTTCCCCAATACAGTGGATTTCTAGGTCAACTGTCCAATTGACTGGGCAAAACTTGGAATCAGGACTTGAAACTTGATATGGGTAAACTTGGGAGTCCAATATGAAGCATGAAAGTCATCTTAGGCATTTTGGGTCAAAACATCTTTATGCAAACACAAACCCTAATTTGAGTCAACAGTGCAAGGAGAGGTCTTGAGCAGATGAAACCCTAACTGGATCCTGAGCTTCAAGGGCTTTGTGATGAGAAATCAATGAGAAATGGGAGGGCAAATTTTGGGGTACAACACCATGTTTTAAATATGATGTGAATTAAATGAGTAGGTTGGATTGATTCCTCATCTCCAAAGGACTCATAGAAAAGTGGAACCTTACAGGTCAAGTGGCTAGCAAGAGAGAATTTTTGGGTCATTGTCCTATCTTGATCAGGGAAAGTAATTTGAACTGGGGGACTCAACCTTTCATGTTTCTCTCGGATTGGCTTGATCATCCATATTTTCTCAATTTTGTCAAAAGCATTCAGACATCTTCATCCATCAGTGGTAAGAAGATGTTTATTTTTAAAGAAAAGCTCAAGATTCTGAAAAATAAGTTAAGAGTTTGGAACTTGGAGGTTTTCGGGAAGGTTGATTTAGGCTTGGAAGAAGCAATTTAAGACCTAAATAATATGAACCATTTAGTAGTTAAGGATGATGCAAAGTGGTGTTTTGATTCGGAAACCAAAAGATTAGAGGCCCATAATCAGTTATGGAAAAATCTCAGGCATAAGGACTCATTGATCAAGCAAAAATCT
This sequence comes from Vicia faba, assembly GCA_948472305.1. Taxonomy (NCBI): domain Eukaryota; kingdom Viridiplantae; phylum Streptophyta; class Magnoliopsida; order Fabales; family Fabaceae; genus Vicia; species Vicia faba. The sequence goes on along the minus strand of OX451738.1, from coordinate 512,419,684 downwards.
AGATGTAAGTGGTTGCATGATGGTGACAAGAATTCTAAATTCTTCCATTCATACATAAAGTACTGCTTTAGAAGAAATGGCTTAACACCCCTTAAATCTAGTGACAATCTAATCAAGGACCATGTTGAAATTAAAGCTCTAGCCTCAAATCATTTCCAGTATCGACTTAGAGAGCCTATTCACTTTATTCCAACTCTGGATGGAGTAGATTTAAGTATGATAATTGATCTTTCCAGTTGATCAGAACCTGTGAAGTGGACAGAAGATGATTTGTAGTTAGGTTGTGATGTCAAGGAGAAACAAGGGGGTTGTACCTGCAAGGCACTCTGACGATCAAGTAAGAGTGGGAACAAGGAGATACAAGCAAAATGTTAAGGTATTGGTGGTGCATAGTGAAATTTTGATACACGGCCCTCACAAGTGTGAGGGTTTATATAATTCCCCTGGCGCATGGCCATTGGTTCCTGATTTTATACCTAGATATGCGGGTCCGTAAAATCAGATAACTGCCAAGACTTGGTCAAATCGGGCAGATGTGCCCGTAACTAGCCATTGATTCCGAGGAGGGGTCCAGTTATGGGTATCTCTATGGTCGGTTCCTGATGGCCTGCATGAATTTGATGTCGGGAAGGCTGAGAGATGCTCGCCGATCATCCTAGGATAGTGCTGGCTTGGGAGGGCAGAAGGGTCGATATCACCTGACAGAGAGCGAGCGATTCGAGTTATGGATGTGCAGGTCATACCAAAAGAAAGGGTTAGACTGGGCCCATTCAAGTTGTTGGGCCAATCCAGAATAGTATCCCCTAAGTCATTACTTCTGGGTACAGGAGTGATGACTTTAAAGTCTGCTTGTGGAATAGGGCGCGCCTTACGAGGAAATGAGTGTTTCCCATTGCGTCTTTCTCATGGGGAGATGAGGAGTTGGTCGTTGGGAGCTTTGAACTTGAAGAGGTAGCGCGTTGGTAGCGTGTTAGTGAAGCAGAGCAATGATGACCTAGGGGCTAGGGTGTAATAATGACGACCCTAGGGTTTCCCAAACACGTGTCTCGCACGCACGAATGGCCTCAACTATAAATACGAGAGGAGCAGGGTGTTTAGTGTTTTTCGTCTTCTCTCTCAACTACTCGTAATAGATCGATTGTTAACCATAATCGTTTCTTGGGATTTGTCGCTTGCAGCTGCTACTTCCAGCCTTTCTTCTTCTATTAACTCGTAAGTTTTCAGTTTTCCACCATCGTTTTCTTTCAGTAGATCATATTTTTCCATTTTCTTTCTAGAAATGCATATGGCTAGGGTTTACGGTTCCGTTTATGAGGACGCCATTGGGGAGTGTTGGCGGTAGGCGGCATTTCTGTAGTTTAGAATCGCCGGAGCCACTGTGGAATCCCCCCTGGCACTTCTTAATGTGTCGTAGACGGCCCCTTAGGACTTAGGGCTGTTTTCTGTAATTTTTTCCTATTTATGCGCCTTAGTGAGGGTTCTGGTTGGGGACATGATCCATGTTTCCCAGTGCCCTTTTGCTTGATTAGCGGTGGAAAGGTGGTTCTGGCATTGATGTCGAGCTTATCTTTTTCGTCTGCTTTTCAGGTGCTATAGCTGACAACGCCCGAGTTGATCTCTCGAGCGAGTCTACACAATCTTCGAGAAGTTCTTTAGACGAGACGAGTAGCTCGTCGAGCATTTTGGAGATTTCTGGGGATGCACAGAATCAGTCTGAGCAGCAAACAGGGGGTGGCGATGACCTCTGCCGATCAAGGTTACCTGTTTCCCCTAGGGACAAGGAGGATCCACGGGCCTGGGTCGTGAACGATCCCTGGGACTAGACCTCGTTTTTCTTTAAGCATCAGGAGGACGTTTTTACATATGTGTATACTCAGAAGGAGGGGAACCAAGAAGAATGGTCGCTATACATCCCAGGGAAAGAGAGAAGAATCTGCTCGAAATACGATAGGAGGTGGATTCCCATGTATGACATTGTATTTCGAGAGATGGGTCTTCGGCTCCCCTTCACTGATTTTGAGGTGGCCATATTCAGGCACCTGGGCATGACTCCCTCCCACTGCACCCAAACGACATCGCCTTCATGCGAGCGTTCGAAATAGTTTGTGGTTACTTGAAGATAGTGGCCACCATTTCCTTGTTCTTCTACTACTTCCACCTCTAGAGGAGCAAGGTTAACGGTAAATAGGGATGGGTTTCCCTGAAGCAAGGCAACGGGAAGCTGTTTAAATCTTATTTGGAGTCCGTCCACCACTTCAAATACAAACACATATTGGTGCAGCCTTCTTCGAGCAAGGCGATGCTTAACGTCTTCAGGACCGTTCTGGTGCACAACGAGGATTGCACTCCCTGTCTGAACGAGCTAGGAGACCCCATTGTGAAACTGGTTTATAAGTTCCGTTTCTAGTGGACGAGGAAGCATTTTGATAGAGAATTGGGCTCCTATGTATGGAGGGAGGGGGAGCTCGAAGTCGAGGACCTGGAGAGCTTCATTGTCTTGATACGTTCGTGGCTCAGATCCCTCGCTTTAAGTGGGTCGGCAAGGGAGGCAGGCCAATAATCGACAAGAACGGGGAGCCTGTATACGAGTCGGGCCTCATAGTCGTCAAAGAGCTCCTTGGGAGCAAGGACCCTGTTAAATAATTGGGTATATATGTTTTAAATAGTAGTATATGGTTGTCATTTATTTGACTCCTCATTTACTAACTATATTTCTTTTTGTTTGTTTTGCAGATAGCATGAATCTCGCTCAGGAGCACTTAGCCAATACTATTGTTTCCAGAGCGAGGAGGGCTCAAAAGGATACACAACTTGGCTCGGGGGGCGCTCTTACCTCGGGGTCGGGCGACTCGTCATCGGCCCAAGCTACGGTCGCTCTTTCTCTTGCCGTCATTTCCTCGAAAGCGAAGAGGCCGCGTCCCGAGGGGAGCGTCGACCTGACTAGGGAAAAGGGGAAGGGAACGTACGACATGCCCCCTTACTGGATGGAGAAGTCTTTCTACGAGGGCGCAACTCTCTGTCTTCCCTGGGTTGATTCCCTTTATCTCAAGGGAAGGGGCCGCCCAAAGAAGAGGGCAATGTTGGCGCAATATGCCAGCGGTTTGATGCAGATCCTGGAGATGGCGATCGCCTATACCAAGGGAAGTTCCTCTCAGGAGGCTGAGATGAAGAATCTTCGGGCCAGGTTGGATGTGAGTGAGAAGGCCCAGATCAAGGAAGAAAAAGCCTGGAAGCTGTCTGACGAAGAAACAGGGAGGCTCTCCGAGGAACGCATGGTCCTCTTGCTCGAGAAGAAAGACCTCGAGGAAATGGTGACGGCCCTGACTATTGAGGTTATGCCTAATGAAGATGAGTCGGAGGACACCAAAGATCTAAAGACTCGGGCCGAGCTTATTGCTCATTTTTAGTTGGCTATGGACGACGCCTAGGCTGCTTCCGAGGGGAGCTTTGAAAATGTTGTAAAGCAAATGCATGTGTTGAACCCTGGTGTTGAGCTCAACACCTCAGGAATGAAGGTCAACTATTATATGGTTGCCGGTAAGATCTTGGTCCCCGACTATCTCAAGGAGTTCGTCGCTCATCCAGCCGAGGGTCCTGCCCAATTGTCGCCTGTTGCTGAAGAAGAAGTCAAAGGATGATTGTTCTATTTATTCTGGCCTGCGTGTTGTATTGTTGTATTTTGGTTTCTCTGGGATTTTTCCCATTTATGTAATTTTCAAACAAGCATGGTCTCTGGCCAAAAATTTATTATTTTTTGGACGCGGGCATTAAAATCCTCTTTGTTATAGTATTCGCACACTAGCGGCCCAAGTGGTCGTCTCGTTTAGTTTTCTGACTAATGGTTGTTTGTTTCGAATATTTAACTTGTGTTGTTTGCATGTTCGTTGATAAATCTACCCGTTTAGGATATTTTTTTATTTTGCTAAGAGTTTATAGCGGGGATTTGCTCGTTTGGTTCGTATGTTTGTCAATGTGGGGAAACTGATCAAACGGTCAGGGGTATACCAGGGTCAGAACTCTGATCTCGTTTTGAGGGACCTGGACCAGGGCTCAATATTCAGTGAGTTGGTCGTTTTGACCTGATATTCGCCTCGAACTTGAGAAGCGGCCAGCTGAGAGTCGGTGAAGATTTTTACTTCCTCGACTCCCAGATCTTCGGTCAGTCGTAAGCCCGCGAGGAATGCCTCGTATTTGGCCTGATTATTGGAGGTCGGAAAAGATAGAGCGAGGGAGACCTTGATTAGGGTCCCTTCCTTATTTTCCAATATGATGCCAGCGCCGCTTCCAGTCGAACTGGAGGCGCTGCCGACGAAGATTGTCCAGCGGTGTGGTCTGTCGGGATCTGCGGGCGAGGTCATTTCAGCACACATTCAGCCAAGGCATGTTCCTTAAGGGATTTCCTGCTCTCGTATTGGATCCAAGGACCATTTCAACATTCTGTCGCCATGTCTGGCCTTCCAAGCAGCTGCTTTATTGGCTGATCTGTTCAGACAATTATGGTGTGGGATAGGAAGTAGTGTCTGAGTCTACTCGCTGCGTTAACAAGGGCTAGAGATACTTTTTCAATTTGTTGATATCTTGCCTCTGGTTCCTGCAGGGCCTTGCTCGTGAAGTAAATTGGCATTTGTCCCTCTAGAGTTTCTTTAATCAGTGTCGCGTTTATTACCTTGGAGGAGACGACCAGATAGAGGTAGAGGAACTCATCTTTCTCGGGCGGAGAAAGGACGGGTGGCTGCAACAGCGCTCGTTTTAAATGAATGAGGGCTTGCTTGCATCCGGGCGTCCATTCGAAGGCAACTTCCTTGCGCAAGAGTTTGAACAAGGGAAGCGCGTGCTGGGCGGACTATGTTACGAATCGAGAGAGGGAAGTGAGCATGACGTTTAAGATCTGGATGGACTTTTTCAAGGTGGGCGTCAGAAATTTGGAAAATTCCCAACATTTATCAGGGTTCGCTTCAATGCCTCATTCTGTTAGGTAGAATCCGAGGAACTTTCCTGCCTGTACGCCAAAGGTACATTTTTCTAGGTTGAATCGCATCCGACACTTTCGAGCTTGCTCGAACACTTTCTTTAAATGGGCGGCATGGTCAAGCTCTTCAGTGTACTTGACAATCATATCATCCATATAGACTTTGAGCATGTCTCCTATCTCATTGCAAAAAACTTTGTTCATCGTGCGCTCATACGTAGCGCCCACATTTTTCAGGCCGAAGGGCATTACGTTGCAGTAATAGTTGTCCGACTCAGTCATGAAAGCAGTGTATTTTTTGTCCATTTTTGCTATTGGGATCTGGTTATAACCAGATTATGCATCCATAAATGATAGCAATTTAAAACCGACCGAGTTATCGACCAGTTTGTCAATATTGGAGAGGGGATAAGCGTCTTTTGGGCAAGCCCAATTGAGATCAGTATAATCAATACACATGCACCATTTTCCATTATATTTTTCACAAGAACTACATTTGAGAGCCAGGTTGTGTACTGGGCTTCAGAAATAAAACGTGTCTCTAGGAGGTCTTTTACAACTAGTTTTGCAGCCTTCGCTTTCTCGAAAGACTATTTTATTCTGCGCTACGCGACCGCCTTGAGGGAAGGATCTATAGTCAAGTAATGGCATGCAACTTTTGGATCTAATTTGGGCATCTCGGTCGCACTCCAGGCGAACAGGTCAACATTCCGCCTTAGACAACCTTTGAGTTGCCTTTTTGCCAGGTCGGGGAGGTCTGGTCCAATCTTCACTCCTATGGTGGGATCTTCTCCGAGGGGAACTAGCACAAAGTCGCCGTCCGAGATTGTCCGTGCGTGACTCAAGAATTCATCGCGATCTACAGAGGGAGTTGAACCTTCACCTTTGACCATAGGCTCCTTCCCCTTCCTTCTTTGCTCAACACGATCTTCTTGGAGAAGCGGCTGACGAGGTCAATGGTGTCGACCCTAGGGAGCGACTTGGCTTCCTCGGAGCTGGAGGGTAGTGTGGCTCCAGTGGTCGTTTGAGGTTGAACGTTGAAGAAATTGAGGCCCTTGGCTGAAGCTTTGAAACACCTTCTTGCTGCTTGGATGTTCCCGTGGAGGGTGGCGACTAAGCCTTCAACGGTGTAGTACTTCATTTTGAGATGCACGGTAGAGGGAACCGCAATGAGTTTGGTGAGAGTGGGTCTCCCGAAGATGCACTGGTAGAGAGATGGGCAATCTACCACCAGGAATTGGGTCTTAATGGCTCTGGCCGTTACCCTTCTCCCAAAGGTAACAATCCACTCAACATATCCCCAGGGTTTCGTGTTGGCTCCATTGAAGCCCTGGAAGTATGATCCCACGTACGGGGTCAGATGGCTTTCATTCAGCTGCAAAATGGTGAACAACTTGGCGTACATGATGTCCATCGAGCTTCCTTGATCGACCAATATGTGTTGCACGTTGAAATTCGCCATGCGAGCTCTCACGAGTAGTGGGATGGTCGAATTCGAGGCTCCGTCGGGAAGTTCCTCCCTGTAGAAGGCGAGGGGATATGAGCCTCCTTGGAATTTGTCGAGTGTGGCGTCCATATCCGAGTTGGCTTTGATGAGCTGGTTGAATCTCCTCTTTACTGACCCAATCGTGTGCCTGTTGAATCCTCCACCGGAGATGACCATGGTTGTGGGGAAAGATTCCCAAGGATTGTAGGAGGATACAGGGGGGCATTCTCCATGTCTGGGTAATAGAAATCTTCCGGCTGCGAGATGATCATGGCGAGCGGAATGACGTCGAGATCGGGGGACTTTTTCCTTTCCTTGACGTTTTTGTTTTCTGGTGCTTCTTCGTGAGCGCCCTCCTTATTTTTGTACTACTTGAGGTGCTCGTCTCTAATTAGTATTTAGATTGCATCCTTAAGATGAATGTAATCCTTAGTATTATGCCCGTGACTTTTGTGGAACCTACAATATTTGCTTTTGTCGGTTCCTGGTTTAGACGGTGTTTGTCGGGGGAACCGCACCCCGACCTACTTAAATTCAGAATTAGCGCATCGAGATAGAATACGCTCCCTCGATGTAGTCAGAGGGGTGTAGTTATGGAAATGATAGGCTGTACTCTTGTAGTCCTTGGAATCCTGGGACTTATCCTCTCGTTTCTTTTCTCCCCGATGGGATGTCGAGGGCTCGTCGTTCCTCGAGGACTTGGAACTCTCTCTGTGCCTTGATTCCCTAGAGATGTTGGACGCTTCCTTCTCCTCATACTAGATGTACTTATAGGACTTGAGGAGGAGGGAGTCGAGCGTGGCCAGCGTCTCAATGCCCACAGCTTTGGCAAAGTCATTGCAGGGACGGAGCCCACGCTCGAGGAGATATTTCTTCATGTTTTCAGCCGTTGATACTTGGACTGCTTCCTTGTTGAAGCATTCAATGTATTCCCGCAGAGTCTCGTCTCTACCCTGGATGATTGCTTCGAGCGAAGCCTCTGACTTCGGATGTCGATGGGAGGCGGTGAAGTGCCTCAAGAATATCCTCCCGAGCTATTTCCAGGAGGTGATGGATTCATCGGGGAGGCTCTTGTATAAGGACATATCCCCCTTCCTGAGAGGTTGGGAATAATTTGCATTTGATGGCCCCTCTGACTCCTCAGTAGTCGAGGAGAGCTTCAATGTTCTCAATGTACTCGTCGGGGTATGTTGTTCTGTCATATGTTCCCAACGGAGGTGGCTTCTACAAGCCGACAGGGAGTGGGGCTTATGTGATTTCCCTTGATAACGAGCCACGAGGCTCGTTGTCCATACTATATATGGGGGGTGGAGAAGGGGAGTGATAATTTCTACCTCGTCGATCGTTGCGGCCTCGTCGGGGGAGGGACTCCTCCGCTTCTGTCTTGGTTCGGGCGAAGGCAATCGAGCGCAGTCGATTTGACGGATGTCTTTCCTCTTCTTGGATGAAGGGGAGCCTTGATCTTTCGCAGGAGGTGTACGGTTGCGTTTCTTGAAGAAAGAAACATCGCGCCTCTCCTTTCTTGGTGGAAGGCCATACTTAGGTGGTGATATACGGGGGGAGTTTCATCTTCGGGTTCTCCGAGGAGGAGATCTTTACCGCCTATTCTCCCAGGCCCTTATCCTTTGATTCTGTTGTAGGATGAGGGAGTTGGTCTGATTGATAGCAGCGAGCAATGATGCCATGGTCGGGTTGATTTTGAGAGGGATAGGAACTGGTTGCATGATTTCTTCCAGTTCCTCGGTGGGATTCTTAGGGTGTCCCATGTCCAAGAATCGGTCGTCACCGTGTCGGGCGTCAGTTGAATCTAGAGACGCAGCTTGTCCGTCTCAGAAACCCAGGTTATCCTCGAGGTGAGGATGTTCCTGACTTCCGCCGGTTTTGTGAGTAGGGGAAAGAATAACCTTTCTGGGCAGATGGAGATCATCATTGTCGGCCATGATTAGCGAAAGGAATCTTGAAAAGTTGCTTTGATCTTTAAGTTTCAAGGAAATAAAGATGGGGAGAGCAGTTTCCCACAGACAACACCATTGATCTTACCAGTTGATCAAAACCTGTGAAGTGGCCAGAAGATGATATGTAGTCGGGTTGTGATGTTCAGGAGAAAAAAGGGGGTTGTATCTTCAAGGCACTCCGACGATCAAGTAAGAGTGAGAACAAGGAGATATAAGTAAAATGTTAAGGTATTGGTGGTGAATATTTGATACCTGGCCCTCACAGATGTGAGGGTTTATATAATGTCCCTGGCGCATGGCCATTGGTTCCTAGTTTTATGCCTGGATATGCGGGTCCGTAAAATCAGGTAACTACCAGGACTTGGTCAAATCGGACAGATGTGCCCATAACTAGCTGTTGATTTCGAGGAGGGGGCCAGTTACGGGCATCCCTCTGGTCGGTTCATGATAGCCTGCATGAATTTGATGTTGGGAAAGGTTCAGAGACGCTCGTTGATGATCACGACTTTGTGAGTCTTAAAGAATCTAGACCGCAAGTATACAGTCCTACCGTGTGTAGCTTTAAAGATTATCGAATCCCAAGGGACTAAATGTCGAACTACCGTTATTTTAGGTTACTACGTAAATCTAAGGCTAATAATGTAATTAATAGGGGGTTAGGGAACCTAATTGATTATAATCTAGTTTAGATTCAAGGGAGAACATCAGTATGTAATGGTCGGACTTCAGGGATTTAGCAACTCATTGACCTAACTCGGATTAACAAAACAGTTTTCAGTAGGAAGTATTTGTTTGAAAACCCTCTTCTCACACTCTCGTGTTTATTGATTCAGATCCTACGATCAAACCTAAGTGAGTGCTCTCGCTGTTTCAATTAAATTTAATAAATAGTTTTTGGAAACAAACAAAACCTAATCAACTTAAAAGCGCTCTCACCATATTTTATGTTGGTGCACAATTACCACTGTCCAGTTATTATCTCAAACTCTCGTTTTATTGATCCTAACTTCTATCTGTATTTTACTCTCGTAACAAAACAGTTAATATTTAGAACTAGTAACTGAAACCAGAAAATTATTCTTTTTTTAAAAGGAACTGATCAATTGGCGTTGCTAAACCCCGTTGGCTATATGACCTTACATACCGATAAATAAATTTATCCCAGCATGTTATACAATTCAATAACAGCGCAACAGAAATAAATACCATCAAACAATTTAAATAAACTAAACATTTCAGACAATCCTGGCATAAATGAATAAAATACTTAAGTTAAACCTGGAAATACTATGGCAAAATATTTGGCTGACTTCAAGTGTCTCCCACAGATCGATAAAATAAACAAAAAGAAATAATGCGAAATATATTCGGCAGAGTAACAATAAAAGCAGAGAAAATAAAATGTCCCCCAAAAACGGGGATTGGAAGTCCTATTTATACGCTTGGAGACGTGCAGGGAGTTGAGATATTTTCTCCTCTGGATTTTCCTCTGTAGCAACCGCTACGGATTGAAGGACTTAGTGTAACAGTCGTTACACTCATGCTTTTAGGGAAGGGCTGGTGTGGTAAGGTGTAACGGTTGTTACACTCGGGCTAGGTAATGTGTGACGGTCGTTACACTCCTTTGGGCCATGGGTGGATTGGGCCCAACACTTCTTTCTTCTTTATTTTTCCAAGGCTTTTTACTTGTAATGCACTCAATTCTGCCACACACCCCTCAATTACATAATTACTCTTTCTTTGTGCGGATTTTAAATACGATTAACTCGACTTTTCTTGACTTTCTTCGCACATGCCTTGCAAACATCAAATTCCTAAAAGCATAGAAAATACCAGCATAATACGAATAAAGAGTAATTTAATTAATTAAAATGCGGATAAAATTCATGTAAATTGATCCAAATATTCGATACATTTCCAGTTTATTAAACTCCCCTACACTTTAACCTTTGCCTATCCTCAAGCAAATAATAGAGCTAAAAAAACATTTAACGCACGGTTTGCGACACAATCGCATGACACGACTCGAATCGTACATGGTTGAGGGGCGTTACATTAGAAAGATAGAACTAGGTTCCGACACTAATGATACAAAAATGACACAAAACCATAGGACATGGTCAAAATCCTCCATCCTATGCAAACTAGTCTGAATTATGCTATCATAGCTAAACCTAATTCTTTTCGTTCGAAATAAATCGCTTTCATTCTAGCGCAATCATATTAAGCCCTTTATCTTTCGCACACACATAGTGGAGTAGCCGGTTAGCGATTCTTGTCTCTTATGCACGGGTTTCTGGTACAAAATTTGGTAACCCTTTTTCTTTCCCAGATTATAAGTCTCGGGGGATCGAACCGTAGTTCGCCCTACCAAGTTCAGCACCAGATACCACTGAACAAACTTACAACTGGTTGTTACATCAGTTTTTGTAGGTACTGCAACTGTTGGATTAAATGACCTGGTGAGGGTCACCTAACTTAATTAGCGCATTCCCTATTATATCTTGATGCTTAGTGTTTTTTTTATTAGGACCATTCACTTATATTCATCGGCTCCCATCGTAGTTTGTGGATAAGATGGTGTTGACTGCTAGTATAAACTATTTAGGGTTGATCCAAAACAAAAACTTAAGGCTTCAGTATCATAACCACTCAAACTGATTTGCATAATCTGGAAGATTTAGGTGTCAAGGCGGTATTATTTTTGTCGAATCTTTTCAAAAAATCTAAGGTAGCCTAATTGTGAACAACCTATATACTTTTCGAATGTACCGATCTAATGCGTCGAGTAAAAAAAAACTTTTTATGGTTCAAGAAAAATGTTGAAGTACGAATAACTTATGAAAATTATTTTTTATTGAATGGAAAGGGAAATAACATAAATTCGAATAACTTACTAGGAAAATAGAAAACATAACATAGGTAACATAGGTTTCCTCCCCTACACTTGAACTGAGCATTGTCCTCGATACGAAAAAAAAGTGAGAAAAGAAAACGAACAGGAAACTTAAGAAATAATAATAAAAATTCAAGGAATGGAGAAAACATAGATCACTCCTCATTGTGGTCTGTGAAGTTTCTGCTGCTGGATGCTTCACCTTGTGCCATTCCTCCTCGTATCCTTACTCCGCCTCCTCTGAGTCTAGGAGGTTCCTCGCCAGTGTTGTAAACATAAGCATGCAGGCCTTCAACACAGAATGACAAGTGTGCATTTCATCAGTCAGGTTAGAAATGTCGTGATGGTTCCAGTAAGCGTTAACGCGTTGATCGCACTGCAGCTCTTGCATCCTCTGCATCAGTTCTTGTTGACGTTGATATTGTAGTAAAAGCGATGCATAGATAGCTTCGATGGTGGCCGACTGAGGATCATTTCCTACTTGTTATTGTTGTGGCCCTTGTTGATTCACTTCTGGTACTGCATTTTCTACACCTGCTTGATTATCCTGCACGTGTGCTCCAGGGGCTGGTGCCTATAAATCATAAATCCAATTTGCAGCGATGCCAATTTTTGTTACATCCAGATTCGGCAGAATAATACTTGGGACGACCTTGTGCTGCACCATCAGGTTGTACCTTCCATCTCTTCTTTCTTTGACAAGATGACCAAATTGGCAATTGTCAATATCAAGAAACTCAGCTTGCCAAAAAGGTAGTTGAACCAACCTGTTTTTCAAATTCAGATAGTTGGCAATAGCGGTGACTAAACCTCCTATACATAAAGTTGATGTGCTTTCGGTCCTTGATAACAGAGACTGGATGTGGTTGAGAAGGAATGAAGCAGCATTTATTCTAAGATCAGGATCAAGGGTGCAGTGCAGAAAATACATTTCACTAGCCTTAACTTTATTGTTGTTCGCTCGCCCGAACACTGTATTGGCTAGAACACGGTGGAAATAGTGGATGCATGGGTTGTGTATGTGAGTGGATAAAAGCTCATCCCAGTCATTAACCTGAGTATTAGTTAAATGTTTCCAAATTTAAAATGATCTTGCCTTCCAATCTTCTTCAGGAGGAATTCTATATTCCATACCTTCACCATGGTTGCAGTGGAGTATCTGACTTAGAGTCTCTTCATTCATGGTGTACTCCATGTTGAATAATCTGAAAGTTGTTGTGCTGATTAGATACTGACCGACTTCTGGAGTGGATGGTGTTTGGTAGGAAAAAGAGCTCAAGAATTCCAACGTGAGGGATTCATAAGTTGGAAGATTCATGGTGGCAATGTAGTGTAGACCAAATTCATGGAGGATAAATTGCACACTTTCAAGCAATCCCAAGTAACGTAAGCAATCTTCATCGATATACCTTGTTAGAAGTATACTTCTTTGATGAAACCTTCAGTAAAGTTTCTCTTGTCGGTGTCCGTCGGTTCCATTTCTGAATATCGTATCAGTGAGGTCTGGCTCCTCTCTTTCTTCTTGAGCTCTTCTGGCCATTTGGGAAAGGCGTTGGAAATGATAAAGTTTATAAGGTAGAAGAGTTGTTGAAGAAAGTTGGTGTGATAGTAAAATTCTATTCAAGACTTTATATAGAAGCAAGCTTTTAATGGTGAAGAGAAAATTAGTGGGGTTATTGAATGGTATATAGGGGGTGTTTATTTGTGTGGAATAGAAACGAGACAGATTGGAAGTTTGAAAAAGAAGTTTGAATTGAAAATCAAATGAAGATGCAACAGCTGGCAGAGTTTAAAAAGTGGGAGGAGATGAGGGTGTAACGGTCGTTACACCTGGCTTCAAGTTACAAGGCACTATTGTAACGGTCGTTACAAGGGCTTGATTCTCAAGAGAATCACGTGTCTGCAACGGTCGGTTTGTCAGCCATGCATGAGGGACCTTGCTTGTTGATTGAGGCATGGCATGGATGTGTCAATTTATTGTCTAGTGGGAATAATAAATTTATAATGCTAGGAGATAATGAAGTGACAATTAGGTGTGATGCATAATTTAATTATATTATTTGGTCTACTAGATCAACATGCATTCTATTTTGGGAGAACACAATAACATAATAGCATCATAATATATAATAGCATAATGAGGAGTAAATATTGAAAATACTGAAATAAATAAATAAATGAATAATTTAAAAAAAATAAAAAATAAAAATCAAAAAAATCAAAAAAGTAAATCCAACTAGAAAATAAAAATAATGATGCTAATGAAAAACTAAAGATTGAATAAACAGTGCCCTCAATGTTCTAAAGACATAAATCAGTCGCCTCTAGAATGAAACAGGTGATCTACATTTACCGTAACAAGATCCATGAAACCATAAAAATCTTTACGGAGGGTAGTAATATCAAAACGAATATCAGCAAGCTCCATCGTGATAACATCTATAGCAGCAGCGTAATCAGTCCAAGGAATATGGACAACGGCTGCAGCAAGAGCTGATGGTGGATCCCAAGCTGGATGGCGGTCAAATAAAGGAGGTGTCACAGGATCAGTCTCTGCCATCTCAGGATCATACTCGTCCAATCCTACTAGAGGGTCATAATAATGGGGTGGTGTCAAAGGATCAGACTCTTCTTCTTCCATGTCATTTTCAGCTATACCCTCCGGTCATAAATCCAGTTCTTCCTATCATGCACACTGGACTGTGCAATGTCAGGAAGTGTGAAGTGGTATATCGGCTCATGATGTATCAGTAACTGAAACTGATTCGGCTCTAAATATCAGATCATCCCAACATTAAAATAAAGAGTAAGGTCTAGCGGGGTATAGTTACCAGCAGGGGTTAGACGGGATAGTGGCTCTCTCAAAAATAGGGCTTTAGCGATCATAGTCACTAAACCACTAACACAAATCGGGCCATAAGGAGCCTGGGCTATACTCAGGAGACGAGCAATCATAAAAGATGCACCAACTACCGGTCTGGACTGAAACACACAAAACATGATAAACAACTCTTCCTTAGACATTAAGGTATCATTATGAGGTTTTCCAAATAGGGTAAACACCAAAATCATGTGGAAATACCTAATAGAGGGGTTATGAATCTCTGAAGAGTGCCTAGGAATAGAGCTCTCCTTTCTCAAATCAAATATATCTCCCCAAAAGTGGTCAACCTGGTTGTCCACATACTTGTCATGTGGAATCTCAATAACAAAATCAGCACTAACCGGGAAATCCAATAAAGCAGCAAATTCACGGATGGTGTACCTGTGGGTAAAACCAAACAATCTGAATGAAACCAAACCTTTGGCCAACCCTAAACCAATATCAGGGTTGTAATGCAACGAACTGAGGAACTACATCGTCAGGTTGTGGTAGGTAGGCTGCTGATGATGAATAAACTAATCCCAACCAATCTGGTTAAACATGAAGCGGACACTCTCCCTGATGCCCAATGAAGACAATGTGAGGTCGTGCACAAAGATGGTGGGATACATCTCTCTCGGAGCAAGCATCTCATAACGCTTTTGCTGAGCATCATCCACGAAGGTGACAGGCATAATGTTAGAAAAGTCCATAGCAAAAATCAGTAAAGAAAAAGAAATGTGAATCCTGTTGGTTAATATGAAAATAGTTTTAAATCGGCATCGACCTAATGCCTAAAAATAGAAAAGAAGAAAAGAAGAGAAAAATTTTGTAAAATTTTTAAGAGAAACATAAAAAAAACTTTTAGTAAATAAAATTTTAATAAAAATGGTGGGTTGCCTCCCACAAAGCGCTTTATTTAACGCCAGAAGCTCTACCTATATTGAAAATCGAAAACCTATTTTGGTGACTCAGCCGGCAACTGTATAAATCTCAAACTAGCTGAGTAGTCCATATTCTCGATGCAGTGGTAGTGCTTCAAATGCTTTCTGTTTACAATAAACGGATCACTGGTTTTTCCTTTGATTTCTACAGCACCACTTGGGAGTATTTTAATAACTTCAAAAGGTCATGACCATCTAGAGCAAAGTTTCCCTGGAAATAGTTTAAGTCTGGAGTTAAACAGGAGTACTACATCACCCTCATTGAATTCTTTCCTAGAGATGCTTTGTCGTGTCATTTCTTAGTTCGATCCTTGTAGATTTTGGCTTTCTCGTAAGCATCTAGCCTAAGCTCTTACAATTCATGGATGTCTATAATTATCTTTTCTCCAGCGGCTTTGTAACTTAGATTTAGGGTTTTGATGGCCCAATATGCTTTGTGTTCCAATTCTACGGGTAGATGGCATGATTTACCATGGACCAGTTTGAAAGGTGTGGTTCCAATGGGTGTCTTGTACGCTGTTCTGTATGCCCATAATGCTTCATGTAGTTTAGACGAACAATCTTTCCTAGATGTGGCAACAGTTTTCTCAAGTATTTTCTTAATCTCCCTGTTAGAGATTTCCACTTGCCCTCTTGTTTGTGGGTGGTAAGGTGTTGCTACGCGGTGTCGGACTCCATACTTTTCTAAGAGTTTATTGAAAATTTTGGAAATGAAATGAGAGCCACCATCACTGATGACTAATCTCGGAACATCGAATCTTGGAAAAATTGTGTTTTTGAATAACCTAATCACCACTTGTGCATCATTTGTTGGAGAGGCTACAACCTCTATCCATTTGGATACATAATCTACTGCCACTAATATGTAATTGTTGCCAGAAGACGATGGGAAAGGTCCCATAAAGTCAATTCCCCATACGTCAAATATCTCTACTTCTAGGATACCCTTTTAAGGTATCTCATCGCGCCTAGATATGTTACCAGTGTGTTGACACCGGTCGAATTTTGTAATTACAGCATGGACATCTTTCCCTAGACTGGGCCAATAAAGGCCAGCTTGTAGGATTTTTGTGCAAGTCTTTGAGGTGCTAGCGTATCCACCATAAGGGGATTTGTGACAATGAGATATTATGCTCTCTATTTCACTCTCAGGAATGCATCAACGGAAAATACCATCGGGGCCTCTCTTGAATAGTAAGGGCTCGTCCCAATAATAGTGTTTGAGATAATGAAAGAATTTCTTCTTCTGTTGATAAGTTAAATCAGGTGGAAGGACTTTTGCTGCTAAGTAGTTGACATAGTCAACATACCATGGCGGTGAAATTTTAGTAGATACTGCTTCCAATACTCCAGTTGTCTCGTCATTGTTGCAAAATTCAGGGCATTCTTCAGCTGAGTTTTCAGACCTCATCTGGGCTACCAGGTGTTCATATGGAAAATCGTCATTGATGGGTATCTCTTCAGGTTTAAGATTTTCCATCCTAGATAGATGGTCGGCAACAAGATTTTTAGATCCTGGTTTATCTTTGCTTTCCAAATCAAACTCTTGTAAGAGTAAGATCCATCTTAATAATCTTGGCTTGACATCCTGTTTAGCTAATAGGTATCTAATAGCTGTGTGACCAGTGTAGATAATAATCTTTGCACCTACTAGATAGGAACGAAATTTATCTAATGGAAAAACAACTGCCAAGAGTTCCTTTTCAGCAGCAATGTAGTTTATCTGTTGCATAGTATATTGCATGGAAACCGACATGGCATAAGAAACTTCATATTTCTCTTACGGTTTTCGGGGGTTGGAGGCTTTCTATTATTTCAATCTTAGCTTTGTCCACTTTGATCTCCTTTTCAAAAACTACGTGTCTAAGTATAATTCCTTATTTTACCATAAAATGGAATTTCTCCCAGTTCAACACTAGGTTTACCTGTACACATCTTTCCAATACCCTTTTCAGGTTTGACAGACATCCTTCAAAACTTTTCTCGCATACAGAGAAGTCATCCATGAAGACTTCCATGATATCGTCTACAAAATCGGCAAAGATAGACATCATACATCTTTGGAATGTTGCAGGCGCATTACATAGTTCAAACTCCATTCTTTGATAAGCAAACGTACCATAAGGACACCGTGATACGGTGGGAGAACTGACTTGGGTGTTTTGCGTTTTATCGTAAATGTTGCAGTTAGCAAGAGTCGCCACCGACTTTCTTTTATCCAAAAGTAAAGGCTGAAAAGAACAGGAAAGACCTTTGAGAATATTTCTTGAGTTCGGGGGAAGATTATGAAAAGGGAAGTATTGTACCCGAAAATTTCCCTCTCATTTTGCTCAACACATGCCCATTGAGGTCCTCAACTTGCTCAAGGATGCCCAAGAGTTGATCAGACTAACTCCCTCCTAAGGCAATGTACCTCAAATTAGGGTTTCCATTTTCATCAGGGTGTGGGAGCTCCAAAGGTCCCAGATTCCCTCCATGGTCCTTATAAGTTCTCAAGATCATCCATGTCAAGTTTCATGCCTTGCACAAGAAGTTTGCTCAGTCAATTTCCCAGATGCCTGAAAATCAACTATACTAGGTCAAAAGTCAACTGTAGCCCACATACAGTCAAACTTCAATATTTTTGGTCAACGTAAACATTTTGAAGTGATATCCATCATTTGATCAAGGGTTGGTCATGATTCCTCAAGGAATGCCCCAAATTCATCAAAACGGAAAAGTTGTTAAATTAGGGTTTCTTAGGAAAAGTCAACCAAACTTTGACCAACCATAACTTCTTCATACTTTATCAGAAATTTTCCATCCAAGGCTCATTTTTAAGATGATGCAATTCCCTACAATTCATCATCAGCCCCCAAGTTCAAAATATGCACTCATCAAAAGATATGAATTTCTACATTATAGGTCCTTTTGAAAAGTCAACAAAAACACTTTTTGGGTCAAAGCTTATTACATGAACATGGAGGACCCAATTGAGATGAAACCAAAAGGGTTGTTTACGGGACATCCTAAGATTTCTAAAAAGTCCAAGAACACCCTCTTAGGATTAAAATTGAGGGAGATATGTATTGTCAAAATTGACTAATTTTTGGAAATGTGCATGAAGTCAACATTGATCAAAATGACTTTTTTTCCAAATGGGCCCATGTTTTATTGTTTGAAACTTGTTCCTAAGATGGCCCACGACCCCTAAGCTTATCTACCTATTATTTTATTATTTTTATTATTTATTTTGATTTTTTATCCATTTAAATCAAAATAAATCAATTTAAATAGTAGAATAATCAAATAAAATCAAAGATTTGATTTTATGAGCATATTATGAGTCCATGAACAACTAGCAAATCAAAAAATTCGTGCAAGAGCTAATTGATTGGAAAAGATCTTAATTTGGTCTATTTTGGAAACAAATCATACAAGGCAAAGAATGAAATCAAATCTCCATAATTTGCAAAGATATGATCAGTTTTTGTTGACCTAAATCATTCTATAATATATACACAACATCTCCAAAGCATAAAAAAGGGTTCTTGGTCGTGAAAAAAAAGGAGTCAACTTCAAATTTTTGTCAAAAAAAGTGTTGATCACATATTCCTCCATAGTCTGATTCAAGCAATTCCAAGGCCAGCAATCCGTTCCTGGACATTTTCTGAAGCCAATACAATCATCCTCAAGCCTTAAAATCTTCAGAAATCACGCCTCACAGTGCCACGGTTTGCATCTTTTTCAAGTTTCGTTTTCAATAATTTATCCATCATAAATATGTTTTGACCATATATCCATGCTTGCTATCATATTTGCAATGTTTTTGATTGGTTTGATTGAAGTTTAAGTGCAGGAATGACACGATGCCATTGTTAGGGTTTTGAGGTCCCAAATTAGGAATTCCATATAAAGGCAAAATTGGACAAAATCAGGGGTACTATCATGCTTAGAAGATGATTTACAATTGATCCATGTCTTTGGTTTGAATGTATTCTGCTTGTGCTGCGTTTTTGAATTTTACAGGTTTATGGCTACGAACAAAATCCATCACTATAGCTTTTAGTGACGGAAACGACTGTAGGTAAAAGTGTGGCAAAAAACAATAGTTATGGGGAAGAAGACAATTAGGTGGCAGAATCTCATTGGGTGATTTGAATCACGCGCACGTTTGGGAAAGACCACTTTATTTCCTTTATATTTTATTTATGTTATTATATTTACAACTAAACATCCAGCCATTGGATTCATCATCAATCCAGATCCAACGCTCAAGTCATACTATGGACCGTCAGAAAGAGCATCACACTGGATCTAGCGCGTTGACTGGGCTGAGCAAGGAATGGGCCTAACAAATTCAGTACTACACCCCCTGAATTGCTCAACAATACAGGCCTAATTTCTTTTCTTTTTTTATTTTATTTCCTTTATTTTAATTATTTGATTAATTATTTCCTTCTACAAAAATAACACAAAAATCATTACTTTTTTTTATTTAATCATAAAATCAAGAAAACCACAAAAATGTAGAATTAGGTTTTTTATTTTTTGGAAAATAATTAATTTAATGATATTGACTTGATTGTTTTCACAATTAAAATTAATTAGACAAATTAGGTTTAATTCACAAATATTTAATTTTCTCAATAATAAAATACAAAAAAATATTTTCTCTTTAATTGATTAGATTTTTAGAATTTAAACTTTGATTCCCGTACTTAATTCTCGTGCACAATATTTTACTTTCCAATTATTGTATTTGCTTCGCGTTTGTAATAGTTTTTTAATTAGGGTTTACCGCATATTATTTACTGTTTAATCCCCGATTTTTGGTCATGTAACCCCCTCCCCGAAGCCTTATAATAGTGTAGATTTACTTTCCCGCTTTTAATTCCGCAAACTATAAACCGCTTAGATGAATGTTAATAGGATTGTATGCAAAAGACAAATAAAATTAAAACAGTAGATCACCCTAATTGCAAGATAAATATAACTGAAAAAACACATTGTTGCACACTTGCACCCCTAGGGTACTCCCCACTTGGTTTCCTCGGTAAACAATGGTCATGTCCCTCGAACGTAGGGATATCTTAGGAAAAGACCCTCAATCTAAAAGTCATCATAAAGATCATAGTCCCTTAATGTCCCTCGAGTTGCCTACGAGAAATGATCTTGTCCCTCGATGTTGCCTACGAATATATGATGACAGTCCCTTCGAAATGCTAAGGTATCCTTACATGTTGCCTTCAATGACCGTTACGACCCTTTCGATAGTCCCTCAAACATCCAGCGACTAGGGTTACCTACTCACTAATTGTAGGATAACACGGTCTAAAGGATAAGAGGAAAAGAACGCCTTTTTTCGAGTAGGTAGATAACAGTTAGGTACTTACTTAAAACGATAAATCTTTTACACCATACACTTTCAAACAAACTTTTTAAACTAAAATTTTCAAAACACTTCGTCACACTCTTGAGGACCGGTACAAGGGTTATCACGAAGTTAAACAAAAACTTTTCAAAACACACACAAGCAATTTTAAAAATGAGCAAGTACCTAAGAGCCCGTGGAAAGCCACAGATAGAAAGGGTGCTAACACCTTCCCTTTCTATAATCTACCCCCTGTACTCAAAAACATCTCGAAAAAAGGTTTTTCTATTCTTTTTCCTTTTCCTGATTGGATAAAATAAAAGTCGGTGGCGACTCTTGCTGACCGCGACATTTGCGAACAAAAAACGCAAACCAGTATTAACAGTCGGTTCTGCCACCGTATCATATGAAGGTGTTAGCACCCTTTTCATCCATAGTTATCTATGGGCTCTGAGTTACTTGATAGATCACTTGCTTTTGTTTGAAAATGTGCTTTATGTGGTTTTTGAAAGTATTTTGAAAAGGCGCATTCGTTTAGGAAAACTTTGTAATAGTTCTCGTTCGTAAGAACGTATACAAAGTGTTGGGCTTTTGAAAATATTTCATGTTTGGAAAATGTTTTGAAAGTGTTTTTGAAAGTGTTGGTGATTGTTTTGAAAATAAGCAAGGATGTTTGATTTGAAAGATGAGCAAGCAACTAGGAACAATCTACCTACTCAAAAGTCTTTGTTCATTTCTTCCTTTTCTTTGATATTTCTATCTTACCATTGATTGGTAAGAACCTTATCTTTGGATGTAAAGGGACGGACATGGGTCATCGTATAGTCATGATAGCAATGTTGTGAGATATCTTAGCATTTTTCTTTGACGGACTAAGATCAGTTTGAAAGGCAACATTTATAGCGTCATCGAGGGACTATGATCTTGTATTTTTGATTGCTTTTTGCTAAGACATCTCACATGCATAACATGGCTATTTTTGTAAGACAACAAAGTGGAATTACCGTAAGGGCGCAAGTGTGAAAATATGTTTTATTTACATGCATTGTTTATCTTGAATTAGGGTTTGCTAATTGTTGATTTTAATCTTGCCATACAAACCCTAATTACTAACATTTATATAAAGTGATAAATTGCAGAAATTAAAATTACTACGCTATTACATCATTAGGGGGGGGGGGGGAGTATATAAATTTACAAATGAGGATTGCAAGAAAATTAAACCTAATTATCTATTACAACCATATTGAATAATATACAAAAATTGAATAAGTAATGTACAAGGAAATAAAGGGAAAGGAAATGATTTTATATTTGGTTTTCAATGAAAGGGTTTAGTCTTGACCTAATTAAGAAAATGATTAGTTAAAAATAAACAAAATTAAATTTAAACTAATTAAGAGAGAAATTAAGTTAAAAATGATTTTTTAGGGTTTTTATGAAAAGGTTTTAAGTTAATGAAAATAATATGAAAATTAATTAATAAAAAAAGAAACCTAAATTCTAAGTTAATTTTAATTTACAAGAGAATAATATAATAATTAAACCTAAATCTAAAAATTAATTATTTATGAAAAAAGAAATTAATTTATTTAAGAATTTTTTTTGTCTTTATAGAGAAAATAAAATAAATAAGTGTAAAAAGAAATAAAATATTTTTTGGAAAATTTATTAATAAAATAATAATAATAATAATAATAATAATAATAATAATAATAATAATAATAATAATAAAAATAATAAAAGAAGACTGAAAATAAAAATGAAATAAGAAAAAGAAAATAAATAAAAATAATAAAAAAAGGTTGGGTCAACATGCAAAAGTAAACAGGGGGTTATAAATCAGCAAAAAAAAAAAGCCCAAAGGGGGAGGCCCAGTGCGCTACTGTATGTAACCAAAAAAGAGGAAAATGTTGAAAAAATGCACAAAAGGTAGCGCTGGATGTTGAACCCCTGACGTCAAACACAAACGCGCGCTACCTTTGCCACTAGGGTGGCTGTACATCTATTAACTTGTATCAAACCATAAATATATATTACAAATCAAGTCCATGGACTGAACTTCATCTTCAACCTCATGCCCAGCTAGACAACATGTATCTTGCTCATTTATCAATGAAAATTAAAATTGCAAACATGAAAGTTGTTCCATTTTTTCTCACGAATCCAACCATGTAAATAACTAAAGCTATAAATCAAAGATGAATGAGAATTTTGTTGGCCCTAATTTGAACCCTAAATTTTCTAGAAATTTCAATCTTAAAATTCTCTAAGCTCAAGCCATATAAATGAAATCTATGGATATGTATAGTTTCAGGGCAATGATATCTACATTTTGTTTTTAAAATGCAAGCCTAACAATACCTAAATAATGAGATGAAAAGTCAAAAAACTCACCTTGCAGCTGGAGATCGTGTTTTAAGTTAGAGCTTGATTCAACTTGTTGTGATGATCAGGTTAGCTTCCTCAAGTTCCCAGGAAGCTATTCCAATAATTACTTTGAGCTGGAAGTGTATGAATCGTGCTAGAGAAGTCCAAGTGCAAGCTTCTGATTTTGGTTATGGAGAATGAAGGAAATTGTGTTACATAACTGTAACAGGTGTTAGGATGACTTATATTTTAGGTAAGGAAGCTTTTGAAATGGTTTTGCCAAGAAACACACGAGTGAGATGGAAGTTTGATATGTAAAGTCAGAATTTGCACAACAATGTTGTTTTGAGGCAATTTATGGATTGAGGGAGTTTGAGGGAGTTTCAAGGCTTGTAAAATCGTGTCCTAGGTTGTGTAATAGTGTCTCAAATTGTAGGAAAAGGTTTTGAGAGCTTGGGGTGATCAGAAGTACCAATTCACATGTTATGGCTCTTTGGCTTGTTTTTGAAGCAAGTTTGATACACATTGTCCCAATGCATAGTACAAGGCTATCTAGAGTAGTTACAAGATTTAAACATGTTTATCTGACTTTGTATGTTGAGTGTGTGCTGAACAAACAAGTTAGAAGCTCAAGACAAGTTGACTTTATGATTAAAGCAACTTTTCAAGAATGGAATGGTAACTTTGTGCCATAAATGGAATCGCAACTTGGATAATGGCTCAAATGCTTGGACAATGGCTCTATCAGTTGTGTAAACATTTAATTATGGAGTGACAAACAAGTTTGAGGCATGCAAAGTAAGGACTTTGTAGTCTAGCATGGATTTGGTTCATGTGTTCATCAAGAAATGACTTGTAATTCAAGTTTGAAAACCCTAACTTCTTGCCTTCGATTCTTCTTGCTCAAGTATGATCTCAATGATTTCTTGGACATTTTGGAAATCTTGTAAAATCCTATATAACTTCTACGTTGGACATTTTTTAAGATTCCTCTTGGAGCTATGTGAAAAATTTCCATGAAGTTAGGTCAAAATCCTGCCTAAACTAGGGCAAAATTTCACTAAGTTTTTCAAGTTTCATGAACATGTCTTCTTAAAATCATAATTTGAACTCTATGAATTTATAGAAGAAGTTGTTTTCTACAATATTTTAGATCTCATTGATATCTACAACTTTCATGTTGGAAGTTTCCTTTGAATCATCTTGCATCATAGTGGAAATTTGGCTCAAAGTTATGAAAAAATATGAATTTTCCAACACTTAGAAAAATTTCTAAGTTTAGAAATTTTGACTTTTCAAAATGAAATCTTGAATTTTTGATTTCTTGATGAACAAGTTTCATATTTTGACATATCTTGATGAATTGTGATCTTTGATACTTGATTTTGACCAAAAAGTCAAAGTTTGACTTTTCAGTGTATAGTTGACTTTTCATCAGTTGACTGAAATTCATCTGTCAATCAATTGATCTTGAGAAATTTTTTGGGCCATGACATTAGGTCAAAATGAAGGATTTGAATCCTTGAGATCATAACTCAAACCAATCAATCATTTTCTAGGTAAAAAAAATCAGAAATTGCATCTTCTCAGTCAAGACCCTAATTTAAACCATTTTGCCCTTTTGATGATCTGATCAAATTTCTTGAGGAATTATGATCCAAACTTGATAAAATGACATATATGAGTTCATGATGTTGATATGGACAAAACATTATGAAGTTTGACTGTAAATTGACCATAATTGACTATTTCCCCAATACAGTTGATTTTAGGTCAACTGATCAATTGACTGAGCAAAAATGTGATCCAGGACTTTAAACTTGACATGAAAAATATTGAGGGCCCAAAATGATACATGAAAGTAATATGGGGCATTAAAAGTCCATTTGTCCTTGTGCAATCTCAAACCCTAATTTTCAGTCATTAGTGCTTGAAGAGGTGTCTTGATCTGATCAACCCTTGTGCAGCCTTGAATCCAAGGAGATCTTATGAGAGATTACTTGATAAATGAGAGGGAAAATTTTGGGGTACAAAAGCTTCCAATGTTCAATATTGTAAGTGTTTGTTTGTTGGCATTATTTTTTGGTAAAACCAGATTTGCGAATGTCATGACTGATGTCATAACATTCTGGGATAAAGGTAAATTCTGCAGAAGGAATGTTCTACAGGAACTACTCAGTATGAGTAAATATCATGATACTGAATTCTACCAAAATCAGTGAGCAAGATACTTGATGTTATAACCAATGTTAAGACATCCTGTACTGATCAAGTTGTTGTGCAGATTTATTATTCCTGAGAATTTTCAGGAATCTGGTGTGCTACTCTGAGTTGAAGTATATTGTCCAGATCAGATGCTCACGTGGACATTAGGTTAACCTTGCTTAATCCTAATCTGTTATGATGAAAGCCCAAGACCAAGTCTTTAGGTTAACTTTGGTTAACCCTAGCTATTTTTATGGAAGCCCTAAATGAAGAATAGTCTGCTTATATATTTCTCATGAAGCCTAATGGTGAGCAGCGCTTTTACAGAAGATCAATAAGGCATTGTATAGTTGTAACTACTGTGAGCCAAGCAATTATCGTTTTGATAAGTGACTTGGAGTAGGATTTGGTTGTAAGGGTTGTTTATCACTCAAAGCTTTGAAGCACGAGTGTTGTGTCTCTTGATTAAAGCTTTGAAGCAAAATCAAGCGTGTGTATTGAAGAATGTCTTCATAATCTCATTAATCAATAGATTAGTATTACTGCTATGATTGAGGGGGAGTGAGTAGGAACTCAGGTTTAAGTAGGACTTAGATTGAAGTTGCATTGGGTAGGTCTTAAGTGAAGGAGATAAACTGGTTGGTTTATTCCTAAATTAATACCTCTTATAGTGAATTCCTCCCTGGCTTGGTAGCCCCCGGAGTAGGTGTTGTTACACACTGAACTGGGTTAACAATTGATTATGTTCTTTACTGTATTTTAAATTACTGTTTGGAGTGTGTACAAGTTTGTCAGATACGGTGTCATAACATTCATTGTGACATTAAGTATTTGTTGCCAGAACTTCAATTGGCATCAGAGCAGGCACCCTGCCTGTCTTTCTGGGTGAGATCTAGGGATATTATTTTCTGGCGCTATGGACAAGGAAGGAGGATTTGGGAACAGACCACCTATTCTGGATGGATCAAATTATGACTACTGGAAACCTCGTATGATTGCCTTCTTGAAGTCACTGACAAAAAGGCTTGGAGAGCTGCTGACAAAGGATGGAACCATCCCACCATAACTGGGAAAGATGGGACGACTAGTCTGAAACCTGAGGAAGAATGGAGCAAAGAAGAAGATTAGTTAGCCCTGGGTAACTCTAAAGCATTAAATGCCTTGTTCAATGGAATTGATAGAAACATATTCAAACTAGTACATCAATGTGAACTGGCCAAGGATGTTTGGGACACTCTCAAAACCACCCATGAGGGTACATCCAAAGTAAAAATGTCAAGACTTCAGATGCTCACTACCAAATTTGAGAACCTAAGGATGATGGAAGATGAGACCATTCATGAGTTTCACATGAACATCTTGGAAATTGCCAACACCTCAGGAGCATTGGGAGAAAAGATGTCAGAAGAAAAGCTGGTGAGAAAGATTCTCAGATCCTTGCCTAAAAGGTTTGCAATGAAAGTGACTGCTATAGAGGAAGCTCAGGATATCTGCAACTTGAAGATTGATGAACTCATTGGGTCACTTCAGACGTTTGAGATGGGGATCAGTGACAATGTTGACAATAAAAACAAGAGCATAGCCCTTGTATCCAATACTGAAGATGAAAGCAAGGAGAGTGATGAAGAGAATATTTCAGAACATTTCCTATGACATTAGCAGATCCTATGACTCCAGCAGAAGAACTAAGTCTGAAGAAAAGGGAAATCAAAGCAGAGGAATCCAATGCCATGGATGTGAAGGATATGGGTACATTCGAGCTGAATGTCCTACCTTTCTTAAGAAACAAAAGAAAGGAATGTCTGTTACTTGGTCTGATTGTGACTCAGAAAGTAACTCTGAAGAAGAAACTGCTAAACTAGTCACTGCACTGTCTGGTATTTGTAACTCTGGTAGTGACTCTAG
Source organism: Vicia faba (assembly GCA_948472305.1). NCBI lineage: Eukaryota > Viridiplantae > Streptophyta > Magnoliopsida > Fabales > Fabaceae > Vicia > Vicia faba. The sequence continues at coordinate 512,392,738 of OX451738.1, read as the reverse complement.
TGGTGAGGAAGTGACATTTGAAGAACTTGCTGACTCCTACAAGAAGCTATGTATCAGAAGTGCTGAAGTGTGTCAGCAAAATGAGAAACAAAAAAAACTCATAGTGAAGTTGGAGGTTGAGAAGAAGGCGGACACTGCTACTATAAGCCATCTCGAAGGTGAAGTTCAAATGCTGAACTCCAAACTTAATCAGATGACTAAGTCTGTCAAGATGTTAACAAATGGAACTAACAAGTTGGAAGAAATCCTTCAGGCTGGACAAAATGCAGGAAACATGTCTGGTCTAGGATTTGTGGCTGCAAAGAAATCTGTTGTTGACAAGAAGAAGACCAGGCCTGATAAACAAACGTCAAAGCAGATGTCACAACACAGGACTCAACATCAAGAACAGAGAAATACGAAGAAAAAGTATCAAAGATGGAGATGTCATCATTGTGGAAGGTTTGGTCACATAAAGCCATTCTGCTTCAGATTATATGGATATCCTAATCAGACCCCATATGTCAAACCTAAGACTAACAAGGCACCATATACTCAACAGTGGAAGAAAAAGACTACAACCCTGATAGCTCACACCTCCCTTAGAGTTTCTGCCAAGGAAGACTGGTACTTTGACAGTGGATGCTCTAAACACATGACTGGAATCAAGAATCTGCTGAATGATGTCAAACCTCATACTACTAGTTATGTCACTTTTGGAGATGGTGCTAGAGGAGAAATCAAAGGAGTTGGAAACTTGGACTGCCCTGGAGTTCCAAACCTAAATAAAGTGTTGCTGGTAAATGGTTTGACTGCTAATCTCATAAGTATCAGTCAATCATGTGATCTAGGATTCAAGGTCAACTTCACCAAGTCTGAATGTCTTGTAACTAATGAAAAACAAGAAGTTGTAATGAGAGGAGTCAGATCAAAAGACAACTGTTACTTATGGGAGTCTGAGAACACTAACTACTTTTCTGTATGCTCTATAGCCAAAGAAGAAAAGGAAGTGAAACTGTGGCACCAAAAACTTGGTCATTTACATCTAAGAGGGATGAAAAAGATCATATCCATGGAGGCAGTCAGAGGGATTCCAAGGCTTCAAATTGATGAAGGGAGAGTCTGTGGTGAATGTCAGGTTGGAAAGCAAACTAGAATGTCACATCCAAAGACAAGACATCTGACCACCTCTAAGGTGCTAGAATTTATACATATGGATCTGATGGGTCCAATGCAGGTGGAAAGTCTTGGTGGAAAGAGATATGCCTATGTTGTTGTGGATGATTTTTCGAGATTCACCTGGATAAACTTCATTAGGGAAAAGTCTGATGTATTTGATGTAATTAAGGAATTGTGCAAAAGAATTCAAAGAGAAAAAGAAGGATGCATTGTCAGAATCAGAAGTGATCATGGTAAGGAATTTGAAAATAGTAAGTTTGATGAGTTCTGTTCCTCAGAAGGAATCAATCATGAGTTCTCTTCACCTATAACTCCTCAACAAAATGGAGTTGTGAAAAGGAAAAATAGGACTATACAGGAATCTGCCAGAGCAATGATACATTCCAAAAGGTTCCTATTCATTTTTGGGCTGAAGCTATGAATACAGCCTGTTATGTCCATAACAGGGTCACCTTGATAAAGCGAACATCATCCACCATTTATGAACTATGGAAAGGAAGAAATCCTATAGTGAAGTACTTCCATGTCTTTCGGAGCAAATGCTATATTCTGACAGATCGTGAACAAAGGAGAAAGATGGACCCTAAAAGTGATGAAGGAATATTCCTAGGATACTCTACCAACAGCAGAGCATATAGAGTATTCAATTCCAAGACCAAAGTTATGATGGAGTCTATAAATGTCATAGTTGATGATCACCATGAGGAAACAAATGTCCCATATGATGTTGAGACATTCTTTGAGACTTCAACACAAGTGTCTAAAAAGAATGATGTGCCTAATCCTACTCCATCAGAGTCTGAATCAAAGGAAGCTAACAAAGATCCTTCCATCAGAATTCAGAAAGATCATCCTAAGGAACTCATCATAGGAGATCCTAACAGTGGAGTCATTACAAGATCTAGAGAAATCATCACAAACTCTTGCTTTGTGTCTAAGATTGAACCAAAAAATGTTAAAGAGGCTTTGACTGATGAATACTGGATTGGAGCAATGCAAGATGAATTGAACCAGTTCAAGCAACATGAAGTATGAGAGTTAGTTCCTAGACCAAAAGGAACAAACATCATTGGCACAAAGTGGATCTACAAGAACAAATCAGATGCTGAAGGAGTTGTCACCAGGAATAAGGAAAGGCTTGTTGCTCAAGGATACACTCAAGTTGAAGGGGTTGATTTTGATGAGACTTTTGCTCCTGTAGCCAGACTGGAATCAATCAGACTTCTATTGGGAGTTGATTGTCTCCTTAAGTTCAAGTTATTTCAGATGGATGTGAAGAGTGCCTTCCTAAATGAGTACTTAAATGAGGAAGTATATATGGAACAGCCTAAAGGATTTGTGGATCCAAACTGTCCTGATCATGTCTACAAATTGAGGAAAGCTTTATATGGTCTAAAACAAGCTCCTAGAGCTTGGTATGACAGGTTGACAAAGTTCCTCACTGACAAAGGATACAGAAAATGAGGTTTGGATAAAACTCTTTTTGTCAAGAATGAAGGAGGAAAGATAATGGTAACTCAAATTTATGTTGATGACATAGTGTTTAGAGGAATGTCAGATAAAATGGTTAAACATTTTGCTAACCAGATGCAAGCTGAATTTGAAATGAGCCTCATGGGAGAATTGACCTACTTTCTTGGACTGCAAGTCACACAGATGGAAGACTCAATTTTTCTGTCTCAAAGCAAGTATGCAAAGAATATTGTCAAGAAGTTTGGAATGGAGAATGCCAGTCATAAAAGGACTCATGCACCTACTCATTTAAAGTTGTCCAAAGACACAAGTGGGGCAAATGTGGATCAAAGCTTGTACATAAGCATGATAGGAAGTCTGCTATACTTAACAGCCAACAGACCTGACATTGCCTTTGCAGTTGGAGTATGTGCAAGATACCAGGCTGAACCCAAAGTAAGTCACGTCAACCAGGTGAAAAGAATTCTGAAGTATGTAAGTGGAACTTACAATTATGGCATGATGTACTCTCATGGATGTGAACCAATTCTATCTGGTTACTGTGATGCTGATTGGGCTGGTAGTGCTGATGATAGAAAGAGCACCTCTGGAGGATGCTTCTTTTTGGGAAATAATCTTGTCTCTTGGTTCAGCAAGAAACAAAACTGTGTGTCTCTATCTACTGCTGAAGCTGAATACATAGCAGCTGGTAGCAGTTGTTCTCAAATGATCTGGATGAAACAGATGCTGACTGAGTATAATGTCACACAAGATGTCATGACATTGTACTGTGACAATTTGAGTACTATTAATATATCCAAGAATCCTATACAGCACAGCAGGACTAAGAATATTGACATTAGAAATCACTTCATCAGAGATCTTGTGGAGGAAAAGGTGATTAAGCTGGAACATGTTGCCACTGAACTACAACTGGCTGAAATTTTTACCAAGGCACTTGATGCTAGTCAGTTTGAGAATTTAAGGGGCAAGCTGGGTATTTGCCAATATTGAAGAGATGTAGAAATTAATTTTGCTTAATACAAGGGATGAAAGAGATATTTTAATCAAGTCTATTCTGATTGGGCTAATCATTTGTTTCCCTCTTTCTTTCCAAAAGTTTAAGAAGAGGAATAAACATACTTATATCTCCATCTTCTCATCTTTCTGCAACATTCTTCATTCCCTCAAAAGAAGATTTCACACTCGCTGTCACTTGTTTTCTCAATCTCTCAAGATGTCTCAACAATCTGTGCCATCATCTTCATCAAAGGCAACTATCTTCCTCACCCACTGACACCGAACCTAGGGAAATCGTAAACTGCATGGATGCTGATGTTCTTGAGATAACTCCACTTCGTGAAATGGCAGCTGATCCTACTAAGGTCAAGAAGCTGTGAACCAGACATGCAAGAAGATCATAAGCTTCTCCATCTGGTAAATCTTCTCAACCATCATCTTCTGTTCCTCCAGAGATAGCTAATAGGGAAGGTTCTGCTTATGTGCATCAAGCTATTGCCAGACTAGTCACTAGGATTCTTAATGAGAATCACTTTGTTCCTGGCATATCTGTACCTTTGAACCAAGAAACTGCTAGCCCTAATGTAGAAAGGGATCCTAATGTCACTCAGAATGTTGAGACACCTGATGACAACATTGAGAAATCTCTAGAAAAACCTGATGATCACCAGACCCCTACTGACAAGGCTGTTGAACCTCCTGCCATTGATGTTGATGAAGAATTCTCTGACAATGATTTAATTTCCAATATCAACCCTAGCATAGCTAGAAGAATGATGAGTAGAAAAGAGAAGCGGAATGCTGCCCAAAGCCCCTCCAAAGAGAAGGCTACTGAAGTTGTTCATGAGAAGGCGAGGCCTGAGAACAAGGCTGAGAAGGATCAAAAAGCTGGAACTTCGAAAGGGAGGGGTAAGGTAAAAGCTAAGGCATCTGTTGGTATCCTCTCAAAACCCTTGAGACAAACTATAGCCAAGAAAAGAAAGGCTCATGAACCCTCTGAATCTGATGAGGAATCGGACTTTGATTTTGATGTTGAGAGCAATGTTCCAGACATTCCTCTCAGGAAGAAACCCTCTTCTAGAAAACTGCCTAAGGTTCCTGAAGTTGCCATTGACAGCATCTCCTTTCACCATCCAGAAAATGCAAGCAGGTGGAAGTATGTGTTTCTGAAAAGGATTACCTTGGAGAGGGAGCTGAACATAATTGCTATTGAGTGTAAGGAAGTCATGGATCTAATCAAAGCTGCTGGCCTGATGAAAACAGTGGTCAAGTTTTCCAACTGCTATGAGATTCTTGTCAAAGAATTCATAGTAAATTTGTCTGGTGGTTGTGCTGATGGAAAGTCAGCTGATTTTAAGAGTGTTTATGTGAGAGGAAGGAAGGTAAATTTCTCTCCTACTGTGATAAACAAATACCTAGGAAGGCCTGATGATGCTCAACCTGAGCTTGAAGTTACTGACAACCAGGTTTGTCGAACCATCACTGCCAAGCAAGTCAAGCACTGGACCTTGAAAGGGAAGCTAACTGCAAGCAAGCTAAGTATGAAGTTTGCCATACTGCACAAAATTGGTGCAGCTAACTGGGTTCCCACCAACCACAAATCCACCATTTCCACAGGTTTGGGAAGATTTATCTATGTTGTTGGAACCAGAACAAACTTTGATTATGGCAACTACATCTTTGATCAAACATTGAAACATGCTGAGAGCTGTGCTATTAAAGGCCCTATTGCTTTTCCCTCTCTCCTGTGTGGTATAATCATTGATCAGTATCCTGATATCCTGGTTGAAAAAGACTCTGTGTGCAAAAGAGCCCCTGCACTTGGTTTTCACTATAAGCTGTTTCAGGGAACACATGTCCCTGACATTGTTATAACATCTGCTGAGACATCAAAAGTCAAAGCTCATTCCAAGAAAGCTGATGTTATCGATGTTCTAAAAGAAACCTGCAGAGAGCTTGATGTAAGAAAAAGGACTCTTGAAGAGCTGATTGCTAGTCTGGAACAGGAGGAGAATGAAGAACAAATAAGGGAAGAGGATGCTGATGAAGAACAACATGATGGTTATGCAAGAAGCTCACCAGAAAATGCTGCTGAAAATAGTGCTTCCTCAGGTGATGACAGTACCTGAAAGTCTGTGTTTGCTGAGTTGAAAAGATTGATGCTGGAACCTATTGCTGCTATTTGATATCTTCTCTCTGTTTTTTTTTGTATTTTGAATTTCCTTTTGGATGACTGTATAACTTAAGGTACTAGTACCTTTGGCCTCTTTATGGCTAAAAAGGGGGAGAAGAAATTGTGGTAATTTTGGTAGAATTAGATATTGGTAGCTGCTATTACAAAATTCTGCTGCTTTCTAATCTCTGATTGTTTAGGAGTTTTAGCCAAAAATTTGCCAAAGGGGGAGTTTGTAAGTGTTTGTTTGTTGGCATTATTTTTTGGTAAAACCAGATTTGCGAATGTCATGACTGATGTCATAACATTCTGGGATAAAGGTAAATTCTGCAGAAGGAATGTTCTACAGGAACTACTCAGTATGAGTAAATATCATGATACTGAATTCTACCAAAATCAGTGAGCAAGATACATGATGTCATAACCAATGTTAAGACATCCTGTACTGATCAAGTTGTTATGCAGATTTATTATTCCTGAGAATTTTCAGGAATCTGGTGGGCTACTCTGAGTTGAAGTATATTGTCCAGATCAGATGCTCACGTGGACATTAGGTTAACCTTGCTTAACCCTAATCTGTTATGATGAAAGCCCAAGACCAAGTCTTTAGGTTAACTTTGGTTAACCCTTGCTATTTTTATGGAAGCCCTAAATGAAGAATAGTCTGCTTATATATTTCTCATGAAGCCTAATGGTGAGCAGCGCTTTTACAGAAGATCAATAAGGCATTGTATATTTGTAACTACTGTGAGCCAAGCAATTATCGTTTTGATAAGTGACTTGGAGTAGGATTTGGTTGTAAGGGTTGTTTATCACTCAAAGCTTTGAAGCACGAGTGTTGTGTCTCTTGATTAAAGCTTTGAAGCAAAATCAAGCGTGTGTATTGAAGAATGTCTTCATAATCTCATTAATCAATAGATTAGTATCACTACTGTGATTGAGGGGGAGTGAGTAGGAACTCAGGTTTAAGTATGACTTAGATTGAAGTTGCATTGGGTAGGTCTTAAGTGAAGGAGATAAACTGGTTGGTTTATTCCTAAATTAATACCTCTTATAGTGAATTTCCTCCCTGGCTTGGTAGCCCCCAGAGTAGGTGTTGTTACACACTGAACTGGGTTAACAATTGATTGTGTTCTTTACTGTATTTTAAATTACTGTTTGGAGTGTGTACAAGTGTGTCAGATACGGTATCATAACATTCACTGTGACATTAAGTATCTGTTGCCAGAATTTCAAATCTTCTTAAACGTGAAGAGTTAGATTGGCGGATCCGCCATTCGTGACTTAAAGGTGAAAGATGATTGAACACTAGAGTGCCCAGAAATTTGCACTCGAAGATGGATTAGGAATGGGCTTATATATGCCATTTGGAGGAATGATGGTAAACACTGGAATAAGTATCAGCATAAATCTTTGGTCAATTTATACTAAGCTTGATGTTTCACCTGTGGAAAAAAGGGTTAGTGAAATGCAGATGTATGCATGATGTTCACAAGATGTGGTATTATGATAGATGCATTTTGTATGTATGTGCTATGATTTATGAATGTGGGATGCATATTTGTCCGGGAAAATAAATTCCTGACTGCTGCTGAGGAATTTTAAATCCCGGACTGCTGTTGGGGATTATCTCTTGAATGTTAGTTGTTATATGGCCGAGTCCAGGCTTCATAACTTGCTGAGGATGAGGAATTCAACCGCTATCTGGTCGGATCCAAGCTTCACAATAACTTACTGGGGAAGAATAAATTAACTGTTATCTGGTCGGATTCCAGGCTTTGCAAAAAATTTCTTGGGGAGAGTGAAGTTAGGCTGTTATCTGGTTAGATTCCCATCTTCACAATAACCTGTTGGGGATAAGGAAGTTAACTATTATCTGGTCAGATTCCAGGATTTGCAGTAAATTTCTAGAAAGGATGAAGTTGAAATGATATCTGGTCAGGTCCATGCCTCATAGTAACTTGAAGTGGTAACTACTATCTTGTCGAGTCCGGGCTTCATAGTTTTTGAAGAGTTATACAATCATCTGGTCGGGTTCCAGGCTTCATAGTGTCTTATTGGGGATTGTAGCTAGTTATTATCTGGTCGAATTTCAGGCTTCATAATATCTTGCTTGAATAGAAGAAGTTGAAAACTGATATCTGGTCGGATCCAGGCTTCACAGTAACTTGCTGGGGTAGAGGCAAACTCTACTGGGGAAAATAAGTTAAACCCTAGTCTGGTTGAGTCCATGTTCTTTTATATCTTGAATAGTTAAACTATTATCTGTTCGGGTCCAGGTTTCATAGTATCTTGCAAAGTTAACTATTATCTGGTCGGATCCAGTCTTCATAGTTAGTTGAAAGGTTACATTATTATCTAGTCGGATCCAGGCTCTATAGTGGCTTGAGAAGTTGACTACTATCTGGTCGGGTCCAGGATTCATAGTAGTTTGAAATTTTTACTAATATCTGGTCGGGTCCAGTCTTCATAGTATCTTTGGGAGGTAGTAATGGTTTTGTTGATGACTTTACTAGGGATTAGGGGTTGTGGCCCTATGATTTGTAATAGTATGAAAGGAAAACTCAAGCTGGGGAGTGTGGACTCAGTCGGGGAGGACAAACTCAGCTTAGGGAGGATAGCCTCAGCTGGGGATAACAGGCTCAGCTGGGGAAGATAGACTATGCTGGGGGAAATTGCCGATTGTTGTTTGTTGGGGAAATAAACCCTGTTGGGGAAATAAACCATGTTGATGAAAACTTGATGAACTGATGTTGAGGTGAGTTCTTTGAGGAAGAGATCCATAAGGTTTCTACTTCTAGGATCAACTTAGCTGGGGAGAGAGCTTCCAAGAGATTGAGACTCTGGCTGGAGATCAACCTATGCAAAGAGACTTTGTGAGTAACTTTGTTGAGGATTGGTTTATTGTAGCCATCCTTGTGGGGATAATGCTATTGAAATAACTTTGTGGGGGGGATATTCCATATGCCAAATAGTTTTAATTATGTTCATATGCATATGTTCGTTCAATTTTAGTCATTGGACAATTTTGCATTCAAAACAAAGACAAAAATTTTGCACTTCAAAGTATATTTGTATTGATATTTTGCCCATGAATATGCATTTTTTGTACAAAGATACGGAGATCCTAGTAAGAGGAAATCGTCGGAAGGAAAACAAAATTGAAAACAAAAATAATATCCATGTGAAATGATCTCATTGCATTCCAACTCTACTATTGCCCCGATGTCTTCGAATGCCTCTTGCCGTTGACAGAAGTTGATTGGATTGATCTTGGACCGTTTGAACTCGGACCTTGGTGATAAAGTTGACTGTGGTGATTCCATGGGACATAGTCATACGCTTTCAATCCTTAACTTTTGCCTGGACCATCCTTTCGGGTTTTCAGCCCACCAGGATACCCATTTTTTCCCAAGCCTCCCTTTCCGGTTTTCAACTTGCCGGGTGTATAATATTTTGCATATATCCCTAATTTTTGCCCAAACCTTTTGGTTTGCCGGGATGCCCTTATTTTGCCTAGGTATGTCAACCTAGCGGGTCTCTTATGCATAGTATTTTTTAACTATGTCCGTGTTTACAAGATGTGGGAAGTCTTCACCATCCATGGTAGTCAGCATCATGGCACCGCCAGAGAACACTCTCTTGACAATAAATGGCCCTTCATAGGTGGGAGTCCATTTGCCTCTGGGGTCTCCTTGTGGCAGAATGATGGGCTTTATCACCAAGTCACCAGCTTGATATAATCGAGGCTTGATCTTTTTGTTGAAATCCTTGATCATACATTTTTGGTACGTCTGACCATGACAAACAGCAGCCAGTCGCTTCTCATCTATCAAGTTCAATTGATCCAATCTTGTCTGAGTCCCTTCGTCTTCGCCTAGACCTGATTCATTTATAATCCTTAGTGAGGAAATCTGAACTTCTACTGGCAAAACAGCTTCCATGCCATAGACTAAGGAAAAGGGAGTTGCCACAGTTGATGTTCTAGCTGAAGTGTGGTAGCCGTGAAGAGAAAACGGTAACATCTCATGCCAATACTTGTATTTTACTACCATTTTCTGCATAATCTTCTTGATGTTTTTGTTGGCCGCTTCAACTGCGCCATTCATTTTAGGTCTGTATGGAGAAGAATTGTGATGCTTGATATTGAACTGAGTGCAAAGCTCGGTAATCATAGCATTGTTGAGGTTAGTCTCATTATAGGTGGTGATCCTTTCGAGGATACCATAGCGGTAGATGAGGTTATGCTTGATGAATCTGGCTACTACATTCTTGGTGACTGAGGCAAATGAGGCGGCTTCGACCCATTTGGTGAAATAATCAATAGCGACCAGAATGAAGCGATATCCATTGAAATCGTTGGGCTTGATCTCTCCAATCATGTCAATACCCCATATTGCAAATGGCCATGGAGCGGTCATGGCGTTCAGAGGGATAAGAGGCACATGGACCTTGTCAGCATAGATTTGGCATTTGTGACAAGTTCTTGAATGTTGATGGTAATCAGTCTCCATTGTTGACCAATAGTAGCCAGCTCTTAGAATCTTCTTAGCCATCGTATGTACGCTTGAGTGAGTCCTAAAGATACCATCGTGCATGTCTTCCATAATTCCCTCTGCCTCCTTCTTGTCCACACATCGGAGTAGAGTAAAATCATGGTTGCGTTTGTATAATATCCCGTTGCTTAGGAAGAATTTGGCTGAAAATATTCGTAAGAACTTTCTGTCATTGATGGATGCTCCCTCAGGATACCCTTGTGCTTCAAGATATCTCTTCACCTCATGGTACCATGGATTTTCAATGTCAGTGTCAAGCCCACAACAACGCGCTGGTTCGTCGAATCTTTCAATTGTAATCATAGAGGGCTTTGTTATCCCATCTGACCTTGAACATTGAAGACATGGTTGCCAAGGCGTCAGCTAACTGATTTTCTTCCCTAGGGAAGTGCTCAAAGGTTATCTCTTCAAAGTAAGGAATTAGCGATAGCACAAGTTCCTTGTATGGGATGAGATTAGGGTGCTTAGTGTCCCAATATCCTTTTACTTGGCAAATCACTAGAACAGAATCCAAAAACACATTCAAATGCTTGATCCTCAAGTCAATGGCAGCTTTCAGACCCAAAATGCACGCTTTGTACTCAACCATATTGTTCATGCAATAGAAGCATAGTCTGGCAGTGAAAAGAGTGTGGCAACCTTCATGGGAGATGATCACAACACCAATTTCGTTACCCAAGGCGTTGGAAGCCCCATTGAAGACCATAGTCCATTGGGATCCTTGTTCAGGTCCGTCATACGGTCCAGGTTTCGCACAGTCGGTCACTAGCATGATGTTCTTATCAGGGAAGTCGAAGTTCATAGACTGATAATCATCCATATCTTGATGGGCCAAATGATCTGCTAGTACACTTCCTTTGATGGCCTTTTGCATTGTGTATTGAATGTCGTACTCAGTCAAGATCATTTGCCACCTGGCTATCCGTCCGAAAAGAGCAGGTTTCTCGAAGATGTACTTGATTGGGTCCATCTTAGAAATTAACAAAGTGGTATGAGTCAACATATACTGTCTTAGCTGACGAGAAGCCCATGCCAGAGCGCAAAAAGTTTTCTCGAGTAGTGAATATATGGTTTCACAGTCGGTAAACTTTTTGATAAGGTAATAAATAACATACTCTTTTCGGCCAGACTCGTCATTTTGGCCCAAAACACACCCCATAGAGTTCTCTAGTACTGTCAAGTACATGATCAAGGGTCTTCTTCAACTGGAAGCATGAGAATAGGAGGTTCTTATAGATATTCTTTGATTTTATGGAAGGCATCTTGGCATTCATCATTCCATCTGACTACTTGATCTTTCTTCAAAAGTTTGAAGATTAGCTCACAAGTAGCAGTCAAGTGAGATATGAAGTGGGCGATGTAATTGAGATGACCCAAGAATCCTCTAACTTCCTTTTCAGAATGAGGGACTGACATTTCTTGGATGTCCTTTACCTTGGAGGGATCAACTCCAATGCCTTTATTGCTGACAACAAAACCTAGAAGCTTTCCAGATCGTACTCCAAATGTGCACTTGTTAGGGTTTAACCTCAATTTGTACTTTTTCAGCCTCTCAAATAGCTTGTACAGGTGATCGAGATGTTCCTCTTCACTTTGTGATCTAGAAATCATATCATCCACATATACCTTTATTTTATGATGTATCATATCATGAACAAAGCTATCATAGCCCTTTGATATGTTGCCCCTGCATTCTTCAACCCGAACGGCATGACCTTATAGCAAAAGGTGCCCCATTACGTGACGAAAGTTATCTTCTCCATATCTTCGGGAGCCATCCTTATCTGATTATAGCCGGAGAATCCATCCATGAAAGATAAGACTTTATGCTGAGCAGTATTATCGACCAAGACTTCAATGTGTGGTAGAGGGAAGTCATCCTTGGGGCTTGCCTCTATTCAGATCTCTATAGTCTATGCACATGCAAACTTTTCCGTATTTCTTTGCTACTGGCACGACATTTGCAACCCATTTGGGATAGGATGTCACATCTAGGAACCCTGTATCAAATTGTTTCATCACTTCAGCTTTTATCTTCTCAGACATATCAGGCCTCATGCGATAAACCTTTTGTTTGACAGGAGGACAATCTTCTTTTGTCGGCAGACGATGAACTATGATATCGGTATCCAACCCTGGCATATCTTCATACGACCAGACAAATACTTCCACATAGTCATGCAACATTTAAACTAACCTGCTCTTGACATTGTCTTCTAATTTAGCACTGATCTTAACCTCTTTCTTGTCCATCTTGGTACCCAGATTGATGACTTTAACTGACTCATCGTGCGGCTGAATAGCTTTTTCCTCTTGTAATAGAAGTCTGGATAGTTCTCTCGGTATTTAGTCTTCCTCGCCTTCGTCTTTGGCTTGGTTAATTGGACATTTGAATTCATAGTCGGCAATAGTAGAGTCATTGGTAATAAGATCCAGAGTGGATGAGGACCTACAAGAGTGTGTGTGTGTGTGTGCATGTAAGATACATGGCTATTTTGAAAAATATATTTGAAGAAAAGAAAGACAATGAACACAAAGATTTGAATTCAAAAGAGTCCAATGATTTGTATTGAATGATAATATGATTAGATGAACATAAATAAAACCCTTGACAAATGGACCAAAGTGCCCCGGGCCAGGCACATGGCTTAAAAGTCATTGTTAAATATTATAGACAAAATGTTCTTGAATTGAAAGAAAAGCAATAGATAAATGATTACTCCTCAATGAAGGAGATGGGCACGAAGTCCTTTGCATGCCAATTCTTCAGCTTCGTTGTAGTAGGATACACCCAATCTTCAAATGCAGCTTCTTCATCAGAATCACCTACATCGTTAACTTCATTTACACCCTTGTCATGTTTCGGCATAGGCGCGATGATTACATTCAGAGTTGGAGGAGGGTCAAATTCAATAGTCTTGTTATTGATCAAATCCTGAATTTTATTCGTCAAGGCCCAACATTGGTCAGTCTCATGCCCGGGGCTACTTGAGTGGTAAGCACATTTAGCGTTCAGATTATACTTTTGTGAAGAGGTATCTGGGTTGGCAGGAGGATCGCGTAATGTCACCAAATTAGCCTTGGGTAAGTGTTGTAAGGCTTGAGATAGTGACATGCCTAACAAACAGATGTTCACTCTTCTCGAAGTTGGATTGGAGTTTCAAAACGTTGATGATTAGCATATGGTTTTTGAGTAGGAGTTGGATTTGAGATTCGGACAACATTAACAGACAAATGATCACTCTTCTTGGTATGGGCCCTTTCCCCGTACACAACATTGATTTCCTTCTTTGCAGCAAAATGTTTCTTGATAGAATTGGAAGTGGAGGCAGATGCCATGGGAATCTTCCCACTTTTGATGTCGCTTTCAACTCTTTCACCGGTTAAAATTAGCTCGGTGAAACCAGAAGACGAGCAGCCAACCAACAAGTTAAAGAATGGACCAGATAAAGTGCCCATAAACATGTCAATGTGCTCTGTACCAGTCAAAGGCGGTTGAACCCTACTTGTAAGGTCTCTCCACTTTTGTGCATATTCCTTGATCCTTCATTCTTTCCCATTGTCATATATTGCAATTGAACCTTTGTTGGCACCAAGTCAGTGTTATACTAGTATTGGTGGTAGAATGCGGTGGCTAAATCTTCCCAGGTATTGATATGGGAACCATCTAAGTGATAAAACCATTCTAGTTGCGTTCCAGTCAAGCTCTCTTGAAAAAAGTGAACCCAGAGTTTCTTATCAGCGGTGTGCGACTGTATCTTGCGCACATAAGATTTCAGGTGAAGTTTTGGACAAGAAACTCCATCGCACTTTGCAAAGACTAGTATTTTATAATTGCAACATGGAGATTTTTCCATAGACTGGGCCAATAAAGGCCAGCTTGTAGGATTTTTGCGCAAGTCTTTGAGGTGCTAGCGTGTCAACCATAAGGGGCTTCGTGACAATGAGATATTATGCTCTCTGTTTCACTCTCAGGAACGCATCAACGAAAAATACCATCGGGGCCTCGCTTGAATAGTAAGGGCTCGTCCCAATAACAATGTTTGAGATCGTGAAAGAATTTCTTCTTCTGATGATAAGTTAAATCAGGTGGAAGGACTTTTGCTGCTAAGTAGTTGACATAGCCAGCATACCAGGGTAGTGAAATTTGAGTAGATACTGCTTGCAATACTTTAGTTGTCTCGTCATTGTTGCAAAATTCAGGGAATTCTTCAGTTGAGTTTTCAGACCTCATCTGGGCTACCAGGTGTTCATATGGAAAATCGTCATTGATGGGTATCTCTTCAGGTTTAAGATTTTCCATCCTAGATAGATGGCCGACAATAAGATTTTCAGATCCTGGTTTATCTTTGATTTCCAAATCAAACTCTTGTAAGAGTAAGATCCATCTTAATAATCTTGTCTTGGCATCCTGTTTAGCTAATAAGTATCTAATAGCTGTGTGATCAATGTAGATAATAATATTTGCGCCTACTAGATAGGAACGAAAATTATCTAATGTAAAAACGACTGCCAAGAGTTCCTTTTCTGTAGTGGCGTAGTTTATCTATGCAGAATCCAAAGTCCTACTTGCATAGTATATTGCATGGAGTTTTTTTCTCTCTTCTTTGTCCTAGGACTGCACCTATTACATAATCGCTTGCGTCACACATTATCTCAAATGGTAGACTCCAATCAGGTGGTTGTGTGATAGTTGCGGACATGAGAGCTGGTTTTAACCGTTCAAACGCCTTCAGGCAGTCATCATCGAAGATAAACTCAGCTTCTTTCATTAAGAGGTTAGTCAGAGGTTTAGAAATTTTCGAGAAATCTTTTATGAAGCGTCAATAGAAACTGGCATGGCCTAAGAAACTTCGTATTTCTATTACGGTTTTCGAGGGTTGGAGGCTTTCTATTATTTGAATCTTAGCTTTGTCTATTTCGATCTCCTTTTTAGAAACTATGTGTCCAAGTACAATTCCTTGTTTTACCATAAAATGGAATTTCTCCCAGTTCAACACTAGGTTTACCTGTACACATCTTTCCAATACCCTTTCCAAGTTTCACAAACATCCTTCAAAACTTTGCCCGCATACAGAGAATTTTTCCATGAACACTTCCATGATATCGTCTATAAAATCGGCCAAGATGGACATCATACATCTTTGGAATGTTGCAGGCACATTACATAGTCCGAACGACATTCGTCGATAAGCAAACGTACCATAAGGACACTGATATGGTGGGAGAACTGACTTGGGTGTTTTGTGTTTTATCACAAATATTGCGGTTAGCAAGAGTCGCCACCGACTTTTCTTTTATCCAAAAGGAAAGGCTGAAAAGAACAGGAAAGACCTTTGAGATTATTTCTTGAGTTCGGGGGGTAGATTATGAAAAGGGAAGGTATTAGCACCCTTTTCATCCATAGTTATATATGGGCTCTTAGTTGCTTGCTAGATCACTTGCTTTTGTTTGAAAATGTGCTTTGTGTGGTTTTTGAAAGTATTTTGAAAAGGCGCCTTCGTTTAGGCAAACTTTGTAATAGCTTTCATTCGTAAGAACGTATACAAAGTGTTGGGCTTTTGAAAATATTTCATGTTTGGAAAATGTTTTGAAAGTGTTTTTGAAAGTGTTGGTGTTTGTTTTGAAAATGAGCAAGGATATTTGATTTGAAAAATGAGCAAGCAACTAGGAACAATCTACCTACTCAAAAGTCTTTGTTCATTTCTTCCTTTCCTTTGATATTGCTATCTTACCATTGATTGGTAAGAAGCCTTATCTTTGGATGTAAAGGGACGGGCATGGGTCATCGTATAGTCATGATAGCAATTTTGTGAGATATCTTAGCATTTTTATTTGAGGGACTAAGATCATTTTGAAAGACAACATTTATAGCGCCATCGAGGGACTATGATCTTGTATTTTTTATTTCTTTTTGCTAAGAGATCTCACATGTATAACATGGATATTTTTGTAAGGCAACAAAGTGGAATCACCCTAAGAGTGCAAGTGTGCAATGTGTTTGATTTACATGCATTGTTTATCTTGAATTAGGATTTGCTAATTGTTGATTTTAGTCTTGCCATACAAACCCTAATTACTAACATTTATATAAAGCGATAAATTGCGGAAATTAAAATTACTACGCTATTACATCATTAAGGGGGGAGGGGTATATAAATTTACAAACGGAGATTTCAAGAAAATTAAACCTAATTATCTATTACAACCATATTGAATAATATACAAAAATTGAATAAATAATGTACAAGGAAATAAAGGGAAAGGAAATGATTTTTTATTTGGTTTTCAGTGAAAAGGTTTAGTCTTGACCTAATTATGAAAATGATTAGTTAAAAATAAACAAAATTAAATTTAAACTAATTAAGAGAGAAATTAAGTTAAAAATGATTTTTTAGGGTTTTTATGAAAAGGTTTTAAGTTAATGAAAATAATATGAAAAATAATTAATAAAAAAAGAAACCTAAATTCTAAGTTAATTTTAATTTACAAGAGAATAATATAATAATTAAACCTAAATATAAAAATTAATTATTTAAGAAAAAAAATTAATTTATTTAAGAAAATATTTTTGTTCTTTTTGTCTTTATAGAGAAAATAAAATAAATAAGTGTAAAAAGAAATAAATTTTTTTTTGAAATTTTTATTAATATAATAATAATAATAATAATAAAAATAATAAAAGAAAACTGAAAATAAAAATGAAATAAGAAAAAGAAAATAAATAAAAAAAATAAAAAAGGTTGGGTCAGCATGCAAAAGTAAACAGGAGGTTAGAAATCAGCAAAAAAAACAAAAGCCGAAAGGGGGAGGCCCAACGCGCTACTGTATGTAACCAAAAAAGAGGAAAATGTTGAAAAAATGCACAAAAGGTAGCGCTGGGTGTTGAACCCCTGACCTCTAACACAAACGCGCGCTACCTTTGCCACTAGGGTGACTGTACATTCATTAACTTGTATCAAACCATAAATATATATTACAAATCAAGTCCATGGCCTGAACTTCATCTTCAACCTTACGCCCAGCCAGACAACCTGTATCTTGCTCATTTCTCAATGAAAATTAAAATTGCAAACATGAAAGTTGTTCCATTTTTTCTCACGAATCCAACAATGTAAATAACTAAAGCTATAAATCAAAGATGAATCAGAATTTTGTTGGCCCTAATTTGAACCCTAAATTTTCCAGAAATTTCAATCTTAAAATTCTCTAAGCTCAAGCCATATAAATGAAATCTATGGATATGTATAGTTTCATGGCAATGATATCTACATTTTGTCTTTGAAAATGCAAGCCTAACAATGCCTAAATAATGAGATGAAAAGTCAGAAAACTCACCTTACAGTTGGAGATCGTGTTTTGAGTTAGAGCTTGATTCAAGTTGTTGTGATGATCAGGTTAGCTTCCTCAAGTTCCCAGGAAGCTATTCCAATAATTACTTTGAACTGGAAGTGTATGAATCGTGCTGGAGAAGTCCAAGTGCAAGCTTCTGATTTTGGTTATGGAGGATGAAGGAAATTGTGTTACAGAACTGTAACAGGTGTTTGGATGACTTACATTTTAGGTAAGGAAGCTTTTGAAATGGTTTTGCCAAGAAACACATGAGTGAGATGGAAGTTTGATATGTAAAGTTAGAATTTGCACAACAATGGTGTTTTGAGGCAATTTCTGGCTTGAGGGAGTTTGAGGGAGTTTTAAGGCTTGTAAAATCATGTCCTAGGTTGTGTAATAATGTCTCAAATTATAGGAAAAGGTTTTGAGAGCTTGGGGTGATCAGAAGTACCAGTTCACATGTTATGGCTCTTTGGCTTATTTTTGAAGCAAGCTTGATACACATTGTCCCAATGCATAATACAAGGCTATCTAGAGTGGTTACAAGCTTTAAACATGTTTATCTGACTTTGTATGTTGAGTGTGTGCTGAACAAACAATTTAGAAGCTCAAGACAAGTTGACTTTGTGATTAAAGCAACTTTTCAAGAATGGAATGGTAACTTTGTGCCATAAATGGAAATGCAACTTGGATAATGGCTCAAATGCTTGGACAATGGCTCTATCAGTTGTGTAAACATTTAATTATGGAGTGACAAACAAGTTTGAGGCCTTCAAAGCAAAGATTATGCAACCTAGCATGGATTTGGTTCATGTGTTCATCAAGAAATGGCTTGTAATTCAAGTTTGAAAACCCTAACTTCTTGCCTTCGATTCTCCTTGCTCATGTATGAACTCAATGTGTTCTTGGACATTTTGGAAATCTTGTAACATCCTCTACAACCTTTATGTTGGATATTTTTGAATATTCCTCTTGGAACTATGTGAAAAAGTGCCATGAAGTTAGGTCAAAATCCTGCCTAAACTAGGGCAAAATTTCACTAAGTTTTTCAAGTTTCATGAACATGTCTTCTTAAAATCATAATTTGAAATCTATGAATTTATAGAAGAAGTTGTGTTCTAAAATGTTATATATCTCATTGATATCTACAACTTTCATGTTGGAAGTTTCCTTTGAATCATCTTGCATCATAGTGGAAATTTGGCTCAAAGTTATGAAAAAATATGAATTTTCCAACACTTAGAAAAATTTCTAAGTTTAGAAGTTTTGACTTTTCAAAATGAAATCTTGACTTTTTGATTTCTTGATGAACAAGTTTCATATTTTGACATATCTTGATGAGTTGTGATCTTTGATACTTGATTTTGACCAAAAACTCAAAGTTTGACTTTTCAGTATACAGTTGATTTTTCATCAGTTGACTGAAATTCATCTGTCAATTAATTGATCTTGAGAAATGTTTTGAGACATTCCATTAGGTAAAAATTAAGAATTTTAATCCTTGAGATCATAACTTAAACCAATCAATCATTTGCTAGGTCAAAAATCAAAAATTGCACCTTCTCAGTCAAAACCCTAATTTTGACCATTTTGCCCTTTTGATGATTTGATCAAATTTCTTAAGGAATTGCGATACAAACTTGATTAAATTACATATATGAGTTCATGATGTTGATATGGACAAAAAATTATGAAGTTTGACTGTAAATTGACCATAATTAACTTTTTCCCCAATACAACTGATTTTAGGTCAACTAATCAATTGACTGAGCAAAAATGTGATCCAAGACTTGAAACTTGACATGAGAAATATTTAGGGTCCAAAATGATTCATGAAAGTCATATGGGGCATTAAAAGTCAATTTGTCCTTGTGTAATCTCAAACCCTAATTTTCAGTCATCAGTGCTTGAGGAGGTGTCTTGAGCTGATCAACCCTTGTGCAGTCTTGAATCCAAGGAGATCTTATGAGAGATTACTTGAGAAATAAGAGGGAAAATTTTGGGGTACAACAGACACGCGAACGTTGTCTTTTCTTGGTCATCAGGGTCGATAGGAATTTGAAAGATTCCTGAATAGCCGTCTAAATAGCAGTAGTAAGAATGCTTAGCCAATCGCTCAAGCATTTGGTCAATAAAAGGTAGATGGAAATGGTCTTCTCGAGTTGCTTTATTTAGTTTTCTATAGTCAATGCACATTCTAGCTCCACTCACGACTCTTTCTGCTATTTGTTCTCCCTCTTTGTTTGTCGTGACTGTGATTCCTCCTTTCTTGGGTACACAGTGGACTGGACTAACCCATTGGCTATATGAGATTGGATAAATGGTACATGCATTTAGAAGCTTAGCTACTTCATCATTGACTACAATGCTCAAGATCAGGTTAATTCTTATATGATGTTCTCTAGAATATTTACAGTAATCTTCCAGTATAATACGGTGCATGCAGATGGAAGGACTTATTCCTTTAAGATCAACAATGTTATATCCTAAAGCAGAGGGATATTTTCTTAATACATGCAATAATTTTTCTGTCTCAGTTTGTCCTAAGTCTGCGTTGACTATCACGAGTCTTTTAAGTTCGGAATCTAGGAATTCGTATCTTAGGGTTTTGGGTAAAACTTTAAGTTCCAAGTTGGGTTTCTTCGGACAAGGCATATGATTTGGTGTCAGTGCTAGGAATTCGGTTAAACCGTCATCTTGATATTCAGGACACCAATCATCATCTTCAAAAATTAGGGGCATCAGAATCTTTAGTTTAGAAATGAGTTTCTTCTCCTGACTCCATCTCTTTGACACATTCGTCTATTAGATATAACAGATAACATGTATCATCAATAGCTGGGGGGTGTAGGAACTGTGTCAGGATAAACTCAACTTTATCTTATCCAACTTCAAAAGTTATCTTTCCTCTTTTAACATCTATAATCGCTCCAACAGTGGCTAAAAATGGTCCTTCCAATATTATAGGGGTTACGATATCTTCTTTAATGTCCATAATGATGAAATCTGTAGGGATGTAGAATTGACCTATGCGTACCAGAATGTTTTCTAGAATTCCCACGGGGTATTTGACAGAGCGATCCGCTAGTTGTACTGACATCTTGGTTGCTCTTAATTCTCCCATGTCAAGCATTTTGGATATGGACAGGGGCATAACGCTGATACTAGCGCCTAAGTCGCATAAAGCTTTTTCTATGACATACTTACCTATATTACAGGGTATAGAGAAACTTTCGGGATCCTTCAACTTCTAAGGCATTTTGTTCTGAATGATTGCGCTACACTAAGCAGTGAGTGTAATTCTCTCGTTATCCTCTATCTTTTTCTTGTTTGACAAGATTTCTTTGAAAAACTTAGCGTACGAGGGCATTTGAGTGATAGCTTCTGTGAATGGTATCGTGATGTTTAATTGTTTCAGAAGTTCAACAAATTTCTTAAATTTCCCCGCACTTCTAGATTGAGTAAGTCTTTGAGGATACATAATTGGTGGTTTGTAAGGCGGCAGAGGCACATAAGGTTTTTCTTTTTCTTCTGTCTCTCCATCACCTACCTTCTCCTTCTCTTTTGGTTTGCTTTCCTCCTCGGTTGTTTTTCTAGAACTTTGGGACATGGCTTGGTTTTCAGCTCTAGGATCAATTAGTCCATCGTATTCAGTTCCATTTTGCAATATGATAGCATGAGCATGTCCTTTTGGATTCGGTTGAGGTTGACCTGGAAATGTACCAGCAGGTGCAGCAGTAGGTGCTTGTTATTGGGCCACTTGCGAAATCTGGGTTTCAAGAATTTTGTTATGGGTGGCTAAAGCATCTACTTTGTTCACTAACTGTTTGATTTGCTCACTAGTGTGAATATTTTGGTTTAGAAATTCCTTGTTAGTTTGAGCTTGGGTAGCTATAAAATTTTCCATTATAATTTTGAGGTTAGACTTCCTAGGCATATTAAGAGTAGTTGTAGGTGATTTTTGATATCCTGGTGGTACAGCAAGTGCTTAGCCAGGCACATATAACCCATTGGTGTTCTTATATGAGAAATTTGGATGATTTTTCCATCCAGGGTTGTAATTATTCGAGTAAGGGTTTCCTTAAGCATAATGTACTTGGTCGGGGGGGGGGGGGGGGGGTTCCTACTAAGGTTTGACATTTAGCAGCAGCATGTCCAGGTACTTTGCATATCTCACAATTCGAAGTTATATCAGCCATGGTGGCTGGAGGTACTTTGGTTAAGCTATCTATCTTCTGGACGAGAGCGTCTACCTTAGCATGGACGCTATCAAGACTGCTGATCTCGTACATACCGCCTTTTTCGGTGCTTTCTCTACGGGAGCTTTGTCTGCTTGACCTCTTTCACTCCCCCACTGATAGTGGTTTTGAGCCATACTTTCTATGAGAGCATAAGCAGCAACGTAGGATTAATCCATAAGTGCGCCACCTGTGGCAGCGCCTATCGTTAATCTTGTATTATAAAGGAGACCATTGTAGAAGATATGGATGATTGACCATTCTTCTAGGCCATGATGTGGACAGAGCCTCATCATGTCTTTGTATCTTTCCCAAGCGTCAAAAAGAGACTCATTGTCCTTTTGTCAAAAATCGCTTATTTGGGATCTTAGCATAACTGTCTTACTTGGTGGGAAATATCTTGCAAGAAAGACTTTCTTCAACTCATCCCAAGAGGTAACCGATTTAGCTGGTAGAGACTGGAGCCAGGCTCGGGCTTTGTATCTTAGGGAAAAAGGGAAAAGAGAAAGTCTTATCGCCTCTTGTCTGACTCCGTTATTCTTAATTGTATATGCGTATTGCAGAAACATCGATAAATGTAGATTAGGGTCATCCATTGACCCTCCAGAAAACTGGTTTTGTTGTACAGCTGACAACAAGGAAGGTTGAGTTCGAAGTTATTATCCTCGATCAGAGGAGCAACAATGTTGTTATGTGGTTCTTCCTGCAAAGGAATAGCATGAGATTTGAGCGGACGTGGCTGATCACCCATGTCTGGTTCTTCAACTGGTTTGGCAGGGATAAAAGATTGAGAGAGGGATTGATTTGTATGAGATACTCGTACTTGGCATCTTGTAGTAATAGAGCGCTCAGGTTCGGAAATATGTATCACTAAGCCTTCACCTTTAGAGCGAGTGATTGGCATACAATTAAGAATGGTGCCTTATTCTCTACTGCGTAACTAAAAGAGTTAAGATATCGACTTGTTAGTCCCCGGCAACGGCGCCAAAAACTTGATCGTGACTTTGTGAGTCTTAGAGAATCTAGACCGAAAGTATACAGTCCTATCGTGTGTAGCTTTAAAGATCATCGAATCCCAAGGGACTAAATGTCGAACTACCGTTATTTTAGGTTACTACGTGAATCTAAGGCTAATAATGTAATTAATAGGGGGTTTAGGGAACCTAACTGATTATAATCTAGTTTAGATTCAAGAGAGAATATCGGTATGTAATGGTCGGACTTCGGGAATTTAGCAACTCATTGACCTAACTCGGATTAACAAAACAGTTTTCAGTAGGAAGTATTTGTTTGAAAACCCTCTTCTCACACTCTCGTGTTTATTGATTCAGATCCTACGATCAAACCTAAGTGAGTGCTCTCGTTGTTTCAATTAGAGTTTAAAAATAGTTTTTGGAAACAAACAAAACCTAATCAACTTAAAAGTGCTCTCGTTTTATTATAAGTTGATACACAATTACAACTGTCCAGTTATCATCTCAAACTCTCGTTTTATTGATCCTAACTTCTATCTGTATTTTAGTCTCGTAACAAAATAGTTAATATTTAGAACTAGTAATTGAAATCATAAAATTATTCTTTTTTTTTAAATGAACTGACCAATTGGCGTTGCTAAACCCAGTTGGCTATATGACCTTACATACCGATAAATAAATTTAGCCTAGCATGTTATACAATTCAATAACAGGGAAACAGAAATAACTACCATCAAACAATTTAAATAAACTAAACATTTTAGACAATCCTGGCATAAATAAATAAAATACTTAAATTAAACCTGAAAATACTATGGAAAAATATTTGGCTGACTTCAGGTGTCTCCCACAGATCGGTAAAATAAACGAAAAGAAATAATGCGGAAAATATTCGACAGAGTAATAGTAAAAGCAGAGAAAATAAAACGTCCCCCAAAAATGGGGATTTGAGGTCCTATTTATAGGCTTGGAGACGCGCAGGGAGTTGAGATATTTTCTCCTCCAGATTTTCCTCCATAGCGACCGCTACGGATTGAAGGACTTAGTGTAACGGTCATTACACTCCTGCTTTTTGTGAAGGGCTGGTGTGGTAAGGTGTAACAGTCGTTACACCTGGGTTAGGTAATGTGTAACGGTCGTTACACTCCTTTGGGCCTTGGGTGGATTGGGCCCAACGCTTCTTTCTTCTTTATTCTTCCAAGGCTTTTTACTTGTAATGCACCCAATTCTGCCATACACTCCCCAATTGCATAATTTCTCTTTCTTTGTGCGGATTTTAAATACGATTAGCTCGACTTTTCTTGTCTTTCTTCACACATGCCTTGCAAACATCAAATTCCTGAAAATATAGAAAATACCAGCATAATACGAATAAAGAGTAATTTAATTAATTAAAATGCGGATAAAATTCATGTAAGTTGATCCAAATATTAGATACATTTCCGGTTTATCAATCGATCATCCTAGGACAATGCTGGCTTGGGAGGGAAAAATGGTCGATATTGCCCGATGCAGAGCGGGCGGTTTGGGTTATGGACGTACAGACCATACCAAAAGAAAGTGTTAGACTGGGCCCATTTAAGCTGTCGAGCCAGTTCAGAATAATAACCCTGAGGAAAGTTTGAATTTAGTGAAACCTTTCTCCCTCTAGGATTTGAAAGATGTGGTATGAAGCTCAGAGGGAGGCAAAAGCCCATGTCTAAACATATTTGGAATGGGGTTCTACAAAGCGTGTCAGGGTTTCATTAAAGAAGGTCTATTTGAATGCGTCAATGAATTCTTTAACCATGGTCATATGCCCAAATCCATTGCCTCCTTCTTCTTGACTCTGATTATGAAGAATGTGAATTCTCAAGACTTCGATGAATTCGGCCAATTCGTTTAATTGGTAGTAGTTATAAAATCATCACAAAGTTACTAGTTGGGATATTGAATAAGGTAATTGGTAGTCTCATATCTCATAACCAAACTACTTTTTTTAGAATAAGAACATGTTAGATGGTGTGTTTCTAGCAAACAAATTGGTTGATTATGCAAGAAGATACAAAAAGGATACGTCTTTATTCAAAGTAGATATTGAAAAATCCTTCACTTCTATTTTTTGGGACTACATGCTTTATCTTCTCAAACATATGAAGTCTGGCTCCAAATGGATTAGCTCGATTCGAGCATGTATCGATAACAACTTAGTATTTGTTTTGATTAATGGAAGTCCTTCAAGGGAACTCCAAGCTGGGAGAGGGTTGCGTCAGGGAGATTCATTGTGAATGTTTCTCTGCATCATTGTTGCAGAAGGAATTGCACGGCTATTAAGGAATGCTTGCTCTTTATCTTGCCTTTTCTTATTCATGGTTGCAGATAATTTAGATTTTAATTTGTTACAATACACGGATGACACAGTCATCTTGGGCAAGAATACTTGGGATAACATATAGGCAATCAAATTAGTACTGCAAGGATCTGAGTTAGCCTCTGAATTTTGTGTCAACTTCCACAAGAGTAAGATCTTAGGCTTCAATGTCAATCTTGGTTTTTGCAGATGACATCTGATTTTCTCTCGTGTCCTATAATCCATTTCCCATTCTATTCCTACGATATCCCAATAGGTGCTAACCCCCACATGTGTTCTACTTGGGATCCAATAATTTTGAAGCTTCGTAATAATATGGATGCACGGAAAGGTAAGAATGTCTCCCTCGGTGGTCGAGTAACCCTCATAAATGATGACTTGAACTTAATACCTTTCTTCTTCTTCTTCTCATTCTATAAAGTTCCAAAAGTTCTTATTCAAGAGATCATTAGAATTCAGCGTGTGTTCCTTTGGAGTGGGATGGAGAACAAGAAATGAATCGATTGGGTTTCTTAGGCATCCATTTGTAAAGTAAAGCTAGAGGCGGGGGGAGGGGTATAGGAATAAACCAATGAGTTTTCAATTTTGCGCTGCTTGGCAAATGAGCCTGGAGAATTATTTTGTGGCACAAATTCAATTTGGTACTCCTTATTACAATTCAGATATGGTGATATTAAGGCATTGATCCTTGATTATTCTTGGAATGTAAGTTGTAAATAACACTCGATATGGTGGTGTGATCTTAGGATTTCTGTCGATTTTATTGGGGAAGACACAAGTTGGTTTGGAGACAACATATCTTGCAAACTAGGGAGAGGTTCAAAGATTGAGTTTTGGAATAACAGGTGGTGTGGTGTTGTTCCTTTAAAGCATTTATTTTCAGAAGTCTTCGAAGCGACCCAAGTCACTAGACTTAAAATTGATGAAATAAGTTACTTGTTACATGGTCAATGGGACTGGAATATTGGTAGTGTAGTTGGTCGGAACTCTGATTTTGCAGGTGGCACTTGCGAGGAGCTAGGTGACATTCTCATGAATGTGTGTCCAAATCCGAACTCAACTGATTCCTTTGTTTGGTGGCGAGATGCTCTTGGTTTTTCCAATAAAATCAGGCTATGTTGCTTTCATATATATCCATTGTGTTGGCTCTCTTTTAGAAGATAAGAAGGTTGATGCCTTTAAGTTGTTGTGATCCACTAATGTTCCCAGCAACATTTAAACATTCGCTTGGAGATTTCTTCTCAACTAGCTACAAACAAAGCACGAGTTAGCAAAGTATGATGTGTTATCTGGTCAGCATAATCTAGTGTGTCCATTGTGTTTTGGGCTTTAGGAATCTCATCTTCATCTATTCCTCCTTTGTCTTGTTTTGGTTTCTGTTTGGCAGGGTATACATAGTTGGCTTCGTTTAAATAGGGTATCATGTGGTGTCTCGATGGTGGATCACTTTTTAGACTTTAAGATGCAGATGAAAGGTAGAATCATTAAGATGTTGAGGCTTTTATTTTGATTGTCTACTAATTAGTCGATTTGACTCATGAGAAATGAAGTTCTTTTCAAAGGCGGGTGTAAAGGAGCTCTTGAAATTGTGTGGCTTTCTAAAACTCTAGTCGTAGAATTTGCTTGGTGTTAGATCCAAAAAGCTGGTAAGAATTGATTGGAATGTTGGGTTATCTTGTATGTTATCCTTTTTTTTTTAGAATTTAACCTGACACTCCAAAATTTAGACCTGGCACCCCATATTTTCATAATGCAAAAAATGTTCATGGACAAATATGAGTTAAAAAGTCCGAACGAAATTTCTGGCAATTCATTCAAAATTTCGGGAAACATACATTTCAAAAATTTTAGTTAAAAATACAAGTATTTCTATCGAAAATTTCAAAGTTTCCGATTAAAACACATACCTTTCAAAAAATTTGTTAAGAATTCCATGAGTTTTTATCGGAAATTTCAGAATTTCAGAATTTTTTTTAAAATTTTCGATAAAAACTTATAAAAATCATGATTTTTTATTGGAAATTTTCGATAATTTTTTGAAAATTTCAGTATAACTTAGAAATTTCCAATATAAATTCATATTTTTTAAAATTTAATAACTTTAAATAATAATATAATAGTTAAAGCATGAAAAAATAGATTAAATGAAGGGGTGAGAAGTTAATTTTTTTTTATTATATATATTAGTTGGTTTGGTAGTTGATTTTATTTGTGGGCTAATTCGGTTGGTTTCCCTTATTGTATTTGGGTTATGCACCTCTTATACTTGCTTTTAATGCATTCCTTTTGCTTAGAAAAAAAGTAAAGAGAAGTATGTCATTTTCATTTTCGAATGTGAAAAATATCATAACTCCGGTTAAGCTCACGAGATGTAGTGTAATCATCAACAACGCCGTGATGAGCGGATAAAGAAAGGGCGTGTTCAGTTCCTTTGCGGGAAACAGACAAACCAATCACCAATGCATGTTGCTGCTTTATAAGTTAATTTAATTCTTATTCATTTTTTATCCATTCTCCCCTTCCAATCAGGAGTGATTCGTGGCTGGAAAATATGATTCCTCAACTATAATTATTTGGATTAAATATATTCTCACTTTTGCTTCCTCTATATTTTTAATCATGAGATGTCTATGCTCCTGCAATTGAGTTAATTGTCTTAACGTTCAAATATTTGTGTTTGCGACTTCTGCACCCTACAAACAAACCTCAGCAAGGTTGAATCTTATTTTGGAAAAGTTAACACGCGCAAAAATACTTGTATAGGTTTTTAAATTTATCTTTGTTAAATAAAATTTAATAAAATACTATTACAATTAAATTTATGGATAAAAAAAAACTCATATTTATAAGGGCCATCACAAATAATTTGAATGTTAAATTCGAATAATTAAAAAAGAATCTTAATAAAATTTACAAAAATTATTGTTTTAATTGAGAGTTTTTGTTTGAGATTAAGTTAACTCATCATTTTCTTTTCTTATTCTCAATTTCACATTAAACTTTTTCAATTTTAAGAGAAAATTGACAATTAACAAATTAAATTACAAATTAAAATTAAACTCTAGTGATTTTTAAATGATATATATATATATATATATATATATATATATATATATATATATATATATATATATATATATATATATATATATATATATATATATATATATATATATATATATATATATATATATATATATATATATATATATATATATATATATATATATATATATATATATATATATATATATATATATATATATATATATATATATATGATCTTACCGGTTGATCTGAATCTGCAAGGTGGTCGAATGATGATCTTCAGACGGGCTGGAAAGTCGAGGAGGAAAAAGGAGGGTTGTACCTGCAAGGTACTCCGACGATCAAGTGTGGGAGAAAAAGAGATACAAGTAAAGTATTATGGTTTTAGTGATGAAAAGTGGATATTCGATACCTGACCCTCACATGTGTGAGGGTTTATATAATGTCACCGACGCTTGGCCGTTGGTCCCTATTTTTGGGTCTAGATATACGGGTCCGCAAAAATAGGTAATTGCCAAGACTCGGTCAAAACGGGCAGGTGTGCCCGTAACTAACCGTTGGATCTGTGGAGGAGGTAGATTACGGGCACATGGTCGTTATGGATATTTCTCGATTGTCTGCTCGACTCGTGTCAGACTGACGGGAGACGACTATTGGCCGAGTCAGGCATGCGTGACGCGCATGCCTGGTCGTGTGCCCAGGGGCGTGGTCGACTAGGATGTTGGGTCACTATTGTTGGGCCGTGCCAAGGGTAGAAGCAATTTTGGCCAATTCTAGTCATTGGGCCAGTCCAGAACACGAGCCCCCTAAGTCGTTGCTTCTGCGCACATGAGTGATGATTTAGAGCCAGCCCGTGAAACGAGGATGCTTTTGTGTTGGCACTGTTCGAGGGGTGCAAATTACGTCGTTGTGTTTTCCTCGCAGGGAGGGGAACGATTGAGCGGCTCGCTTCGAGGAGCAATTTTGTTCGAGGAACTCGGGGATTCGCCCAGTGTTTTGTTATCAGTGAGGGGGATCTGGAGAGGTTGCGTTCCTGGAGTGCATCGAGTCGCGTGTTGTCAGATAGGTATGATGATGGATGGTCTAGGGGCTAGGGTGTGTTGATGACGCCCTTTAGAGTTCCCCATGCGCGTGTTTGTATACGCGTTGGTGGGCTCTGTCCATAAAAAGAGGGGCGAGAGCTCTTTGAATATTTTTTGCCTTTCTCTCATCTGCTCAACATTTTTCGTTCTTGCCTGACTTCATCAGTTCCTGTTCGACTTCATCCGCTCCTAAGATTTTTGCTTGTTTTGCCGTTCGTTGCCGTCTCTTCTTTCCAATTCTCCACTCAATCTGGTAAATCATCTTGGTCCTCTTTGTTTTTAGCATCTGTCACTTTCGTTAGATTTCTGAGGGATTCTGGTGGAATGTTGGTTGGAGACGGTGGTCCTGACGGATGAGTGCGTTGAGGATACCAAGTGTCCTTCAATGGGGAGTTTTTGGGATCGTAATGTCGATAGATAAATGTAGGAAAATTTTCTTGTGGATCTGGTGAGTTTGGTCGGGGAAGGGAGACCGTTCAGTAGCCGTTTGAGTGGGGGCTCTAGTCTGGGACAGGGTCCTCGTTCCTTGACGCCCTTTCACTTGATTAGTGGTGGAAGGGTGGATTTGACATTGACGTCGAACTCACTTTCATCCTCTACTTTTCAGGTGCGATGACTACTAGTGACGACGAGTTTCTTAACGAGCCCAATGATTCCGCTCAGAGTTCTGCCAAGAGCACGTCCAACGAGGCGAGCACCTCGGGGGCATATGAATCCTCACTGGGGGCACTGGAGTCGATGGTGCCCGGTAACGGGGATGCTGAGGGGGACGCAGAGGGGACTGTTAATCAAGAGGGTCCTAGTGCGCCCGTGGACAAGGAGGTTCCGCTGGATCAGGTTGCCTCGGGCCCGTCGAGGTATATCTCCTATTTTATTGAGCATCATGATGAGATATTCACCTCGTTGGATCCGGAGATGGACCGAGAGGGCACAGAGGAGCAATGGGAAATCTATATTCTGACAAGAGGAGCTAGATCTTCTTGTGGTTCGAAGTTCGTCAGTTCCCTATGTATGAGATTGTGTTTAGAGAGATGGTTTTATGGCTCCCTTTCTCGAACTTTCAAGTGACGGTCTTCAGCATCTTCGTCTGGCTCCGTCCCAACTACATCTGAACTCAATGGCTTTCCTTCGGACCTTTGAGATCGTGTGCGATTATTTGAGGGTTGGGGCCATCGTCCCTTTGTGCTTTTTTTTTGTTTCCACCTTCAGAGGCAATTGTTTGATGCCCAATATAGTTGGGTCGCTTTGAAGCAGGCGAATGGCAATCTGTTCAAAGTGTACCTGGAGTCAATTCGTTTTTTAAGGAGAAGTTTATGCTCATTAAGCCCATTTTACAGAGGGCGTTGCTGAGTGTCTTCCGGTTTGCTCTCACGTACCATAAGGAAGGGGATCATGTTCTGACCAAGGAGGGAAAACACGCGAACAAATTGGTGTCTAAGTTTCCCTTTCACTGGAGCAAAAAGCATTATAAAAGGGGAACCGACATCTATGTCTGAAAGAAAGACCAACTCGGTGCCGAGGACGCTGCCAGTTTTGATCGTCTTACTGCCTTTGTTGCATGGACTCCTCATGTCCAATGTATTGGCAGAGGTGGAAAACTGGTCCTCGGCAAGGACGGGAAAAAGGTGTTTGACCTTGGATTGATAGGTGTCAAGGAGCTCCTCGAGAGTGAGGACCCTGCGACTTATCTTGGTAGCTGCTTTTATGATTTGATTTTTTTTGTTCGCGCATATTCTTATGTTTTACTGACTGTTCCTTGTTGTTTCCTCGCAGATAATATGAATCCCGCCCAAGAGCATTTAGCCCGGATGGCCACTTTCAACCTGAAGAAGGAACATAAAGGTGCTAAGGCTTCCTTGCCCGACGCTGGCCCTATGTCGGGATCGGGTGCTTCGTCGGCAGGGCAGTCGACCAGGGCTATTTCTCCTCTACAGGTGTCCTCGAGGTATAAGAGGCAATGCAACGAGGGTACTGTTGACCTGACTGGGGATATGGAGAAGGGAAAGTATGAATTTCCCCCTTGCTGGCACGACGGGTCCTTCTTCGAGGGTTCTTCTTTGTATCTTCTCTGGGGTGAGTCTTTTCTGCTTAAAGAGCTTGATCGCCCAACGAAGAGGACAATGTTGGATCAGAATGCTGGGGCAGTCATGAGGGTCTTGGAGATGGCCGTGGCGTACACCAAGGGGGGTACTGTGATACGGTGGCAGAACCGACTGTTATATTGGTTTTGCGTTTGTGTTTGCAAATGTTACAGTAAGCAAGAGTCGCCACCGACTTTTCTTTTATCCAACAAAGGAAAGAGTGAAAATAACAGAAAAAGACCTTTCGAGAGTTTTCTGAGTAAGGGGGGGGGGGGGGGGGTAGATTATGGAAAGGGAAGGTGTTAACATCCTTTCCATCCGTAGTTATCTACGGGCTCTTAGATGCTTAACTCATTTTGAAATACCTTATGCTTTGAGTGTTTTGAAAAGTATTTTTGAAAGTGCCTTAGTGCGGCGATTTGCTTTATGATAACTTTTGTACCAGTCCTCAAGAGTGTTGATAAAGCATTTGAAAATGTTTTTGAAAGTGTTTTGTGTATGTGTAAAAGTTCATTTTTTGAGCAAGCATCTAACAGTTATCTACTTTTAC
The DNA here is from genome assembly GCA_948472305.1 of Vicia faba. Lineage (NCBI taxonomy): Eukaryota > Viridiplantae > Streptophyta > Magnoliopsida > Fabales > Fabaceae > Vicia > Vicia faba. The sequence continues at coordinate 512,360,724 of OX451738.1, read as the reverse complement.
TCGAAAGGGTCCTTCTTTTCCTCTTTTCCTTTAGACAGTGCTATCCTACTATTAATGAGTAGGTAGCTCTAGTCGATGGATGTTTGAGGGAAATTCGAAGGGACGTTTATAGTCACAAAGGAAACTGTGCAAGAAATATTAGTAACTACCCTAGCGTTTTAAGAACATTTTTATCGAGGCAATGTCGAGAGGGTCATCGAGGGACTTATGATCTTTAAACCGGAGGGTAGCCACTAAAATCTCTCACATTTTGAGAGTTGTGACTGTTTTCCGAAGGCAACCAAAGTGGGAGTACTCTAAAGGTGTGCATGTGCAATTGTATTGTGTTTCAGTTATTTATCTTGATGTTAGGTTTTGCTGTTTGATTTTGATCTCTTGCCATACAATCCTATTAACATACATCTAAACAGTTAATATATGTACAAGAAATATAAAATGAAAAAATTAAATCCTACACTATTATACGGCTTCGGGGAGGGGAATTATTACAAGTCCAAAACTTGGGGGGGGGGGGGGGGGGGGGGGAATAACGAGAGCATAGAAGTAAAGAGTCCTAATTAATTCTATTACATCCCAGCAGGCAGTTAGAGAAAATATGAAAAATGCGAAAGATAAAAACGCACATGAATTGAAATGACGTCTAATCCTGAACTCATTCTAAGTTAAAAAGAGAACTCTTTTTTTTGTTTATTAAACTAAATTAAGTCTAATTATTAGATTAAAAGAAAACTAAAAGAAAATTATTTAATTAGAAAAATTAATTCTAATACAACCTAATATTTTTTTCATTTGTTTTAGAAATAGAACTAAAATTGATTAGAATCTTAAGTCTATTGATTTTAAATTAAACAAAATGTTAAAATGATTAATTAATTTATTTACAAAATTAGCTTAATTAATAAAAATACTAACCTAATTTTTTTTGTGATTTTATTTATTTTATACTAATTAAACAAATTAAAATAAATTAAGAAAAGCAATAAAAGATAAAACAAAAATAAAAAAAATAAATGGCCCTGAGTAGTAAAACCAAAAACAGGGGGGTGTGGAAAAAAACGCTAGGCCCAAGCTGTTGAAGCCCAGTTTTCCGTGAATCCAGTGAGGAATGTCTTTCGATTTAAGGAGGGAGTTGCCTTTCGATCAAATGAGAGGGTGCTGCCTTTCGATCCAATGTGAGAGGTTGTTGATAGTGTATGATGGATTGCCTATGGAGGATACTGGATCTGCAAGAAAATAAATAGAAAAAACATTGCAAGAGGTAGGAATCGAACCCTTGCCTCTGCACACACGCAACACCTTATCCTTATCGCCTCTAATTTGAATCCTCTGACCTCAGGTCTGAGTTTATTTTGGCTCGAAATAACCTAAACCCATAGATTCGAAGGAAATCTCAGATCGTGCCCTAGTAATGGCACGATCTCATTCACGTTAAGCATGTACTATCAATAGCCCTGAACATGAATCAAACGTTTAAAAGTATTAATATGCCATGAAAATGCAGTTTTTTGGTTTTTTGCAAACCCTTACTGTAACGCGGTGGGAGAACTGACTTGGGATATTTTGCGTTTGATCGCAATTGTGCAGATAGCAAGAGTTGCCACCGAATTTTCTTTTATCCAATAAGGTAAGGTTGAAAAGAACTGGAAAGACCTTTGAGATTATTTCTTGAGTTCGGGGGGTAGATTATGAAAAGGGAAGGTGTTAGCACCCTTTTTATCCATAGTTATCTATGGGCTCTTAGTTGCTTGCTAGATCACTTGCTTTTGTTTGAAAGTGTTCTTTGTGGTTTTTGAAAGTGTTTTGAAAACGTGCCTTTGTAATGATTCTCGTCTCTATAAGAATGCATACAAAGTGTTGTTTGAAAAATAGTTCAAAGAAGTGTTTGTTTTTGAAAGTGATTTTAAAAAGGTGTCTTTGTAATGATTCTCGTCTCTATAAGAACGCATACAAAGTGTTGTCTTTTAAAAATGTTTCAAAATGAAAGTGTTGGTGTATAAAATGTTTTTTTGTGAGCAAGCGAGAAACTAGGAGCAACATACCTACTCAAAGGTCTTTAGTGTTCTTTTCCTCCTCCTTTAGATGTTACTATCTTACCATTGATTTGGTAAGAAGCTCCATCATTGGATGTGAAGGGACGGGCGTGGGTCATCGTATAGTCATGATAGCAATGTTGTAAGATGTCTTAGCATTTCTCTTTGAGGGACTAAGATCATTTGAAAGGCAACATTTGTAGCGTTATCGAGGGACTATGATCTTGTATTTCGATTGTTTTTGCTAAGACATCTCATATGCATAACATGACCATTTTTAGGCAACAAGTGGAGTTAACCCTATGGGTGCATGTGTGAATAGTGTGATTGATTTGCATGCATTTAGTCTTTGATTAGTGGTGGCCTACTTGTTTTTTTTTTATCTTCCCATACAAATCCTACTTTACTAGCATTGATATGAAAGCGATAAATTGCGAAAAATAAATATTCTACGCTATTATAATCATTAGGGGGAGGGGGTGTACAAATTTACAAATGGGGATTGCAAGAAATTAAAGTCTTAATTATCTATTACAACCATATTGAAATAATGTACAAGAAATGTAAAATGGACTTGTTTTCTTTTTGTTAAGAGAAGAAATAAATTTGCTTAAGAAAATATTTTTTAGTCTTTTTGTTTTAAAAGAAATAAAATAAAGCATGTCAATATAAAAATGTTTTTTTGGTGTTTTTGATTAATTAAAAATAAAAGTGATGATAAAAATAATGAATAAAAAGATTTGGAATCAGCGCATTGCTGAAAGTGAAGAAATGAGAGGCAGATGTTTTGATTCTGATGCGCTGCAAAATCAGAAATAACATGTTAGCAGAAATAGGGAAGGTCAGAAGTTTTGGGTCTGGGTACACCGAAGTTCTGAGGTTGCTGGGAATAAAGTTCTGATTGTTGAAGGAGTTTAGAAGCTCTAGTGCAGCTGGGATTCTAGACGTTCTAATATCACTGGCAGGTCAGAAGTTTTGGTTGTTTGAGAAAATCTGGAAGTTCTGATGTAGTTGGAGACCAAGAAAATCTAATTGTTGAGAGAGTGAGGTGATAATGCTGTTAGGTGAGGACATCTAGAAGTTCTGGTCTAGGAATATTGTCTGACAGATAAATGGGTGAAAATGTCAATAAATAAACCTAAAAAAGATGCTTCTGGGGCTAGAACCCAGGACCCTTAGCACTAATGTCTTATGCGCACGCTTTCTACCATTGGGGTGGTTGTACATCCGGTATTAGAAGCAGAAGCATAAACGTGTATCACAAAGTAAGTTCTGATGATGAACTTCATCTCTTTCTCTGCGCCATTCAGAGCATCTGTAGCTTAGTCATTTCTCAACAAAACAGAAAATGAAAACATAGTAGTTATGGAAAGTTTCAGTATGGTTTCAAAAGTATGAAGTATTAGAACTGTAAATCAGAAGAAAACATGAATTTTCTAACCCTAATTCTGAGTCCTAATTTCTTCAAGAAGTTTTGAACTGAAATTTTCTCTACTTAGGCAAAAAATACATGAAATCTATGAATATGTACAACATCAGAGTCAGGATGTCTACATTGTATTTTTGAACATGCAAGTCTAACAATTCCTAAGTGATATGATGAGAGTCAGCAGAAGCTTACCTTACAGTTGGAAGATGTTCTGTGAGCTAGAGCCTAGTCTTGACTGCTGTGATGTCCTGGTCTGCTTTCTCACGTGGTCAAAAAGCTAGAACAAACCTCAACTTGAGTTATGAATGGCTGGAATGTTCTGGATCAACTAGGAAACAATGTTCTGATTTTGAGATGGAGATTGATGAAGACTGTATTGCAGTTCTGAAAACATAAGTTGGGATTATTTCTCAATGCGTATCATAAGTTGTGTTGATGATTTGGTCAAGAAACACTTGAGGAAAATTGGAATCTGATTGCAAAAATCAAAGACTAGTAGGTTTTTGTATTTGGGTTGCAGCTTCAAGTTCTTGGGATATTTTAGCAAGGTTTCAAGGCTTTTATTTTCAATTTTTCGACCCCTTTACAGTTGCAAATGAAGTTCAATTTATAGGCAAGGATTTTGTAGCTTGGATAAGTCAAAAGTACAACCATCATGCTAGGGTGCTGACTTGTTCTTGAAGCAAGTTAAACAAGTATGGTGGTTAGCAGCTTTTAGTCGTGCCTAAGCTAGATTTGTAAGCATGGATTAAGGAAAAGTAACCTCAGAGGCAAAAGCAAAGCATGGGCCCAACATAAACTTGTACGAAAGCTTGCTTTTCAAGGACACCAATGGTACTTTTATACCACACGTGGGGAAATCCTTTGAGCAAAGACTCAAAAGTGGGTGTGAGCATTAAATGATGATGAGATTTGTCAAAACAGAATCCTGCAATATGAGATTATGTGTCATAGCTTAATCTGGATCAGAAATTCAGCATCAACAAAACTTATAACAAACCTCCAACTTCTGATCTTTGAATCTCCCTGCTCCAGCATGTTCTGAAGGAGTTCTCAGACTTTTCAAAAAGCTTGTAACACTCTTTGTAGACTTTCTTTGGATTACTCTTGCAAACTCTGGTTGAATCTTTGTGAAAACTAGCCCAGAAGTTCTAACCAAATTTTGTCTTGAAAACGTCCAGAATTTGCTGAGTGCTTCAGTTTCATGGACGTGCCTTCAAAGATTCATAACTTGAAGTCCCAGCATTTCTAGGAGAAGTTATGTTCTGCAAAGTTTTAGATCTCATTGAAATCTACAACTCTTATGTCAGAAGTTCTTCCAGAATCAACTTGCATCATGGTGAAAATCTGGCCAGAAGTTCTGAACTCGTTATATTTCCTATACACTCAGAAAAATTTCTAAGTATTTAGAATCTTGAATTTTTCAACATAATTTTACTTTTGACTTTCTTAATGAAACAAACTTCGTATTCTATCATGCCTTGATGAAATATGATTCTTGAAACTTGATTTTGATCAAAAAGTAAAAACTTGACTTTTCAATGTGCATTTTTCCCTTATACCAATTCCAAACCTAAATTGATGTATTAATGCTGCAAACTTGATGTCATGGAAGATCTTGTGAGAAAATCCTTGAGAAATGAGAGGGAAAATTTTGGGGTACAACAGCTGCCCTTGTTCAATCTTCTTAAACCTGAAGAGTTAGATTGACAAGCCTGCCATTCGTGACTTGAAGGTGGAAGATGATTGAACACTAGAGTGGCCAGAAATTTGCACTCGATGATGTGTTACTTGACTATGTAGAGAATGGACTTAAAGATGCCATTTGGAGGGATGGTGGAGGGTTTGTCGGAGATGGGCTTATAGATGCCATCCAGGGTGATTGTGGAAGGTATCAGGATAAATCTTTTGGCTGATTTATACTGAAACAGTAGAAAAATGTCTACGGGAAAGGGATCAAGATAAACCATTGAGAGATTTAAATTGAAACAACAGATGTAGTGGGATGAATATCAGAACATTATCCATAAATGGATTGTATCTGACTCGTATCTGAAAGATGTACTGAATGAGCATCAGAATGACATCTATATCTGGATCGCATCTGAACTGTTTCTAGAAGGAATTTTGAGTAAGTATCAAAATATCATCCATATTTGGATCGCATATGAACTGTTTCTAGAAGAGTGTATGAGAAGGAGCCCGAGTAGGGTAACTTCAGGATGAGTTCGTGTAAAACTTCATTTGGGAATGAGAAGGAACCTGGGTAGGGTAACTTCACGATGAGTCTGTGTAAAACTGCATTTGGAACTGAGAAGGAACCTGGGTAGGATTGCTTCATGATGAGTTCGTGTAAAACTTCATCTGGAAGTGAGAAGGAACCTGGGTAGGGTTGCTTCATGATGAGTCCGTGTAAAACTTCATCTGGAACTGAGAAGGAACCTGGGTAGGGTTGCTTCATGATGAGTCAGTGTAAAACTTCATCTGGAAGTGAGAAGGAACCTGGGTAGGGTTGCTTCATGATGAGTCAGTGTAAAACTTCATCTGGAACTGAGAAGGAACCTGGGTAGGGTTGCTTCAGCTGGTCGAGTAGATAATTGTCTTGTCTGGTTACTGGTACTAATCTCTGACCTGAGAAAGAAAGATAGTTTTCCTGGCTTGTTACATGTATTAATCTTTAATATCTTTATGTAGATAGATTTCCTGGATTGTTACAAGTATTAATCTACAATTAGTCATCCATATATAGTTTTCCTGGCTTGTTACAAGTATTAATCTAGAACTTGAAAAGGTTGGTCATTGAGATAGTTGTCATGTCTGGTTTCAGGTATTAATCTCTAACCTGAGAAAGAAAGATAGCTTTCCTGGCTTGTTACAGGTATTAATCTTCAATCTCTTCATGTAGATAGTTTTCCTGGCTTGTTACAGGTATTAATCTACAATCAGTCGTCCACATATTGTTTTCCTGGCTTGTTACAGGTATTAATCTGGAACTTGAAAAGGTTGGTCGTTGAGATAGTTGTCCTGTCTGGTTTCAGGTATTAATCTCCGACCTGAGAAAGAAAGATAATTTTCCTGGCTTGTTACATGTATTAATCTTCAATCTCTTCATGTAGATAGTTTTCCTGGCTTGTGACAGGTATTAATCTACAATTAATCATTTACAAATAGTTTTCCTGGCTTGTTACAGGTATTAATCTGGAACTTGAAAAGGTTGTTCGTTGAGATAGTTATCTTCTTTGGTTTTAAGTATTAATCTCTGACCTGAGAAAGAAAGATAGTTTTCCTGGCTTGTTACAGGTATTAATCTTCAATCTCTTCATGTAGATAGTTTTCCTGGCTTGTTACAGGTATTATTCTACAATCAGTCGTCCACAGATGATTTTCCTGGCTTGTTACAGGTATTAATCTGGAACTTGAAAAGGTTGGTCGTTGAGATAATTGTCCTATCTTGTTTCAGGTATTAATCTCTAACCTGAGAAAGAAAGATAGTTTTCCTGGCTTGTTACAGGTATTAATCTTCAATCTCTTCATGTAGATAGTTTTCCTGGCTTGTTATAGGTATTAATCTACAATTAGTCGTTCACAAATAGTTTTCCTGGCTTGTTACATGTATTAATCTGGAACTTGAAAAGGTTTGCTTCAATGATGAATGGGTGAAAATGTCAATAATTAAACCTAAAAAAGATGCTTCTGGTCTAGGAATATTGTCTGACAGATAAATGGGTGAAAATGTCAATAAATAAACCTAAAAAAGATGCTTCTGGGGCTAGAACCCAGGACCCTTAGCACTAATGTCTTATACGCATGCTTTCTACCACTGGGGTGGCTGTACATCCGGTATTAGAAGAAGAAGCATAAACGTGTATCACAAAGTAAGTTCTGATGATGAAATTCGTCTCTTTCTCTGCGCCAGTCAGAGCATCTGCAGCTTAGTCATTTCACAACAAAACATAAAATGCAAACGTAGCAGTTATGGAAAGTTTCAGTATGGTTTCAGAGGTATGAAGTATTAGAATTGTAAATCAGAAGCAAACATGAATCTGCTAACCCTAATTCTGAGTCCTAATTTCTTCAAGAAGTTTTGAACTGAAATTTTCTCTACTTAGGCAAAAAATACATGAAATCTATGAATATGCACAACATCAGAGTCAGGATGTCTACATTGTATTTTTGAACATGCAAGTCTAACAATGCCTAAGTGATATGATGAGAGTTAGAAGAAGCTTACCTTGTAGCTGGAAGATGTTCAGTGAGATAGAGCCTAGTCTTGGCTGCTGTGATGTCCTGGTCAGCTTTCTGACTTGCTCAGAAAGCTAGAACAAACCTCAACTTGAGTTATGAATGGCTGGAATGTTCTAGATCAGCTAGGAAATAATGTTCTGATTTTGAGATGGAGATTGATGAAGACTGTATTGCAGTTCTGAAAACAGAAGTTGGGATTGTTTCTCAATGCATATCAGAAGTTGTGTTGTTGATTTGGTCAAGAAACACTTGAGGAAAATTGGAATTTGAATGCAAAAATCAAAGACTAGCAGGTTTTTGCATTTGGGCTGCAACTTCAAGTTCTTGGAAGATTTTAGCAAGGTTTCAAGGCTTTTATTTTCAATTTTTTGACCCCTTTACAGTTGCTAATGAAGTTCAATTTATAGGCAAGGATTTTGTAGCTTGGAGAAGTCAAGAGTACAACCATCATGCTAGGCCGCTGACTTGTTCTTGAAGCAAGTTAAATAAGTATGGTGGTTAGCAGCTTTTAGTCGTGCCTAAGCTGGATTTGTAAGCATGAATTAAGGAAAAGTAAACTCAGAGGAAAAAGCAAAGCATGGGCCTAACATAAACTTGTACAAAAGCTTGCTTTTCAAGGACAACAATGGTACTTTTATGCCACACGTGGGGAAATCCTTTGGACAAAGACTCAAAAGTGGGTGTGAGCATTAAATAATGATGATATTTGTCAAAACAGAATCCTACAATATGAGATTATGTGTCATAGCTTAATCTGGATCAGAAGTTCAGCATCAACGTAACTTAGAACAAACCTCCAACTTATGATCTTTGAATTTCTCTGCTCCAACATGTTTTGGAGGAGTTCTCAGACTTTTCAGAAAGCTTGTAACACGCTTTGTAGACTTTCTTTAGATTACTCTTGCAAACTCTGGTTAAATCTTCGTAAAAACTAGCCCAGAAGTTCTAACCAAATTTTGTCTTGAAAACGTCCAGAATTTGCTTAGTGCTTCAGTTTCATGGATGTGCCTTCAAAGATTCATAACTTGAAATCCCAGCATTTCTAGGAGAAGTTCTGTTCTGCAAAGTTTTAGATCTCATTGAAATCTACAACTCTTATGTCAGAAGTTATTCCAGAATCAACTTGCATCATGGTGAAAATCTGGCCAAAAGTTCTGAACTCGTCATATCTCCTAAACACTTAGAAAAATTTATAAGTTTTTAGAATCTTGACTTTTTAAACATAATTTGACTTTTGACTTTCTTAATGAAACAAACTTCATATTCTAGCATGCCTTTATGAAATATGATTCTTGAAACTTGATTTTTATCAAAAAGTCAAAGTTTGACTTTTTAATGTGCATTTTGACCATTTTGCCCTTATACCAATTCCAAACCTAAATTCATGTGTCAATGCTGCAAACTTGATGTCATGGTAGATCTTGTAAGAAAATCCTTGAGAAATGAGAGGGCAATTTTTGGGGTACAACACTTACCAATCGAAGATGCGTGGATCTATGGCTTTGGGCGTGGAACTGCTTGCTTAGGGGTCTGAAAGCCTTCCTGGGAATCTCAGGATGGGGATAGGTGAAGTAGTGAAAAACACAAGAAGGGGGGGTTGAATTGTAAAACTGAAAATCAATGCAATGAACAAGATATTTTTATCCTGGTTCGTTTGATCTCAAACTACTCCAGTCCACCCGTCAAGGTGATTTCGCCTCTCTCCAACGAGGTCTTAATCCACTATATTCAACTGAATATTACAGACTGCTTTAACAACTGCTAAAGCCTTCTTGATGCAAACCACAACCCGGTTTGTCAAGGAAACACTTTCTTACAAAGAAGATAAATCTAAGTGTGTGAATGTTTTCTACAAAACTGTATCACAACTGTGATGTATACACAACTTAAAGCTTAGAAACTAGATTGCTAAACAATGATTGAATAAGAGAATGTGTAGTGTTTAGCAAACTGAGAGAAGGAAGATTATGATTAGCTTTTAGGCGTGTAAAGATTTGGAGAGCATTAGCCAATTCAATCTTCATAGTCTTGTTTATATAGCACTGAGATTCTTGAACGTTGGAGCAATATTCTTGATTCAATGCTAATAACAAACTTTCCTTATTGAGCAGATCTTGTCTGAAATGAGGCCGTTGGTAATAATTTGCTTTCAATGCACAGTACCGTTGCTTACTTAATGCAAGTTCTGGCTTGGCTCATTCTGACTCTGCTTAGTTGCTGATGAACTGTTGTGTTTCTTTATCAGAGTGTTGAGCGCAGTTCTGTTCATCAGGCTTCAGCGTACGTGAGTTGATCTTCTGATTCTGGTATACTGATGAAGCAACTTCTGATGCTGATGTCAAGAACCAATATTCTCATGCTGATTTAAGTGAGCTCTTGCTTGTGCCTATCAGAGTTTCTGCAATGCAGAACGTAATAATTTAGGCAGCAGATAGTTCATACATGAATCATATAAATAATATATCTTTTCACTTTGTTATCATCAAAACTTAAACATAGGGTAGTAGATTCAAACTTTGTTCTAACAATCTCCCCCTTTTTGATGATGACAAAAACTAGATATTTTTAAATGAAAATAACATGAAAAGGTATCAGAGAGATGCATCAGAGTAAGAGGTTATCAAAGATAAGGGATAAAACGATATCGGAGTTGAGAGATACTCCCCCTGAGTTTATTACTTCCCTTTTTGATTACAAGTGTTCTTCAGGATCAGATCTTTTTGCCTTTCTTTGAACATCAGAGTATCAGAGTCTTTGACTATCGGAGGCTTTAGATCAGCATATCAGAGCAGAGCTTCAGATCAGCGTATCAGAGCTTTTCTTGTCAGAGCTTTGCTTTGGATCAGAGTATCAGAGCGGATCAGAGCTACAAAGCTTTTAGTCTTCAGAGTGTCCAGGAGCTTCCTTGTACCTGTAGACTTTAAGCAAAACATAAAAAAAACATTTTCAAGTATAATAGAGTTAGAATGTTCGAGAATTTCTGTCTTAGTTAACCGTTATTGTTTAAAATATCATTCTTGTTCTCCCCCTTTTTGTCAGCAGTCAAAAAGTGTAGGTGATGTGCTAAAACATTTAAAGCAGAAAAACTTGTCATATAAACCGGTTCAGAATCAAACAAAACATATTCAAACAGTACATCAGATAATCAAAGAAAACATGAAAATGATATGAATGAAAAACTAAGGTTGAGGAGGAAGGCGTGTGAACAGGTTCTCCAGCATGGCTTTGATCTGATCAGCAGTCTCATTCTGCTTATGCACCATGCTGACAACAGTGCCAATCTTGCTATCCTGCGCATCCATCCTTTCTTTCATCTTCTGGTCATTTTCATCCATCTTCTTCTGCAGACGAATGTCATTCAGCTTCAGCTCTTCCAGAGTCTGCCTGTCCAAGGCAGCTTGAGAAACATCAGAAGCAGGAAGCTTCTGAGAGCTTTCTGCAACATCTTCTGCTTGACTTGCTTCAGCTTGAATGGTCTTGTCTTCTTCTGGTTGCACCTTTTAAGCTAGTTGTTTCTCAGACCAAGGTTCACTATCCAGAGGGAGCACGTCTTCCTGAGGCAGCTGACTTTCAACTTCCTTCAGCAGCTTGCTAAAGTTCTGTTGTGCCTGCTCATAGTTGATATCCTGCAACTTGAGGGCTTCAGCACGTACCCAAATTCTGAATTGTGACCAGAGCTGGTCAGAGGCAGCTGGGTCAATCATTCCAGGACAGACTTGCTTCAGAGAAGCAATCCATTGCTGCAGACCTGTTTCAAAATTCATAATACTAGAGCCAACATCTGGTTGTTTTGGTTTTGGGATGGCTATTTTATTTTTCAGATCAGCAAGACGATCAAGGATTGTTAAATCTATGAAGGTCCTGCTGGGGTTTTCGGTGGTTTGCTTGGGAGCTGTTTGTTTTGGAGATGGAGTTGGAGAATCAGAAATTATGATTGGACTGTGTGGTGTTTTGGGAGTATTTGGTGGTGTTGATTCTGGCGAGGATGGCAGCTGGGCCATTGTGACTGTTGTTCCACATGGCAGCTGGATTGCCAGAGGTGAAGGTTGAGGTGATTGAGGTTCAGAAGGTGGAGGAGTTGGAGTTTCAGAGTGATGAAACTCAGGTTGAGGTGATGGTGGATGAATTTCTGGTTGAGGAGACGGAATTGCTGGTTGTGGAGAAGTTGTTGGAATTTCTGGTTGTTCAGGGATAAGAGGTTCTTATGGAATGGATGAGAGAGGTTGTTGTTGTTCTGGTTCTTCAGCAGATTGCTGTTGTTCTGGTTGTGGAGGAGGGACAATTTGTGGTTCAGAGTTTGGATTGATGGAGGAGTGATCATAAGTGTGTTGATCAATATCAGACAGCACTTTGTCAATTGCTGATGTTGTTGAGATTGTTGGTTTGGGATGTTTGGTTCTGGGTCTTCTGAGTTGTAATGCCTCAGAAGGGTCATCTTCTGGTTCGGTTTCATCTATTGTTGGGATGGGGATTGAGATTCTATGAGAGGTTGGAGGAGGAATAGATGCTGGAATAGTAGAAGAATTTAAAACAGAAGCAGCAGATAAATTACCTCTTTTCTTGGGTGTCTGCTGGGATGATCCTTCTGATGGTGCCTTCCTTTTCTTCGTCTTCTTCAGAGTTACTTCTGGTTGAGGTTGGTGCAGATATTTGATATTCAGATTGGGATCTGTACCATCAGCTTTGCACGCGTCCAGATATCTGAGAACCACCTTTGGCTTGGATTCTATCTCAGAGAACAAAGGAAAATCACTCAGTGGAACTCTTCTGCTGGTGATATCAGCAATAGGAGTAGCTCTGGGTTCCTTTTTGATATTCTCTATCAACTTCATTTTCTTCAAGTTCTTCGCGTTCAGAGGCTTCCCAACTGTTGGTTCAATGGTGCTTAACTCTTGAGCTTCTATCAGATGCTCTATCAGCCTATTCTCTGTCAGAATATCTGATATCAACCTTCCAAAGGGTATCCAATCCCTCTTTGTTCTTTCTTCTTCCCTGGTTTCCTTCACACTTGTTCTGAGGTGGTTGAACAGAAGATGAGCTAAGTTGATTTTTACCTTCTGATCGATAAAGTAGATCAGAAACTGCTGATCCACATTTATGTAATCAGGGGAACTAGTTGGCTTCCTATGGTTGAAGCACCCCAGAATTATCTTTGCCCAAACTCTGTGATGATCCTTCAGATCTTTGATCTTGCTGCTGGGCACCCCATGGGTGAAAATCCTTTCAGCTATCACGCCCACGTCAGCACATCTCTCAGCCATATCAATACAGCGGACGCCACCGCCACTATAACCGATTAACCTTGCTATGTGATCCTCCGTGATCACGATCTTCTTCCCCATAATGTATGAGGTGACTTGATGTGTTGAAGCTGTTGCGTGAATCCAGAATTCCTTGACTAACATAGGGAATGTTGGTCCAACCAACCTGTCAAAATACCTTTCCCATTTCTGTGCCCTAACTTCTTCTGTTAGGTCAAAACCGTTTTCCTTCAAGCTTCCAAAATCAATGATCAGTTCCGATAGCACTTCAAGATTCTTCACAGGAGTGAGGAGTGTTCTGAATGGCACTTGATACTGTTCAGATGATGCTTTCTTCTGAGGACCTGCAGAAGCACTGCTGGAGGTTGCCATGTTCACACTAAAAGGTTTTGAGAAGAAACTGAGAAAAAAGGGTTTTGCAAGAGATGAACACAAAAATGCAGAGAATGCTTGAGAATTAGTGAGAAACTGTAAAGAATTAGAATGAGAGGTTAATGTGTTTAAATAGAGTTCAGAATATTTTGAAAACATAAACGTTTTTAAGAAAGAGAAAAATCATGATTGCGTTTTAAAAGCATGATTAGTTTTATTAAATGCTTGCTGATTTTGGGGGATTTTAGAAAGATACTTAAAAACGGTTACCAGACATGTGTCTCAATGCACCCAATCAGCGTTTTGCCTTCTCAGAAGCGTGCACGCGTTCTGCTTCAGAGATTTGCTGATGATTGGATGACACTTGTTTGATGTAGTGATCAGCACGTCTGTCTTTGAGCTTAGACTCTCAGATCTTTAGACTTGCATCTGATACAATCTGCATGTTCTATCTTTCTGAAAGAAGATTGATCAGAAGTTCACAGTAAAACAATTACATTCTGAAGGTAAATATATGGAATTAAAACATTTTCACTCTGGGCAGACTTTCATGCTGAGATGTTTCAGAATGAAATTAAACCTATCTTTTGAAAGGGGTTTAGTAAAGATATCAGCCCATTGATGGTCTGTATCTATAAATTTTAAGTTCAAAATTCCTTTCTGAATATAGTCCCTAATGAAGTGATGTTTTATTTCTATATGCTTAGCTCTAGAATGTAAAATGGGATTCTTACTTAAGCAAATAGCAGAAGTATTATCACAGAGTATAGGAATGTTACTCTCAAAAATCTGGAAGTCTTCAAGCTGACTTTTCATCCAGAGCATTTGTGTGCTACATCCTGCTGCTGCTATGTACTCAGCTTCTGCTGTTGATAGCGCAATTGTTGATTGCCTTTTGCTGGACCAAGAGATCAGATTTTCTCCCAGAAACTGGCAGCTTCCAGAAGTACTTTTACGCTCCACCCTGTCTCCATCAAAATCAGCATCGCAGTAGCCTACTAAGCTGTAATCACTAGATTTTCTATAAAACAAACCCAGATTAGTAGTACCTTTCAGATACTTGAAAATTTGCTTAACAGCTGTTAAGTGAGATTCTCTAGGATCTGATTGGAATCTAGCACAGATACAAACACTGAATAATATGTCAGGTCTTGAAGCAGTCAGATAGAGGAGAGAACCAATCATACCTCTGTAGACTTTCTGTTCTACATTTTTGCTTACCTCTTCTCTTTCCAGAATGCACGTGGGATGCATTGGAATCTTTGATGGCTTACATTCTGAGAGGTCAAATTTCTTCAGAAGATCTCTGATGTATTTGCTCTGATGAATGTAAGTTCCCTCTGGAGTTTGATTGACCTGAATTCCTAGAAAGAATTTCAGTTCCCCCATGAGGCTCATCTCAAATTCTGCCTGCATACACTTAGCAAATTTTCTTCCAAGAGAAGGATTAGTAGAACCAAAAATAATATCATCAACATAAATTTGACAGACTAAGATGTCATTCTTAACTGATTTACAGAATAGAGTAGTGTCCACTTTCCCTCTGGTGAATTCATTTTCTAATAGAAAGTTACTTAGCCTTTCGTACCAAGCTCTGGGAGCTTGTTTCAGACCATATAGTGACTTCTTTAGTTTGAAAACATGTTCTGGATGTTTTGTATTCTCAAAACCAGGGGGTTGGTGCACATAAACTTCTTCTTCTATATAACCATTTAAGAATGCACTTTTGACATCCATCTGATACAGAGTGATGGCTCTATTAACAGCAAATGAAATTAAAAGTCTGATAGATTCTAACCTGGAGACTGGGGCAAAGGTTTCTGTATAGTCTATCCCCTCTTACTGACTATAACCTTGTGCAACCAGTCGTGCCTTGTTTCTGATGACTTCACCTTGTTCATTTAGCTTGTTTCTGAACACCCATCTTGTTCCAATGACGTTGAATCCTTTTGGTCTGGGAACGAGATCCCATACGTCGTTTCTGGTGAATTGATTCAGCTCTTCTTGCATTGCCAGAATCCAATCATTATCCAGAAGTGCTTCATCAATAGAAGAAGGTTCAATCAGAGACACAAGTCCCATGAGAGTTTCTTCAGAGTTTCTGAAGCTTGCTCTTGTTCTGATTGGATCTTCCTTTCTTCCTAAGATAGTCTCTTCTGGGTGATCCAAACTGCTTCTGGGTAATCTCTTCTGAGGTTGATCAGCAGTTGTTGTAGGATTGCTAGCAGCGCTCCTTTCAGACGTTGAAGGAGTGTCTGTGTTGAGAGCTTCTGATGACTTGTCTTCAGAACCTGTAAATTCAATTTCCATACCTGCAAAAACTTCATTCTGCTTTGACTTTTCAGAGTCAAGCTTATCATCAAAACGAACACTGATTGATTCTTCCACAATCTGTGTTTCTGTATTGTATACTCTGTACCCTCTTGAGCGTTCAGAGTATCCTAACATAATACACTTCTGTGCTTTAGAGTCAAACTTGTTCAAATAATTCTTTGTATTTAATATAAAGCAAGTACATCCAAATGGATGAAAATATGAAATGTTGGGCTTTCTGTTCTTCCACAATTCATATGGAGTCTTTTCCAGAATATGTCTTATTGAGATTCTATTCTGAATGTAGCACGCTGTGTTTATTGCCTCTGCCCAGAAGGTCTTAGCAACGTTTGTCTCATTGATCATGGTTCTGGCCATTTCTTGCAATGTTCTGTTCTTTCGTTCTACAACTCCATTTTGTTGGGGAGTTCTAGGACAAGAGAAATCATGCAGAATGCCTCTGTCATTAAAGAATGACTCAAAATCTTTGTTTTCAAATTCTCCACCATGATCACTTCTGACTTTAACGATTCTAAGATCCTTTTCATTCTGAACTTGGTTACAGAAGGTAACAAACACAGAGTGTGACTCGTCCTTGTGTCTTAAGAACTTTACCCATGTCCATCTGCTATAGTCATCTACGATTACTAACCCATACTTCTTGCCACTGACTGAAGCAGTTTTAACTGGTCCAAATAAGTCAATGTGCAGAAGTTCTAATGGCTTAGAGGTAGAAACAACATTTTTAGATTTAAAAGAAGGTTTTGCAAACTTGCCTTTCTAACATGCTTCACACAGAGCATCTGAATTGAACTTCAAATTAGGAAGTCCTCTGACCAGATTGAGTTTGTTAATCTGAGATATTCTTCTCATACTAACATGCCCCAATCTTCTGTGCCAGATCCACTGCTCGTTGTTAACAGACAGAAGGCACTTTACATTCTGACTTTTTAATTCAGAAAGTTTGATTTTGTAAATGTTGTTTTTCCTCTAACCATTAAACAGGATAGTCCCATCTTTCTGACTAACAGCTTTACAAGATTTTTGATTAACGATTATATCATAACCGTTATCACTTAATTGACTTATGGATAACAGATTATGCATCAATCCATCTACTAGCAGAACATTATTAATAGAGGGAAGATTTCCATTACCTACAGTTCCAGAGCCAATTATCTTTCCCCTCTGATTGCCTCCAAAGCCAACGTGGCCTCCAGGCTTAAGTTCCAGGCTTTGGAACATATGCCTTCTTCCCGTCATGTGTCGCGAGCAGCCAGAGTCCAGGTACCATGACTGGTGTTTCTGACTTGCTGCTAAAGATATCTGCAACATGTATTATTTTATCCTTAGGTACCCAGATTTTCTTGGGTCCTGATTTGTTAGTTTTACCAAAACTCTGGTTGAATTTTGGTTTCACAGAGTACTTACTGCTAGTGTATTTAATATCATGTGTGTGACCATACACAAAATGTGAATTCAGAGGAGTGTGTTTAATGGTTAAGTCCATGACATTCTTTGGTGTAGGAACCTTACCTTGGTATCCTATTCCTTTCCTGCCGTTTCTGCTAGCTCCATAGATCATTGAAGTCATTTTCTTCTATCTATGCTTTTAGCAAGGAACTTCTGGAAACTGTGATCATACTCCTTGATGATCTCATCAGCGTTGCTGGGAGTTTCAGAAATTGGTTCCTTCTGAGAGTTTTGTAGAGTATTTTCTAATTTTAAAATTTTGTTTCTCAGCTCAGAATTCTCCAATTTGAGACTCTCAGTCTTATTAGAGTCAGATTCAAGATTCCTTTTCAGGTCTCTGAATTTAACTCTAATTTGCTGATACCTTTCCAGAATTTCATTGAGGCTTTCAACAAGTTCAGCCTTGGTAAAATTAACAGCAAAGTTAGGAAATACCTCTTCAGTGTCTGATTCAGAGTCTGATTCAGAAGCTTCACTATCTTCTGAAATGTTAGCCATGAGAGCTATGTTTGCCCTCTCATCATCTGATTCTGAGTCAGCTTCAGACGAGTCAGAGTCATCCCATGTAGCCATGAGACTTTTCTTCTTCTCTCTTCCAAACTTCTTTTTGGGCTTTTCCCTCTGAAGCTTTGGGCAGTCACTCTTATAGTGTCCTTGCTCATTGCACTCATAGCATATGATATCCTTGGTGTTTGGCTTTTTGCTACTAGAGGAGCCTTCAGATCTTCTGTATCCAGAGGAAGAATTTGTCCTTCTGTATCTGGAAGAAGACTCGTTCTGATCAGATCTTCTGGGATTCCTGAACTTCCTTTGTCTTTGCTTCCACAGTTGATTTACTCTTCTGGAGAGGAGGGAGAGTTCGTCTTCTTCTGATGAGGATCCATCAGATGTTTCTTCAACTGCCTGCAAAACTTTAGACTCAGATTTTTTGTTAGATTTTAATGCTAAAGGCTTACCTTGCTTCTGAGGCTCGTCAGCTTCTAGCTCTATCTCATGACTTCTGAGGGAGCTGATAAGTTCCTCCAGAGTGATTTTGTTGAGATATTTAGCTAGCTTCAGAGCTGTAACCATTGGTCTCCACTGCTTGGGTAAACTTCTGATGATTTTCTTGACATGGTCAGCAGTAGAGTATCCTTTGTCCAGAACCTTGAGACCAGCTACCAGAATCTGGAATCTTGAGAACATTGTTTCAATGGATTCAGATTCTTCCATTTTGAACGCCTCATACTTCTGAATGAGCCCCAGAGCTTTAGTTTCTTTGACCTGAACGTTGCCCTCATGCGTCATTCTGAGTGAGTCAAAAATGTTCTTTGCTGTGTCTCTGTTGGAGATCTTTTCATATTCAGTATAGGAGATGGCGCTGAGGAGGATGGTTCTGGCCTTGTGGTGATTCTTGAAGTCACGCTTTTGTTGGTCAGACATTGTTTTTCTATCAATCTTCTGACCGCTTGCATTCACAGGGTGCGTGTATCCATCTGTCACCATATCCCACAGATCAGCATCATGTGCCAGAAAGAAGCTTTCAATTCTGTCTTTCCAGTAATCAAAGTTTTCTCCATCAAAGACTGGAGGTTTGCCGCTGAATCTGTCTCTGTCCTCATTGTTGTCATTGCTGGTGTGAGAATAAGTTCCTGCCATTGTGTTTTTCTGACGCTGGATCTTGTACTGACACGATTAAGTGTTTTAGCTCAGAACCAGGAGCTCAGATGCCAATTGAAGTAGTGAAAAACACAAGAAGGGGGGGTTGAATTGTAAAACTGAAAATCAATGCAATGAACAAGATATTTTTATCATGGTTCATTTGATCTCAAACTACTCCAGTCCACCCGTCAAGGTGATTTCGCCTCTCTCCAACGAGGTCTTAATCCACTATATTCAACTGAATATTACAGACTGCTTTAACAACTGCTAAAGCCTTCTTGATGCAAACCACAACCCGGTTTGTTAAGGAAACACTTTCTTACAAAGAAGATAAATCTAAGTGTGTGAATGTTTTCTACAAAACTGTATCACAACTGTGATGTATACACAACTTAAAGCTTAGAAACTAGATTTCTAAACAATGATTGAATAAGAGAATGTGTAGTGTTTAGCAAACTGAGAGAAGGAAGATTATGATCAGCTTTTAGGCGTGTAAAGATTTGGAGAGCATTAGCCAATTCAATCTTCATAGTCTTGTTTATATAGCACTGAGATTCTTGAACGTTGGAGCAATATTCTTGATTCAATTCTAATAACAAACTTTCCTTATTGAGCAGATTGTCTGAAATGAGGCCGTTGGTAATAATTTGCTTTCAATGCACAGTACCGTTGCTTACTTAATGCAAGTTCTGGCTTGGCTCATTCTGACTCTGCTTAGTTGCTGATGAACTATTGTGTTTCTTTATCAGAGTGTTGAGCGCAATTCTGTTCATCAGGCTTCAGCGTACGTGAGTTGATCTTCTGATTCTGGTATACTGATGAAGCAACTTCTGATGCTGATGTCAAGAACCAATATTCTCATGCTGATTTAAGTGAGCTCTTGCTTGTGCCTATCAGAGTTTCTGCAAGGCAGAACGTAATAATTTAGGCAGCAGATAGTTCATACATGAATCATATAAATAATATATCTTTTCACTTTGTTATCATCAAAACTTAAACATAGGGTAGTAGATTCAAACTTTGTTCTAACAATAGGATGTTTGGTTTTGAGTGAGGAGGCCTGCAAAGTGGGCTTCAGTTTTGGCAGTTTTTATGTATTTATTTGTGTTCTTGATGGGCTCGTTGAGGTGGTTTTTTCCTGTGTGGGTGCAATGTGTGTGTGTCTAGGAAAAATGTTTCTATCACTGGAAATGTGTCTTTAGCTCTGTATTTATAGAAGTGCAGTGGTGAACGAAAATGGCAAGAATCAGCCATTAACCATGGCTTTGAAGGCAGAATCGAAAGTTTTAAAAAGTTGCCATTTTTGATGATCTTCTACCATTTTGGGTTTTGAATGAACCTGGACAGGCTTCACTAATTGACTTCTTTTGAATTCCCTCAAGCCTTGTTCTTCGATTGGCTCTGAGTTCCAATTCGAATGGCTTAAAGCCTCATCATTGTGGCTTCTTCGATTGAGCCATTATTTTCCTTAGCTGCTTGATCTGAAAATATCCAACTAGCCCAATCGAACACTTCCTTCTGGCCCGTCGAAGCTTCATTTTGTTATTTCCTTCGAATGTAATTGTGCAGGTGGACCTTAGATTCTAACTCCCACCCTTTGCTTATGTCTTTGCTTGCCTGCAATAAACAACTTTGCTGCGCATTAGTCCATCTTCGATTGGTGAATACAACTTGTATTGCACCAATTGAAGGGTAACCTAAGAGCATCAGAACTTCTCTTCAAACATCCCACACCTGTTCAGGTGCATGCCAAAAGCTCTTAACTGTCTTTCGACCATGCCATGCCTGAAGATGGCATGTCCTTCGAATCACGAGCTTTCCACCTCTCTTCTTTGGATAAAATAAAAGCCTTTCGATTCCAAAATATTCTTCTTGGCAAAGTGCCCATTCAAACAATGTTTCAATTAAAAGGTCTTTTCTTGTAGTGCTTCGAATAACTTATATTTCCATGATTCGAAAACAACAGGCTTTGATGACTTTACTAGCTCTTCCAATCGAAGACCCCAGAAAAAGCCTCCTCACGCGTTTTCTTTCGGTCTAGCCTTCCTTGGACATTTCTAATAGCTTATATTTCAGTGGTTCGAAAACGAACCCTTCGAAGCTCCAATCGAAGGCTTCAAATTAGCCTCCTCACATTTTCCTTTGAATTATCCTTCCTTTGATCCATCAAATTAGCCTGCATACTGCTGTCGAAGCTGCTTCGACCCAACAGCCCTTAGGCATATCTTCAACCTTCGACCTATGCTTTGTCATATGTACTTATTTTCTTTCTTTCAGTTGTGCCATTATGCTGAAGCATATAGGGTTCCATGAAAATCATTTGAAGTCCTTTGAGCAATTGGGGACCTTAATGAACATGCCCTGAATAAAATGAGAGGGCAAATTTTGGGGTGCAACAGCTGCCCCTGTTCAATCTTCTTAAACCTGAAGATTTAGATTGGCTCGTCTACCTTTCATGATCTGAAGGTAGAAGATGATTAAACACTAGAGTTCCCAGAAATTTGCACTCGCATGTAGTAAAACCGTTGGTTGATGATATCAGGAATGGGCTTACAAATGTCATTTGGAGAAAATGACTAAGAGTTATCAGAAATGGGCTTAAAGATGTCATGTAAAGTAGATGATGACTTTGTGAGAGGTCTCTTAGTGGGGATTCTTGTTCCTATTGTCTGAGTAGGACTCCATTGGGGAATGTTGATTTTTGTTGTTCTCCTTCTTGAGGAAAACTCTATGGGGAATAGAGTCTAGGAGCTTTAGCTGTCCATGGCTCTACTGAGGAGTTATCTCTAGACTGGAGAGATGAAAGTTATCTATTTTCTGGTTGAAATCCAGGCTTCACAGTAACTTGCTCGGGAGAATGAAATTATTTGTCATCTGGAAATGTATTAGAAGGAGCCTGTGTAGGGCTGCTTCAGGATGAGTCCGTGTTAAACTTCATCTGGAGATATACGAGAATGAGCTTGTGTAGGGCTGCTTTAGGATGAGTCCGTGTTAGACTGCATCTGAAAATTGTAATAAGGAGCCCGTGTAAGATTGCTTCATCTGGTCGTGTAGATAGTCACCCTGTCTTGTTTCGGGAATTGATCCACAATCATCTATTCACAGATAGTTGCCCTGTCTGGTTTCATGAATTAATCTGGAATTTGCTTTTGTTGGTTGTTGAGATAGTTGCCCTGGCTTGTTTCAGGAATTAATCTCTGACCTAAGAGAAAGAAAGATAGTTTCCCCGTCTTGTTTCGGGAGTTAATCTTCAATTTGCTCATGTAGATAGTTGTCCTGTCTAGTTTCAAGTATTAATCTACAATCAGTCGTTCACAAATAGTGGTCATGTCTTGTTTCAGGTATTAATCTTGAACTTATTTTTGTTGGCTGTTGGGATAGTTGCCCTGTCTGGTTTCTGGAATTAATCTCTGACCTTAGAGAAAGAAAGATAGTTTGCCCGTCTTCTTTCGGGAGTTAATCTTCAATCTGCTCCTGTAGATAGTTGTCCTGTCTGGTTCTAGGTATTAATCTACAATCAGTCGCTCACAGATAGTTGTCATGTCTTGTTTCAGGTATTAATCTAGAACTTGTTTTGTTGGTTATTGAGATAGTTGCTCTGTCTGATTTTAGGAATTAATCTCTAACCTTGTCTTGTAGATAGTCGCCCCGTCTTATTTCGGGAATAGATCTACATTCAGTCGTTCACAGATAGTTACCCTGTCTGGTTTTAGGAATTGACTTGGAACTGTTGAAAATTGGTGATGATATCTGTCTGCTTTCCAACTTTCCTGAAAAAGGTAAAGAGTCAGTTGTATGCAGTGTCATGATGCATGAGATGCATCGGGTAATGATGTTATCAAAATAAATGAGATTGTGATATATGCATTTGTGCTGCATATGCTATAATGTTTGTAGAATGATGTATGAATGCAATGTATGAACATATCAGTTATTTTACTGTAGTGTTGCTAAACTAGGGAAAATAAATCCCTGATTGTTGTTGGGGATGAAGAGTGTAAGTCTTCAAATTTTGTTGAAGTTGAAATGCTGAGAGATGGATTTCCGTTGTTAAAGGAATAAAGTCTATTGAGGAAAGGCAACTCCGTGAACCGCTTGGGGATATTTATGAAACCTGTTGAGGAATCCGAAAAGCTTGTGAACCAGGCTAAGGAATTCTTTGAGATGTTGGGTCAGTAATTAGAAATTTTTTCTCTGCCGGGGATATAAAAAACTTTGACATCCTTAAGCTGTGAACTGGGGATATGGCAGCGACTTTACAGTAGGATGTCTCTGCCTCTATACCTATTGGAGAAAGTATCCACGGGGACTTGCAGATGGCATTTAGACATTGTCCTGCTTTTTAAAGCCATTAGTAATTGTCTTACTGTTTTTTTTATGCGTGTATTTGTAAACGGTAATCACATTCAAATGCACATGTTCAAAAATAATCACTGAACATTTTCGCAAACAAAACAGAAAAATAAAAACAAATAGTTTTGCACTTTCAAAGAGATAGTTTTGTATTAATTTGAATAGGCGTTTTTTGTACAAGGAGACGGACATCCTAGTAAGAGAATACTGTCGTAAGAATGAAAACTATACAAAATAGTATACAAATAAAAACAACTATGTGAAATAATCCCATTGATTTCCTATTCAGCTATTGCCTTTATGTCTTTGAGCGTCTCATCTCTTTGCTGCTTGTCCGAAGCTGGCTGTATTGATTAGTACCATTTGGGCTTGATAGTCGTTACTGAAGATTGGCTGTAAGGTGTGATACGGTGGCAGAAACGACTGTTTAATACTGGTTTGTGTTTTTTGTTTGCAAATGTCGCGGTAAGCAAGAGTCGCTATCGACTTTTATTTCATCCAACAAAGGAAAAGGAAAAAGAACAGAAAAAACCTTTTTCGAGAATGTTTCTGAGTACGAGGGGTAGATTATAGAAAGGGAAGGTGTTAGCACCCTTTCTATCCATGGTTTTCCATAGGCTCTTAGGTACTTGCTCATTTTGAAATTGCTTGTGTGTGTTTTTGAAAAGTTTTGTTTACTTCGTGATAACCCTTGTATCGTTTGAAACAACCGGCTGAAAATCATCAAACAATGAAGTCTCCATCGAACGTATTTTATCCCACATGTAGGGAAAGGTAAACATCGAGAAAACCTGAAAAGGGAGAAGTCACGGTCTTGCGACCGAGATATTGGGTAAGGGAGTCTGTTACGCGAGGGGAAGGTATTATCACCCCACACGCCCGTAGTACTCTACGGTATCCACTCTTGTTATCTATCTTATGTGTGTGTTTAATCTATGCTTACTGTTTACTATACTACTGCTAAAGGGAGAATGCATGCAAAAGAAAAGGGAAAAGAATGTAGGGAAAATAAAATTATGCTCGCTTGGGCCCTACCCCAATGCCTACGTATCCTTTCTGAGGAATCAGAGCTACCGTAGTTCGGCTCTTATGTTTTTGTTTGTTTGTGTTTTTTATGGACGAAGTTAATCCCGCCTTCTGCCGCAGCTCGACCTTTGGAGACTTATGCATTGGCACAGAAGTAAATTAATCATGTCCTTACCTGAAAAGGTTTTTAAAGAAAGGTGCTTAGACGCGCAAAATGATTTGAATTGGTTTGTGTTTTATTACCTTGAAAACAGGGTTTAAGTATGATTAGCATGTTCTTGATTTGCTAAGAAAAGAAGTTTTTGTTTTAGGTGCAACGATGCAAAAAAGGGGGGAGAAAAGAGTCTAAGGGAGACTAACCTATCTCTAACCTAATGTTATCATACAATGGTAGTCCTACGTCAAGGATGAAAGGGGAAATTTCTACCTATTGTTAGCATGCATGGTTTACAACCTAAGGTCTAACTTGCATCCGAACGGAGCAAGTGCATCCTAAGGGTACATGGTATGTAAAAGGACAAAGCAAGCAAGCCAGTAAACTCGAGAGAGCATACCTAAAGAGATCCTACCTAAGTCAGTATGCCAAAGAAAGTCTAACAAAACTATCCTATAGGGAGTATGCGATGAGCGCTAAGTCGTGATCTCAATTTCTAAATTAAGTGACTCATCGATCGGCAAGAAATAAAGGAAAGAGATAAAATCCTATAGGGAGCATGTACTGAGAGCGAAGTCGTGATCTCAATTTTGAAATTGAGTGACTCATCGATCGACAAGAAAGTAAACAAATACAAGCACAACACATATAGCAAATGAAGTGCGGAATGCCTGCTACAGGTCTTTTAACAGCGACTTCGAGCGCACGCTCTTTATTTCCTACTTCTCATGATATCTATAAAGCAATAAAGTGCGAAAATGTGGAACAAAATAAGGTCGCGATGATACCGAACGGAGAAGGTCTGTTGCCTCTTCAAAGCCACGCAAGTGATAAGAAAACTCTACATAAGTTGCTCCGCATGAGTGATAAAAAATTAGTCTCCAAGCATTCAACATTGCAAAAATTGCATCAATATTCTATGACAAAATCTTAGCTAAAAATGACAAAGAAAATGATTATTAAACATGAAAATAATAGAAAACTCTAATGAAAATTCTAAAAAAGAGGTCCTAAAGAATTCTAAAATGTTCTAATATTTTTATATCATTTTTATAATCAATTAAAAGAAAAGATTAAACTAGAAGAAAAAGATAAAATAAAAAAAGTTAGAAGAGTTAGGGGGTGTAAACTGCATATAATGGCACTGTATAGTAAACAAAATGAAGCATTAAGCCCATGTAGGAACGATCCAATAAGCCTTTTTTCTGCTCAAAATCCAAGAGCTGCCAAAAAATTGGTGATGGGCCTAGGGAGATTGAAGTCTGGTCCAGCCTTTGTTCTATTTTGCAAACGACATCATATTGACTTCGCCTAGGAATCCAATATCACACAACCATTCACCTTCTACGAGAATGCAAACGGAGATCTCCTTCTCTCTCGCCTGTCGACAGAGTATTTTCCGACGACCATCGCCTAAGTGTTTGACTTTGTTTCAATCTGATCCGCATCAGCGTCAATGGCTTCGAGAATCTAAGTTCATCTCTTCCGTACCTTTCTTCTTCAATCTCCGTCTCAAATCGTCTTATTTGCCGTCATCATCTTCATTTGTGTCCGATCTCTACTGCGCATACACACTCGTTATGAATCTATCGGGAAATTATTCGGAGTATGTGATACAGTGGGAAAGAACTGACTATTTTGGAATGCTGGTTTGCGTTTTGCGTTTGTTTTTGCAAAATGTCGCGGTAAGCAAGAGTTGCCACTGAATTTTATTTTATCCAACAAGGAAAGGAAAAAAGCACAGAAACATTCCTTTTTCGAGATGTTTCTCGGGTTCGGGGGGTAGATTATAGAAAGGGAAGGTGTTAGCACCCTTTCTATCCGTGGTTATCCACGGGCTCTTAGGTACTTGCTCAAAGTGTTTTCAAAATTTTCTTTTCTTTGTGTTTGTGGGTTTGAAAAGAGTTTTTTGTTTGAGAGGTGTAAGTGCGAAAAATTTTGTTTTGTTTTGAGAGAGCAAGTACTTAAGAACCATCTACCTACTCGAAGAAGGAATTAATCTGTGCAAATGTCCTTTAGACAATGCTATCCCACTATGAATAAGTAGGTAGCACCGTCGTTGGAGTTTTCGGGTCAATTCGATTAAGGGACGTGTGGTCACTAAAGCAATGTTAGGATGCCTTTGCGGTAACCCTAATGTCTTAGATCATTTTTCCGAGGCAACCGTTTCGAGGCAACTATGATCTTTGGACAAGAGGGCAACCTCTAAAACTTCCTATACTCAATGACCACGTAAGAAGGCAACCAAGTGAGGTGTACCCTAAGAGTGCGCATGTGCGAGTGTATTATTTTCAGTGAATTTTATCTTTGTACATGTCAATGGTTATCTATGTTGATTTTAAGTTTAAACATTTGATCTTGTCATGCATTCCCTATTACCAAACATCTAACAGTTTATAAGTTGCGGAAATTAAATTGCGGAAATTAAAACTAACTATTACAAGGCGTCGGGTATTTACATCGCCAAAAGCAACCCTTGAAATTAAAATGCGAAAAATAAATAAAGCGATAAAATAATTAAAGTCCTATTTAAACTATTACATTCCGGAAACAGGTACAATAATATGATAAAATGGATCGCGTGCGAGAAATTAAATCGGACGAGTTTTTTAGGGTTTTGACCCTTTTTTGAAAGAAAGCATTTTTTTGGTTATTTTGAATTTAAAAGAAAACTAAACTAAGTTAGTTATTAAATTAATAAACTAATTAATTAATTAATGAGAATAATATTTTTTGGATTTTTGATATTTAAAGAAATAAAAATAAATTAATCAAAGTTAATAAAACCTAATTATCTAAGTTAATTTTAATTATTGCAAAAGATATTAAAGTTATTTCCTAATTAAACTAAATTAATTACATTAATTTTATTAACAAAAAAAATGCTGAAATTAAATAAAATAATGAAAATATTTTTTGGGTTTTTAATTTTATTAAGAAAAGTTTTAATTGGTTAGTTAAAAAAATGATGAGAATAATAAATAAACAAAAGAAAATAATAAAAGAAAAGAGAGGGTTTAAGAGGTTTTGGGCCTGATTAGGGGGTCTGATTAGCAATTTCCAAGGCCCATTTACATGCAAGCCTGGTTGACTTTTGGATTCTCCACGCGCCCTTTGAGTGGATCCCACCATAGGCCTTCATTATGGACCACCAGATCTGGCCCGGGGCCATTTGGCAGATGATTGGGTGATGGTGTATGGTGAACCACAACTCCTGAAACACACTGAAATACCTGAAGAAAAATAATAATATGCATTTGGGGGACCTGGGATTCGAATCCAGGTCCTGTAAGTCATTTGGACAACGCGTTGACCACTGCACCACTGCTTCTCAATTGTTAGTTAAATACAAACTAAATATAATATATGAAAACGCGTAATTATGCCAGAATAAAAAAATAAAGCGCGAAAATTTGAATGGAGCAACCGGATGGGGACACATTGTCGTCCATGTCCTCAGATTTATACAGAGATTACCTGCGGATTTAAATCCGCAACAAAAGGCATAGGTCAATTCCAAAATCCATCCCAGGCCATATAAACTCCATCCAATGCCATGGTTGTACTCGCCTCTTCATCCCAATCTCAACCATGTCCATTAATAGGCCTAATTTCACCTGTATCAAAAACCCCTAAAAAAAACCTAGGAAACCAGTGCTCTAGGGCGCGTATGAAAGCTTGTTAGGGGTTGGTTTCGCTTCAGTGGATGTCCAACAATGGATTGGTGTTGAGATTTGACCTTGAAAACACCTCTATGCACGATTTCAGTTTCACACTTTTTGCCAAGTTTTTCAAGTTTGCTTTTGATGTTCTAGCAGCCTCTAACTTCAAATTCGTGTGCCTTTCACTTGTATATGTACTAAGAAATGCATTAGGTCAACAATTTTGGACTGAATCCTTGTGCATTATGGCTTGGAGATTTGATTTGATCCTCCATTGATAACCTTCCAATTTTGCCAAAAATCCAATCTTTTTGCACATGTAATGGTTGATACGAATTTGATTCACTTAATGATGATGATTAGGTCCTGAAAATAGAAAAAGATCTCATGTAATCAAGTTTTGTGATTTTATTTGATTTAAATTGATTTAAAATGAATTAATTCAATAAAAAATCAAATAAAATAGAAAAATTAATAAATGGACACAAGGATGAAGCTAGGACACGTGTGGAGTGTGACAAGATCAAATCAAGTGGAAAAGAATGGGCCCATTTGACCAAATTTGAAGTTTTGGGGATAGTTGACTTTTGGAAATTTTGCAAAAATTCCCAACTTCAACAATGCATAACTTCTTCAATTTTGAACTTTTGGAAGTGTTCTTGAATTTTGATGTTCCATGCTCAATTTATAAGCTTTGGCAAAAAAGGTGTTTTTGTTGACTTTCAAAAATGACCTATAATGTCCAAATTTGTAACTTTTTGTGAGTGCATTTCTTGATCTTTGGGCATGAATATGGATTGTAGGAAATTTCATCCTATTAAAAATGAGCTTTGGATGGGTCATTTATCATAAAGTATGAGAAAGTTATGCTTGGTCAAAGTTGAGTTGACTTTTCCTACAAAACCCTAATTTAGCAACTTTTGAGTCTTGATGAATTTTGAGCAATCCTTAATGAATCATGATCAACCCTTTATCAAATGATGAAATATCCTTCAAAATGAGAATGTTGACAAAAAATCTTGAAGTTTGACTGTATTTGGGTCACAGTTGACTTTTGCCCTAACACAGTCGATTTTTGGACCCTTTGAGCAATTGACTGAGCAAACTTCCTCTGCAAGGCATGAAATTTGGCATGGATGAACTTGCAAACATATTAGGACATTGGGGAGCACTTGAGGTCATTTGGATGCAAGGACCTTGATGCAACATAAAACCCTAATTTGAGGTTGATTGCCTTAGGAGATAGCTTGACTGTCCAACTCTTGAGCAATCTTGAGCCACTTGGAGATTTTTCTTGCAATGTTTTGAGAAATATGAGAGGGAAAATTTTGGGGTACAACAGAGTATCTTCAAATATGGAAAGATCGAAGAGAATTCCATAGAAACAGGTTCTCACAAGATTCATTTTCAATTCTTCTTTTCTTGTTTTTGATTCCGTATTTCTGTTGATTTGTGTTGTGTTGACGTAGATCGTGCCTCGAAGTCGCAGTGACGATCATATATTGATAATGAAGAATAAAGCGCAGAACCTATAAAGATTGAAGAAAAATTGTCGATGACGCCGATGAAGCTTGTTGCTGAGATACCTTGGTGAATGAAGATGATGAATGTGAAGGCGATACAGTGATGATTGGTGAAGCAATTACTCTATGTACAGAGAATTATTAAAGATGATGAAGTGTGATTATGTTGTTATGGTGAGTTCTCGCTAGAGATGATGAAGATCGGTTATGGAAGATAAATATGGTGAAGTTCTTGATTCATCAGCAAAGATGATGATGAAGGTGGTTATGGAGGTTCTGATGAAAAGTTCTTAGCGTGAAGTTGTTATTCAAAGAGAAAATGAGGGTTAAAGTAATTGCCGAGAATCAACGGAGATTGAAGGTAAGTATTCTGATCTTGTATGACCTTTTTCATTCTTCTGAATCGTGAACTCCCACCTCTCTTTTCTGTTTTTACTTTTCTGCTTTTTTTTGTTATATCTGAAATCCGAACCCTCTTCTCTTCTCTTATCTGTTCTTCTATGCCAGAAATTTGTTAGAGGTGGTTAGGAGGTTGTTACAATGGTTAGTTTATATTATAGATTGCAGTGAATGTTAGTTACAGTTAGGAAAACAGTTAATTTGTTATAGTTTGGTTAATTGAAACAGAATTTGTTTTAGAAATCTGTTAGTTGGAAAAAGTTGGTTTTGCTGTTGATTTCTGTTGCTGGAAGAAGTTTTTCACGGTTTTGTTAGAGGTTTAAACAATTCTGCTATTTTCTGTTTAAGTTTTGGTTATGAATTCTGCAGGTTGGTTATAGTATATGTGTATTGATGCGTGGTCTGCATATACGGATGAGAAAATTATGACATTGGTTGTATAGGTTGGCGCCAAGGCAAATTGGAGCGGATTTGAAGGTATGGATGATTGAAGTTGGCCTGAAGAAGAAGGCTTGGACGTGAAGTTTGCAAGGATGATATGGATGAAGTAAGGTTGAATTAGGGTCGTGGCTTGAATAAGATTGAAGATGATGCTTGGTCATGACGATGGAAGACTTAGGCACTTAGGTTTTAATGCTTTCTTGTAAATTTTTTGATGTATTAAAATATGACAGGAATGTAACCTTGGAAAATACTTGAAATGATGTAATTATTTATGGTGTAAATGGCCATGACTTTTGGAAACTTTGAGATGGTGATTGTGATACGGTGGGAGAACTGACTTGAGGTTTTGCATTTGTGTTCGCAAATGTTTCGGTTTAGCAAGAGTCGCCACCGACTTTTTATTTTATCCTAAGGAAAGGTCAAAAAGCATAGGAAAGACCTTTGAGATGTTTTCTTGGGTTCGGGGAGTAGATTATGAAAAGGGAAGGTGCAAGCACCCTTTTCATCCATGGTTATCCATGGGCTCTTAGTTACTTGTTTAGTTCACTTGCTTTGCTTTTCAATTGTTTGAAATGGTGCTTTGTGTGTGGTTTTGAAAGATGTTTTGAAAAGAGGCCATCGTTGTGGCAACCTTTGTAATGATTCTTATTTTAATGTATACAAAGGTGTTTTTGTCTTTTGAAAAGTTTTCAATGTTTGAAAATTGTATTTTGAAATTGTGTTGTGAAGTGTGTTTAAAAATAGCAAGGATGTTTTGCAAGCTTTTGATCAAGTAACTAAGAGCTATCTACCCTATTTTACTCAAAGATCTTTCTTATGTTTTTAACCCTTTTAACAGTGTTGTTTCACCATTGTATTTGGTGAACAACCTTGTGTTAGGATGTTAAACGGGACAAGCGCGGGTCATCGTATAGACCATGATAACAATTGTGTCAAGTATCTTTGACAATTTTCTTGAGGGACTTGATCATTTTTGTTTAGGCAACCAAGATAGCTTCATTGAGGGACTAGGATCTTTTGTTTTGTTTTTGTTTTGCCAAAGTTCTCAACATGCATACCATGGCCCATTTTTGAAGGCAACAAGTGGATTGTAACCCTAGGAGTGCAAGTGTGCATTGTGTTTGATTTTCATGCATTTTTGTCTTTGATTAGGTCAAGCTATTTGTTGATTTTTGATTTTGCATACAAACCCTAATTCTCTAATCATGGCATAATTGAAAGCGTAATAGTGCGAGAATTTAAATTCTAAGCTATTACAACATGATTATGGGGATGGGGGTATAATTTTTGAATAGGGGGGTATTTGACAAGAAATATAAACCCTAGTTACTATTACATCCAAATTGAATTTACAATGCATCAATATTTAAATGTACAATATTTAAATAAACAATATAAATAAATATTAAATAAAATGTATTATGCAAAAAAGAATTTTCATTTGTTTATGTATGTAAAGTATTTTTTTAATGTAAAACAGTATAAAGAAATAAAATAAAAAAAGATTGATTTTATTTGTTAAAGGGGTAAACCCTAATTTCCTTAAGAAAGTAAATATTATATATTATTTATATACAAGAAATATATTAATATGTACAAAAATAAAATATATTGAAAAAAAGTGTTTTTTAGTATAAATAATAATAAAAATAAAAATGTAATATTTTTGTATTTTTATTCTAAGTATTTAATAAAATAAAAGTATATTTTATATTTTATATTTTCAGTATGAATGAAATAAGAAATAAAAGTAAAAATATGATATATACATTATTTTTAAATTTAAACAAATAATATCAAAGTATTAAAAATGTTTTCTATGTTAAAAAGAATTAAAATAAATGCCAAATAAAATGTAAAAAAATGTGAAAATATTTTTTAAGCATTTTTTATGTTTGCAAATAAAATAACAAAGTCAGAAAAGAAAACAAAAATTCAAAAATGTAAAAATATAAGAAATTGGGCCTGGGGGTGTGAAACTGAAAATGGGAGGTGTTAGAAGCAAGCAGGCCAAGCCCAGCCCACCACTTCATCTTCTTCCTCCAGCAGTTTGAAAATACGCGCGCGCCTGTACAAACTTGGATATCCTGGAAACGCGATCTTTTGCCAAAACTCACAACATCAAACTTGTAGAGAATTTCAATACGATTCTAACCATATAAAGCATTAATCCTAACTCTCAAAGACCAGAGAGAATTTCTCTGGCCCTAAAATCTGACCTAACTTTTTTAGCATGTTCATGGGTGAAATTCTCCTAGCACACTTAATATAAATGAAAACTGAGCATATGTACAGCTTCATGGCATTGAACACTACATTTTTCATTCACAAACCTAAGGCTAAATGTTCCTAAATAGAGAGATAAAAGGCGATGAAAAACCTGTTTCAGTTGGACTCGAGTAGGACAATGCAGAGCTTCTCAACAAGTTTTGAGGTGTCTGGTAGCTTGCTTGAACTTCCTCTAACCTTCCCCAATGCTTAGTTTGCTTTGGATGTGCTTGAACAAGCTTGTAGAAGTCAACCTGCACAAGCTGAAAACAGAAATGGTGAAGCTTGCAAATGGAGTTACAGTCAATGGCCAATGGTTGGGATAGTTCAGATGGGTTATATGGAATGTGTTGGAAGTGGTTTGGGGCAAAACGCACGAGTGGTTTTTGTTTTGGAACTCAAAGTGCAGAAGCTGCCCTGTTTTGCAAGAGGAATGTGTTTTGATGTTCAAGAGTGTTTTAGAGATGGATGGCTCGTGTTTCTGACTCAAGGCAATGTGCAAAACGTTTTTGGAATGCTTACAAACTTTGGTTATATCAGATACTCAAGATATGTCCTTTTGGCAAGTTGATTTGTTTTGAAAGAAAAGTGTGAAATGATACAAGATAGGCCTGTACAGGCTATCTCCAAGCATGCACAATATTGTTGTACTTTTGCCTAAGTTTATGGAACTTGTTTGCTGCAAAGAGAGAGGTCCAAGGCTCAAGGGAAGCAATGTTGACATAAAGTTGCCTTTATGAAAATGCTACCTTTTTGCCATTTTAAGATTAATTCAACGTGTAAACCTCTATTGATCAGAATAACACCTTAAACCAATTAGTTTGCATTCAATTTTTGAGTGTGTAAGGGTTTAGAGACCTGTAATCAAGTACAAAGCAAGTTTGGACAGATTTTGCAACTTGTGTCAACATGAAAATGCCATGGATCAAAGTGAGTTTTTGCCAAATTCAAATATTCGATTCTCCCTAACCATAAATGATTTTGGAGAGTTCTTGGACATTTTGGAAATCTTGTAACATGCTATAAAATCCATCTTTTAAATGAATTTTGAGATTCCAAGTGTAACTATGTGGAAAATGGTCATGAAGATAGGTCAAAATCCTGCCTAAACTAGGGCAAAATTTCACTAAGTTAAAAGTTTCCTGGACCCTTGTTCCAAAAATCATAACTTGAGATCCAAGCTTATTTTGGGAAAACTTTGTGAATAAAAGTTGTAGACTTTGTGGAGTACTACAACTTTCATGTTGTAAGTTTTGTTTGAATCCATTTGCATCATGGTGAAAATTTGGGGCAAAGTTAGGAAAAATTAAGAAAATTTCATAACTTAGAAAATTTCTAAGTTATGAAAATTTTTCAATTTCAAACCCTAATTTGCAATTTTTGGTTTATTGATGAACAAGTTTCATAATTTGACACATCTTGATGAAAAATGACCCTTGGCACTTGATTTTGACCAAAAAGTCAAAGTTTGACTTTTTAGTGTACAGTCAAATTTTGATTAGTTGACTGAAAAATTCATCTGTTAATCCTATGCATTTGAGATCTTTTGAACTTGTTGAATAAGTCAAGGTGATTTCATTGAGCCCTCGAGTCCATGGTTGAGCTTAATTTTACATTGGCTAGGTCAAACAGTCAAAAATTGCCTTTGTACAGTCAAAACCCTAAAAATGACCATTTTGCCCTTTTGGTGATCTGATCAAATTTCTTGTGGAATTGTGGTCCAAACTTGATCAAATGGTTCATATGAGTTCATAATGTTGATGTGGGTCAAAATTCATGAGGTTTGACTGTAAATTGGCCACAATTGACTTTTCCCCAATACAACTAATTTCCAGGTCAACTGTCCAATTGACTGGGCAAAAATTTGATTCAAGGATTGAAACTTGGTATGGACAAACTTATGGGTCCAACATGAAGTATGAAAGTCACTTTGGGAATTGTAGGTCCAAAAATCCCTGTGCAAACTCAAACCCTAATTTAGGTCAACAGTGCAAGGAGATGTCTTGAGCAAAGCAAAACCCTAGCTTGATCTTGAATTCCAAGAGTCTTGTGATGAGAAATGTTGATAAAATGAGAGGGAAAATTTTGGGGTACAACAGTTGCCCCTGTTCAATCTTCTTGAACCTGAAAAGTTAGATTGGCAAGTTTTCCTTTCGTGACTCGAAGGTAAAAGAGGATTGGACACTAGAGTGCCCGTAAATTTGCACTCATTAAAATATAGTTGAGGAAATGGGCTTAAAGATGCCATTTCGAGATGGTAGAATCTTGCTGGAAATGGGCTTAGAGATGCCATCCAAAATTTGTTTGTTGAAAATCAGTAGAATGAACATCAGAATGGTATCCGTATTTGGAACGTATCTGAGTTGTATCTGGAGATTGGGTTTGTATGAGCAAGGGAATAGCGTCCGTGTTTAGAGTGTATCTGAGCTGTAACCATATTTGAATGGATGACAGAGAAAAATCTGTGTGTGGAGCATCTATGTGCTGGGGATAAATTCCGAATGAGTGACAGAATGGCAACCGTGACTGGAGCGTATCTGGACTGTATCTGAAGTTGAGATCTGTATGAGTAGCAGAATGACTTCCGTGTCTGGAGTATATCCGTACTGTAACTGGGATCCAGAAAAGTGACAGAATGACTTCCGTGTCTGGAGTGTATCTGAACTTGAAGTTGATAGTTGAATCTGAATGAGAAATAGAATGGCTTCCGTGTCTGGAGCGTATCTAGTCTGTATCTGATTGCTGGAGTCTGAATAAGTAGCAGAATGACTGCCGTGTCGGGGGTGTATCCACACTGTATCTTGGCTTGGAATTTTGAATGAGTAATAGAATGACTGCCGTGTCTGGGGTGTATCCATATTGTATCTGAAATCTCTGAATAGTTGTTGAACAATAACTTTTTAATCTTATCCTGAAAAGGGTAAAATGTTAGCTAAAACACGAAGTTATGTTGCATGATATGTATGATGCAATGAAATGTGTTCCATCAATGTTTATGATATATGAATGCAATGGATGTGCATATAAGCTGATTAGCTGCCTTGCTGAAGAAAATAAATCCTTGATAACTGGAGATAATGAAATCTTTGACTGCTGCCGGAAAAAGTAAATTCTAGACCGATGTTGAGGATTCAAAAATCTTTGATTGTTGAAGATGAGAAATCCTTGCTGACTGCTTGGGGATTAAAGATCTTTGATTGTTGAGAATGAGAAATCCTGGGACCACTGCTGGGGATTGAAAATCCTTGGTGACTGGTGGGGATTAACAAGTGCTTTGAAAACTTCTGCGGGGAATGAGAATCCTTCATGACTTTCCTGGGAAATAAGGAAAACTCTGAAAATCTCTAATGGGGAATTAAAACCTGGGAGGCTTCCAATGGAGAAATAGGAACTAAAATACTTGTTCTGTTGGGAAATAACTCTGTGGGGAGAGTATTTACTCTGCTTGGGAAATCAGGAGCTCGGGTTGTATGCCAATCTATTGGGGATTCCTAGTTGGGGATAAGACAAAGAGTTAACTATTATCTGGTTGATTCTCAGACTTTTAAGATAACCTGGGGGAGTTAGGGAAAACTGAATGGTTCCCGCTGGGGATTGATAGTTGGAAATTTGACTTTGCTGGGGAAGAAGGTTTGGAGTATTCTAGCTCCGCTGGGGATATGAACTCCACTAGGGATGTGTATTTCAAAGTTTTCAGGCTCCACTGGGGATCGGGAGTTTGGAGACTTAACTCTTGATTGAAATTTTGAAACTTAACTCCGCTGGGGGATAAAGTTTAGAATACTCTGGCTCCGCTGGGGATCTTGAAATTTAACTCCGTTGGGGATATATACTCCAAGGTTTTAGCTTTGTTGAGGATCTGAATGACCTACTGCAGGGGATTTCTTCTAGAATAGCCTAAAGACGTTTTCCTACACTTTTCGACCTATCAGTAATTATCCTTTCTCAATTCGTTTTATTTGTAAGCAGTGATTATATTCAAATGCATATGCCTATTTAACAAATCATTGGACGTTTTCAAATAAAACATAAGTGTAAAAAGAAAAGAAATGCAAGCAAATTTCTGCACTTTGAAGTATTTTCGTATTAACTTTTGTAAGTATCTTTGTACAAAGGAGACAGACATCCTAGTAAGAGAATGTTGTCGTAAAATTGAGAAATTTTTTTATACAAAAGAAAGATGGCTATGTGCAATAATTCCATGGGGTTCCCATTCTGCTATATCCTTCACAACTCTGAGTATCTTGTCCATTCGCTGCTTCATCCGCCGATGATTGGATTGATCAGAAGCTTGGAACTTGTTGGTGAAGAGATTGTCCTTAAAGTGATCCGACGAGACATAGTCATACGCTTTAATTCCCTAACTTTTTCCTGGACCGCCCTTTCGGGTTTTTATTCCACCGGGAAACCCTTTTTTGCCCAAGTCGCCCTTTCGAGTTTTCAACTTGCTGGGTGTACAGATTTTTTTGTTTATCCCAAATTTTTGCCTGAACCGCCCTTTCGGGTTTTCGATTCACCGGGATGCCCATTTTTGCCCAAGTCGCCCTTTCGGGTTTTCAACTTGTCGGGTCGTTTATGCGTAGTATCTTTTGACTATGTTTGCGTTCGCAGGGTGCGGCAAGTCGTCACCGTCCATGGTGGTCAGAATCATTGCCCCACCAGAAAAGATGTTCTTGATCACAAATGGTCCTTCGTAAGTAGAAGTCCACTTGCCCCTGGGATCACTTTGCGGCAAGATGATCCGCTTGATTACAAGATCTCTGACTTGATATATTTGACGTTTGGCTTTATTGTTGAAAGCCTTGATCATCCGTTTCTGATACGTCTGACCATGACAAACAGCAGTAAGTCGCTTCTCATCGATCAAATTAAGTTGATCAAGCCGGGTCTGAATCCAATCGTCTTCACTCAAACCAGTATCCTTCATGATCCTTAAGGAAGGGATCTGAACTTCCATAGGTAAAACAACTTCCATGTCGTATACCAAAGAAAAGGGGGTTGCCCCTGTTGAAGTATGCACCATGGTACGATATCCATGCAGAGAAAATAGTAACATCTCATGCCAGTCCTTATAGGTGACTGTCATCTTTTGAATGATCTTCTTGATATTTTTTTTCGCGGCATCAACAACACCGTTCATCTTTGGCCGATAGGGAGATGAATTGTGATGATAAATCTTGAACTGCTCGCACAGAGCGGTGATCATAGTGTTGTTCAAATTTGTACCATTGTCCGTGATAATCCTGTCGAGGATACCATATCGGCATATAAGGTTCTATTTGATGAAGCGGGCAACCACATTCTTTGTAACAGAGGCGAAGGAAGCTGCTTCGACCCATTT
This sequence comes from Vicia faba, assembly GCA_948472305.1. Lineage (NCBI taxonomy): Eukaryota > Viridiplantae > Streptophyta > Magnoliopsida > Fabales > Fabaceae > Vicia > Vicia faba. The sequence continues at coordinate 512,322,790 of OX451738.1, read as the reverse complement.
GGTAAAGTAATCAATAGCCACCAGGATGAAGCGATGTCCATCGGATTCCGTAGGCTTGATCTCTCCAATCATGTCAATACCCCACATCGCGAATGGCCAAGGAGCTGTTAGAACGTTGAGAGGAACAGGAGGAATATGTACCTTGTCAGCATAGACTTGGAATTTGTGGCAAGTACAAGAATGTTGATGACAATCAGCTTCCATGGTAGACCAGTAGTAGCCTGCCCTTAGAATCTTTTTAGCCATCGTATGTTCGCTTAAGTGGGTGCCAAAGGGGCCACTATGTATTTCGGTCATGGTCAACTCTGCTTCAACCTCGTCCACACAACGAAGTAGAACATAATCATGGATGTGATTATAAAGGATACCATTGCTCAGGAAGAACTTGGCAGCAAATCTCCTTAAGAACTTTTTGTCATTGACTGAAGCTCCTTCAGGGTATTCTCGAGTCTGGAGATACCTTTTGATTTCATGAAACCAGGGTTGTTCCACTACTTCTTTGGTATTAATCTCATGACAGTGCGCAGGTTCGTCCATTCTCTCGATGGTGATTTGGGGAGCCTCATTATCCCAGTTGAGTTTAAACATGGAAGACATTGTAGCCAGAGCATCTGCTAGCTGGTTTTCTTCTCGCAGGAAGTGCTCGAAAGTAGTCTGCTCGAAATGAGGCAACAATGTCAAGACATGTTCTTTGTATGGGATAAGATTAGGATGCTTAGTGTCCCACTCTCCTTTGATTTTACTGATAACCAAAGCTGAGTCCCCAAATACGACCAAAGATTTGATTCCCAAGTCAATAGCAGCCTTGAGACCAAAGATGCAAGCTTCATATTCAGCCATGTTGTTGGTACAGCTGAAGCAAAGTCGGGAAGTGAAGGGTGTATGGCAACCTTACGGAGAAATAAGTTCCGCACCGATACCGTTGCCAAGTGCATTTGAAGCACCATCAAAGTACAGGGTCCATCGAGATCCTTGTTCAGGTCCGTCATACGGTCCGTTACCTTCGATGTTGTCTAATGTCATAATGTCCTCGTCAGGGAAGTCGAATCTCATAGATTGGTAGTCCTCGACGGCTTGATGAGCTAGATGGTCAACTAGTACACTCCCTTTTATAGCTTTTTGGGTTGTGTACTGAATATCATATTCAGTCAGGATCATCTGCCATCTAGCGATTCTTCCAGATAAAGCAGGCTTCTCGAAGATGTACTTAATCGGATCCATTTTAGAAATCAGCAAAGTGGTATGTGTCAACATATACTGCCTTAGCCGGCGAGCAGCCCATACCAAAGCACAACAAGTTTTCTCGAGCAGTGAGTAGCGAGTCTCACAGTCGGTAAACTTTTTGCTAAGGTAATAAATGGCATGCTCTTTTCGGCCAGACTCGTCATGTTGGCCTAGTATGCACCCCATTGAGTTATCCAAAACAGTCAGATACATGATTAACGACCTTCCTTCGACGGGTGGCATCAAGATAGGAGGTTCCAGCAAATACTCCTTGATCTTATCAAAATCAACTTGACAATCATTGTTCCATTCAACCACCTGATCTTTCTTCAACAGCTTGAAGATTGGCTCACAGGTAAATGTCAGGTGAGAGATGAACCTTGCAATATAGTTTAAGCGTTCCAAGAAACCTCTAACCTCCTTCTCAGTGCGAGGGGCAGAAATTTCTTGTATAGCTTTGACTTTAGCAGGATCAACTTCAATGCCTTTGTTACTGACGATAAATCCCAAAATTTTACCAGACCTGACTCCGAAAGTGCATTTGCTAGGATTCAGTCTGAGCTTATATTCCTTCAACCTGACAAACAACTTTTGCAGATGGTCGAGGTGTTCTTCTTCTGTCTGTGAACGGGCTATCATGTCGTCTACGTAGACTTCGATCTCATGATGTATCATATCATGAAACAAAGCTACCATGGCGCGTTGATAGGTTGCCCAGGCATTCTTCAGTCCGAATGGCATCACTTTGTAGTAGAAGGTACCCCACTGCGTGACAAAAGTAGTCTTCTCCATGTCTTCGGGGGCCATTTTGATCTGGTTGTATCCCGAGAATCCATCCATGAAGGAAAATACCTTGTGTTGAGCTGTATTGTCAACCAAGATGTCAATGTGTGGTAGTGGAAAATCATCTTTAGGGCTAGCCCTGTTTAGGTCTCTATAGTCCACACACATTCTGACTTTGCCGTCTTTCTTATGCACGAGCACAATGTTAGCAACCCATTGTGGATAGGAAGTAACAGCCAGAAAGCCAGCATTGAATTGCTTCATTACCTCAACTTTGATCTTCTCCGACATGTCGGGCTTCATTCGGCAGACTTTTTGTTTGATCGGTGGACAGTCTTCTCTTGTAGGGAGACGGTGAACCACGATATTTGTATCTAGTCCCGGCATGTCTTCATAGGACCAGGCGAAGATTTCGACATATTCATTCAACAACTGCACTAAATGCTCTTTGACATTTGGTTCCAAGTTGGCACCCACTTTTACTTCCTTCTTGTCTTCCTCTATTCCCAAGTTGATGGTTTCTAGCAACTCTTCATGGGGCAGAATAACCCTTTCCTCTTGTTGCAGAAGTCTGGCTAACTCTCCAGGCACTTCACAGTCTTCATCACCTTCGTACTCGGCATGATTGACCAGATCCTCAGAGTCATTGAAGGCCAAGGAAGAATAGTCACCCATGGAATCCAGAGTGGATGGGTACCTGCATTTGTGAGTGTGGGTGTGTGTAAGGGATAGCCATCCTTAAACAAAACAAAATGAAAAAGGAAAGAAAATGAACACAACAATTTATAGATGAAAAACTTCCAATGATTCATTAAACATGGCATATGATAATGAAGAAATCAAGCCCTTACAAATGGACCTATATGCCCCGGGTAAGGCATAAGGCGAAAAGAGTGTGTACAAATTGTTTAATTATTATAGACTAAAATAGGAAATTGTTCAAAGATAAATTACTGGTTGATGAAAGTGATGGGAACGAAATCTTTCGCTTCCCAGTTGCTTAATCCTCCTTTGACGGTTGGAAAGATCCAATATTCAAAGTTGTCTTCTTCATCATCATCTTCTAAGGCATTAATTCCGTGGTGAGTGATTTTAAAGGGTGGTCCTCCAGCCCGGGAGCGACGCACAACTTTCTGGCCAGCAGCAGTAAAACCTAGTCTGAACTTGTCCGTCTTGTGAGGAAAATCAGGCAGTTTCCCCCACACTGTACTCCGTCCTTCTTTGATTACAGCCTCCGTATCCTTGAGAGATGCCATCCTAGACACAGGCTTGGAAACGATAGGCACATCAGCCATTGTCTTTGCAACTGTGACTTCAGGAGAAACTTCTTCAAAATGTTGGAAAGGCGTTTCTATGAACTCTCCATCCAACTCCACATAGCGGAAGGAGTTGAGGTGACTTATCATGTACTCTTCCTCACCGTGCACTGTTATAATCTTACCCTGAACCGGATACTTTAGCATTTGGTGTAAAGAGGAGGTAACTGCCCCAGCATAGTGGATCCATGGCCTTCCCAACAAACATGAATATGAAGGACGGATGTCCATCACATAAAAGGTAGTTAAAGGTCTCAGTGCCCACTTTGATTGGGATGTCCACCTCTCCGTGAACCATCCGCTTAGAACCGTCGAAGGCTCTAACAATGATGTTACTGGGTTTTAAAGTCAAACCTTCGCAGTCTAGCCTGTCCAATGCCTTCTTCGGGAGGACATTCAAAGATGAACCGGTATCAACCAGGATATGGGCCAGTGTAGTCCCTCTGCACTCTACCGAGACGTGCAGTGCATCATTGTGCTTCCTTCCCTTAGGAGTCAAATCAGCATCAGAAAACCCAAGGCCATTATCAGCTGTAAGGCTAGCCATGCACTCTTGAAACTGGTCAGCAGAAGTTTCTTGAGGCACGTGTGCCGTCTTTAAAAATTTGATTAAGGCCTTAGCATGAGCCTCAGAGCAGAGTAGGAGAGCCAACATGGAGATTTTGGAAGGGTCTGCCCTAGCTGCTCCACGACATCGTAGTCGCTCTTCTTGATTATCTTTAAAATTTCTTCCATCTCTTTCTGGGTGGTCTCGGGGATTACCACAGTCCGAGTCTTCATCCTGACAGGCACTTCTAGTATCCCCTTAACCTTATCGGTAGTATCAACAGAGGGTCTAACTTCAGGAGTATCCAATTCTTCAATTATCGGGCTTTGCACAGATGGCTTGACAGGCACAGAAGCCTTCGAGGGTCTGAAGACTGCTCGTAGAGGAGCAATCTCCAGAGAGAAGATCCTTCTGCTGCGAGTTATCTTGCTCGTTCCCACAATATTCCCTATATCAGGGGTTTCATCATCAGAATTCTCTTGGACTGATTCAATCTCTTTGACACCATGGTAGAAGATTTCTCCACCGTAATTCCATGTTATTGTCTTGTTATATTTATACGGGACAGGCCCCGGCATGGTGATTTTCAGCGGCACAAACTTAGGATCAGGCGTAATCTTGACAGGCCTTTTGTAGGTCTTGGGAAGATTGTCGGAGATGGTTATTATGGAAATGTCATTGGTAGGAGTAACAAAGGTAGCAGGAGTAACAAGAGTGATAGTATCAACATGAGTCTTTTGAAAGAGGATCTCTTGGGTATCCATCAGGCGTTGGATGCCTGATTTCAACAGTGGGCAGTCAGTTTGCATGTTTGAACAAAAGTAACAGTATTTTCCACAGCCTGGGAATATCCCAGCTTTCATCAAATTCACTTTAATCAGCGGTAACAGAGTCAAAAGATCATCAACAATGGTAACATGAAGGTCTTCCATAACGGCATGAACATTATGACCGTGCTTGGGCATTGGAGCGGATATCACGTTGGGTTTTTCAGGAGCATCAAACTCTACCTCCTTGGCGTCTATCAGGTCTTGGATCTTGTTTTTAAGAGCCCAACAGTTATTGGTATCATGCCCTACAATGTCCAAGTGGTACACACATTTTTCATTGGAATGATAATAAGGAGAAGAGGTATTGGGGTTTTTCGGCGCTTCTTTCAAATTGGTAAGATTCAGCTTTAACAGATGAGGGAGGACTTGAGCCGGTGTCATATTGATTCGGGTGAACTGCCGTTGTGGCCTTTCTACCCTTTGCTGATTAGCTCTAGGTTGACTGCTTCGAGGTTGATCAGCTGAGGAGTCTTGAATCATCACAGCCCTTACCGTTGGTCGGCGCTCCGTTATTCCTTGATTTTTCTGGGAGTACACAGCAAAAGCTTATTTCTTGGCTGGGAAGGTCTTCTTAACAGCAGTGGAAGCGGAGGAATCCTTCTGAATTTTACCACTTTTAATGCCAGCCTCGACCCTTTCACTGGTCAGAATTAATTCGATGAATCCTGCAGATGAACTCCCAATTAAATGATTGAAGAATGGGCCAGACAGAGTCCCCAGAAACATGTCAACCAGCTCTCTATCCGACAATGGTGGCTGCACCCTTCCAGCCAGATCACGCCATTTCTGGGCATACTCTTTAAATCCCTCATTAAAAGCCATACCCATACTCTGTAGTTGAGTACGAGTGGGCGCTAAATCAGTGTTGTATTGGTATTGTTGGTAGAACGCAACAGCCAAATCTTCCTAGTTATGAACATCCGATCTCTCAAGTTGATAGAACCAGTCCAATTGCGTGCCTGACAAACTATCTTGAAAAAAATGGACCCAAAGATCCTTATCAGAGGAGTGGGGTTGGATCTTTCTGACGTAGGATCTCAGATGCATCTTTGGACATGACAAACCGTCATACTTAGCAAATGTTGGTACTTTGAACTTGGGAGGAATGACGATCCCAGCAACCAACCCTAGTTCTTCGAAATCTAAACCAGGTACCCTTTACAGCTCCATGGCTTCCAACCGATCCTCAAGATTTTTATACTTATCATCCGCCGGGGGATATTGCTGTTCGGAGTAATCTTTATCCTCTTCTTCTTCTTCTTCTTCTTCAACTTCAGATTCAGAAGGCAACGCAACCCCTTTTCCTTTACCAGCCCCTTCATCAGACGTCGAGGGGAACTCGAGAACCTTTCTAGCCTGGTTTTCAAACCTTCTTCCCATAATGGCCACACCAGTCCTTTTCTTCTTTTTCTCTTTATCTTTCTCCAACAGTGCTTTAAGGTCCTCTTGACCCTTTGCTAAGGTCATGAGGAGTTGCTGGAATTGCAAATTTTGTGCTTGCAGATCCTTAACCGTCTGCTCCAAATCCATCTTGCTGAAATAAACAGCAGAGAGATAAGGAAACCCGGTGTGAAGACCTGTTTATACATATGATGAATGATATGTTATTCATGTAATGCATTCAAGGATTCAGAAAATTCAAATTTGTTGCAAAAAAAAAGAACACACGTCATATTAAGAAGAAATTTGTTAGTACATAAATGCCCCATGGGCAAAATATTACAAAATTCTTAATGTAAAAAGACATTGCGCATCCTCTTTGGTGCGATGTAAGTTTTGAGGGTTTCCTTCTCATGAAGTCGGCGGGTAAGCTCCAAAACCTTCTTCTCACAGGCGTAGAAGCTGGCTTCAAAAGTATTCCGTTCTCCTTTGAGTTGGATCCAACTCTTTTGCAATTCTTCAAATGATGTTGTCATGTCAGGATGTAGGAGGGTGTATGGAACCTCTCCTTCCATAACATGCTCTTTGATCACGGGGAGAATGTGAGGGTAAGGCATCATAAGACTCTGGGCGTGGGTTCGTACCCACTTGAGATAAGGCTCAAGGGGGATGGAATTCTTGTGCATCAGTGTCTTACTATCCACTTTGTTGGGCATCCTCCAAGCTCTGATAAACCTTTGTTGAAGTCCTTGCGCATCGTTATCGAAGTCAAAAACTAGGTCAGGAATCAGCATATCATAAGGGCCATCCCTACGGGCATATCCAAACTGCCTCAGAGCTAAACAGGGGTTGTAGGTAATGCCTCCCCTAATGCCAAGTAGTGGGACATTAGGGAATTCCCCACAACGATCAATGATGATGACATTTTCTCTGGACCGAGAACACCAATGAACATCAGAATGTGTGAGGGTCATCAATCGTTGCGACCACCTTAAACCCTGCTCATTCTTCAAAACTGATTGGGGAAGGTGAGAAATAAACCACCTTTCTAGAAGAGGAGTACAACACATGAGAACACCTTTTTTCCTCATTGTTCGTGTGTAAAATGAGTGTAGGATGTTCCCAAGCAATGTAGGCACAGGATTCCGAGATATGAAAATCTTGACAGCGTTCACATCTATAAGATGGTCAGGGTTTGGGAACAAGACCAACCCATAGATGAGAAGTGCTACAATTTCCTCAAAAGCTTGTAGATCTAGAGAATTCCAGCAGTCTTGTGCCTTCTCAAATAGAAACTTTGCTAAGAAACCCTTAACACCACTTCTGGTTTCCCAATGACCTTTGATATCAGATGGTTGCAAGTGTAATGCTTGAGCAACATCTTCAGGCTTTGGTTCTTTTTCCGTACCTTTGTAGGGTAGTTGATGAAGAATAGGAATTCTCAGGAGTTGAGAAAATTCCTCCAAAGTAGGTACCAGTTGATAATCAGGGAATGTGAAACAGTGGTGTAGGGGGTCAAAGAACTGGAAGAGAACTTTCACCATGTCTTCTTCAATGTTGGAGTTGACCAAGCTGAGAAGTCTACCATGTCTTTCACTGAAAGGAGAATTCTCTGGTATCTTGGAAGTAAGCTCCTTGAGTTGATGAGGGATTCTCACAAGGTTGACTTGTATTGTTTTCATGCGAAGAGATTCCATGACCTATAAAACAAGAACAAAGATGAAGATCCAAACCCTTGAAATGGTTAGTGGATGCATATGATGCTTTATGATGTCCATGATGTATGCACAAACACATGTACAAGCAAATCACACAAGATCCTAGTTTCAGGCTTGCATGAGGTTTCATAGGCAAGTGCCCTCTTGAACTTAGTTGGCTCAAACCTGTCCTATAAATAGTAACCGGGTTCTAAGGAGCTCAATATCACTGGATTATTTTTTGTGTTCATTGTTTTGGTTTAGCCACTTAACTGGTGACCAAAATATTCCAAGAAAACAACCCTCAATGAGTGTAGTATCGAGTATCTACCAACTTCGGACTGCACCAAATTCGGTCATCTCACTACCCCTAAAAAAGGCCAAGATGGTCAAGTAAGGTTCTAAGAGTTCATTAGTGCTTCATGACATCACTCAGCGGCCCCGTATTCTCTTTGATTGACTCAAAGGCTACCGGTACTCACAAATATGTCGCACTAAGATAGCTATTGCTTCAACCATGTCGGTATACCCCGCACAGTTTCCACAACGTATTGCTATTTACCTATGAATGTTTCCCAACAATCCGGGTGGAGGATTCAAACCCAAACAAGAGAACCAAATGTAAAGCAATCAAAGCAAAAAAGATAATCATGCAAAGGTGATCTAAACCCTAAGGTTACTCCACTTTTAAGATTCTCCCCAGCAGAATCGCCAGTACTGTGATACGGTGGGAGAACTGACTTGAGGTTTTGCGTTTGTGTTTGCAAATGTTTTGGTTTAGCAAGAGTCGCCACCGACTTTTTATTTTATCCTAAGGAAAGGTCAAAAAGCACTAGAAAGACCTTTGAGATGTTTTCTTGGGTTTTGGGAGTAGATTATGAAAAGGGAAGGTGCAAGCACCCTTTTCATCCATGGTTATCCATGGGCTCTTAGTTACTTGTTTAGATCACTTGCTTTGCTTTTCAATTGTTTGAAATGGTGCTTTGTGTGTGGTTTTGAAAGATGTTTTGAAAAGAGGCCATCATTGTGGCAACCTTTGTAATGATTCTTGTTTGAATGTATACAAAGGTGTTTTTGTCTTTTGAAAAGTTTTCAATGTTTGAAAATTGTATTTTGAAATTGTGTTGTGAAGTGTACTTGAAAATAGCAAGGATATTTTGCAAGCTTTTGATCAAGTAACTAAGAGCTATCTACCCTATTTTACTCAAAGATCTTTCTTATGTTTTTAACCCTTTTAACAGTGTTGTTTCACCATTGTATTTGGTGAACAACCTTGTGTTAGGATGTTAAACGGGACAGGCGCGGGTCATCGTATAGACCATGATAGCAATTGTGTCAAGTATCTTTGGCAATTTTATTGAGGGACTTGATCATTTTTATTTAGGCAACCAAGATAGCATCATCGAGGGACTATGATATTTTGTTTTGTTTTTGTTTTGCCAAAGTTCTCAACATGCATACCATGGCCCATTTTTGAAGGCAACAAGTGGATTGTAACCCTAGGGGTGCAAGTGTGCATTATGTTTGATTTTCATGCATTTTTGTCTTTGATTAGGTCAAGCTATTTGTTGATTTTTGATTTTGCATACAAACCCTAATTCTCTAATCATGGCATAATTGAAAGCGTAAAAGTGCGAGAATTTAAATTCTAAGCTATTACAACATGATTATGGGGATGGGGGTACAATTTTTGAATAGGGGGATATTTGACAAGAAATATAAATCCTAGTTACTATTACATCCAAATTGAATTTACAATGCATCAATATTTAAATGTACAATATTTAAATAAACAATATAAAAAAATATTAAATAAAATGTATTATGCAAAAAAGAATTTTCATTTGTTTATGTATGTAAAGTATTTTTTAATGTAAAAGAGTATAAAGAAATAAAATAAAATAAAGATTGATTTTATTTGTTAAAGGGGTAAACCCTAATTTCCTTAAGAAAGTAAATATTATATATTATTTATATACAAGAAATATATTAATATGTACAAAAATAAAATATATTAAAAAAAAGTGTTTTTTAGTATAAATAATAATAAAAATAAAAATGTAATATTTTTGTATTTTTATTCTAAGTATTTAATAAAATAAAAGTATATATGTGTATATATATATATATATTAAATATATTAAGTATGTATAAAATAAAATAAAATATTCACAAAATAAATTATATTTAATAATAATATTTTCAGTATGAATGAAATAAGAAATAAAAGTAAAAATATGATATATACATTATTTTTAAATTTAAATAAATAATATCAAAGTATTAAAAATGTTTTCTATGTTAAAAAGAATTAAAATAAATGCCAAATAAAATGTAAAAAAATGTGAAAATATTTTTTAAGCATTTTTTATATTTGGAAATAAAATAACAAAGTCAGAAAAGAAAATAAAAATTCAAAAATGTAAAAATATAAGAAATTGGGCAAGGGGGTGTGAAACTGAAAATGGGAGGTGTTAGAAGCAAGTAGGCCAAGCCCAGCCCACCACTTCATCTTCTTCCTCCAGCAGTTTGAAAATACGCGCGCGCCTGTACAAACTTGGATATCCTAGAAACATGATCTTTTGCCAAAACTCACAACATCAAACTTGTAGAGAATTTCAATACGATTCTAACCATATAAAGCATTAATCCTAACTCTCAAAGACCAGAGAGAATTTTTCTGGCCCTAAAATCTGACCTAACTTTTTCAGCATGTTCATGGGTGAAATTCTCCTAGCACACTTAATATAAATGAAAACTGAGCATATGTACAGCTTCATGGCATTGAATACTACATTTTTCATTCACAAACCTAAGGCTAAATGTTCCTAAATAGAGAGATAGAAAGTGATGAAAAACCTGTTTCAGTTGGATTCGAGTAGGACAATGCAGAGCTTCTCAACAAGTTTTGAGGTGTCTGGTAGCTTGCTTGAACTTCCTCTAACCTTCCCCAATGCTTAGTTTGCTTTGGATGTGCTTGAACAAGCTTGTAGAAGTCAACCTGGACAAGCTGAAAACAGAAATGGTGAAGCTTGCAAATGGAGTTACAGTCAATGGCCAATGGTTGGGATAGTTCAGATGGGTTATATGGAATGTGTTGGAAGTGGTTTGGGGCAAAACGCACGAGTGGTTTTTGTTTTCGAACTCAAAGTGCAGAAGCTGCCCTGTTTTACAAGAGGAATACGTTTTGATGTTCAAGAGTGTTTTAGGGATGGATGGCTCGTGTTTCTGACTCAAGGCAATGTGCAAAACTTCTTTGGAATGCTTACAAACTTTGGTTATATCAGATACTCAAGATATGTCCTTTTGGCAAGTTGATTTGTTTTGAAAGAAAAGTGTGAAATGATACAAGATAGGCCTGTACAGGATATCTCTAAGCATGCACAAGATTGTTGTACTTTTGCCTAAGTTTATGGAACTTGTTTGCTGCAAAGAGAGAGGTCCAAGGCTCAAGGGAAGCAATGTTGACATAAAGTTGCCTTTATGAAAATGGAAATGCTACCTTTTGCCATTTTAAGATTAATTCAATGTGTAAACCTCTATTGATCAGAATAACACCTTAAACCAATGAGTTTGCATTCAATTTTTGAGTGTGTAAGGGTTTTGAGACCTGTAATCAAGTACAAAGCAAGTTTGGACAAATTTTGCAACTTGTGTCAACATGAAAATGCCATGGATCAAAGTGAGTTTTTGCCAAATTCAAATCTTATATTCTCCCTAACCATAAATGATTTTGGAGAGTTCTTGGACATTTTGGAAAGCTTGTAACATGCTTTAAAATCCATATTTGAAATGCATTTTGAGATTCCAAGTGTAACTATGTGGAAAATGGTCATGAAGATAGGTCAAAATCCTGCCTAAACTAGGGCAAAGTTTCACTAAGTTAAAAGTTTCATGGACCCTTGTTCCAAAAATCATAACTTGAGATCCAAGCTTATTTTGGGAAAACTTTGTGAATAAAAGTTGTAGACTTTGTGGAGTACTACAACTTTCATGGTGTAAGTTTTGTTTGAATCCATTTGCATCATGGTGAAAATGTGGGGCAAAGTTAGGAAAAATTAAGAAAATTTCATAACTTAGAAAATTTCTAAGTTATGAAAATTTTCAATTTCAAACCCTAATTTGCAATTTTGGGTTTCTTGATGAAAAAGTTTCATAATTTGACACATCTTGATGAAAAATGACCCTTGGCACTTGATTTTGACCAAAAAGTCAAAGTTTGACTTTTCGGTGTACAATCAAATTTTGATCAATTGACTGAAAAATTCATCTGTTAATCCTATGCATTTGAGATCTTTTGAACTTTTTGAATAAGTCAAGGTGATGTAATTGAGCCCTTGAGTCCATGGTTGAGCTTAATTTGCCATTGTCTAGGTCAAACAGTCAAAAATTGCCTTTGTACAGTCAAAACCCTAAAAATTACCATTTTGCCCTTTTGGTGATCTGATCAAATTTCTTGTGGAATTATGGTCCAAACTTGATCAAATGGTTCATATGAGTTCATAATGTTGATGTGGGTCAAAATTCATGAGGTTTGACTGTAAATTGGCCACAGTTGACTTTTTCCCGATACAGCTGATTTCTAGGTCAACTGTCCAATTGACTGAGCAAACATTTGATTCAAGGCTTGAAACTTGGTATGGACAAGCTTATCGGTCCAACATGAAGTATGAAAGTAACTTTGGGCATTGTAGGACCAAAAATCCCTGTGCAAACTCAAACCCTAATTTAGGTCAACAGTGCAAGGAGATGTCTTGAGCAAAGCAAAACCCTAGCTTGATCTTGAATTCCAAGAGTCTTGTGATGAGAAATGTTGATAAAATGAGAGGGAAAATTTTGGGGTACAACAGTGATGTTGTGCTAGAATAGGCGATATACTTGGCTTGTATGATGAAATTGCTAGAATCTTAATTACTATTGAATCTCTTTTAGTACTTGGTGGAAATTTGAATGAACCTTGAATATTCTTGAATGATCATGTCTTAAAAATTTGGATTGAAGCTTGTGACTTATTCTTTGATTTCAAGATAAACCAGGAATGAATTACCCGTACTTTAAAACTTTAATCATCTTTAAAATTCCTCCATTCCAAATCTCAATGAAAAGTTCAAATCACCTCGAGACCTTAACTTCCAATTCCAAATTATCATTCCATTCACAAACCCTTGACTTGACAACCAATACCATATCAATGCCTTAAAGAACCATTGAGAAGTGAATATGGAAGTATATATGACCAGGATAGCTTTGACATGAACATCCAATGAAACTCAGTTGATGGGTATTGCAAGCTCAAAAACTCCATGAATAAGAAACCATAATCCTCTCGACTTGGGTGCCTTTTGAATGAAGGAACCTCTTGAGATATTAACCAGAACCAAAACATCAACTTAATAAGATCCTTACCTGATGGTGACAACCTTGTAGCTTGATGGGGGAGAAGTTCACGATAATGCTTAAACAAGCAACCCTAGATTTCAACCAATGATTGATGGAGGAACCCGTAGAAACAAGCTTGAATGAAGTTGAAAGTCCCAAAGTAAAAAACTCTAGCTTCAAGATTCCCGATCCTATGCCCATTTGATTGATTAATGATGCAGGATGTTTTTAAATGACCTAATGGAAGGTTATGTACACGTGAAAAGTGCGAAACGCATAAGCCAGATAAAAAGTAAAAAGGGTAGGACAAATTTGGGGTATTACAGTTGCCCCTATTTAATCGTCTTAAACCTGAGAGTACGATTGGTGCATGCCTTTCGGAAGTTCAAGGTTGAAGATGATTAAATACCAATGCCAAAAATTTATTCTGGGAGAAAGTGTGAGTATTTATTTTTTATTTGCTGGGGGAAGAAGTCTTTTGTTTTTTAGTGAAAAGATGGAGATTGGATTTGTAACGTGGTGTGATGCCAATACAAGACAAATGACTGGTATGAAAAGACAGCGGACAAGGTCTATGGGCGACCTACGATCCTAAGGTGAAACATGAGATTGATTTGACAGAGAACCTATCCTAAGGGCGATCTCAGGTTCTAAGACAAGGTATATGGAAAGAACCTAGCCAAGAGGAAATCTCAGGTTCGATGATGATTTGAGGGAAGAACCTAGCCAAGAGGCGATCTCAGGTGCGACGATGATCTAAGGAAGAACCTATCCTACGGGCAATCTCAGGTTCGACGATGATCTAAGGGACGAACCTAGCCAAGAGACAATCTCAGGTTCAACGATGATCTAAGGGAAGAACCTAGCCAAGAGGCGATCTCAGGTTCTAAGACGATCTGAGGAAGAACCTAGCCTACGGGCGATCTTAGGTTCAAAGATGATCTGAGGAAGAACCTAGCCAACGGGTGATCTCAGGTTCTAAGACGATCTGAGGAAGAACCTAGCCTACGGGTGATCTCAGGTTCGAAGATGATATGAGGAAGAACCTAGCCTATGGGCGATCTCAGGTTCTAAGATGATCTATGGAAAGAACCTAACCTATGGGCGATCTCAGGTTCGACGATGATCTGAGGAAGAACCTAGCCTATGGGCAATCTCAGGTTCTAAGACGATCTGAGGAAGAACCTAGCCTATGGGAGATCTCAGGTTAGACAATGATCTGAGGAAGAACCTAGCCTATGGGCGACCTCAGGTTCAAAGATGATCTGAGGAAGAACCTAGCCTATGGGCGATCTCAGGTTCGAAGATGATCTGAGGAAAAACCTAGCCTACGGGCGATCTCAGGTTCTAAGACGATCTGAGAAAGAACTTAACCTACGGGAGATCTACTAGGGAGTATCTACGGTCGACCAACAAGGGAATCTAGGAAGGTGGTGGTATTGGTCACGACACGATAACAAAAAGGAAGACATCGATCAGGACACGATGGTTCGAGGAGAGGTATCGATCAGGACACAATAACCAAAAGGAAGACATCGATCAGGACACGATGGCTAACAGGAATACATCGATCAGGCCATGATGATTAAAAGGGAGGTAGCATGATGCAAACACAAGGACAGAGAAGACTTGTAACGTGGCGTGATGCCAATACAAGGAAGAGATCAGACTTGTAACATAGCGTGATGCGAATACAAGGGATCAAACATGTAACGTAGCGTGATGCCAATACAAGGGAGGTATAACACAAACGAGTGTTTAAATCGATATGGACGAGTACCGAAGAAAGGTCAAACACGAACGCGTGTTTGAATCAATACGGACGAGTATTGAAAGAAGATACGGACAAGTATCAAGGAAGAGATAACACAGACAGGTGTTTGAATCAATTAGAACGAGTTATTGAAAGAAGATACAGACGAGTATCAAAAGGTTAAACATAGACGGGTGTTTGAATCAATACAGACAAGTATTGAAAGAAGATATGGACGAGTATCAAAAAAAGTTTAAACACGGACGAGTGTTTGAGAGAGTGACACAGATGAGTGTTTAAGAATTGACACGGACGAGTGTTTAGGGAACTGACATAGACGAGTATTGGAAGTCTGAATTATTTGTCAGACAGGAGTTGGCTACCAGAAGAAAACTGGGTCTAGAATGACAAAGTGTATTGATTTTGTTGGGCATCGAAAAGGTGAAGGTCATCGACTGGGGATTTTTGGCATGATATCCTCTTGTAGGGACGTATTGTTGTCCTTGAATGATTCAGATATTTTGTGTAAGGTACCTGATCTGGCTTATGCTTCGTATGCATGTTTGAATTTCTTTTGCCACAAAGATCCACTCTGATGGATCGGCTACGCGCTTTTGAGGATGTAATGTTATGCAGTGATAATTATATGCAATGCGAAGAAATAAACTTCATGGGGATAAGAGAAGGCCCATTGGGAACCGCTGCTCATTAGTGGGGATGTCAATACATATCGGTGCTGGAAGCCTACAGTACCGAAGGTCGTTGGGGATACTGATAAGAATTGCATTGGGGAGCCCATGATACCGAAGATTATTGATGACTCTGCTAGAGATTGAATTACCGACGAAACGAGTCTTCAGGTGCGCTGCTGAATGTTGAATCACACTGTTGGGGAAGAGATAACCTGGCTCGACTTCCATACATCCTGAACCGTTGAGAGGATGGTAGAACCAAATATGCCAAAGAATTGATACTAAACACCATGTGGATCTCTTTGAATACATGCCCCAAGTTTACGCACACTGGGGAATTATCTCTTGAATCACTTGGGGATAAAAGATGGGATGAACACCTATGAGTGTCCCAGTTTAGCTCTGCGATTGCCCCGGTTAAACTCTGTGAATGCCCCAGTTTAGCTTCACTAGGGACGTTCTTGGTTAACTCCACTGGGGATGCACCTGCGCGTGCCGAGTCTAATGACGACTCCGAACTTTCTGAATTCACTTGGGGAATCAGGTTTGAAATTGTCTGCAGGAGATGAAGGCGGCTTTGTGTGTTGGAGAGGTCAGGGTGAACATTATGACGCTTTTAGCTGGTTGTAGTGGTCTCGTGCAACATAATTGGCTTGAGCAACTTTGTAAGTACGGATGAGGAATGCCCCTGTCTAGAGGATCTCTGAGAAGATCTATGTTGAATAGAAGACCAGAAGATTCGTGCCACAATACGATATGAGTTGGCCTGCCCTAATGTCTTGAGTCACAAAATAAATTACTCCTGATTACAGATTTCTTGGAGAGATTTGTCGAATCTTGATGTAACTGCCCCAGGTTGAACGGATTATGAATAGATTTCTCGATGTGATAGCCCCTAAATGATCGAGGTTGAAGATATTTATCTACGTGATAGCCTCTAATTGGTCTAGCTTGAAGAGATCGATTCTCGACTTGATTGCCTCTGATTGATAGTTTTGAGGGAATGCCTCGATTGGCGGGCTCTTCTAACTTCATCCCTGAAGGGTACACAGACTGTGAAGCACCAAGATGTTTTCTTTGGACAGAAACACTGGCTAACATGCCCATGGATAAGTCATTTCTCTTGTGGCAGCTGACTCTTGCTTCAACAGGGTGTCCAAGCCTCTCTTCTCTAATAAGATTGAGCTCTTTACCGATTGTTCATTGTGTAAACTTACTTGACGTCAATCAGTTGTTTTGTATGCAGAAGAATCTTGATTATGAGAATGATAATTCTAATGCAACACATATGTAAGTCTTGAATTTTGAAAAACTTTGAATGAAATGACGTCACAACTCTGTTGTGAACGAGTCACTAGCTACAGAGAAACATTTGCAAATTCTTTTTTTTTTTTGTGAAAGATAATGCAATCATATGATGCCAACACAGATATTAAAACATACCTCTTAGGACTCAGTTAAACGTTATCTCGTTGTAGCACGCTTTCAAATTGACCCGTGCTTCAATTAGGACTTTTATGGGTTGTAACGTGGCCTGGCTCACGGTTTTAGAAGAAAAGGATTTAAGGCTCAAAATTATTTAGTGCCCACCCATTCTCCATGATGTTCTCCATTCCTACATTCAGTTAACCCGATACAAGCGTTCATCTCTCGAGAAGAGTTTGCGATGATTGAGGAACCACTGTGGTTTCTTGGACACGACAGTCGCTTCACCTTTTGCTTTTGGTGTTTGATCAAACGACTTTGTTCTTTGATGAGGATTTTCATTGGTAATCATTTTCTCACCTTTTGGGATTTTTCAATTTATTTCTTGCTTTCCCTAATTTTTGCCTGGACAAATTCTTTTGAATTTCGATTTGGAAGTCCAGCGGGATGCCCCAACTTTTGCCTAAGCGACTTGTTTTCAAGTTTCGACTTAGCGGGGATTTTTGTTTCTTTCTTATTCGTATTTCCACTTTGAACAAGTCATTGATCTTTGCGTTGTTTTGATTTGTTGGAAGTGATCGTGACTGCCTGAGTCTTTAGTAGATGATGGATAGCCATTATAGTATCGTCATTTGTTGACCTCCTGATGTGCGAGAGATACCCATTGGGATATAGTCAATAGACGCACGTTGTTGATAGATGAGGGTTAACCATTATGGTTTTGGCTTTCCTCGACCTTTTGATGGATAACCATTGTTGTATCCTTGGATGCACACTCTTGATGAGTTATGAATGCTTGATTAGATCAACTGAACACTACCCGTCCCAGGGTTAAAATGAGGGTTTTTTCTGAACAAAAAAGAAACTCCTACTTCGAAGGCTCAGAGGGGTTGACGGTGGTCTATCTCCCTTATATCTCCGGTGTTTAGGAATTGAAATAAGGCCTGTACATCGTCAGCAGGGTCTTACTCGAAAGCGTATCAACCAAAGATTTTTCATTTTTACATCATTGTCATCCTCCCTCCAATCTTTACCTAAGAATAAGACTTGGAAAATTGGCATCAATATGCAAGCAAAACATTTAAAGAGTGATAGCGAATGGATGAATAAAAACAAAAGAAACACTTCAAGACAAGCATACTTATTGCATTAAGATTTTCATTCAAAAATAGACAAGTTTTTATATAAAAGCAATGTTTAAACAAACAAGCAAGAATACAAATGACAATGCAGTAAAGAAACCAATGATTGCCATTATTGAAGAAACTTGACTCCGTATGGATTTCTTGATTCTGACGACTTTCTGTAATCTTGATGCTTGAGTGGGAGGGAGGATTCCCCTTCAGATCTGATGTGAACACGAAAGTTTTTGAATTGATCTTGTCTTGGACTCTGGTCTCTGGATGACATACCTTTAATCGAATGGCCAGGTGCCCCAATATAATATGCATAGAGGATTCTTTCAGGAGAACGAATGAATACTTTACCAAGCGAACCGGTACAAACTGCATCACCAAGCATATTACGCCATATAGAAATGTTACAGTTCGTCTTCTAGAGACATCCAAGCTGGTGAGAAAGAGTCCAACAGTTATCCAAATAGGAATTGGACCTTTGGAAGAGACGCCAGATAGGTGTTAGTCTTTATACTTTAAACCCTTTCACAATTTTCAATATCGAAACCGGGTGCCCCAGAATAGGGGATACATCTAGCATGTGTATTGCAATCCGAAGAGATGTTTGTGGAAAGAGGACCCCAAAGATTAGAGCTGGAAAGAATAGTATGTAATGCATTGGGCTCGCATCAATATGCTCATCAGGCTTCTTCTGTCTTTGCAATTCCCAAAAGATGAGGAGAAGAGGGGACCTGCTGCAGCAATAAGTGCAAGATTGTTGACATCATTATTAGAGCTTTCATGACCTGGCTCATCTGAGTCTTCAATCAATTATCTTCCTGTTCGAAAAAATTTATGACCACGGACCGAAGCTTGCATGTATACCACACGAAGTTATTCCATAACTGATCCCTGAACATGTGCGGTGAGAAATCAAGTTAAACCTTTAAAGAGAACCCCAGGTTTGAATAAGAATCCCCAATCTGCGGGTACCTATTATGAATGCATGAATATGCATGGGGTGCATGAATGAATGCCATGTCAGGTTCTGTCATTTCCAAGGAATTTACGTGCTTTGATTTTGATTTTGCGCAAGTAAGGGATGGAAGAGTTTAGCACAAGACTTGCAAATGTGATTCCCTCGAAATAACAGAACATGTATGTTAAGCATGTGGTTAACCATGTTATGTATGCAAAGGCATGGGATCAAGGTTCCATCATTTCTGAATATGATTGTTGCACTGTTCTGAACCATATGAGTACCATTATATCAAAGGTCCGACATAGCTTCCGCACATATAAGAACCAAGTACCATGTAGATCTCCAATTGTACGAGATCAAGGCTTCTGGAACAGGATGCTGTTGAGCATTTTCTGAATATGCTGGGAATACCAAGGTCGAAGGCTTGAATAAATATCCAAGCAAGAAAGTCAGGAACTCAAAATAAATTTGAGAACCATACGGTCACCAATAGAATATAACATCTACATAAAGTCATCAACAGAAATCCAGAACATAGCCATTAGAACCAATAGTCACCGTCTGAGCATAGTCACCATCTGAACATGAGTAACCATCTGAACATGAGTAACCATCTGAACGTAGTCACCATCTGTACTTGTGATGATAATTCCCTCCCCACTTACGGGTGAAGACTAGGTCAGGGTAAGGTAACGGTAACTCAGAATCGAGGGTACTCCTGAAAAACTATTGCCGTATCACCTACATGAAAATGATAGCCCCTCATTTGTACCTCATCTGAGCATGGACGACATGGCGGCAATAATGAGACCTAAGTCAACTAGTCTTTCATGTTCCACTCTATTCCTAGGGTTCCTATGGTATACAACTCTTACCTGGGTATTGGGACTTTTACCTCATAGTAGCACCCACCCAATAAAAAGCAGATCCAATACAATAGTAATATATGGAAGACAGTAAAATGCAAATGCATACATATGCTCAAGTATATACAAAACGAGTGAATAAACTAGAAGCATAAAGATAAACACCCAAAGAGAAGAAAGCAAGAGCCAGGAGCGACTTCGAGATGGACCAGCATTTGGTCGAACTATCCCCAGTGAAGTCGTAAGCTGAAACAACCGACTGAAAATCATCAAACAATGAAGTCGCCATCGAACGCCTTTTATCCCACATGTAGGGAAAGGTAAACATCAAGAAAACCTGAAAAGGGAGAAGTCACAGTCTTGCGACCGAGATATCGGGTAAGGGATTCTGTTATGCGAGGGGAAGGTATTAGCACCCCACACACCCGCAGTACTCTACGGTATCCACTCTTATTATCTATCTTATGGGTGTGTTTAATCTATGCTTACTGTTTACTATACTACTGCTAAAGGGAGAATGCATGCAAAAGAAAAGGGAAAAGAATGTAGGTAAAATAAAATTGTGCTCGCTTGGGCCCTACCCCAATGCCTACGTATCCTTTCTGAGGAATCAGAGCTACCGTAGTTCGACTCTTATGTTTTTGTTTGTTTGTGTTTTTTATGGACGGAGTTAATCCCGCCTTCTGCCGCAGCTCGACCTTTGGAGACTTATGCATTGGCACAAAAGTAAATTAATCATGTCCTTACATGAAAAGGGTTTTAAAGAAAGGTGCTCGGACACACAAAATGGTTTGAATTGGTTTGTGTTTTATTACCTTGAAAAAAGGGTTTAAGTATGATTAGCATGTTTTTGATTGACTAAGAAAAGAAGTTTTTGTTTTAGGTGCAAGGATGCAAAAAAGGGGGGAGAAAAGAGTCTAAGGGAGACTAACCTATCTCTAACCTAATGTTATCATACAATGGTAGTCCTACATCAAGGATCAAATGGGAAATTTCTACCTATTGTTAGCATGCATGGTCTACAACCTAAGGTCTAACTTGCATCCGAACGGAGCAAGCACATCCTAAGGGAACATGGTATGTACAAGGACAAAGCAAGCAAGCCAGTAAACTCGAGAGAGCATACCTAAAGAGATCCTACCTAAGTCAGTATGCCAAAGAAAGTCTAACAAAACTATCCTATAGGGAGCATGCGATGAGCGCGAAGTCGTGATCTCAATTTCTAAATTAAGTGACTCATCGATCGGCAAGAAATAAAGGAAAGCGATAAAATCCTATAGGGAGCATGCATTGAGAGCAAAGTCGTGATCTCAATTTCGAAATTAAGTGACTCATCGATCGGCAAGAAAGTAAACAAATACAAGCACAACACATATAGCAAATGAAGTGCGGAATGCCTACTACAGGTCTTTAAACAGCGACTTCGAGCGCACGCTCTTTATTTCCTACTTCTCATGATATCTAGAAAGCAATAAAGTGCGAAAATGTGGAACAAAATGAGGTCGTGATGATACCGTACGGAGGAGGCTCGTTTCCTCTTCAAAGCCACGCAAGTGATAAGAAAACTCTACGGAAGTTGCTCCGCATGAGTGATCAAAAATTAGTCTCCAAGCATTCAACATTGCAAAAGTTGCATCAATATTCTATCACAAAATCTTAGCTAAAAATGACAACGAAAATGATTATTAAACATGATAATAATAGAAAACTCTAATGAAAATTATAAAAAAGAGGTCCTAAAGAATTCTAAAATGTTCTAATATTTTTATATCATTTTTATAATCAATTAAAAGAAAAGATTAAACTAGAAGAAAAAGCTAAAATAAAAAAAAGTTAGAAGAGTCAGGGGGTATAAACTGCATATAATGGCACTGTATAGTAAACAAAATGAAGCATTAATCCCATGTAGGAATGATCTAATAAGCCTTTTTTCTGCTCAAAATCCAAGAGCTGCCAAAAAATTGGTGATGGGCCTGGGGAGATTGAAGTCCGGTCCAACCTTTGTTCTATTTCAACAAATTTACAGTTTCTTCTTATTATAAAAAAAGATAAATCGATTAAATTAAAAGAATTGAAAGAGATAAGAGATTTTACAAACGACATTGTATTGCCTTCACCTATGAATCTAATATCACACAACCATTCACCTTCTACGAGAATGTAAACGAAGATCTCCTTCTCTCTCGCCTGTCGATGGAGTATTTTCCTACGACCATCGCCTCAGTGTTTGACTTTGTTTTAGTCTGATCCGCATCAGCGTCAATGGCTTCGAGAATCTATGTTCATCTCTTCCGTACCTTTCTTCTTCAATCTCTGTCTCAAATTATCTTATTCGCATTCATCATCTTCATTTGTGTCCGATCTCCGCCGCGCATACACACTCGTTATGAATCTATCGAAAAGTTATTCGGAGTATCTTTAAAGATGGAAAGATCGAAGAGAATTCCAGAGAAACAGGTTCGCACAAGATTCATTTTCAATTTTTCTTTTCTTGTTTTCGATTCCGTATTTCTGTTGATTTGTGTTGTATTGACGTAGATTGTGCTTCGAAGTCGCAGTGATGCTCATATATTGATAACAAAGAATAAAGCGCAAAACCTAAAAAAAGATTGAAGAAAAATCATGGATGACGCCGATGAAGCGTGTTGCTGAGATACCTCGGTGAATGAAGATGATGACTGTTGAAGGTGATACAGTGATGATTGGTGAAGCAATTACTCTATGTACTGAGAATTATTGAAGATGATAAAGTGCAATAATGTTGTTATGGTGAGTTCTCGCTGGATATGATAAAGATCGGTTATGGAAGATAAATATGGTGAAGTTCTTGATTCATCAGCAAAGATGATGATGAAGGTGGTTATGGAGGTTCTGATGAAAAGTTCTTAGTGTGAAGTTGTGATTCAAAGAGAAAGATGAGGTTTGAAGTAATTGCCGAGAATCAACGGAGATTGAAGGTAAGTATTCTGATCTTCTATGACCTTTTTCATTCTTCTGAATCCTGAACTCCCACCTCTCTTTTATGTTTTTCCTTTTCCGCTTTTTTTTTGTTATATATGAAATCTGAACCCTCTTCTCTTCTCTTATCTGTTCTTCTATGCCAGAAATTTGTTAGAGGTGGTTAGGAGGTTGTTAGAATGGTTAGTTTCTGTTATAGATTGCAGTGAATGTTAGTTACAGTTAGGAAAACAGTTAATTTGTTATAGTTTGGTTAATTGAAACAGAATTTGTTTTAGAAATCTGTTAGTTGGAAAAAGTTGGTTTTGCTGTTGATTTCTGTTGCTGGAAGAAGTTTTTCACAGTTCTGTTAGAGGTTTGAACAATTCTGCTATTTTCTGTTTAAGTTTTGGTAAGGAATGCTGTAGGTGGGTTATAGTATGTGTGTATTGATGCGTGGTCTGCATATACGAATGAGAAAATTATGACATTGGTTGTACAGGTTGGCGCCAAGGCAAATTGGAGCGGTTTTTAAGGTATGGATGATTGAAGTCGGCGTGAAGAAGAAGGCTTGGACGTGAAGTTTGCAAGGAAGATATGGATGAAGAAAGGTTGAACAAGGGTCGTGGCTTGAATAAGATTGAAGATGATGCTTGGTCATGAAGATGGAAGACTTAGGCACTTAGGTTTTAATGCTTTCTTGTAAATTTTTTGATGTATTAAAATATGACAAGAATGTAACCTTGGAAAATACTTGAAATGATGTAATGATTTATGGTGTAAATGGCCATGACTTTTGGAAACTTTGAGATGGTGATGTTGTGCTAGAATAGGTGACATACTTGGCTTGTATGATGAAATTGCTAGAATCTTGATTACTATTGAATCTCTTTTAGTACTTGGTGGAAATTTGAATGAACCTTGAATATTCTTGAATGATCATGTGTTAAAAATTTGGATTGAAGCTTGTGACTCGTTCTTTGATTTCAAGATAAACCAGGAATGAATTACCCGTACTTTAAAACTTTGGTCATCTTTAAAATTCAGCCATTCCAAATCTCAATGAAAAGTTCAAATCACCTCGAGACCTTAACTTCCAATTCCAAATTATCATTCCATTCACAAACCCTTGACTTGACAACCAATACCATATCAATTCCTTAAAGAACCACGAGAAATGAATATGGAAGTATATATGACCAGGATAGCTTTGACATGAACATCCAATGAAACTCAGTTGATGGGTATTGCAAGCTCAAAACTCCATGAATAAGAAACCATAATCCTCTCGACTTGGGTTCCTTTTGAATGAAGGAACCTCTTGAGATATTAACCAGAACCAAAACATCAACTTAATAAGATCCTTAGCTAATGGTGACTGTGATCGGTGGATCTGGAACTGACTGTTTAACGCTGGTTCGCGAAATGTCGCGGTAAGCAAGAGTCGCCACCGTCTTTTATTTTCTCCAATATGGAAAGGACAAAAGCACAGAAAAATTCCTTTTGAGATTGCTCTCGGTTCGGGAGGTAGATTTATAGAAAGGGAAGGTGTTAGCACCCTTTCTATCCATGGTTATCCATGGGCTCTTAGATACTTGCTCATTTGTGTTTTCAAAATTGTTTGTTTGCTTTTCAACTGTGGGTTTTTAAAAAAGCTTCGTTTAAAATTTCAGTTCGACTCTTGTATCAGTCCTCAAGAGTGTTTGAAAAGTTGCTTTTGAAAGCTTTTTGAAAGGTGTCAGTGTGAAAAGAAGTTTTTGATTTGTTTTGAAATTAGAGCAAGTATCTACGAGTCATCTACCTACCCTAAGGAATTCGTCTGTGTAAATGTCCTTAAGATAGTGCCATCCCACCATTGAGAGGTAGGTAGCACCATCATTGGAGGTGTTCGGGTCAATTCGAGGGTTCGGGACAGTGTGGTCACCAGAGTAATAGGAAGACACCTTAGAAGCTACCCTCATGCCATGTTCATGGACATGAGGACTTACTAAAACGTCCTCTACTCGACGACCACTTTTCGAGGGGCAAGGCAACAGTGAGACGTACCCTAGGGGTGGCGTGTGATTTGTGTGTCATTTTCAATTATATTTGTCTTGTTCATGCATTGGTGATCTACGCTTTGTTTTTATTTTTTGGCATTCATTCTTTCATGCAAATTATTAACAGTTAAAAGATGCGGAATTAAAGGTCCTAGGCTATTACAAAGGCGCGGGTCTACATCGCCAAATTAATCCAAGACCCGATTTGAATAAAATAAAAATGTGGAAAAATAAATATCCTAATTAATCTATTACAAGGCTTTGGAGTAATTACATGAAATTTATAAGAAAAGAAATAAAATAAGCGCGCGAAACGAAATTATAATCGAAAGCGAGGGCGTTGGACCCTTTTAAAGAAATTAAATTACAATTAATAAATTAATTAAGTTAAATAAAAGAAAGAATTTATTTTTTGGAGTTTTTGTATTTATGGAGTCTAATGAGAAAATTAAATTGGAATTAAAAAGTTAATTAAAACCCTAGTTCTAAATTATTTTTAATTTATTAAAAAATATTTTTAGTTTGACCTAATTTACATTAATTATTTACATGGCGTATTTATTTATAAAAATAATTAATATTTAATAATGGTAAAAGAAAAGAAAAAGAATAAAAATATAAAAAACCTAATTTCTACATTTTTTAGTTTATTAAGAAAGCATTAAAATTAAACCTAAAATTAAAACTAATTTAATTATTAAATTTATTTACAAAAATGTTAATGAATTAAACATTAAAACATATTTTTGTTTTTTTTTTTTGACTTTTCTGATTTTTATGTTTTTCCTATAAAAATTAATTTTGTGAATTAATTAAAAATAGTTAAAGCAAATTAAAATTAAGGAAGGAAATTAGAAAAGAGAATAAATATACAAACAAGGGGGGTTTTCTGGCCCAGTTAGAGGTGTGTTTAGAGGAGCTTTTGGCCCATTAGACAAAGTCATCTTTGACTTTCCTGATCATATGCTTGTGGTTGACTGAGCGTGCATGATAGACCTCACATGGTGGCCCTCAGATTGAGGCTTCTGGGCGCGTGGCAATACCAAAGCATTGGGTGTATGGTGTTCCTTTGGATGAAAGCTGCATAGAAACACGTTGAACAAAATAATATTGAATAAGTGGGGGACCTGGGAATCGAACCCAGGTCCCAATGTTTACCAAGTCATATGCCTACCCACTGAACCATTAGCGCGTTTGGAATATAAGATGGAAAGTAAATAATATAACGTAAAACAATAACTAGTGGTACATATCAAAAAAACGCGCCAGAATTATGAATGGCCCAATCACGTTCCAACACACAAACTTCGTCCTCTTGGCTTCATCGTTTTGCCTGCAATTACAGAATAGATAGCGGGGGTTTTAAACCCCCACTAAATGACACGTAGAAAAATAGCGAATAGAACCCTGTTGATCATAAATTGAGCGCGACATATGGAATTGATTCGTCATGAGCTTCTGGTTTCAATGGTGCCACTTAGGTTGGCTAATTTTTCCCCAAGTGTAAAGCCCCAATTCATGGTTCCTGAAACCCTAAAAAGCAGCCATGACAATTCTCTATACAAGCAATGTTAATTCAATTCAATGATACCATGAGTTTCAGTGAGTCCATGTTAGTGTAAAACAAGCATTAGAATGTATGAATATGGCATGGAAAGGCAAATACGATTATGCAAAATATCAAGAACAGGGCGACTTCGTTCTACCCGTTCTTTGTGTATGGAGATGTGATTTTGATTGGGTTATGATCAGAGAGGTCTCAGCAAACTTTTGAGGTACTTTTCACGCCTTGAAATGCCTTGCAACCAAGAAAACAGGTTTTAAGTTTTTAAGGAAAAAGTGAGTTTTTGTTCTTGAGTATGAGCGCAGCTTCCAGGTCTTTAGCATTAGGGTTGTGTTTTATGTATATGGAACGAATTAGGGTGAGAATTCAAGTCCATTAACCTTTGCATTGATGTTTTTGAGATTTGATTCTCATGGTATCTTTTTCAATCTTTTCCTCATGAAGAACATGCCAATTTGCACAAAATCTTTCCTTTCTTGATGTGCACGAGATCTTGAGGGAATAATGAGGGCATATGCTGCATAAAAGGATTCAAAAACATTTGTTTAGTATTTTTGTCATATTTTATTTAATTAAATGAATTAATGGTGATAAAAATTCAAATAAATAATAAAAAATGATGAAATAAATCCCCTTTGGGTCAAATGGTCGTGCATAGCCTTTGGATAATGATTCTTGGAAGAAAATGTGGCCCATTAGCAATTTTGAGGCATTTGAAGCAAAGTTGACTTTTCAAAATTCCCAAAATTTTCCCAACTTCCACAAGGCCTATCTTGCTCAATTTTTAAGCTTTGATCATGTTCTTGGACATTTTGGAAAGGTTTTGAAGTCCTCTAACCAATGCCTTTGGTCCCATGTCATTTTGATTTACCAATCTCAAGTTATGGTCTTTGACTTAAAGTGCCTTTTTGTTGACTTTTGAAAATGACCTATAATGTTGAGATTGATAACTTTTTGTGAGAGCATTTCTTGGACTTGAAGTGTGAAGAGGAGTTGTAGGAAATGTCTTTCTCTTAAAAATGAGCTTTGGATGGAATTTTTCTGATAAACCATGTGGAAGTTATTCCTTGGTCAAGTTACAGTTGACTTTTTCAACTGTCCAAATATGGAAACTTTTGCATCTTGAGACTTTTTGAGCCATGCTTTGAGAATCATGATCAAGAATTGATCCAATGATGTTTGTGGCTTCAAAATAAGATGTTGACCAAAAATTTGAACTTTTGACTGTCAAATGACCATTTTACCCCTACAGTTGACTACTGAGCAATTAGGGCATTTGACTGTGCAATTTTGTGCTGTAAGTCTTGAAACTTGGCATATGGATGCTTGACCATGTTTATAGGCATGTGGGACTTGTTTGGACCCTTGGAAACTTCAGTTTCTTTGCCAGAACCAAAACCCTAGTTTTTGACTGTTAGGAGGCCCTTGAACTGTGCAACCCTTGAGAGATTTTGAAGCATGCTCTTTGCAAATCTTGGAGAATATGGGAGGGCAAATTTTGGGGTACAACAGTGACATCCTTGTAGCTTGATGGGGGAGAAGTTCACGACAATGCTTAAACAAGCAACCCTAGATTTCAAATAATGATTGATGGAGGAACCCGTAGAAACAAGCTTGAATGAAGGTGAAAGTCCCAAAGTAAAAAACCCTAGCTTCAAGATTCCGGATCCTATGCCCATTTGATTGATTAATGATGCAAGATGCTTTTAAATGACCTAATGGAAGGTTATGTACATGTGAAAAGTGCGAAACACATAAGCCAGATAAAAAGTAAAAGGGGTAGGACAAATTTGGGGTATTACAGTTGCCCCTATTTAATCGTCTTAAACCTGAGAGTACGATTGGTGCATGCCTTTCGGAAGTTTAAGGTTGAAGATGATTAAATACCAATGCCAAAAATTTGTTCTGGGAGAAAGTGTGAGTATTTATTTTTCATTTGCTGGGGGAAGAATTCTTTTGTTTTTTAGTGAAAAGAAGGAGATTGGACTTGTAACGTGGCGTGATGCCAATGCAAGACAAATTGTGGGTATGAAAAGACAGCGGACAAGGTCTACGGGAGACCTACGATCCTAAGGTGAAACATGAGAGTGATTTGACAGAGAATCTAACCTGAGGGCGATCTCAGGTTCTAAGACAAGGTATATGGAAATAACCTAGCCAAGAGGCGATCTCAGGTTCGACGATGATTTGAGGGAAGAACCTAGCCAAGAGGCGATCTCAGGTTCGACGATGATCTAAGGAAGAACCTAGCCTACGGGCGATCTCAGTTTCAACGATGATCTTAGGGAAGAACCTAGCCAAAGGACGATCTCAGGTTCGAAGATGATCTAAGGGAAGAACCTAGCCAAGAGGCGATCCAAGGTTCTAAGACGATCTGAGGAAGAACCTAGCCTACGGGTGATCTCATGTTCTAAGACGATATGAGGAAGAACCTAGCCTATGGGCGATCTCAGGTTCGAAGATGATCTGAGGAAAAACCTAGCCTACGGGCGATCTCAGTTTCTAAGACGATCTGAGGAAGAACCTAGCCTACGGGCGATCTCAGGTTCGAAGATGATCTGAGGAAGAACCTAGCCTACGGGAGATCTCAGTTTCTAAGACGATCTGAGGAAGAACCTAGCCTACGGGCGATCTCAGGTTCGAAGATGATCTGAGGAAGAACCTAGCCTACGGGAGATCTCAGGTTCTAAGATGATCTATGAAAAGAACCTAGCCTATGGGCGATCTCAGGTTCGACGATGATCTGAGGAAGAACCTATCCTATGGGCGATCTCAGGTTCTAAGACGATCTGAGGAAGAACCTAGCCTACGGGTGATCTCAGGTTCGAAGATAATTTTAGGAAGAACCTATCCTACGGGCGATCTCAGGTTCTAAGACGATCTGAGGAAGAACCTAGCCTACGGACGATCTCAGGTTCGAAGATGATCTGAGGAAGAACCTAGCCTACGGGCGATCTCAGGTTCTAAGACGATCTGAGGAAGAACCTAGCCTACGGGAGATCTCAGGTTCGACAATGATCTGAAGAAGATCCTAGCCTACAGGCGATCTCAGGTTCAAAGATGATCTGAAGAAGAACCTAGCCTACGGGCGATCTCAGGTTCGAAGATGATCTGAGGAAGAACCTAGCCTACGGGCGATCTCAGGTTCTAAGATGATCTGAGGAAGAACCTAACCTATGGGTGATCTACTAGGGAGGATCTACGAGTGACCAACAAGGGAATCTAGGAAGGTGGTGGTATTGGTCACGACACGATAACAAAAAGGAAGACATCGATCAGGACACGATGGTTCGAGGAGAGATATCGATCAGGACACGATAACCAAAAGGAAGACATCGACCAGGACACGACGGCTAACAGGAATACATCGATTAGGACACGATGATTAAAATGGAGGTAGCATGATGAAAACACAAGGACAGAGAATAATTGTAACATGGCGTGATGCCAATACAAGGAAGAGATCGGACTTGTAACATAGCGTGATCCCAATACAAGGGATCGAACTTGTAACGTAGCGTGGTGCCAATACAAGGGAGGTATAACACAGACAAGTGTTTGAATTGATACAGACGAGTACCGAAGAAAGGTCAAACATGACTGAGTGTTTGAATCAATACGGACGAGTATTAAAAGAAGATACGGACGAGTATCAAGGAAGAGATAACACGGACAAGTGTTTGAATCAATACGGACGAGTTATTGAAAGAAGATACGGACGAGTATCAAGAGGTTAAACACAGACGAGTGTTTGACTCAATACAAATGAGTATTAAAAGAAAATATTAACGAGTATCAAAAAAAGTTTAAACACAGACGAGTGTTTGAGAGACTGACACAAATGAGTGTTTAGGAATTGACACAAACGAGTGTTTAGGGAACTGACACAGACGAGTGTTTAGGGAACTGACACAAACGAGTATTGGAAATCTAAATTATTTGTCAGACAGGAGTTGGCTACCAGAAGAAAACCGGGTCTAGAACGACAAAGTGTATTGATTTTGTTGGGCATCGAAAAGGTGAAGGTCATCGACTGGGGATTTTGGGCATGATATCCTCTTGTAGGGACGTATTGTTGTCCTTGAATGATTCATATATTTTGTGTAAGGTACCTGATCTGGCTTATGCTTCGTATGCATGTTTGAATTTCTTTTGCCACAAAGATCCACTCTGATGGATCGGCTACGCGCTTTTGAGGATGCAATGTTATGCAGCGATAACTATATGCAATGCGAAGAAATAAACTTCATGGGGATAAGAGAAGGCCCATTGGGAACTGCTGCTCATTATTGGGGATATCAATACATATCGGTGCTGGAAGCCTACAACACCGAAGGTCGTTGGGGATACTGATAAGAATTGCATTGGGGAGCCCATGATACCAAAGATTGTTGATGAATCTGTTAGAGATTGAATTGCCGATGAAACGAGTCTTCAGGTGCACTGCTGAATGCTGAATCACACCATTGGGGAAGAGATAACCTGGATCGACTTCCATACATCCTGAACTGTTGAGAGGATGGTAGAACCGAATATGCCGAAGAATGGATACTAAACACCATGTGGATCTCTTTGAATACATGATCCAAGTTTACGCACACTGGGGAATTATCTCTTGAATAACTTGGGGATAAAAGATGGGCATGAACACCTACAAATGTCCCGGTTTAGCTCTGCGATTTCCCCAGTTAAGCTCTGCGAGTGCCCCCGTTTAGCTTCATTGGGGACGTTCTTGGTTAACTCCACTAGGGATGCACCTGCGCGTGCCGAGTCTAATGACGACTCCAAACTTTCTGAATTCACTTGGGGAATCAGGTTTGAAATTGTCTGTAGGATATGAAGGCGACTTTATGTGCTGGCGAGGTCAGGATGACCATTATGATGCTTTTAGTTGATCGTAGTGGTCTCGTGCAACATAATTGGCTTGAGCAACTTTGTAAGTACAAATGAGGAATTCCCCTGTCTGGAGGATCTCTGAGAAGATCTATGTTGAATAGAAGACCAGAATATTCGTTCCACAATATGATATGAGTTGGCCTGCCCCAATGTCTTAAGTCACGAAATAAACTGCTCCTGATTACAGCTTTCTTGGAGAGATTTGTCGAATCTTGACGTAACTGCCCCAGGTTGAATGGATTCTGAATAGATTTCTCGATGTGATAGCCCCTGATTGATCGAGCTTGAAGATATTTATCGACGTGATAACCTCTGATTGGTCTAGCTTGAAGATATCGATTCTCAACATGATTGCCTCTGATTAATAGCTTTGAGGGAATGCCCTAGATAGGCGGGCTCTGCTAACTTCATCCCTGAAGGGTACACAGACTGTGAAGCACCAAGATGTTTTCTTTGGACATAAACACTGGTTAACATGCCCCTGGATAAGTCATTTCTCTTGTGGCAGCTGACTCTTGCTTCAACAGGGTGTTCAAGCCTCTCTTCTCTGACAAGATTGAGCTCTTTATCGATTGTTCATTGTGTAAACTTACTTGACGTCAATCAGTTGTTTTGTATGCAGAAGAATGTTTATTATGAGAATGATAATTCTAATGCAACACATATGTAAGTCTTGAAGTTTGAAAAAATTTGAATGAAATGACGTCACAACTATGTTGTGAACGAGTCACTAGCTAGAGAGAAACATTTGCAAATTCTTTTTTTTTTGTGAAAGATAATGCAAGCATATGATGCCAACACAGATATTCAAACATACCTCTTATGATTCAGTTAAACGCTATCTCATTGTAGCACGCTTTCGAATTGACCCGTGCTTCAATTAGGACTTTTATGGGTTGTAACGTGGCCTGGTACACGGCTTTAGAAAAAAAGGATTTAAGGCTCAAAATTATTTGGTGCCCACCCATTCTCCATGATGTTCTCCATTCCTATGTTCAGTTAACCCGATACAAGCGTTCATCTCTCGAGAAGAGTTTGTGATGATTGAGGAACCCATGTGGTTTCTTGGACACGACAGTCGCTTCACCTTTTGCTTTTGGTGTCTGATTAGACGACTTTGTTCTTTGATGAGGATTTTCATTGGTAATCCTTTTCTCGCCTTTTAGGATTTTTCAATTTCTTTCTTGCTTTCCCTAATTTTTTCCTGGATAAATTCTTTTGAATTTCGATTTGGAAGTCCAGCGGGATGCCCCAACCTTTGCCTAAGCGACTTGTTTTCAAGTTTCGACTTAGCGGGGATTTTTGTTTCTTTCTTATTCGTATTTCCACTTTGAATAAGTCATTGATCTTTGTGTTGTTTTGATTTGTTGGAAGTGATCGTGACTGCCTGAGTCTTTATTAGATGATGGATAGCCATTATAGTATCATCATTCGTTGACCTCCTGATGTGCGAGAGATACCCATTGGGATATAGTCAATAGACGCACGTTGTTGATAGATGAGGGTTAACCATTGTGGTTTTAGCTTTCCTCAACCTTTTGATGGATAACCATTGTTGTATCCTTTGATGCACACTCTTGATGAGTTATGAATGCTTGATCAGATCAACTGAACACTACCCGCCCCAGGGTTAAAATGAGGGTTTTTTCTGAACAGAAAAGAAACTCCTACTTCGAAGGCTCAGAGGGGTTGACGAGGGTCTATCTACCTTATATCTCCGGTGTTTAGGAATTGAAATAAGGCTTGTACATCGTCATGAGGGTCTTACTCGAAAGTGTATCAACCAAAGATTTTGTGTTTTTACATCATTGTCATCCTCCCTCCAATCTTTACCTAAACATAAGACTTGGAAAATTGGCATCAATATGCAAGCAAAACATTTAAAGAGTGATAGCAAATGGATGAATAAAAACAAAAGAAACACTTCAAGACAAGCATACTTATTGCATTAAGATTTTCATTCAAAAATAGACAAGTTTCTATATAAAAGCAATGTTTAAACAAACAAGCAAGAATACAAATGACAATGCAGTAAAGAAACCAATGATTGCCATTGTTGAAGAAACTCGACTCTGTATGGATTTCTTGATTCTGACGACTTTCTGTAATCTTGATGCTTGAGTGGGAGGGAGGATTCCCCTTCAGATTTGATGTGAACACGACAGTTTTTGAATTCATCTTGTCTTAGACTCTGGTCTCTGGATGACATACCTTTAATCGAATGACCAGGTGCCCCAGTATAATATGCATAAAGGATTCTTTCAGGAGAACAAATGAATACTTTACCAAGCGTCATCGAGGGACTATGATCTTGTATTTTTTTATTCATTTGTGCTAAGACATCCCACATGCATAAAATGACCATTTTTGTAAGGCAACAGGTGGAATCACCCTAAGGGTGTAAGTGTGCGAGTGTATTTAATTGCATGCATAATTCGTCTTGATTAGGGTGATATATTTGTCAATTTTCATATCTTGTCATGCACACCCTAATTACTAGCATATATTTAAAGCAATAACAATGCAGAAATGTAAAGTCCTACGCTATTACAATATTTAAGGGGATGGGGGTACATATTTATGAATGAGGGTTGCAAGTCAAAATTCTAAGTTACTATTACAACCATATTGAATAGGTTAGAATGTACAGGAAATGTAAAATGTTTGTTTCTTTAAAAAGGAAAAATAACTTTTGTTTAAGAAAATATTTTGTCTTTTTATGTTAAAAGAAAATATAACATGCAAATATAAAATATTTTTGGTGTTGTTTTTTTTTGTTTTGATTAATAATAAAAAATTATATGATGGCAAAATAATAAGAGAGGAAGAAAACATAATCAACGCAAAATCCTGAAAATAGAAGAGGTCATAAGTTCTGACTCTGCCTGGCTGCACAAACAGAAACATGTTAGCAAAAATATGGAAGTTCAGAAGTTATGGATCTTCTGAGAACTCAGAAGTTTTCGGAAGTTCTGACGCAACTGTCAGAACTTTGCCTCTTTCCATGCCAGTCAGAACATCTGTAGCTTAGTCATTTACATAATAGAAGTTGCATGCATAACAGTTATGACAAATTTCATGAAATATCAGAAGCACAAATCAAAAGCAACATGTATTTGCTAATTATGGTTCTGAGTCCTAATTTCTTTATGAAACTATGAACTGGGATTTCTTCTTACATAGGCAGGCAGATGCATTAATTTTCAGAATATGTACATCATCAGGATCAAAATATCTACATTGTGCTAAATGTGCAAAATCTGACAATGCTTAATCAGTTATGATGAGAGTCAGCAGAAAACTTACCTTGCTGCTGGAAAGGATTTTGTGGACTGGAGGGTGTTCTTGAATTCTTGTGATGTTCTGAGTAGCTTCTTCACGTACTCAGCAGGATGGAAGTTTACAACTTCTGGGACAGCTAAGGGGTGAAGTTCTGATCCTTTTGAAATGGATATTGGTGGAGAATGTGTTACTGTTTGATTACAGAATTTGGGATGGCTTTAATCAAGAACACTTGAGGAAAAATGGAGTTTGAATACGAGGAATCAATGATAAGATTTTGGTATCTTGTGTTTATAGTTTCCTGGGTTCTTGTAATTTTGCAGTGATTAAAAGCCTTATTTCTCAATTCTCTCGCCTCTTTCACAAATTTTTCTCTGGGATTTTTCAGTGTGCAAATGGTGTTCTATTTATAGGCAAAGTTTTGCAGTTGGGGCGGTTAAGTGGCACCAACATCATATGCTAGATGCTGAGTTACTCTTGAAGTAAGCTTAAATAAGTGGGGGTTCAATGCATTCAAGTTGGATGGTTAACAACGCCTCAGCTGGATTTGACAACGTGAATTAACGAAAAGTAGAAACAGTGCGTGGGTCTAGCATACTTTTGCATAGAAGTTTGTCTTCCCAAGACAGTAGGGGTACACGTGGTGTGAATCCCTTGGATAAAGAATTCACAAGTGGTTGTAAGCATTAAATGGGTTCCCATGTGAAACTCTGGATCCTTGCTTGACTCTGGATTAGAAGTTCTTCTTCAGTGTAGCATCTCATCTTCTGATCCTCTTATCTTCTGATTTCAGCGTATTCCGAAGGATCCTTCAGAACTTCCAGTATACTTATAGCACGCTTTGTTACCTTCTTTGATTTAACCTTTGCAAATTCTGACTGAACCTTTGTGAATACTGGCCCAGAAGTTCTGACCAAACTCTGTCTTGAGAATATCCAGAATTTGCTGAGTGTGAACACTGGCCCAGAAGTTCTGAAATTGTCATATTTCTTAAATACTTAGAAAATTTTCTAATTCTTTAGAATTTGATTCTTTCAAAATAAAATTTGACTTTTGAAACTCTTGATGAAGCAAACTTCATATTCCAACATGTCTTGATGAAATATGATTTTTGAGATTTGATTTTGATCCAAAAGTCAAAGTTAGACTTCTTAGTATGCAAATGACCATTTTGCCCTTGTGAATGGTTTGCTTGGAAAAATTGATAACTCAAGGCTTGGAATTGGATGAGAAGAATTTTGAGGATCCAGGGTGATTCCTTGAGAAATGAGAGGGCAAATTTTGGGGTGCAACAGCTGCCCCTTTTCAAACTTCTTGAATCTGAAGAATTAGATTGGCAGAGCTACCATTCATGACTTGAAGGTGAAAGATGATTGAATACTAGGGTGCCTAGAAATTTGCACTCGAAGATGGATGCTGAATGGGCTTATAGATGCCATTTGGGAGGAATGTTGGTAAACACCGAAATAAGTATCAGCACAAATCTCTGGTTGATTTATACTAAACTTGATGTTTTACCTATGAGAAAATGGGTTAGTAAAATGCAAATGCTTGCATGATGTCCAACAAATGTGGTATCATGCTAAATGCATTGGTATGTACATGCTATGATGTATGAATGTGAAATGTGTGTTTTCATCCGGGAAATTAAATCCCTGACTGCTGATGTGGAAATTCTGGGGGTTGAATCCCTGATTTCCTGTTGGAAATGAAGAATATGCATATCTCCAAATCCTATTGAAGGGATGCTTTTGCTGGGGAACATCGCTCAAATATCAGCTGTTATCTGGTCGGATCTAGGCTTCACAGTTGCTGAGGATGAAGTAGTCAGTTGCTATCTGGTCAGATCCAGGTTTCATGGAAACTTACTGAGAAGAGATGAATTAAGTGTTATCTGGTCGGATCCAGGCTTTATAGTAAATTCCTTAAAATTGAATAGTCATCTGGTCGAGTCCAGGTTTCATGGTCTTTTGGAAAGTTGTACTATTATCTGGTCGAATCCAGGCTTCATAGTGTCTTTCTAGGAATTATAGTTAATTGTTACCTGGTCGGGTCCAGGCTTCATAATAAACCGGTTGAAAACTATTATTTGATCGGGTCCACGCTTTGTAACAACTTGCTGGGGATGCGGAGGTTAACTGTTATCTGGTCGGGTACAGGCTTCACAGTAACTTACCTGAGGAAAGGATGAACTAATTGTTATCTGGTCGGATCCAGGCTTTGCAGAAAATTCCTTGAATTTGAAAAGTCATTTGGTCGGGTCTAGGTTTTATGGTATTTTGGAAAACAATACTATTATCTGGTCGAATCCAGGCTTCATAGTGTCTTTTCAGGAATCAGGATTAATTGTTATCTGGTCAGGTCCAGGCTTTACAATATACTGTTTGAAAACTGTTATCTGGTCGGGTCCAGGCTTTACAGATTTCTTTGATGAGGTCAATTGTTATCTGGTCGGGTCCAGGCTTCACAATGAGCTGGTTGAAAACAATTATCTGGTCGGGTCCAGGCTTTGCATATTTCTTTGATGAAGTTAATTGCTATCTGGTCGGGTCCAGGCTTCACAATAAACTGCTTGGGGATTTAGTTGTTATCTGGTCCGTTTCCAGGTTTCACAACTAATCTCTGAGGGTGATTGCTATCTGGTCGGATCCAGGCTTCGTAATGGCTTTCTTGAAAGGACGGAAATGAGGATTGATATCTGGTCGGATCCAGGTTTTTCAGTCCTTTGTTGGGGATAGAAAGGTAACTCTACTAGGTAAAAGAAGTTAAACCTTGGTCAGATTTGAGTTCGGGTTCTTCTATTTCTTTGAAGAGTTAGGCTATTATCTGGTCGGGTCCAAGGTTCATAGCATTTTGAGATCATTTTTTATTCGGTCGGGTCTGGGTTTCAGTAATTCAAGAAGTCAAAATGTTATCTGATCAGGTCCAGGCTTCAGTAATAACTTTGAAAATTGGGCTAATATCTGGTCGGATCCAGGCTTCATAGCATTTCTCGGTAATAATAAGGCTTTGCTGAAGGCTTTACTGGGATTAGGGGTTGTGGCCCTGTGATTTGCAGTCATTTGAAAGGGAAATTCAAACTGGAGAGTATAGACTCAATCAGGTAAGGAAGACTTAGCTTGGGGAGGATACACCCAACTGGGGATGACGGGCTCAGCCGGGGATGATGGACTCATCTGGGGAAAAGATGGACTCAGGTGGGGAATTATCTTGGTTTGAAGATATACTCCACTGGGGACAAAAACCTCGGTTGGAGAAGATATACTCAGCTGGGCAATTTGGACTCAACTGGGGAATTATCTTGGTTGGAAGATATACTCCGCTGGGGACAAAAACTTCGGTTAGAGAAGATATACTCAACTGGGAATGATGGGTTCAGCTGGGCAAGATGGGCTCGATGGGAGTATATACTCAGCTGGGCAATCTGTGGTGTCTTGACTGTTGTACGTTGAGAAATTTGCACTTGGCTGGGGAAATAACTCTGTTGGAGAAATAAACCCTACTGAGGAGGTGAATTCCTTTTAGGAAGAGATCTCCTAGGCTTTAGCTGGGGAGAAAGTTGTCAAGAGGTTGAGACTCTGTCCGGGGATTATCCTGTGTAAGGAGATTTTATGGGCAACTCCGTTAAGGAAAGGTTTATTGTCACCGCCCTGGTGGGGATAATGATGATGAGATAACTCTGTGGGGCTATTTCACATACATTAAAAGAGATGCT
The DNA here is from genome assembly GCA_948472305.1 of Vicia faba. Lineage (NCBI taxonomy): Eukaryota > Viridiplantae > Streptophyta > Magnoliopsida > Fabales > Fabaceae > Vicia > Vicia faba. Next base: position 512,284,368 of record OX451738.1, on the reverse strand, counting down.
TACTGTTGTTGTGCACTGATGTTCTATTGTTGATGCTGCTGCTTAGCAGGACACATGTGCCAAATAGTTTTAATTATGTTCATATGCATATGTTCATTCAATTTTAGTTATTGGACAAATTTGCATTCAAAACATAGACAAAAAATTTTGCACTTCAAAGTGTATTTGTATTGATATTGTTCCCATGAATAGGCGTTTTTGTACATAGAGACAGAAATCCTAAGTAAGAGGAAATCGCCAAAAGGAAAAGCAAAATTGAGAAATGAAAACAAATAGCCATGTGAAATGATCTCATTGCCTTCCAGCTATACTATTGCCCCAATGTATTTGAATATCCTTTGCCGTTGATCGAAATTGATTGGATTGATCCTGGACCATTTGAACTTGGACCTTGGTGATAGAATTGACTGTGTTGATTTCACGGGACATAGTCGTACGCTTTTAATCCTTAATTTTTGCCTGAACCGCCCTTTCGGGTTTTCAGCTCACCAGGATACCCTTTTTTTCCCAAGTCGCCCTTTCGGGTTTTCAACTTGCCGGGTGTACAATCTTTTGCATATATCCCTAATTTTTGCCCAAAGCTTTTGGTTTGCCGGGATGCCCCTTTTTTGCTTAGGTGTGTCAACCTAACGGGTCTCTTATGCGTAGTATTTTTTAACTATGTCTGCGTTTACCAGATGCGGGAAATCTTCGCCATCCATGGTAGTCAGCATTATGGCACCGCCAGAGAAAACTCTCTTGACAACAAATGGCCCTTCATAAGTGGGAGTCCATTTTCCTCTGGGGTCACCTTGTGGTAAAATGATGCGTTTTATCACTAGGTCACCAACTTGATATACTCGAGGCTTGACCTTTTTGTTGAAAGCCTTGATCATCCGTTTTTGATACGTCTGACCATGGCAAATAGCCGCTAATTGTTTTTCATCGATCAAGTTCAGCTGATCCAATCTCGTTTGGATCTACTCATCTTCGCCTAGGCCTGCCTCGATCATAATCCTCAGTGAGGGAATTTGAACTTCCACTGGCAAAACATCTTCCATGCCATAGACTAGAGAGAAGGGAGTTGCCCCAGTTGATGTTCTAGCTAAAGTATGGTAGCTATGTAGAGCAAATGGTAACATCTCATGCCAATCTTTGTAGGTCACTACCATTTTCTGCACAATCTTCTTGATATTTTTGTTGGCCGCTTCGACTGCGCCATTCATTTTTGGTCTATACGGAGAAGAATTGTGATGCTTGATCTTAAATTGGGCGCACAATTCCCTGATCATGGCATTATTGAGGTTAGTCCCATTGTCGGTGATGATCCTTTCGGGGATACCATAATGATAGATGAGGTTGTGTCTGATGAATTTGGCTACCACATTCTTGGTGACTGAGGAAAACGAGGCGGCTTCGACCCATTTAGTAAAATAATCGATGGCGACAAGAATGAAGCGATGTCCGTTGGAAGCTGTGGGCTTGATCTCTCGGATCATGTCAATACCCCAGATTATAAATGTCCATGGAGCGGTCATGACATTCAGAGGGATTGGAGGTACATGGACCTTGTCAGCGTAGATTTGGCATTTGTGACAAGTTCTAGAATGTTGATGACAATCGGTCTCCATCATTGACCAATAGTAACCAGCTCTTAAGATTTTCTTAGCCATCCTATGTCCACATGAGTGAGTACCAAAAGGGCCATCCTGCATGTCTTCCATAATTTCCTCTGCCTCTATCTTATCCACACATCGGAGTAGAGTCGAGTCATGGTTGCGTTTGTACAATATCCCGTTACTTAGGAAGAATTTGGCTGCAAATCTTTGCAAGAACTTTATGTCATTGATAGATGCCCCCTCTGGATACTCTTGTGTTTCAAGGTATTTCATGGTACCATGGCTTTTCCGCATCGGTGTCGAGCTTATATCAATGTGAAGGTTCATCGAATCTTTCAATCGTAATCATAGGGGCTTCGTTATCCCATCTGACTTTGAACATTGAAGACATGTGTTGTACCCCAAAATTTGCCCTCCCATTTTCTCAATATTTCTCATCACCAAGCCCTTGGAAATCAAAGATCCAGTTAGGGTTTCATTTGCTCAAGAACTTCTCCTTGCACTGTTGACCCAAATTAGGGTTTGTGTTTGCACCAAGATGTTTTGACCTAAAATGCCTAAGATGACTTTCTTACTTCATATTGGACTCCCAAGTTTACCCATATCAAGTTTCAAGCCTTGATTCCAATATTTGCCCAGTCAATTGGACAGTTGACCTAGAAATCAGCTGTATTGGGGAAAAAAGTCAACTGTGGCCAATTGACAGTCAAGTCTCATGAAAATTGACCCACATCAACATTATGAACTCCTATGAACCATTTGATCAAGTTTGGATCACAATTCCATAAGAAATTTGATCAGATCACCAAAAGGGCAAAATGGTCATTTTTAGGGTTTTGACTGCACAAAGGCAATTTTTGACTGTTTGACCTAGCCAATGGCAAACCATGCTCAACAAACTCAAAAGATCCCAAGTACACAAGATTGACAGTTGAATTTCCCAGTCAATTGATCAATTTTGACTGTATACTGAAAAGTCAAACTTTGACTTTTTGGTCAAAATCAAGGGTCAAGGTTCATTTTTCATCAAAACATGCCAAATCATGAAACTTGTTCACCAAGAAATCAAAAAATGCAAATTAGGGTTAGAAATGAGAATTTTTCATAACTTAGAATTTTTCTAAGTTATGAAAAACCCTAATTGTTTCCCAACTTTGCCCCACTTTCTCACCATGATTCATTTAGATTCAAACAAAAGTCAAAACATGAAAGTTGTAGCTTGTTGCATACTCTACAACTTTGATTCACAAAGTTTTCCCAAATGAGGCTTGTATCTCAAGTTACAAATTTTTGAATAAGGGCATTAAACCATTCTTAACTTAGTGAAATTTTAACCTATTTTGACAAGGTTTTCTACCCAACTTCAAGGCCATTTTCCATACACTTCCACTTGGAATTTCAATTTGCATTTCAAATATGGATTGTAGTACACATTCCAAGATTTCCAAAATGTCCAAGAACTCATCAAACAACCTCATGACTTGAGAGATTCGAATTTCACAATTTGGCAAAAACTCACTTTTGAATTGGCTATTTTCCATGTTCATAATTTGTGCAAACTTCTCAAACCAGCATGCCCCTTGATTACAGGCCCCAAAACCCTTTAACACTCAATAATTTAATGCATGTTCATTGTGCTAAGACCTTGTTTCATGAGCTAAGGCATTGTATGATGGATTAATCCCAAATTGGAAAAAGAATTATATCCATTTTTACAAAAGTTTCACTTTATGTCATGATGCAAATCCACAAGTACAGTTAAGATCTAATTGGCACAAGATTATGAGCAAAACACTCTGATCAAGGAGAGATTATGCAGCTCATTAGGGGTCCCCTACTTGCCTAAAACACCAAGTTGGCTTTGCTTGCTTAAGGGTGAAGAAAAGGACCATAACATACAACATCTTTCATCTCAGCATGAGAACACAGAAGCAAATATTGTAGACACATTCCAAACATCCCAACCAAGCAGAAGCACGACCCTAAGACCATCAACACCTCCCCATTGTCATAATCACTCTCAAACTGCAAAAACAGGGCAAGGCCTGCAGTTTGAGTGCCATCTTTCATTTCTCTCAAGCTTTCTTGCCCAAACCAGTTCACACACCTTCCATACCATCTATGCAAGCTAACCAAGACCTGAAACACGACCTGTAATTCCTCTAACAAGTTCCACCATTTTCACTTTTTCATTTTGCAGTTGAAGTTCCACAGCTCGATTCAAGGTGTCTCAAGGCAAAGTAAACATTGGAACAGCATCACCACACCTCAAGGAAGCTATACCAACCATCACCTTGCACTGAAAGCTCCCCCATTGCCAGATTGAACTTCAACTGAACAGGTACTTTGGTGAACTTCTAACTCTTAGTACATGCATCATTAGCTATAGGTTTGTGAATAAGAAATGTTCTACTCATGCCACCGAACCTGTACATGCTTTTACTTTTCATTTCTTTTGCTTGAGCTGGGAGAATTTAGGCTTTGAAAATGGCAGAAAACTTAGGTCAAGATTTGGGATTGTTAAAATTCTCTCTCATTTCTGAGAGTTAGGATGAGTTTTTTATATATTTGAAATCGTGATTCAATGCTTAACATTTCTTATGTTGGAAGTTTGTTCAAAAAATCAAAGAATCAGGATATTCAAATGAAGCTTCTTGCGCGCGTTTTTTGAACAAATTTTGTTCAGAGGTTGAAGAAGATGTCTCATGGGCTGGGCCAGCTTTGGTTCTGCTTTTTGCACCATATTTTGTGATTCATACCCCCTGAGCCCATTTGTTTGATTTAATGTTTTTCTTGATTTTTCTTTTTTTATTTTGACTCATTTATTTTTTCTAATAATGTTTAAAACTTGAAAAATCATTTTTACACCATTTTTGCATTTTTTAAGTATTTATTTGTTTATATAGATATTTATACATAAATATATATATATACTATTATTTAGAAATATTATAAAAAATAATGTAAACATATTATATTTCTGATTTTTATTTCATTTTTCCCTTTTGAAACATTTTGTATAAAAAAAAATACCCTTTTTAAATATTATTATTATTTATATATATATAATACATATTTAAAATAATACATATATACATATATTTATTAATATATTTAGGATAAATACAAAATATATACCCTTTTATTTGTCTTATTAATATTTAATATAAAAACACATTTTTGACAAATACCTCATTTTATTTTAGTTTTTGTATATATAAATAAATATTTGTATATAATAAATAAATAATGTATTTTATTTATTAAAATTAGGGTTTTGCCCTAAATATGAAAATACTCCAAAAATAATACCTTTTTATTTTCTTCTTTTTATTTTACATAAATAATACTTTTTTTTCATACATATAAAAATTCTTTTTTGCATCCTTGCATATTTGTTTTATTTCCATTTAATTTATGCTTTTAATCATATTGTAAATGTCCCCAAAAAATGATGTAATAGCTTAGATTCAATTTCTTGTCTAAATATCTCCCCATTTGAACATTTGTACCCCCCTCCCCATATTATTGTGTTGTAATAGTGTAGGAATTTAAATTTCGCACTTTATACGCTTTCTAAATATACCATGCTAGAATTAGGGTTTGTATGCGAATAAAACGAACAAAATAGTTTGACCTAATTTAAAGATAAACAAGCATGAAAATGGACAACACATATCACACTTGCACCCCTAGGGTATTCCACTTTGTTGCCTTCAAATAATTAGGCCATATTGCATGTTAGGTTTCTTTGGGTAAAACAAACAATCAAATGATCATAGTCCCTCGATGACGCTTTCGAAAAGTTGCCTAAAATGATCAAGTCCCTTTCAAAGAGAAATTGCCCAAAGACATTTAACACTGTTGCAACTATGGTCTAAACGATGACCCGCGCCCGTCCCTTTCATCTCCTAATACAATATTGTCCACCAAATGCAATGGTGGAACAAAATTGTCAAAAGGTTTAAAACATAACAAGAATCTTTGAGAAAACTTTAGGGTAGATAACTCTTAGGTACTTGTCAATTTGCCAAGAAAACACTTGCCTTATTTCAAACCACACTTCATAAACACTTTCAAAACAAACTTTCACAAAGCCTTGAAACATCTTTTCAAAAAGACAAAACACCTTTTGTAAAACATTCGAGTAAAGAATTCTTACAAGGGTAGCCTATGCAAGGCATCTTTTTCAAAACCTTTTCAAAACCACACACAAAGCACCATTTCAAACAATTGAAAACCAAGGCAAGTTGATCTAAGCAAGTACCTAAGAGCCCATGGATAACCATGGATAGAAAGGGTGCTAATACCTTCCCTTTCTATAATCTACTCCTCGAACCCAAGAAAAATCTCAAAGGTTTTTTGCTGTGCTTTTTAAACCTTTCCTTAGGATAAAATAAAAAGTCGGTGGCGACTCTTGCTCAACTGAAATATTTGCGAAAACAAACGCAAAACCCTAGTCAGTTCTCCCACCGTATCACAACATGGTTGCCAAAGCTTCAGCCAACTGGTTTTCTTCCCTAGGGAAATATTCAAAAGTGATCTCTTCGAAGTGAGGAATCAGGGATAGCACAAGTTCCTTATAAGGGATAAGATTAGGGTGTTTAGTGTCCCAATATCCTTTTACTTGGCTGATCACCAAGGCGGAATCTCCAAATACCTCTAAATGCTTGATCCTTAGGTCAATGGAAGCTTTCAGACCTAAGATGCACACTTCATACTCATCCATATTATTTGTGAAATCGAAACATAGTCTGGCAGTGAAAGGAGTGTGGCAACCTTCAGGAGAGACGATCACATCACCAATTCTGTTACCTAAGGCGTTGGAAGCCCCGTCGAATACCATAGTCCATCGGGATCCTTGTTAAGGTCCGTCATACGGTTTAAGTTTTGCACACCAGCATAATATTCTCGTCAAGGAAGTCGAAGTTCATTGACTGATAATCATCCACAGCTTGATGGTCCAAATGATCTGCTAGTACACTTCCTTTTATAGTTTTTTGATTTGTGTATTGAATGTCGTACTCAGTCAAGATCATTTGCCATCTGGCTATTCGTCCAGAAAGGGCAAGTTTTTTGAAGATGTACTTAATCAGATCCATCTTAGAAATCAACAAAGTGGTATGAGTCAACATGTACTGCCTTAGCCGGCGATCAGCCCACGCTAAAGCACATCAAGTTTTCTCGAGCAGTGAATATATGGTTTCACAGTCGGAATACTTTTTGCTTAGGTAGTAAATTGCATGCTCTTTTCGGCCAGATTCATCATGTTGACCCAAAACACACCCCATTGAATTCTCTAGTACTGTCAAGTACATGATCAAAGGTCTTCCTTCAACTGGAGGCATGAGAATATGAGGTTCTTATAGGTATTATTTGATTTTATCAAAGGAAATCTGGCATTCATCGTTCCACCTGACTACCTGATCTTTCTTCAAGAGTTTGAAGAGTGGCTCACAAGTAGCAGTTAAGTGTGATATGAAACGGGCAATGTAATTGAGATGACCCAAGAATCCTCTGACTTCTTTTTCAGACTGATGGACTGGCATTTCTTGGATGGCCTTTATCTTGGCAGGATCAACTTCAATGCCTTTATTGCTGACAATAAAACCTAGAAGCTTCCCAGAGCATACTCCAAACGTGCACTTGTTAGGGTTTAACCTCAGCTTGTACTTCTTCAGTCTCTTGAATAGTTTGTGTAGGTGATCGAGATGTTCTTCTTCGGTTTGTGATCTAGCAATCATATCATCCACATAAACCTCTATCTCATGATGAATCATGTCATGAAATAAAACAACCATAGCCCTTTGATATGTTGCCCCTGCATTCTTTAATCTGAAGGGCATGAATTTGTAGCAGAAGGTGCCCCATTGTGTATTGAAAGTAGTTTTTTCATATCTTCGGGAGCCATCTTTATTTGATTATAACCTGAGAAGCCATCCATGAATGAGAAGACTTTATGCTGAGCAGTATTATCGACTAAGACGTCAATGTGTGGAATAGGGAAATCATCCTTGGGGCTTGCCCTATTCAGATCCCTATAGTCTACGCACATGTGAACTTTCCCATCTTTCTTTGGCACTGGCACTTTGTTGGCCACCCATTGAGGATAGGATGTTACAGCTAAGAATCCTGCATCAAATTGTTCCATTACTTCGGCTTTGATCCTTTCAGACATGTCAGGCCTCATGCGACGAACTTTTTGTTTAACAGGAGGGTAGTCTTCTTTAGTTGGAAGACGATGAACCACAATGTTAGTATCTAACCCAGGCATATCTTCATATGACCAAGCAAACACTTCCATATAATCGTGCAACATCTGAACCAAGCAGCTCTTGACACTGCTTTCCAAATTAGCGCCGATCCTGATTTCCTTCTTATCTGACTCAGTACCTAAGTTGATAACCTCAATTGACTCTTCATGTGGTTGAATAGATTTTTCCTCTTGTAACAGAAGTCTGGCTAGTTCTCCTGGTATGTCACAATCTACCTCGCTTTCGTCTTCGCCTTAGTTGATAGGATATTTAAAGTCATAGTCAACAATAATAGAGTTGTTGGCAATAGGATCCGGAGTGGATGTAGACCTGCAAGAGTGTGTGTGTGTGTGTGCATGTAAGATACATGGCTATTTTTTGGAAATGTTTTTGAAAGAAAAGAATGACAATGAACACAAATATTTGAATTCAAAAGAATCCAATGTGCTGAATGATCATATGATTTGATGAACATAAATAAAAAGCCTTTGACAAAAGGACCAAAGTGCCCCAGGCAAGGCATATGGCTTAAAATTCATTATCAAAATATTACAGACAACGAGTTCTTGAATTTATTAGAAAACAAAAACAAGTAGATTACTCCTCAATGAAGGAGATGGGCACAAAGTCCTTTGTATGCCAATTGTTGAGCTTCCCTTCGGTTGTTGGGTAGATCCAGTCTTCAAAACCACACTCATCATCAGAGTCCTCTACAACGTTCACTTCATGACTTTTGAGGTGGAAAGGCGACTTTCCAGTATGAGCACCTCTAATTTCTTTCTGAGCTTTAGAGGTGAAACCTAACCCAAACTTGTCTGCCTTGAACGGGATGTCAAGGAGTTGACCCCACATCTCATTGTTTCCTTCTTCCACCACAGCACGGGCATCCTTAAGAGAAACCATCTTGGGGATAACTTTATCAGCTCTTGGAGTGTCGGAGGAGATTTTGGTGGCGGCCACAACTTCAAACGCCTGGCAAGGAGTTTCTATGAATTCGCCACCCATTTCTACGTACTTGAAAGAATTGAGATGGCTTACCATAAATTTTTCCTCACTTCAAACAGTGACAACCTTCCCTTGAACTGGATATTTTAACTTCTGGTGGAGAGTAGAAGTGACCGCACCTGCTCCATGGATCCATGGGTGCCCAAGAAAGCAAGAATATGCAGGCCGTATGTCCATTATATAGAATGTGGAGTTGAAAATCTGTGAACCGACCTTAATTGGGAGATCCACCTCTCCATGAACCATCCTTTTCGACCCATCAAATGCCCTCATGACAATATCACTTAGCTTCAAAACCAAACCTTCACAGTCTAGCCGATCTAAAGCGCCTTTAGGTAACACATTTAGAGATGGGCCCGTGTCAACCAAAACATGTGCCAGAGTGGTCCCCTTACATTCAATAGAAACGTGCAGGGCTTTATTGTGATTCTTTCTTATGGGAGTCAAATCTGCGTCGGAGAACCCTAGACCATTGTCAGCTGTCAGACTTGCTACGCAGTTCTCAAATTGGTCGGCTGTGGTTTCCTAAGGCACATGAGCCTTTTTCAAGAATTTAATCAAAGCTTGTGCATGGACGTCGGAACATAAAAATAAGGACAACATTGATATTTTAGAAGGGGTTTGCCCCAACTGCTCTACTATTTTGAAGTCGCTTTTCTTGATGATCTTTAGAATTTCCTCCATCTCTTAAGTGGATGGTTCTTCCATAACAAACTTTTTAGCAGGTGCTTCTTCCCTGGAAGGCTCACCTTCTTTCCCTTTCCCTTTAGTATTGGCACCATGATTGCCTTTGGTTATGTGGACTGGAATTGTGGTAGTGGTTAGTGGTGAGATAACAGGGGAAAAGACCCTTCCTATTCTTGTGACTTTACTAGAACCAGTGATATTAGTAACACCAACTTCAATATCATCAATCCAAGAATCTTGTTTTACCCCATGGTAATAAACCTCGGCACCATAATTCCACGGTACCGCTTTATTAGAGGTGTATGGAGCAGGTCCGGCAGCAGTGATTATAAGAGGAGCAATGATTGGTTCGTTTGAAATCCTGATAGGACCTTTGGATGAGATCCTAAGAGGTTTGTTTGAAATTGTTATGATGGCCAAATCTTTAGCTTTGTCGATTGAATTTTTGATGGCGGGAATCTTTTTGAATAGAATTTCGCGGCTATCCATTAGGCGCTGTATACCTTTCTTCAGTTCTTCACACCCATCAAATTGCCTCATACAGCCCACACAGTCTTTTTCACAGCCAGGGAAAGTCCCAGCTTTCAACAGATTGTTCTTAATTACATTCACCAGAGTAGTTAATTCTTCAACAGAGGCAATGGCAATTGTGTCTTTGATAGCATTAACACCTTTGTCGTGCTTCGGCATTGGAGCGGTAATTACATTTGGCATTGGAGGAGGATCGAATTCAATAGTCTTATTGTCAATTAAATCCTGGGTTTTTTTCTTCAAAGCCCAACACTGATCAGTCTCATGCCCAGGGCTGTTTGAATGGTAAGCGAACTTTGCATTTGGATTATATCTCGGTGACGAGGTGTCAGGGTTGGCGGGAGGATCCCGCAATGTCACTGAATTGGCCATGAGCAGATGTTGAAGGGCTTGAGATAATGACATGCCTAACCTTGCAAACTATCTTCTTGGCGCTTCACCATGTTGATGATTTGCAGATGGTCTTTGAGTAGCAGTCGGATCGGAGATTCGAACATCATTGACAGACGGGTGATTATTCATATTGGTATGGGAATTTGCTCTATACACAACATTAACTTCTTTCTTTGCGACAAAAGGTTTCTTGACCGAGTTGGGAGTGGAAGTAGATGCCACAGAGATCTTTCCACTTTTAATGCCACTTTCAACTCTTTCACCGGTTATGATTAATTCGGTGAAACCGGAAGAAGAGCAGCCAACCAATAGATTAAAGAAAGGACCATATAATATGCTCATAAACATGTCAATGTGTTGCTTATCAGTCAAGGGAGGTTGGACTCTACTAGCAAGGTCTCTCCATTTCTGCGCATATTCCTTAAATCCCTCATCCTTCCCCATGGTCATACCTTGCAATTGAACACTTGTCGGTGCCAAGTCGGCGTTGTAATGATATTGATGGTAGAAGGCAGTAGCTAGACCCTCCCAAGTATTGATGCGAGATCCATCCAACTGATAAAACCATTCAAGTTGTGTTCCAGCCAGACTCTCTTGGAAAAAGTGAATCCAGAGTTTTTTATCAGTAGTGTGCGGTTGTATCTTGCCCACATAGGACTTCAAATGGAGCTTTGGGCAAGAAACCCCATCGTATTTTGCAAAGGTTGGTATTTTGAACTTGTGGGGAATGACTACCCCAGAGATTAAGCCTAAATCGTCAAAATTTAAACCAGGAATAGCTTGGATTTCAACCGCTTTTAACCTGTCTTCTAGCTGCTTGTATTTGATGTTTGCGGGTGGATATTATTCATTAAAATAATCATCATCAGATTCTTGGTCATTGATACAGTCGGCCTGAGTACTCTTGACCTCACCAATTTGGTTCTCGTCCTCTTCGGATGAATCTTCCTCTATTGGAATTTGACGGATTGTCTCCTTGAACCGTTTACGCATGTTGAGAAGAGCTTTCTTCTTTGGCTTTTTCTTAGCGGCCAACAAGGCCATCATATCCTTCTGCCCCTTGGCCAGGGTGAGTAAAGCTTCCTGAAATTGAGAATTATGGGCCTGGAGTTCTGTCACAGTTTTCTCTAGATCCATCATGCTGAAATAAACATCGGAGAGATAAGGAAACTTGTTATGTGGAGACCTGTCATGTCATGATGCATGAATATGCAATATGCAAATGATTTCAAGGATTTAAGGAATCTAAATTTGTATAGACAAAGAGTGAACAAATGTTAACTTGCATTAAAATAGTTTTGATTTGAATACAAACACGCCTCTTGGGCTTAAAACAATATAAATAAGCATAAAGTAAACTCCTAAGATAGCAAAGTTGTGTGCATCTTCTTTGGCGCAATGTAGGTGTTTAAAATCCTTTCTTCATGCAGCTTCCTCGTAAGCTCTAATATCTTCCTCTCTCTCTCATAGAACTTAGCTTCAAAGGTGTCTCACTCTCCTTTTAACTGAATCCAAGCATTTTGCAGATGTTCAAGGGAAATAGGTATATCAGGATAAAGGATAGTATGTGGAATGTCTCCCTTAACTATTGGCTCCAGGATAACAGGTAAGATGAATTCATAAGGCATCTTAAGACTTTGAGCGCAGGCCCTCACCCATTTAAGATAAGGCTCCAAAGGAATGGAATTCTTATGCCCCAACGTCTTGCTATCAACCTTGTTAACCATACCCCAAGCTCGTATAAATCTTTGACGGTAACCTTGGGTATCACTTTCGTAGTCGAATGCAATTCCTTGAATGAGTACCTCATGAGGGCCATCTCTCCTAGCGTATCCAAATTTTCGCAAAGCTAAACAAGGGTTGTAAGTAATTCCTCCCCTGATGCCGAGTAGAGGGACATTGGGGAATTCCCCACAGCGATCAATGATGGTAATGTCTTCCAAAGAGCGATAACACCAACGAATATCAGCATGTGAAAGTGACATCAATCTTTTAGACCACCTCATACCTTGTTCATTCTTCACCACGGACCGAGGTAGGTGCGAAATAAACCACCTAGCCAAAAGAGGAGTGCAACACATCAAAGTCCCTCTTTTCTTCAAAGTGCGAGAGTGAAGAGAATGCAAGATGTCTCCCAGCAATGTAGGCACCGGATTACGAGATATGAAAACTTTGATCGCATTTACATCTATAAATTGGTCAGGATTGGGAAATAGTACCAACCCATAGATGAGAAGAGCCAAAATTTCCTCGAAGGCTTGCAAATCCAAAGTATTCCAACACTCTTGAGCCTTTTCCAACAAAAACTTCGCTAGGAACCCTTTGACACCACTCCTTGTTACCCAATTTGCTACTATGTCAGATGGTTGCATATGTAGAGCTCGAGCAATTTCCTCGAGTTTAGGGTCTCTTTCAATACCGTTGAAAGGTAACTGGTTAATGATAGGGATCCCCATGAGTTGAGAAAATTCTTCCAAAGTGGGCAAAAGTTGGTAATCGGGAAAAGTGAAGCAATGATGTAGAGGGTCGAAGAATTGGACAAGAACCGTTACCATATCTTCTTCAATACTTGAGGTAACCAAACTAAGGAGTCGACCATGTCTTTTGGTGAACGGAGAATCTTCAGGGACCCTTGATACTAAATCCTTGAGTTGTGGAGGTATCCTCACAAGACTTACTTGGATAGTGCTCCTACGAGCGGAAGCCATGTCCTACAAAACTGAACAAAGATAAATCCAAAAAATCCTTGAAATGGTTAGTAATGTCTATGATGCTTATGATGTTTATGATGTTTATGATGTTATGTACAAGTGTATATACAAAGCACACAATTCCTTGGTTTTAGGCTTGCAAGGGGTTTGTAGGTAAGTACCTTCTTGAAGTTTAGTTGGCTCAACCTGTCCTAGTTAATAGTAACCGGGTTCTAAGGGATCTCAATATCACTGATCTTTCCCCCAAGTTTCGTTCAATAAGCGATTGAATCGCAACCAAACAAAACTCAAGAGTCAAATCTCAATGAGTATAGCATCGAGTATCAACCAACTTTGGACTGCACCAAAGCCGGTCATCTCACTACGTTCTAATGGCCAAGTTGGTCAAGTAAGGTTCTAAGGTCAGTTGATGCTTTACGACACCATGCATCGGCCCCATACTCTCCTTGACTGACTCAAGGGTTACCAGTACCAACCAAAGTGCCACATCAACGTAGCTACTGCTTCAACCGTGTCAGTATACCCCGCACATTTCCCTCACAGTTTATTGCTACTTACCTAAAAGGTATCCCCAAATCTGGGTGTAGGATTTAAAACAAACCCAAACAAGGAACCAAGATGTAAAGCAAACAAATCAAGAAATGTAAGTAGGTAAATATGATCTATCCCTAAGGTAACCCCACTTTTAAAACGTCAATTCCCCAGCAGAGTCGCCAGTTCTGTGATACGGTGGGAGAGTTGACTTGAGGTTTTGCGTTTGTGTTTGCAAATGTTGCGGTTTAGCAAGAGTCGCCACCGACTTTTCTTTTATCCAATAAGGAAAGGTGAAAAATCACATGAAAGACCTTTAGAGATGTTTTCTTGAGTTAGGGGGTAGATTATGAAAAGGAAAGGTATTAGCACCCTTTCCATCCATGGTTTTCCATGGGCTCTTAGTTACTTGCTAGATCACTTGCTTTTGTTTAAAAAATGTGCTTTGTGTGGTTTTTGAAAGTATTTTGAAAAGGTGCCATCGTTTAGGCAAACTTTGTAATAGTTATCGTTCGTAAGAATGTATAAAAAGTGTTGAGCTTTTGAAAATGTTTCAAATTTGGAAAGTGTTTTGAAGATGTTTTGAAAGTATATGTGATTGTTTTGAAAATAGCAAGGATATTTGTTTTGAGAGTGAGCAAGTAACTAAAAGTAATCTACCTACTCAAAAGGTCTTAGATGTGCTTTTCCTCCTCCTTTAGATGTTGCTATCTTACCATTGTTTTGGTAAGGATCCCCATCGTTGGATGTGAAGGGACGAGCATTTGGTCATCGAATGACCATGATAGAAATGTTGTGAGATGACTTAGCACTTTTTCTTTAGGGACTAATATCATTTTGAAAGGCAAATTTGATAGCGTCATCGAGGGACTATGATCTTGTGTTTTTAGATTTATTTGTGCTAAGACATCCCACATGCATAACATTGCCATTTTTGTAAGGCAACAAGTGGAATTACCCTAAGGGTGTAAGTGTGCGAGTGTATTTGATTACATGCATAATTCGTCTTGATTAGGGTGATCTATTTGTCAATTTTCATATCTTGTCATGCACACCGTAATTACTAGCATATATTGAAAGCAATAATAGTGCATAAATGTAAAGTCCTACGTTATTACAATATTTAAGGGGATGGGGGTACATATTTATGACTGGGGGTTGCAAGTCAAAATTCTAAGTTACTATTACAACCACATTGAATAGGTTAGAATGTACAGGAAATGTAAAATGTTTGTCTGTTTAAAAAGGAAAAATAACTTTTGTTTAAGAAAATATTTTTTGTCTTTTTATGTTAAAAGAAAATATAACATGCAAATATAAAATATTTTTGGTGTTTTTTTTTATTTTGATTAATAATAAAAAATTATATGATGGCAAAATAATAAGAGAGGAAGAAAACATAATCAGCGCAAAATCCTAAAAATAGAAGAGGTCAGAAGTTCTAACTCTGCCTGGCTGCACAAATAGAAACATGTTAGCAAAAATATGTAAGTTCAGAAGTTCTGGATCTTCTGAGAACTCAGAAGTTTTCGGAAGTTCTGACGCAACTGTCAGAACTTTGCCTCTTTCCATGCCAATCAGAACATTTGCAGCTTAGTCATTTACAAAACAGAAGTTGCATGCATAACAATTATGACAAATTTCATGAAATACCAGAAGCACAAATCAGAAGCAACATGTATTTGCTAATTCTGGTTCTGAGTCCTAATTTCTTTATGAAACTCTGAACTGGGATTTCTTCTTACTTAGGCAGGCAGATGCATGAATTTTCAGAATATGTACATCATCAGGATCAGAATATCTACATTGTGCTAAATGTGCAAAATTTGACAATGCTTAATCAGTTATGATGAGAGTCAGCAGAAAACTTACCTTGTTGCTGGAAAGGATTCTGTGAACTGGAGGGTGTTCTTGAATTTTGGTGATGTTCTGAGCAGCTTCTTCATGTACTCAGCAGGATGGAAGTTTACAACTTCTGGGACAGCTAAGGGGTGAAGTTCTGATCCTTTTGAAATGGATATTGGTGGAGAATGTGTTACTGTTTGATTACAAAATTTGGGATGGCTTTAATCAAGAACACTTGAGGAAAAATGGAGTTTGAATACAAGGAATCAATGCTAAGATTTTGGTATCTTGTGTTTATAGTTTCCTGGGTTCTTGGAATTTTACAGTGATTCAAAGCCTTCTTTCTCAATTCTCTCGCCTCTTTCACAAATTTTTCTATGGCCTTTTTTAGTGTGCAAATGGTGTTCTATTTATAGGTAAAGTTTTGCAATTGGGGCGGTCAAGTGGCACCAACATCATATGCTAGATGCTGACTTACTCTTGAAGTAAGCTTAAACAAGTGGGGGTTCAATGCATTCAATTTGGATGGTTAATAGCGCCGCAGCTGGATTTGGCAGCGTGAATTAAGCAAAAGTAGAAACAACGCGTGGGTCTAGCATACTTTTGCATAGAAGTTTGTCTTCCCAAGACAGTAGGGGTACACGTGGTGTGAATCCCTTGGATAAAGACGTCACAAGTGGTTGTAAGCATTAAATGGGTTCCCATGTGAAACTCTGGATCCTTGCTTGACTCTGGATTAGAAGTTCTGCTTCAGCGTAGCATCTCATCTTCTGATCCTCTTATCTTCCGATTTCAGCGTATTCCAAAGGATCCTTCAGAACTTCCAGTATACTTACAACACGCTTTGTTACCTTCTTTGATTTAACCTTTGCAAATTCTGACTGAACCTTTGTGAATACTGGCCCAGAAGTTCTGACCAAACTCTGTCTTGAGAATATCCAGAATTTGCTGAGTGTGAACATTGGCCCAGAAGTTCTGAAATTGTCATATTTCTTAAATACTTAGAAAAATTTCTAAGTCTTTAAAATTTGATTCTTTCAAAATAAAATTTGACTTTTGAAAATCTTGATGAAGCAAACTTCATATTCCAACATGTCTTGATGAAATATAATTTTTGAGATTTGATTTTGATCCAAAAGGCAAAGCTAGACTTCTTAGTGTGCAAATGACTATTTTGCCCTTGTGAATGGTTTACTTGGAAAAATTGATAACTCAAGGCTTGGAATTGGATGAGAGGAAATTTGAGGATCCTGGGTGATTCCTTGAGAAATGAGAGGGAAAATTTTGGGGTGCAACAAAAAGGTATATGGGAAGAACCTAGCCAAGAGGCGATCTCAGGTTCGACAATGATTTGAGGGAAGAACCTAACTAAGAGGCGATCTCAGGTTTGACGATGATCTAAGAAAGAACCTAGCCTACGGGCGATCTCAGGTTCAACGATGATCTAAGGGAAGAACCTAGCCAAGAGACGATCTTAGGTTCGACGATGATCTAAGGGAAGAACCTAAACAAGAGGCGATTTCAGGTTCTAAGACGATTTGAGGAAGAACCTAGCCTACAGGCGATCTCAGGTTCGAAGATAATCTGAGGAAGAACCTAGCCTACGGGCGATCTCAGGTTCTAAGACGATCTGAGGCAGAACCTAGCCTACGGGAAATCTCAGGTTCGAAGATGATCTGAGGAAGAACCTAGCCTACGGGCGATCTCAGGTTCTAAGACGATCTGAGGAAGAACCTAACCTACGGGCGATCTACTAGGGGGGATCTACGGTCGATCCACAAGGGAATCTAGGAAGGTGGTGGTATTGGTCACGACACGATAACAAAAAGGAAGACATCGATCAGGACACGATAGTTCGAGGAGAGGTATCAATCAGGACACGATAACCAAAAGGAAGACATCGATCAGGACACGACGGCTAACAAGAATACATCGATCAGGACACGATGATTAAAAGGGAGGTAGCATGATGCAAACACAAGGACATATAAGACTTGTAATATGGCGTGATGCCAATACAAGGAAGATATCAGACTTATAATGTAGCGTGATACCAATACAAGGGATCAAACTTGTAATGTAGCATGATGCCAATACAAGGGAGGTATAACACAGACGAGTTTTTGAATCGATACGGACGAGTACCGAAGAAAGTTCAAACACGAACGAGTGTTTGAATCAATATGGAGGAGTATTGAAAGAAGATACAGACAAGTATCAAGGAAGAGATAACACGGACAAGTGTTTGAATTAATAGAGACGAGTTATTGAAAGAAGATACAGATGAGTATCAAAAGGTTAAACACGGACGAGTGTTTGAATCAATACGGACGAGTATTAAAAGAAGATACGAAAGAGTATCAAAAAAAGTTTAAACACGGACGAGTGTTTGAGAGACTGGCACAGATGAGTGTTTAGGAATTGACACGGATGAGTGTTTAGGGAACTGACACAGACGAGTATTGGAAGTCTGAATTATTTGTCAGACAGGAGTTGGCTACCAGAAGAAAATTGGGTCTAGAATGACAAAGTGTATTGATTTTGTTGGGCATCGAAAAGGTGAAGGTCATCGACTGGGGATTTTGGGCATGATATCCTCTTGTAGGGACATATTATTGTCCTTGAATGATTCATATATTTTGTGTAAGGTACCTGATCTGGCTTATGCTTCATATGCATGTTTGAATTTCTTTTCACAAAGATCCACTCTGATGGATCGGCTACGCGCTTTTGAGGATGCAATGTTATGCTGTGATAACTATATGCAATGCGAAGAAATAAACTTCATGGGGATAAGAGAAGGCCCATTGGGAACTGCTGCTCATTACTGGGGATGTCAATACATATTGACGCTGGAAGCCTACAGTACCGAAGGTCGTTGGGGATACTGATAAGAATTGCATTGGGGAGCCCATGATACCTAAGATTGTTGATGACTCTGCTAGAGATTAAATTGCCGACGAAACGAGTCTTCAGGTGCGCTGCTGAATGCTGAATCTCACCGTTGGGGAAGAGATAATCTGGCTCGACTTCCATACATCCTAAACCGTTGAGAGGACGGTAGAACCGAATATGCCAAAGAATGGATATTGAACACCATGTGGATCTCTTTGAATACCCAATTTACGCACACTAAGGAATTATCTCTTGAATCACTTGGGGATAAAAGATGGGCATGAACACCTATGAATGCCCCGGTTTAGCTCTGCGATTGCCCCGATTAAGCTCTGCGAATGCCCCAGTTTAGCTTCACTGAGGACGTTCTTGGTTAACTCCACTGGGGATGCACCTGCACGTGCCGAGTCAAATGACGACTCCGAACTTTCTAAATTCACTTGGGGAATCGGGTTTGAAATTGTCTGCAAGAGATGAAGGCGGCTTTGTATGCTGGAGAGGTCAGGGTGACCATTATGACGCTTTTAGCTGATCGTAGTGGTCTCGTGCAATTTAATTAGCTTGAGCAACTTTGTAAGTACGGATGAGGAATGCCCCTGTCTGGAGGATCTCTGAGAAGATCTATGTTCAATAGAAGACCAGAAGATTTGTGCCACAATACGATATGAGGTGGCCTGCCCCAATGTCTTGAGTCACGAAATAAACTGCTCCTGATTACAGCTTTCTTGGAGAGATTTTTCGAATCTTGACGTAACTGCCACAGGTTGAATGGATTCTGAATAGATTTCTCAATGTGATAGCCCCTGGTTGATAGCTTTGAGGGAATGCCCCAGATTGACGGGCTCTACTAACTTCATCCCTGAAGGGTACACATACTGTGAAGCACCGAGATGTTTTCTCTGGCCAAAACACTGGTTAACATGCCCCTGGATAAGTCATTTCTCTTGTGGCAGCTGACTCTTGCTTCAACAGGGTGTTCAAGCCTCTCTTCTCTGACAAGATTGAGCTCTTTACCGATTTTTCATTGTGTAAACTTTCTTGACGTCAATCAGTTGTTTTGTATGCAGAAGAATGTTTATTATGAGAATGATAATTCTAATGCAACGCATATGTAAGTCTTGAAGTTTGAAAAACTTTGAATGAAATGACGTCACAACTCTGTTGTGAACGAGTCACTAGCAAGAGAGAAACATTTGCAAATTCTTTTTTTTTGTGAAAGATAATGCAAGCATATGATGCCAACATAGATATTCAAACATACCTCTTAGGAGTCAGTTAAACGCTATCTCGTTGTAGCACGCTTTCGAATTGACCCGTGCTTCAATTAGGACTTTTATGGGTTGTAACGTGGCCTGGTTCACGGTTTTAGAAAAAAGGATTTAAGGCTCAAAATTATTTGGTGCCCACCCATTCTCCATGATGTTCTCCATTCCTACGTTCAGTTGACCTGATACAAGCGTTCATCTCTTGAGAAGAGTTTGTGATGATTGAGGAACCACTGTGGTTTCTTGGACACGACAGTCGCTTCACCTTTTGCTTTTGGTGTTTGATCAGACGACTTTGTTCTTTGATGAGGATTTTCATTGGCAATCCTTTTCTCGCCTTTTAGGCTTTTTCAATTTGTTTCTTGCTTTCCCTAATTTTTGCCTGGACAAATTCTTTTGAATTTCGATTTGGAAGTCCAGTGGGATGCCCCAACTTTTGCCTAAGCGACTTGTTTTCAAGTTTCGACTTAGCGGAGATTTTTGTTTCTGTCTTATTCGTATTTCCACTTTGAACAAGTCATTGATCTTTGCGTTGTTTTGATTTGTTGGAAGTGATCGTGACTGCCTGAGTCTTTAGTAGATGATGGATAGCCATTATAGTATCGTCATTTGTTGACTTCCTGATGTGCGAGAGATACCCATTGGGATAAAGTCAGTAGACGCACGTTGTTGATATATGAGGGTTAACCATTGTGGTTTTGGATTTCCTCAACCTTTTGATGGATAACCATTGTTGTATCCTTGGATGCACACTCTTGATGAGTTCTGAATGCTTGATCAGATCAACTGAACACTACCCGCCTCAGGGTTAAAATGAGGGTTTTTTCTGAACAAAAAATAAACTCCTACTTCGAAGGCTCAGAGGGGTTGACGAGGGTTTATCTCCCTTATATCTCTGGTGTTTAGGAATTGAAGTAAGGCCTGTACATCGTCAGCAGGGTCTTACTCAAAAGCGTATCAACCAAAGATTTTGCGTTTTTACATCATCGTCATCCTCCCTCCAATCTTTACCTAAGCATAAGACTTGGAAAATTGGCATCAATTTGCAAGCAAAACATTTAAAGAGTGATAGAGAATGGATGAATAAAAAAAAAAGAAACACTTCAAGACAAGTATACTTATTGCATTAAGATTTTCATTCAAAAATAGACAAGTTTCTATATAAAAGCAATGTTTAAACAAACAAGCAAGAATACAAATGACAATGCAGTAAAGAAACCAATGATTGCCATTGTTGAAGAAACTTGACTCCGTATGGATTTCTTGATTATGACGACTTTCTGTAATCTTGATGCTTGAGTGGGAGGGAGGATTCCCCTTCAGATCTGATGTGAACATGGCAGTTTTTGAATTGATCTTGTCTTGGACTCTGGTCTCTGGATGACATACCTTTAATCGAATGGCCAGGTGCCCCAGTATAATATGCATAGAGGAATCTTTCAGGATAATGAATGACTACTTTACCAAGCGAACAGATACAAACGGCATCACCAAGCATATTACGCCATATAGAAATGATACAGTTCGTCTTCTAGAGACATCCAAGCTGGTGAGAAAGAGTCCAACAGTTATCCAAATAGGAATTGGACCTTTGGAAAAGACGCCAGACAGGTGTTAGGCTTTATACTTCAAACCCTTTCACAGTTTTCAATATCGAAACCGGATGCCCCAGAATAGGGGATACATCTAGCATGTGTATTGCAATCAGAAGAGATGTTTGTGGAAAGAGGACCCCAAAGATCAAAGCTGGAAAGAACAAGATGTAATGCATTGGGCTCGCATCAATGTGCTCATCATGCTTCTTCTGTCTTTGCAATTCCCAAAAGATGAGGAGAAGAGGGGACCTGCTGCAACAATAAGTGCAAGATTGTTGACATCATTATCAGATCTTTCATGACCTGGCTCATCTGAGTCTTCAATCAATTATCTTCCTGTTCGAAGAAATTTATGACCACAGGCCGAAGCTTTCATGTATACCAGACGAATTTATTCCATAACTGATCCCTGAACATGTGCGGTGAGAAATCAAGTTGAACCTTTGAAGAGAACCCCAGGTCTGAATAAGAATCCCCAATATTCGGGTACCTGTTATAAATGCATGAATATGCATGGGGTGCATGAATGAATGCCATGTCAGGTTCTGTCATTTCCAAGGAATTTACGTGCTTTGATTTTGATTTTGCGCAAGTAAGGGATGGAAGAGTTTAGCACAAGACTTGCAAATGTGATTCCATTGAAATAACAAAACATGTATGTTAAGCATGCAAAGGCATGGGATCAAGGTTCCATCATTTCTGAATATGATTGCTGCACTGCTATGAACCATATGAGTACCATTAGATCAAAGGTCCAGCATAGCTTCCGCATATATAAGAACCAAGTACCATGTAGATCTCCAATTGTACGAGATCAGGGCTTCTGGAACAGGATGCTGTTGAGAATTTTCTGAATATGCTGGGAATACCAAGGTCGAAGGCTCGAATAAATATCCAAGAAAGCAAGTCAGGAACTAAGAAAATAAATCCGAGAACCATACAGTCACCAACAAAATATAGTATCTACATAAAGTCATCAACAGAAATCCAGAACATAGCCATTAGAACCAATAGTCATCGTCCGAGCATAGTCACCATCTGAACATGAGTAACCATCTGAACATGAGTAACCATCTGAACATAGTCACCATCTGTACCTGTGATAATAATTCCCTCCCCACTCACGGGTGAAGACTAGGTCAGGGGTAAGGAAATGGTAACTCAGAATCGAGGGTACTCCTGAAAAACTATCACCGTATCACCTACGTGAAAACGATAGCCCCTCATTTGTACCTCATTTGAGCGTGGACGACATGGCGGCAATAATGAGACCTAAGTCAACTAGCCGTTCATGTTCCACTCTATTCCTAGGGTTCCTATGGTATACAACTCTGGCCTGGGTATTGGGCCTTTTACCTCATAGTAGCACCCACCCAATAAGAAGCAGATCCAATACAACAGTAATATATGGAAGACAGTAAAATGCAATGCATACATATGCTCAAGTATATACAAAATGAGTGAATAAACTGAAAGCATAAAGATAAACATCCAAAGAGAAGAAAGCAAGATCTAGGAGCGACTCCTGGATGGACCAGCATTTGGTCGACCTATCCCCAGTGAAGTCGCCAGCTGAAACAACCGTCTGAAAATCATCAAACAATAAAGTCACCATCGAACGTCTTTTATCCCACATGTAGGGAAAGGTAAACATCAAGAAAACCTGAAAAGGGAGAAGTCACAGTCTTGCGACCGAGAGATCGGGTAAGGGAGTCTGTTATGCGAGGGGAAGGTATTAGCACCCCACACGCCTGTAGTCTATGCTTACTGTTTACTATACTAATGCTAAAGGGAGAATGCATGCAAAAGAAAATGGAAAAGAATGTAGGGAAAATAAAATTGTGCTCGCTTAGGCCCTACCCCAATGCCTACGTATCATTTATGAGGAATTAGAGCTACCGTAGTTCGGCTCTTATGTTTTTGTTTGTTTGTGTTTTTTATGGATGAAGTTAATCCCGCCTTCTGCTGCAGCTCGACCTTTTGAGACTTATGCGTTAGCACATAAGTAAATTAATCATGTCCTTACCTGAAAAGGGTTTTAAATAAAGGTGCTCGGACGCACAAAATGGTTTGAATTGGTTTGTGTTTTATTACCTTGAAAAAAGGGTTTAAGTATGATTAGCATGTTTTTGATTTGCTAAGAAAAGAAGATTTTGTTTTAGGTGCAAGGATGCAAAAAAGGGGGGAGAAAAGAGTCTAAGGGAGACTAACCTATCTCTAACCTAATGTTATCATACAATGGTAGTCCTACATCAAGAATGAAAGGGGAAATTTCTACCTATTGTTAGCATGCATGGTTTACAACCTAAGGTCTAACTTGCATCCGAACGGAGCAAGCGCATCCTAAGGGAACATGGTATGTACAAGGACAAAGCAAGCAAGCCAGTAAACTCGAGAGAGCATACCTAAAGAGATCCTACCTAAGTCAGTATGCCAAAGAAAGTCTAACAAAACTATCCTATAGGGAGCATGCGATGAGAGCAAAGTCGTGATCTTAATTTCTAAATTGAGTGACTCATCGATTGGCAAGAAATAAAGGAAAGCGATAAAATCCTATAGGGAGCATGCACTGAGAGCGAAGTCGTGATCTCAATTTCAAAATTGAGTGACTCATCGATCGGCAAGAAAGTAAGCAAACACAAGCATAACACATATAGCAAATGAAGTGCGGAATGCCTGCTACAGGTCTTTAAATAGCGACTTCGAGCGCACGCTCTTTATTTTCTACTTCTCATGATATCTAGAAAGCAATAAAGTGCGAAAATGTGGAACAAAATGAGGTCGCGATGATACCGAACGGAGAAGGTCCGTTGCCTCTTCAAAGCCACGCAAGTGATAAGAAAACTCTACAGAAGTTGCTCCGCATGAGTGATCAAAAATTAGTCTCCAAACATTCAACATTGCAAAAGTTGCATCAATATTCTATCACAAAATCTTAGATAAAAATGACAACGAAAATGATTATTAAACATGGAAATAATAGAAAACTCTAATGAAAATTCTAAAAAAGAGGTCCTAAATAATTCTAAAATGTTCTAATATTTTTATATCATTTTTATAATCAATTAAAAGAAAAGATTAAATTAGAAGAAAAAGCTAAAATAAAAAAAAAGTTAGAAGAGTCAGGGGGTGTAAACTGCATATAATGGCACTGTATAGTAAACAAAATGAAGCATTAAGCCCATGTAGGAATGATCCAATAAGCCTTGTTTCTGCTCAAAATCCAAGAGCTGCCAAAAAATTGGTGATGGGCCTGGGGAGATTGAAGTCCGGTCCAGCCTTTGTTCCATTTCAACAAATTTCCAGTTTCTTCTTATTATAAAAAAGATAAATCAATTAAATTAAAAGAATTGAAAGAGATAAGATATTTTGCAAATGACATCGTATTGCCTTCGCCTAGGAATCCAATATCACACAACCATTCACCTTCTACGAGAATGCAAACGAAGCTCTCCTTCTCTCTCGCCTGTCGACGGAGTATTTTCCGACGACCATCGCCTCAGTGTTTGACTGTGTTTCAGTCTGATCCGCATCAACGTCAATGGTTTCTAGAATCTATGTTCATCTCTTCCGTACCTTTCTTCTTCAATCTCCGTCTAAAATCGTCTTATTCGCCGTCATCATCTTCATTTGTGTCCGATCTCCGCCATGCATACACACTCGTTATGAATCTATCGAAAAATTATTCGGAGTATCTTCAAAGATGGCAAGATCGAAGAGATTTCCAGAGAAACACGTTCGCACAAGATTCATTTTCAATTCTTCTTTTCTTGTTTTCGATTCCGTATTCCTGTTGATTTGTGTTGTGTTGACGTAGATCGTGCCTCGAAGTCGCAGTGACGCTCCATATTGATAACAAATATTAAAGTGTAGAACCTATAAAGATTGAAGAAAAATCGTGAATGACGCCGATGAAGCTTGTTGCTGAGATACCTCGGTGAATGAATATGATGACTGTTGAAGGCGATACAGTGATGATTGGTGAAGCAATTACTCTATATACAGAGAATGATTGAGGATGATGAAGTGCAGTTATGTTGTTATGGTGAGTTCTTGCTGGAGATGATGAAGATCGATTATGGATGATAAATATGGTGAAGTTCTTGATTCATCAGCAAAGAGGATGATGAAGGTGGTTATGGAGGTTCTGATGAAAAGTTCTTAGCGTGAAGTTGTGATTCAAAGAGAAAGATGAGGGTTGAAGTAATTTCCAAGAATCAATGGAGATTGAAGGTAAGTATTCTGATCTTCTATGACCTTTTTCATTCTTCTGAATCGTGAACTCCCACCTCTCTTTTCTGTTTTTCCTTTTCCGCTTTTTTTTGTTATATCTGAAATCCGAACCCTCTTCTCTTCTCTTATCTGTTCTTCTATGCCAGAAATTTGTTAGAGGTGGTTAGGAGGTTTTTAGAATGGTTAGTTTTTATTATAGATTACAGTGAATGTTAGTTATAGTTAGGAAAACAATTAATTTGTTATAGTTTGGTTAATTGAAATAGAATTTGTTTTAGAAATCTGTTAGTTGGAAAAAGTTTGTTTTGTTGTTGGTTTCTGTTGCTGGAAGAAGTTTTTCACGGTTCTGTTAGAGGTTTGAACAATTCTGCTATTTTCTGTTTAAGTTTTGGTTAGAAATTCTGTAGGTTGGTTACAGTATGTGTGTATTGATGCGTGGTCTGCATATACGAATGAGAAAATTATGACATTGATTGTAGAGGTTGGCACCATGGAAAATTGGAGCGGTTTTGAAGGTATGGATGATTGATGTCGGCGTGAAGAAGAAGGCCTGGACGTGAAGTTTGCAAGGAAGATGTGGATAAAGCAAGGTTGGACTAGGGTCGGGGCTTGAATAAGATTGAAGATGATGCTTGGTCATGAAGATGGAAGACTTCGGCACTTAGGTTTTAATGCTTTCTTGTAAATTTTTGGATGTATTAAAATATGACAGGAATGTAACCTTGGAAAATACTTGAAATGATGTAATGATTTATGGTGTAAATGGCCATGACTTTTGGAAACTTTGAGATGGTGATGTTGTGCTAGAATAAGTGATATACTTGGCTTGTATGATGAAATTGCTAGAATCTTGATTACTATTGAATCTCTTTTAGTACTTGGTGGAAATTTGAATGAACCTTGAATATTCTTGAATGATCATGTCTTAAAAATTTGGATTGAAGCTTGTGACTTGTTCTTTGATTTCAAGATAAACCATTGTTGTACCCCAAAATTTGCCCTCCTATTTTTCCACAAGAAATCACAGCTTCGGGTTTTTCCTGATTTTTCAAGATTGGCTCAAGAATCAGTCAAACAGAATTTTTCTTGTCAGTCTAGTCAAATTAGGGTTTTCTTGGCTCTGGAACAATTCGAGCAGATTATTAGGGTTTGTTTGAGTTTGGGCTCATGGTTTGATCAGGCAGACACTTCTGTGAAAATTAAATCATGAATCGGGGTTTTGTGCGCATATTCCTCAGAAAGAATTAATTCTATCAGTGCTTTTCAATTTACTCTGGGAGATGAGCTGAGGCATTTGATTTGAGTTTGCAGTGTTGGATTTAATCAGTGAAAAAAGGACATGTGGACGTTTGTTGTTTAGCTGTGCAATGCTTCGATTATTCGGAACGCCTGACGTTTATTGATTACTTATTTATTCTAAGTTAGAATAATTGGGATTTATTTCCATTTATTATAATTTAAGAATTATAAATGATTAAATAAACAATTAAAGAGAAATAAAAGAGAAATCTGACCAAAAAAGACTTATTTATTTCATTTTGAATTATTTGTTACAGATATTATTTGAATATTGTAAATTCATTTACAGTCATTTACATTAATATTATTACAAATAATTGGAAATGAAATAAAGATACATCCTAATTTTCCTAAGTCTTCTACTGATGCTCCTTTGCTCATTTGACTTTTACCTGCAAAAACAAAGAAAAGAAAAGAAGTCAAGGCAGATGAAATAAAAAAAAGCAGACAGTTAAAAAGATCATCATTAAAAGTAACTAGCCAGAATCAGTTGTTCACCCTCTCTGCAAATCACAAGATTGCTCTTGGTTCACAAAGAGGGATAGAAATATGCTTGCAATAAAATATGAAATGCACAAAGTTACAATTGCACAAATTCAAAGTTTGTCAAACAAGCTGCATAATTCCAAAAATCCAAACCAAAGTTTTCAAACTGAATAACCAAGTACAAAGGCAAACTAAACTGTCCAGAATTGCCAAACAAACTACAAAGTCACAATTTCAAACTAAGCCAAAGTTGTCAAAAGCTGTCCAAAAGATATAGAAAGATATCAAGCTATCCACAAGTACAAAAAGCTGTCAACAATGTGCAGGAAATATGGAAAGTATGCAGAGGAAAATGACTAATGCAAGCAAAGGTTCAAAGATACATCATTTTCCAGCCAGTATATTTTTTCAGAAAGGTACAGTTGAAAGCAATAAAATGCTTTTTAAATCTGTCAAGAGAGAGAAGAGAGAAGAGAAAAAGGCTTACAGGCTTAGGCTTGAGAAAAAGATATAAGACAAGATATCAGAACAAGTAAAAAGGGGGGCAGAAAATAACACAAAGCAAAAAAGCCACAAACTGATATAGAGCAAACAACCTGCCTCCATAAGCTTCAAACACTTCAAAACCTGTTTCAACACCAAGCTCACTACAAACAGAAGCCTAAACCTACATTAAACCTGAAGCTTGTAAACCTGTCCAAGCCTAAACTTGTCCAAGCACAAACCAGGAGTCCACAAGCATACCAAAGCCATAACCTGTTTCAAACCAGGAGTCCACAAGCATACCAAAGCCAAACCTGTTTCAAATATATGAACCTCAAAGCATATCAAGCCTAAACTCTGAAGCCTGTACCAATACTGATATAGCCATACAAACCATAACACAAGCCTGAAGCAAAAAAAGGGCTTGCATACTGCCTATAAACCCAGTACCAAAAAGCCTCTAAACTACAAACGTCAAAACCAGTCAAAAGCCATACAACCTGCCTTTAAACCTATCAAAGCATCCAAACATCCAACCGAAATATCCAAACAAGCCTAAGAGTTGCCTCAGAATATGATCATCATAGGCTAGTAAAACAAACATTCTCAGCACTGATTCATCATTGAAAACAACCAAAAAAAAGGCCAAAGCATACAAAATCTCAAAAACCCTCAGAGCTAGGCTCATCATAGGGTTCAACAGCAAATCATCAGAGCAAAGAAGCAAGCAAATCATCAGAGGAAAAGAAGCAAGCAGGCAAAGCGTTTTCAGAAGAAGGCTCATCATAAAACACAAAAGCAAGATACTAGACAAACCAGGGAAGACTTCCAAAGCTCACAGCATCGCTCCCTCCGTCTCCGGCCACCCTAGGCGCCTCCAGTCCACCTTGACTCCATCTCCAAAATCCAAAGGTATTATCTCATCCTCTTTCTTTTCACGCGCCTCAAACAAACAACAACACATAAAATCAGAAGACATAAGAGATGAAAACATACAAAAAATGGAAAACTTGAAAACCCTAAGGATGCGTTAAAAAGCTACCTTTTTTTTTCGTGGTTTGAATGTTCTTGAGGAGGAAGAAGTGGAAGTTGCGCCTAGTAGCTGAGACGAAGGGGAAAGTTCAGTGGCATGGCTCAGGGACGAGAAGATGAAGACAAAGCAAAGCGAGGAACGACGCCTCTGTAACTCAAGCCAAACCCTAAATTCCCAAAGTGAAACAAAATAACGAAAACCCCAAACAATTTGTGTCAAGTGCGTTGGGCCGGATCCCTCATATCTGCCTAAGCCCAGTTTCAAAGCCAGCGCCTTACACCCCCTTTTCCCTTTAATCTGCCTATTTTGATTGTGCCTGCCTCTCACTAATAGAAGCCCATTCCCTTTTTTTATTTTGTACATAAACTAACTTTTTTTTTACTTATCATTTTATTTTCCTTTTATAATTTAAACTAACATAATTTAATTTTATATGTAGATAAAAAATAATACATTAAATCTTTTATACAAAATTTTCTTTTTTACATTTGAAAAATATATAAATTTTAGATTTAATTAGGTTAATAAATTTTATCTTAAAACTCTTTTTTTTAATCTTTTTTGTACATAAAAAAATACTAACTAAAGTACATTAACATTAATACATGAAAATATTATTTCTGGAGCATTTTCCTCTTTTCTTATTAAAACTTTTGTTTGTACATAAAAACAATAAAATACATAAAAATAGAATACTTAAAACACATTTTCTTTTCTTTGATTAATTCTTTTGTTTATACATATTTAACCAAAATACAAAAAAAAAATAAATAAATACTTACTTAATAATGCATTAAGTTAATATCTTTCTCACTTGTAAATAAATCGCATACACTTACACAAATATATTTGCTTATCTCTTATTATTGTACATTGCTACATTTTTTACATTGCGATTGATTCGATTGGGTTGTAAATTATTTGGACACTACTCTCCTAATAAGTCTCATCCCCATTTGTAAATATTTGTACCCCCATCCCCGGATACTTATTTGTAATAGCGTAGACTTTAAATTCCCGCAATGTATCGCTTTCAAATATACCATGTTTAGACCTAGGGTTTGCATGTAAATAAAATCAAACGCTAGATAACCTAATACAAGACAAATGCATGACAATCAATACACCATTCACACTTGCACCCCTAGGGTAATCCCACTCGTTGCCTTCCAAAATGGGCCATGCTTGCATGTTGAGTTTCTTTGGCAAAACAAAAACAAATCAAAATGATCATAGTCCCTCGATGACGCTTTCGAAAGTTGCCTAAAAATGATCATAGTCCCTTCAAGCAAAATTGCCAAAGACACTAAGCACCATTGCATTCATGGTCCATACGATGACCCGCGCCTGTCCCGTTAACATCCTAACACAAGATTGTCCACCAAATGCAATGGTGGAACAATACTGTTAAAAGGGTTAAAACATAGGAAAGATCTTTGAGTACAATAGGGGTAGACAACTCTTAGTTACTTGATCAACTTGCAAAACACGCTTGCCTACTTTTCAAAACCCACTCCACTACACAATTTCAAAACAACTTTCAAAAACATTGAAATATCTTTTCGAAAAGACACACACCTTTGTAAAACATTCGAGTAAAGAATTGTTACAACGGTTGTCGAGACAAAGGCATCTTTTTCAAAACATTTTCAAAACACGCACACACCACCATTTCAAGCAATTGAAAATCAAGGCAAGTGATCTAAAACAAGTAACTAAGAGCCCATGGATAACCATGGATGAAAAGGGTGCTAATACCTTCCCTTTTCATAATCTACCCCCCGAACCCACGAAACATCTCAAAAGGTTTTTCCTGTGCTTTTTAACCTTTCCTTTAGGATAAAATAAAAAGTCGGTGGCGACTCTTACTAAACTGAACAAGTGCGAATACAAACGCAAAACCTCAAGTCAGTTCTCCCACCGTATCACAACCATGAATGAATTACCCGTACTTTAAAACTTTGATCATCTTTAAAATTCCACCATTCCAAATCTCAATGAAAAGTTCAAATCACCTCGAGACCTTAACTTCCAATTCCAAATTATCATTCCATTTACAAACCCTTGACTTGATAAACAATACCATATCAATGCCTTAAAGAACCATCGAGAAGTGAATATGGAAGTATATATGACCAGGATAGCTTTGACATGAACATCCAATGAAACTCAGTTGATGGGTATTGCAAGCTCAAAACTCCATGAATAAGAAACTATAATCCTCTCGACTTGGGTGCATTTTGAATGAAGGAACCTCTTGAGATATTAACCCGAACCAAAACATCAACTTAATAAGATCCTTAGCTGATGGTGACAACCTTGTAGCTTGATGGGGGAGAAGTTCACGACAATTCTTAAACAAGCAACCCTAGATTTCGACCAATGATTGATGGAGGAACCCATAGAAACAAGCTTGAATGAAGGTGAAAGTCCCAAAGTAAAAAACCCTAGCTTCAAGATTCCCGATCCTATGTCCATTTGATTGATTAATGATGCAGGATGTTTTTAAATGACCTAATGAAGGTTATGTACATGTGAAAAGTGAGAAATGCATAAGCCAGATAAAAAGTAAAAGGGGTAGGACAAATTTGGGGTATTACATCGGTCCTCAAGAGTGTGACGAAGTTGTTTTGAAAACTGTTTTGAAAAAGTGTTTGTGTGAAAAAAGTTTTAATTTTGACCAAGTACTTAAGATTTCTACCAACTCGAAAAAAGGTCTGTTCGTTTTTTGTTTCCTTTAGACAGCGTTATCCTACTATTAAGGAGTAGGTAGCTCTGTCATGGGATTTATAAAGGGACGTTCAAAGGGATGAAATTGTCTCTGAAGGCAACAAATAAAGATACCTTAGCGTTTCGAAGGAACTATCGTCATAAGATCAATTCGTAGGCAACTCGAGGGACAAGTAGGGACTATGATCTTTATGACGATTTTGAATCGCGGGTCATTGCTAAGGCATCCCTATATTCGAGAGACACGACCATTATTTCTGAGGCAACCAAGTGGGGAAAACCCTAGGAGTGAACATGTGCAAGTGTGTCTTTTCAGTTAATTATCTTTGCGCAATTAGGGTTTCTACTGTGTTATTCATTTATCTTTTACATGCAAGCCTATTGTCCATACATCTAGCAGTTAAATAGTTGCGGAAATTAAAAACAAGAAATTAAAACCCTAACTATTATAAGGCTTTGGGGGAGGGAATTACATGATCAAAAACCCGGGAAAAATGACAAGCAAAAAAGTAAACCTAATTAACTATTACAACTTGGGAACAGTTACAATAAATAATAAGAATAAAGAAAATAAGGACGCGCGCGACGAAATAAATACGAGAATGAAGCCTAAGTCCTAAAATATCTAACCAATTAAGGAGAAAATATTTTTTTGTATTTTATTATTGAGAAAAATATTTTAAATCTTAACTTAAACCTAATTAATTAAAAAACTTTTTTTTTTGTATTTTATTGAGAAAATTAAATATTTATGAATTAAACCTAATTTGTCTAATTAATTTTAATTATGAAAACAATCAAATCAAAATTAATTAATTTTCCAAAATAAAACTAATTTTAGTAAAAACCTAATTCTACCTTTTTTGTGATTTTTTCTGATTTAATAATAGTAAAAAAAATGATTTTATGGTAAAATATAATTGAAGGCAAATAAATAAAAAAACAAAAGAATTAGAATTGGGTCTGGTGTTGTTATCAATCAGGGGGGGGTGTTTCTGAATTTGATGGGCCCAAGGTTAGTGGCCCAAAGCCTGTGCATGGATCCTGTGATGCCGACCCTTGGAATCTCCAGCGTGGTCATTAAATCTGGGGCGTTTGATCTAGGCTTGAGGAGACTTGACTGACTATTGATAGGAGTGCATGATGGACACTAGGCAAGGAGGTGTATGGAAGATGCAATGAACAAATGAGAAAATGAAAAACTCCAGACTTGGGTATCGTACCCAGGTCTTCCCCTTTGCAAGCACTTCTATTTACCACCTGGCCATATTATCATTCGTTTATATAAATGAACAAAATATATTATATGGAAAGGATGGTCAGTGATAATAAAAACGCGCGTGAATTCAAATTGGCCATTGGGATCACGCCATCTATTCTTCTTCTTCTTCTTCCTGGGACCTTCGTTTTAGATAAATCCCCTTTACCTACAGACGGTGTCTGTAGCTATAACCCTGTGAATCTCAAAAGAACTCAAACAAGCAAGATAAATTAAATCCAAACTCACATATCAACTAGGTTTGATCTCGTGAGTATGATAATACCCATCTCGTGCCCTGATTTCGCCTGTATTAAAAAGCCTTGAAACGCAAACTCAAACCCTAATAATGGTAGTTGTCCATATATGAGTCAAAACTCATAATTAACCATACAAATTCACTCTAAACAATGATACAAACATGAAGGCATGCTTATAAGTTGTCAATCATGCGTGTATAATCAAAATCAAATTCAAAAATAAAAGCAAATCGTGATGCTTGTGTAGGTTGATTCCTGGAGCTTCAATGTGTGCAAATGGTGCTGCTAGCTTCAGGAGATTCCCAGGAATGAATTGTTGGCCTTGAAATGCCTTGGATTGTTGCGTGCAAATGGTCCTCTAGGTCTGGCAATGTTGTGTATATGTATTAGAACATATTAGGTTAAAAAAAGAAGAAAGAAATCCATGCTTTCAATGAGAAAAATAATTGCTTTCAATGATTTGATTTTGCTCATTTTTGGAACAAATCCAATCTTGCTCTCTTTCCACGATTCTCCTCTGATTTTCCAGCATGTTTTGATGTTTATTTGATGAGAAAAAGATTCACAATCATATCTACATATTTTTTTATTATTTATTTATTTAACTTTGACTTTTAATGAATAAATAATAAAAAAAATTGTAAAAATAATGGAAAAATATATGAGTGAGCTCAAGGGTCGTGGGCCATGTTAGAAGCATAATGCAAGCATAAAAAGATAGTCTCATTTGAGAAAAAAAATGCAATTTTGGGCATTGTTGACTTTATGCAAATTTCCAAAAATGGCTAACTTTGACAATGCATATCTCTCTCAATTTTGACCTTAAGAGGGTGTTCTTGGACTTTTTAGAAAGCTTAGGATGTCCTATAAACAACCTTTTTATTCTCATATCAATTGGGTCTTCCATTTTCATGTAAGAAGCTTTGACCCACAAGGTGTTTTTGTTGATTTTTTGGAATGACCTATAATGTCTGAATCCATATCTTTTGATGAGTGCATTTCTTGAACTTGAAGGCTGAAGGTGAGTTGTAGGGAATTTTATTTTCTTCAAAATGAGCCTTGGATGAGAAATTTCTGATAAAGTATGAGGAAGTTATGTCTGGTCAAAGTTTGGTTGACTTTTCCTAAGAAACCCTAACTTAGCAACTTTTGAATTTTGATGAATTAGAGGCATTCCTTGGGGAATCATGATCAACCCTTGATCAAATGATGGATATTAATTCAAAATGTTGATGTTGACCAAAAATCTTTAAGTTTTACTGTATGTGGGCCACAGTTGACTTTTGACCTAGTACAATTGATTTTCAGGCATTTGAGCAGTTGACTGAGCAAACTTCTTGTGCAAGGCATGAAACTTGGCATAGATGATCTTGAGGACATATTAGGACTAAGGAGAGCATATGAGGCCTTTGGAGTTCGCCCATATTGATGAAAATGGAAACCCTAATTGGAGGTCCATTGCTTTAGGAGAGTTTGCCTGGCCAACTCTTGGGCCTCGTTGAGCAAGTTGAGGATCTCAATGAGAATGTGTTGAGTAAAATGAGAGGGGAAATTTTGGGGTACAACAGCTTCCCCTGTTCAATCTTCTTAAATCTGAGGATGTAGATTGGCCGGTCTTCCTTTCGTGATCTGAAGGTGGAAGATGATTGAACACTAAAGTGCCCAGAAATTTGCACTCGCATGAAGTAATACTGATTGGTGATATCGGGAATGGGCTTACAGATTCCATTCGGAAATCGATAGAGAATCATCATATATGAGCTTAAAGATTCCATCTAGAAAAGATATCGGTTGCATAAAAGATTCCTTCGCGAGAATTCATGTACCTATCACTGAGGAGGACTTCACCGAGGAAAGTTGATTTGTGTCTTGGGAGATAGAGTATAGGAGCTTCGGTTGTCCATTAATCTACGGGGAATCTAGCTCCTGATTGAGGAAGTGGAAGTGAACTGTATATCCGGTCGAGGTCCAGGTTGCACAGTAACTTAACGGGGAATTTGTGAATTTGACCATAACTGGTCGGGTCCAGGTCCTACAGTGTTGTAAACTGTTGTATGGAGATAAGAGAGAAGGAACCTGGATAGTAGGTGTTATACCCCAAAATTTTCCCTCTCATTTCTCAAAGGATCAACCTGGACCCTCAAGTTTGTTTCCATCCAGTTGCAAATCTGAAACTACAAATTTTCCAAGAGAATCGTTCACAGAGGAAAAATGGTCATTTACACACCAAAGGAGTTAAATTATGACTTTTGAATCAAAATCAAGTTCCAAGAATCATATTCCATTAAGGCATGAAATTGGTTTGTCAAAAATCAGAAGTCAGAAGTTACTTTGAAAAAATAAATTTTTTTAAACATTTAGAAAATTTTCTAACTGTCTAGAGAATGTGATACTTCAGAACTTCTGAGACAACCTCTATGCAAGTGCCGTCAGAAGTTGCAGACACAGTCCAGAACATAATGCTTCAATCAGAACATGCAGAAGCGTTGCTCTTTGGTCAGAATATAATACTTCAGTCAGAATATGATTCTTCAGCATATGGAAGCTATGTTCAACGCTCTGGGAAGAAGATGCCCCTTCAGCATTAGGAGGTTACGCTTATGATATTATACGATCAGAACATCACCAAAACCTCGTTTAAGTAACCTGCTGCCCTACTATGGCACAGTCCTGCAACCAGCTGCCACAACACTCCAAGGTGTTACTGATCCAGTCCACGCCTGCATTTTTCTTGCACCAAATTAGCCTACGAGAACTGTGATTTAAAAATAAAGGGACAGTATGCTAAAAATGTTAAAAAACACATTTGTTTCCCCCCACAAAACCAAATCAAATCCATCTATAAATAGTTTGTTCCATCGCACGTTCAAAGGGTTGGTTTTTGAAGAGAGAGAATGGCCAAAATAGAGAAAAAGAAGTTGTGAAACCTTCATAAAAATCCAGATTTCTCATACACAAAAAAATCTTTGTTCTTCCCATTGAACCCAAGAACATAACCACTCTTCCGTCTCTCTTGCTGACTCAAAACATCCAAAGGCAGCCACTCAAAACTCCAAGCACGCCCCAGGTAAGTCTTTTTGACTTTATTTGCTTTTCATTCTGAACACCATTAACATGTAAATATCATAGTATTAACGTTATACATATCATTGCATGAATAGAAAAAACTATGGATCAGAACTTCTAGAATAATGCTAGGCTCAGACTTAGGATTGGAACTTCTATGATTTGTTTGTGCTGTGATCATTCTAATTTGCTGAATTGAATAATTTGTTGTTGTGCTGATTAAGAGCTGAAATGTAACACATAACTTCTATTTTTCACTCATCATTTTAACACACTGAACTTCTGATGTTCACCCACTGGCTCAGCATAATACAGAACTTCTGATGTTCACTCACCATCTTAACACAGCATAGAACATGAGTTCTCCTCACATGTCAAATACACTGAACTTCTGATGTTTCTATCAGCTGTTTTCAAACACTATGAGTTTCTGATTTTCATATGCTGATAATCTAGAACTTTTGACTTTTGGTTCACTGGTTGGAAACCACCCAGAACCTCTGTGTTTTCCCTCTAACGTTTTTGCAAGACTTCAGAGTGTAGCCATCCAGAATCTTTGTTCCCTTTCCCTCTGATGTTTTTTACAGGACCTCAGAGTGTACGAATCCAGAACTTCTAATCCCACTGACTTTTCCCGCTGAGTCACGTGTCTGGCTTCAAAACTTATGATCCTTGTTTCTTTGTTTGCAGCAACACGCTTTTTCTATTTTGCATTTATTTTCCGTTTCATCCTTTTTTATTAACATAAAAAACATAAAAATATTTTCTTTTATTTTATTTCCTTAATACAAAAACATTTTCTAAAACTAGTCCATTTCCTTGTACATTCTTATACATTTCAATATGGTTGTAATAATAACTTAGGATTTATTTTTACTTCCAATCCCCATTCATAAATATGTATCCCCATCCCCTAAATATTGTAATAGCGTAGGTGTTGTACCCCAAAATTTGCCTCCCATATATCTCACTACATTTCAAGTGAGATCCTCAAATTGGTCAAAGAAGTCCAAGGGTTGACCAGACAAACTCTCTCCTAAGGCAGTCTACCTCAAATTAGGGTTTCATGTTGCATCAAGATACTTGAGTCCAAGGGGTCCCAAATTCTCACCATTGTCCTAATATGTTCTCAAGATCATCCATGTCAATTTTCAAGCCTTGTAGAGGAAGTTTGCTCAGTCAATTGCGCAAAGGCCTGAAAATCGACTGTACTAGGACAAAAGTCAACTGTGGCCCACATACAGTCAAAATTAAATATTTTTGGTCAACATTATCATTCTGAAGTATTATCCATCATTTTATCATGATTCCTCAAGTATTGCTC
The DNA here is from genome assembly GCA_948472305.1 of Vicia faba. Classification (NCBI taxonomy): domain Eukaryota; kingdom Viridiplantae; phylum Streptophyta; class Magnoliopsida; order Fabales; family Fabaceae; genus Vicia; species Vicia faba. The sequence continues at coordinate 512,246,886 of OX451738.1, read as the reverse complement.
ACAATTCATCAAAACCCAAAAGTTGCTAAATTAGGGTTTTGCAGGAAAAGTCAACTCAACTTTGACCAAACATAAATTTCTCATACTTTATCAAGAATGACCCATCCAAAGCTCATTTTGAATAGTATACAATTCCCTACAATTCATCCTCATCTCCCAAGTTCAAAATATGCACTCACAAGAGGTTATGAATTTGGACATTATAGGTCACTTTGAAAAGTCAACAAAAACACCTTTTTTGTCAAAGCTTCATACATGAACATGGAAGACTCAATTGAGATGAGAACAAATGGGTTGCTTAGAGGACATCTCAAGCTTTCTAAAAAGTCCAAGAACACCCTCATAGGGTCAAAATTGAGGAAGTTATGCATTGGCAAAGTTGACTTTGTTTGCAAAATTGTCAAAAGTCAAAAGTGGCCAAAATTACAATTTTTGTCAAATGGGCCCAACTTTTGTGCTTGTATTGAGTTTGTAACATGGTCCACGACCCATGATCCTTCCCACTTGCCTTTATTTTATTTTTGCCATTTATTTTGATTTTTATTTCAATTTAATCAAATTAAATCAAAATAAAATCATGAAAATATCAAAATCATTTAAACCTTAAGATTTTGTGCATATTTCAGTTCCATGAATAGCTGGCAAGGAGATCAAATCATGCAAGGCTTGTTTGTACACAAAAAGATTGAGTTTTACTTGATTTAGAAAAATTTGAATAAGAATCAAATCATGATTCAATCACCTTAATTGAAAAAGATTTGGAGCAAATTTGTAAACCTAATTCACTCAAGGCTACATATAGAACATTTGCAGACCAAAAGCACAGGGGTTGGAGGCGTGAAAAGAGAAGGAGAACTTTAAAAAAATCCAGAAAAAGTGGCAATCTGATTTCATAGTTCCGGGATATCTCAAGCCTTTCCAGCTATCTCATTCGCTTGTTGAGTATTCAAGGAGTTTATCCCAATCATCAACCGCCATTTTCATGCCCAGAAATACAATGTAAGTGTCTCACAACATCCTTACTTTTTTGGAATCAAATCTCATGAATTTGGCATTGTTAGCATATGTTATGGATATATTCTGAATCTTTGAGACATTTGCAAGCTAATGGTAATAATTAATTGCATTTTTGCTGACCATACAGAGATCCACCATTGTTAGGTTTTCTTTGTTTGTTTTGGGGTTTTCTCATACAGGTAAACTTGGCCCAAAAGAGGGGTACCATGGTGTTCACAAGGCCAAGACGAACTGGCCTGTAGCATTAGTTTTCATTTATCATGCTTGTATGAGATTATGGAAATATGTAGGGGATGTACCTACGAAAAATGTCTGTAGATAAAAGTCGTTTTACCTAAGACGACGAATGTTGGAGAAGATGATGGCGTGGCGTGGCCTGACTAGCCCGTTCAAAAGTTCGCACGTTTTAATATATCACTTTGCTTGTTTCCAATATATTGTTTATTTGATATTCCATATACAATAAAACACGCTGATTCAGTTGGTCAGGAGGCATGTGGAAAAGTCAAAGGGCATGGGTTCGATCCCCAGGTCCCCTTGTTCTTCAATATTATTTTTCTATGCATATTTCCATGCGCAGGTTTCCAGGACATCCACCATACGTCCTCAATGATCAGCCAGCCAGATGTCCAACAAGCCAAATCTAACGACTGGCACATGAAGGTCTACAATGCACCCTAGTCAACTTGCAACGTGGAATCATGAAAAGTCAAACGTGGACCAAGGCTTTTGGGCTCAGATATGCTATGGACACCCTCCTTTTCACTTTGATACCAGGCCCAATTCCTTTTGTCTTTTCTTTTATATATTTTATTTTATTTATTTATTTGTTTAAATTATTTTCTCACACAAATTAAATTCTTTTTTTTTATAAAAAACTCATAAAAATCAATTTCATCAAATTTAGGTTTTTATATATTTTGTCAAGATTAATTTAATTAGTTTAATTTAATTTTAGGGTAATTTTAACCTTTTGAAATTAATTTAAAATAAATTAGAAAATTAGGGTTTTGTTTAATTTAATTTTTCTTTTCTTTTCTTAAAATAACCAAAATACAAAAATAGGTCAAAATTAATTATTTTTCTTAATTTAAATTAATTAGTAATTAGGTTTGTATTTATTCAATTAAAACCTTATTTTCTTAAAATAATCAAAAACAACAAAAAATGATTTTTCCTTCAATTAGGTTTAGACGGGGTCAAAACACTAATTGTCTCTCATCCTCGATTCATCGCGCGCGTTTATTTATTTTTACAATATTAATGTAACTGCTCATGGGATGTAATAGTTTAATTAGGATTTTTCTTTTATTTATCGTTTTACGGGTTTTTGCCTATGTAATTAATCCCCCTCCCCGAAGCCTTGTAATAGCTTAGTTTTATTTCTCGCATTTTAATTTTCGCAAATATTAACTGTTAGATGTATGATAATAGGATTGCATGACAAGAATGTATGTTAATTTTAAAATGGTTAGCAAACCCTAAATGTGCAAAGATAATAACTTGAAATCAAATCACTCGCACATGCGCACTCCTAGGGTATACTCTCACTTCGGTTTCCTTCGGTAAACGATCATTAAGTATAGGTTTTTTCAGGGGTCGCTCTCTTGTCTAAACAAAGATCAAATGTCCCGTTCGAAAATGTTGCCTCGGGAATGTTGCCTCGGAAATGTTGCCTCTGAAAGGTTGCCTCGGAAATGTTGCCTCGAATATGATCTTAAGACACTAGGGTTATTACTAAGACGTCCTAACATTGCTTTAGTGATCGTACGTCCCTTTTGAATTGACCCTTACAACTCCAACGACGGTGCTCCCTACTCGCTAATAGTAGGATAGCGCTGTCTAAAGGAATAAAGAACAGAAATATTATTTTTTCGAGTAGGTAGATGCTAGTAGGTACTTGCTCAAAATCAAACCTTTTTTTACACTTACACTTTTACAAACAAAGTTTTCAAAAACACTTCGTAACACTCTTGAAGACAGAAGCAAGGGTTAAAACGAAGTAAAACAAAAAAACTTTTCAAAACACACAAACACGGAAGCAATTTTCAAAATTATGAGCAAGTACCTAAGAGCCCGTGGAAAACCACGAATAGAAAGGGTGCTAATACCTTCCCTTTCTATAATCTACCCCCCGTACTCAAAATCTCGAAAAAGGAATTTTTCTGTGCTTTTGTCCTTTCCAGTTGGATAAAATAAAAGTCAGTGGCAACTCTTGCTTACCGCGAGATTTTGCAAACACAAACGCAAAACACAAACCGGCATTTTCCTAAAACAGTCGGTTCTGCCACCGTATCACAGAATTGGCGACTCTGCTGAGGAGTAATAAATAATAAGCGGGGTATACCTTAGGATTAGTTCATCATAAATTTCTTCTCTTGTTTGATTTGATTGCTTTACTTTTGAGGGTTTTGTAATGGGAGTTACTATAGATCCTAACCCGGATCTGAGGGACACCTTTTAGGTAAGTAGCAATAAACTGTGAGGGAACTGTATGGCATAGACCGGTACAGTTGAAGCAGTAGCTACGTTGATGTGGCATATTGGTTGGTACCGGTATCCCTTGTGGAGAAACGAGGAGATTACGGGGCTGCTATGTGTGTCGTTAAGCATCAATTGACCTTAGAGCCCATATTGACCAACTTGGCCATTAGGAAGTAGTGAGATAGCCGGCCTCGGTGTAAAGCTGAGAACTGGTTGATACTTGATACTACACTCATTGAGACCATACTCTCGAGATAGTTCCGGCTGCAAGAAAAGATTGTGTGAGCTGAAACCATGACCGATGGAGGATGGCCAGTGATATTGAGAACCTCTAGAACTCGGTTACTATTATTAGGACAGGTTGAAACCAATTAAACTTCAAGAGGGTAATACCTAAACCCCATGCAAGCCTTAAACTTAAGGGCTTCTGTGTGACTTGTTTGCCTATACCATGTCTGTTATCTGCTATACCTGTTGTGTGTTTTATCATGACATCATGCATCATAACATAGCATGTATACTTCATTATACTGACCATTTCAAAGACCGAGGGGATTTATCTTTGTCCTGTTTTGCAGATTATGGCTTCCGTGCGCAGAAACACCATTCGAGTTAACTTTGTGCAAATACCTGCTCAACTCAAAGATTTAGCCTCGAGAGTTTCTGATACTTCTTCATTCATTAAGAGACATGGTCATCTTCTTAGCTTGGTTACCTCAAAGTTTGATGAGCAGATGATGAGCGTGCTTTTCCAATTCTTCGATCCGGTGCATCATTGCTTCACTTTCCCGGATTATCAGCTAGTTCCCACTATGGAAGAGTTTTATCACTTATTAGGCATATCCATCCTTGAGCAAATGCACTTCACAGGTTTGGAAGAGACTCCTAGACCAGAAGATATTGCTTCAGCTTTGCATCTAAAAAGGGCTGATGTAGTATCTAATTGGGAAACACGAAGCGGGGTTAAAGGTTTCTTAGCCAAGTTTCTGATAGATCAAGCTCAACTGTTCTGGGATAATTTGGACTTTCAGGCTTTTGAAGACATCTTGGATCTCCTTATCTACGGTTTGGTTCTCTTCCCGAATCCAGATTCCTTCATAGATGTGAATACGGTTAAGATCTTCCTGTCTCGCAATCATGTACCTACTCTTCTGGGTGATATCTTGCATGCCCTCTACACTCGTACTGTGCGAAGAAGAGGGACTCTCATGTGTTGCATGCCGCTGTTGGCGAGGTGGTTTATTTCGCACCTCCCAAAGTCCGTGTTGAAGAATGAGGAAGGTTTAGGATGGTCTTACAGGATAATGTCCCTTGCCCATACAGACATTCTTTGGAGTTCCAAGGCTATGGAAAGCACTACTGTCATTGATCGATGTGGAGGATACCCTAATGTCCCGTTGCTTGGAATCAGAGGGGGAATAACCTACAGTCTTTGTTTAGCTTTGCGACAGTTTGGTCGTGCTTGGAGAGACAGTCCTCATGAGCTAATTCTTACAGATATTGCATTTGATTACAAGGAAGATGTTGACGAGCATCACCGAAGGTTTATACGAGCTTGGGGCATGATGAATAGGTCTGACCCTCAAGAGCTAGGACCAAAGACCTCTCCCTATGCAACCTTATCTCCAGTGGGTCCGAGCTCGAGCCCAAAAGCTTGGGATGCCTTATGAAGCTATATTGCCAGTGATTGTGGAGCCTACCAATGAAGAAGGCATTCCTTATATAGTCCTTTATCCCTACATGCCCACTGATCTTGGGGCATTAAAGAGATCCTGGAAGTACCATGAGAAAGAGAGGAAGATCTTGAAGCTCACGAGGCAACTTGAGAATGAAAGGACAATCAATGACTACGTCAGCACGAAGGGGAAGCGTCCATGGGATTTCTGATTTTTGCTTTTTCTAGTTTAGATTTGTTTTTTAGATATTTCTTTGTAAACGCCTTAAAGGCATTGATTAAACATTTTTACAAGTTAATCTAATAAAGTTTTTTATTTTTGTTTTACAAATTTAAATCTCCCAAAGTCTTTGAAATCATTACATACACATCCCATTATCATGCACATCATTACAGGTATCATTACAGGTTTCTCATCTCCTTCGCTGTTTATTTCAGCATAAAATGTCTTCTGAAATACCTACCGATCAAGCCATAAAAGCTCTTCAGGCACAAAATGCCCAATTCCAAGAGATGTTCTTTAACTTGGATAAAGGGCAAGAGGATTTGAAGACTCTCATCCTGAAGGAGAAGAAGAAGAAGAAGAAGAAGGTTGTTCTTTTGAGTATGGGTAAAAGGTTTGGGGATAGGCTGAAACAAAAAGTTGATATGTCTCTTTCATCCAAAGGAGAGGAGGACCAAGAAGAAGAAAAGGGCCCCAGTCCTACAGTTTCTGATAATGATACAGATTATGATGAAGAACAGTATCCTCCTGCTGAGGATAGGTACAAACAACTTGAAGACCGGATGAGTGCTATGGAGTTTTAGAAGATCCCTGGTTTTGATTTTGAAGAACTGGGACTGGCATCTGGGGTGGTGATCCCTCATAAGTTTAAAGCTCCGGTTTTTACTAAGTACGATGGAGTATCCTGTCCAAAACTCCACCTCCGCTCGTATGTCCAAAAAATCCAACCTTACACTGCTGATAGAAATTTGTGGGTACATTTCTTTCAAGATAGTCTATCAGGGACTCAACTTGAATGGTTTTATCAATTGGAAGAAGCTAATGTCCGTAACTGGGAAGACCTTGCTGCTGCTTTTTACAAGCAGTATCAATATAACACCGACCTTGTTCCCACTCATACTCAGCTTCAAGGTATGTCTATGGGTGCAAGTGAAGGTTTTAAGGACTATGCTTAGAAGTGGAGAGATTTGGCTGGAAAAATCCAACCCCCTTTGTTTGACAGGGAGTTGGTTGACATGTTTCTAGGGACATTGTCTGGTCCATTTTTCAATCATTTGATTGGCAGTTTGTCATCTAGGTTTACTGAATTGATTTTGACTGGGGAGAGAGTAGAAGCTGGTATCCGAAGTGGTAAGATACAGAAAGGTACTTCATCAAGTGTAGAAAAGAAACCTTTCACCGGTAAGAAAGAAGCTAGTGTAGTCTATGGCTCGAGGAGCCAAAGCAGACTTGAACACCATCAAGCAGTGAATGCGGTAGTGATATCAAGACCCGCAGAGATAGTACACTCGGCTTAATATGACCTTGTCTCAAACTCTACCACAATTGTTGAAGACCAACCTGGTAACTCTGAGGGAAGCCCCAAAGAATCCCAGCACAACATCTCCGCTATATAACCCGAACGCCCGTTGCGCTTATCACTCCGATAGCCCAGGTCATGATACGAACAACTATTGGGCCTTGAAGAATAAGGTGCAAGGTTTGATCGAAGCTAAAGAAATTGAGTTTGACGCTCCGGAGAAGCCCAACGTCAAAACTGCCCATATGCTCAAACATGGTCATGGAGTGAATGATGTGGACAATGATTTATTCGTGACCTCCGTGGAATAAATTTCTACTCCTTTGATGACAGTTAAGAAGAATCTATTGTCGGCCGGTTTATTTCCGGGATGTGGCAAAGGTTGCCACCTATGCTCAATCCTGCCTGCTGGTTGCCATTTATTGAAATCAGGTGTTCAACGCCTGATGGATAACAAAGAGATCTTGTTCGAAAAGACTTTGATTCCATTAGTTCCAATTGAAGATGTTGCCATCATAACCATTTCCGCCAATCCTTCCAAGGCTTCCTCGAGAAAGCCTCTTAGGATTACATCTATTCCAAGAATCGCTCTGTTAATCATTACTATCCCGGGTCCTATCCCATACACTTCGGATAAGGCTGTCCCTTGGCACTATGGGGCCGATGTGTATTACCATGGAGTTAAGCAAGACTTAAAGATTGAAGAAGCTGATGCTGATATCAACAATATTGTCGGGGCTAGCAAGGTCACCAAAAGTGGAAGACTATTCTCTCTTGAGATTTCCCCTCCGACTGTTCACAAACCTGTTGTCATTCCATCTGCTAGTACATCAGCTACTGTCCCAGTTCCTATCCTAGTTATCACCCATGTCGCCGAGCCATTTGGCACTCGGGGCAAAGAAATCACAAGTGAGCCTTCCCGGATGGAGGCGCCTAAGAAGATCATTGTAGAAACCTCTAAGTAGGAGATAAAGGAAATTCTGAAGATTATCAAGAAGAGCGACTACAACATAGTCGAGCAGCTGGGGCAGACCCCGTAAAAAATCTCCATGTTATCCTTGTTATTGTGTTCGGAAGCCTATGCCAAGGCTTTAATTTCTTTCCTCAAAACTGCGCATATGCCATAGGAAATTTCTACCGATCAATTCAAGGACTGCGTAGCTAGTTTGACTACCGACAATGGGTTGGGTTTCTCAGATGCAGATCTGACTGCTAAAGGAAGAAATCACAATGATGCTCTACACGTCTCGATTGAGTGCAGGGGCACCACTTTGGCCCATGTACTGGTGGATACTGGGGCCTCATTGAATGTTTTGCCAAAGAAAGCATTAGACCGTCTGGACTGTGAAGGTTTGATTCTGAAACAGAGTAATATTGTGGTCAGGGCTTTCGACGGGTCAAAAAGGATGGTGCACAGGGAGGTGGATGTCCCTGTTAAAGTTGGATCTTAGACTTTTGCATCTACGTTCTATGTGATGGATATCAGACCATCATATTCTTGCTTGTTGGGTCACCCTTGGATTCATAAGGCTGGGGCAGTGACTTCTACGCTCCATCAAATGTTGAAATATCCAGTAAAGGGGAAGATCGTCACGGTACGAGGTGAGGAGGAGTACATGGTGAGTCATCTCAATTCCTTTCGCTATATGGAGATGGATGGGGAATTCATCGAAACCCCGTGTCGGAACTTTGAAGAAGTCCCCCAGACTCTGGCGTCGAATGAAGTTGCTGCTGACAAACCTCCGATGAAGATGGCTTCCCTCAAGGATGCCATGGCTGTAATTGAAAAAGATGGGTGTGCAAATTGGGGTCAGCTCCCTGATTTCACACACAAGACTGACAAGTTTGGTTTGGGCTTTAATGTAGAGGCTCAAAGGATTATTCGACGCGCGCGGATTGGAAGACCTCCTCTGCATATCAGTAATTAAGGAGGGAATTCAATTGAGGATGATGAAGAAGAGTCAGGTTTTGACAGCTGGATCTACCCTACAACCAATGGTGGATTGAACAACTGGACGGTGAAGGACTTCGTGCCCGTTTCTTTTATTACACAGTAATAGACTTTTGTTTTGAGATTTGTAATAGACAGTTTGAAATTTTACGGCCCGGTGCCTTTCCCGAGGCACCTTGGATTTGTTTGTGAGGGCTTATTATTTGTCATTTTCATATATCATCAATAAAGCATTGGACGTTTTCTTGCATTACAAATTTTGTGCTCCTTGTTTTTCCTTTCTATCTCGCACTTTATCAAAACAACTACTGTCTTACACACACTCACATATCATAATGCAGATCCACATCCACTCTGGATCCCATTGATAATGACTCTGCTACTGCCAGTTATGACTTCGAAAATCCGATCAACCAAGTCGAGGAAGAAGGTGAGGATGATTGTTAAGTGCCTAGGGAACTTGCTAGACTGTTACTACAGGAAGAGAGGGCCATACAACCTCATGAAGAGCCAGTGGAATCAGTAAATTTGGGTACAAAGGAAGACAAGAAAGAGGTCAAGATAGGTGGAAATCTTGAGCCTAGTGTTAAGCAGCGGTTGATACAGATGCTACGCGACTATGTTGAGATCTTCGCTTGGTCTTATGAAGATATGCCTGGTTTAGACACTGATATTATGGTTCACCGCCTGCCAACTAAAGAAGACTGTCCTCCGGTAAAGCAGAAGTTTCGCCGTATGCTCCCCGAGATGTCTGAGAAAATCAAAGCTGAGGTCATGAAACAGTTTGACACCGGATTTCTAGCTGTCACCTCTTACCCGCAGTGGGTTGCGAATGTTGTTCTGGTACCTAAGAAGGATGGTAAGGTACGGATGTGTGTAGACTATAGAGATCTGAACAGGGCGAGCCCCAAGGATGATTTCCCACTTCCTCACATCGATGTTCTGGTCGACAACACCGCGCAGCATAATGTCTTCTCCTTTATGGATGGTTTTTCTGGTTACAATCAGATTAAGATGGCTCCCAAGGACATGGAGAAGACAACTTTAGTTACACAGTGGGGTACCTTTTTCTACAAGGTAATTCCTTTCGGGTTGAAGAATGCTGGGGAAACTTATCAGCGCGCCATGGTCGCTTTGTTCCGCGACATGATTCATCATGCGATTGAGGTTTACGTTGATGATATGATCGCAAGGTCCCAGACTGAGGAAGAACACCTTGACCATCTCCAGAAACTGTTCGATAGGTTGAAGATGTACAAGCTGAGGTTAAACCCGAACAAGTGCACCTTTGGGGTAAGGTCTGGTAAGCTGCTGGGTTTCGTCGTTGGTGATAAAGGTATTCAAGTGGATCCTGCAAAGGTGAAGGCTATACAGGAGATGCCAGCTCCCCGAACAGAAAAGGAAGTTAGAGGCTTTTTGGGACGTCTAAATTAAATTGCAAGATCCATTTCACATCTGACTTCTACTTGTGAGCCAATCTTCAAGCTGCTGAAGAAAGATCAAGTGGTAAGGTCGAATGATGAATTTCAGACCGCTTTCGAAAGGATCAAGGAATACCTCCAAGAGCCACCTATTATGATGCCTCCAGTTGAAGGAAGACCTTTGATCTTATACTTGACAGTGCTGGATAATTCAATGGGGTGCGTGCTGGGGCAGCATGACGAGTCTGGCCGAAAAGAGCACGCTATTTACTACCTTAGCAAAAAGTTTACCGACTGCGAGACCCGATACTCGTTTCTCGAGAAAACTTGCTGCGCTTTGGCATGGGCTGCTCGTCGGATAAGATAGTATATGCTGCCTCACACTACCCTATTGATATCAAAGATGGACCCAATCAAGTATATCTTCGAAAAGCCTGCCTTGTCTAGAAGAATAGCAAGATGGCATATGATCTTAACTGAGTATGACATCCAATACACAACCCAAAAAGCAATCAATGGGAGTTTGTTGGCGGATCATTTGGCGCATCAGGCCGTGGATGATTACCAATCCATGAATTTCGAGTTCCCGGATGAGAACATCATGTTGGTGACCGACTGTGAAGAACCTGGACCCGATGAAGGTCCCGAGGAGGGATCCCGATGGTCCATGTATTTTGATGGAGCCTCAAACACATTGGGTAATGACATTGGCACTGTGATTATATCTCTTGAAGGTTGTCATACTCCATTCACCGCCCGATTATGTTTTAACTGCACCAACAATATGGCGGAGTATGAAGCATGCATCCTAGGTCTACGAGCTGCTATTGATCTAAGGATTAAGTTCTTGAGTGTATTCGAAGATTCCGCTCTAGTGATCAGTCGGATCAAAGGCAAGTGGGATATGAAGCACCCAAATCTTATTCCTTACAAAGAGTATGTACTGAAGTTGCTCCCAGACTTTGAGGAGATAACCTTTGAACACTTCCCCAGAGAAGAGAACCAGTTAGCGGACGCGCTAGTTACCATGTCTTCTATGTTCAAGATTAGGGGGGACAATGAAGCTCCCCAGATTACCATTGAGAGGTTGGACGAACCCGCACATTGCTGTGATATCGAGACTGAAGAGGTAGCAGATAAATCCTGGTTCCACGAGGTAAAGAGGTATCTTGAAGCTCAAGAATACCCTGAGGGGGCATCTGTTAATGATAAGAAGTTTCTGAGAAGGTTCCCTGCAAAGTTCTTCATCATTAATGGTGTCCTCTATAAGCGTAACCTTGATTCGACCTTACTACGATGTGTGGACAAAAGCGAGGCAGAAGGGATTATGGCAGAGTTACATGAAGGAGCCTTCGGAACTTATTCCAGTGGACACACCATGGCAAAGAAAATCCTACGAGCAGGATATTATTGGTCCACTATGGAAGCCGATTGTTATCAGCACTCTTGGACCTGTCATAAGTGCCAAGTCTATGCTGATAAGGTGCATGTACCTCCAGTTCCTCTGAATGTCTTGACAACTCCTTGGCCTTTCACAATGTAGGGCATCGACATGATATGTAAGATCAGACCTACTGCGTCTAACGGGCATCGTTTCATTTTGGTGGCTATTGATTACTTTACGAAGTGGGTTGAGGCAGCTTCCTTTGCTACAGTAACCAAGAACGTCGTGGCGCGGTTTATCCGACACAATCTGATCTGTCGATATGGTGTACCAGAGAGGATCATTATGGACAACGGTACAAATATCAACAATACAATGATCACCGAGCTCTGCAAACAGTTTAAGATACAACATCATAACTCTTCTCCCTACCGGCCGAAGATGAATGGGGTTGTTGAAGCGGCTAACAAGAACATCAAGAAGATTTTGCAGAAGATGACAGTGACCTACAAAGACTGGCACGAGATGCTACCATTCGCTCTTCATGGGTACCGTACCTCAGCACAGACTTCCACAGGGGGAACACCCTACTCTCTGGTGTATGGTATGGAGGCAGTCCCACCAATCGAAGTCCAGATACCCTCACTCCGGATCATGAAGGATACGGGTTTGAGCGAAGACGACTGGATCCAGACCCGACTTGATCAGCTGAATCTAATTGATGAAAAGAGACTTACTGCTATTTGTCATGGTCATACGTATCAAAAGCAAATGATCAAGGATTTTAACAAGAAAGTCATACGACAAGAGTATCAAGTCGGGGATCTGGTGATCAAACACATCATACTTCCACAAGGTGATCCCAGGGGAAAATGGACCCCTACGTACGAAGGGCCATTTGTGGTTAAGAACATTTTCTCAGGAGGAGCTATGATTCTAACCACCATGGATGGTGACGACCTTCCTCACCCCGGCAGTGCAGACATAGCGAAAAAATACTACGCATAATCAAAGACCCGCTAGGTTGACTGGCCTAGGCAAAAATAAGGGCTTCCTAGTGAACCAAAAGGGTTCGGGCAAAAATAAGGGATGAAAATGAAAAATTGTACACCTGGCAAGTCGAAAACCTGAAAAGTTGGCTTAGGAAAAAAAGGGTATCCCGGTGGACTGAAAACTCGAAAGTGCAGTCCAGGAAAAAATTAGGGATCAAAGCGTAACACCATGTCTCATTGGATCATCTTGCAACCAGACTTCAGTGTCGACTATCAAGCTCAGACGACACCAATCAATCTGATCTACCTTCAACCAAGTAGCAAAGTGATGAGACGCTCGAAGATATAAAGGCAATAGCAGAGTTGGAACCCAATGGGATTGTTCACATAGCCGTTTTTCTTTGTTTTTCACAAATTGTATAATTTCTATCTTTCGACGACGTTCTCTTACTAGGACGTCAGCCTCTTGTACAAAACGCCTATTACAGGCCAACTTCAAAATCAATACAATTCATTTTACAACAAATGTCAAAATTGTTTTTCTTTTCCTGTTTTATTTTGCAAGAACGTCTAATGATTCAGTTTTGATATATGCATTTGAAAATAATTGTTGCTCATAAATGTTTACATACGAAACAAAAGACGATTGCTCGTAATTCCAAGAACAGGGGCAAACAAGAAATGTCCAAACCTTATAGTTGCTCTACCCACTAGGTACAGGGATAGACCCAGCTGGAGAATATGACTAAAAATACATACACTCCCCGTAGAGTAAAAGGTATCTAAAAACATCGGTGTTAATTATCCCCAAGCAGAGTTTATCTATCACCTACATTAGAAGATTATCCCCAATGGAGTTTATTTCTTCCACAAGCAAAAATTCAATCCCCGACAGAGTCTATTATCGCCAGCAACAGTAATTCACCCCCAGCCGAGGTTATTTCTCCAAATCAACAAATCTTCTAGTAGAGTAGCTCTCTTCCCCAGAGTCATTTTTCTCACCGGTTTATTCTCCAGCAGAGTTATTCTCCCGCCAATTTATTCTCAAATCATCTTCGATCGTTATCCCCAGCGAGAACGAAGAATTCAACTTCTTGCAGTCCCTAGCAGCAGTCCGAGATTTATTTTCCCCAACTAAAGAATATCACAAAAACATTGCATATCTATACATCATGGCATACACATATTCATCATACAGCACGGCCTCATTTATTTTGAGGAACATCATTGCTCAATACATGTCATGCATCATGGCATTACATACGACTAACTCTTTACATTTCAGGAAAAGATACAATCAAATTCTCACAAAGATCAAGCTATGAAGCCCAGATCCGACCGGATAGTATCTTGATTTCTCCCTCATATTGTGAAGCCCAGAGAACGACCGGATAACAGTACCAAATACTGCGAAGCCTGGAGTCGACCAGATAGTGGTTTATCTTAAATTTAAGCTATGAAGCCCAGATTCGACCGGATAATAGTTTAATCCCCAACAAGGTATTGTGAAGCCTGTATTACGACCAGATAGCTATACAAGACACCATGAAGCCTGGACTCGACCAGATAATAGTTTAAAGCATTGTGAAGCCTGGATTACGACCAGATAGCAGCCAAGAATACTATGAAGCCTGGAGCCGGCCAGATAGTGGTATGTCTTTAATGCAAGTTATGAATCCCGGATTCGACCAGATAATATCTTGATTTCTCCAAACACCATGAAGCCTGGATTCGACCAGATAATGGTATAAGACATCGTGAAGCCTGGATTACGACCAGATAGCGGTAAAAGACACTGAAGCCTGGATTACGACCAGATAACAGTAAGAGACATTGTGAAGCTTGGATTTCGACCATATAGCAGTCTACCCGACCAATTACTATGAAGCCTAGAATCGACCAGATATTAGTAGGCCTTAAAATCAAATGGAAGCCCGGATGCGACTGGATAACCACTTGATTTCTTCTGAAGCCTGGAATACGACCAGATAAGAAGTAATGTATTGTGAAGCCTGGAATCGATCAGATAGCAGTACAGAACACCATGAAGCATGGATTCGACCAGATAATGGTATGAAACATCGTGAAGCCTGGATTATAACCAGATAGCGGTAAAGGACACTGAAGCCTGGAATTATGACCAGATAACAGTACAAGACACTGCGAAGCTTGGATTTCGACCAAATAGTAGTTTATCTGGACAATTACTAAGAAGCCCGGAGTCGACCGAATATTAGTGTCCCCTAAATTCAAGTTGAAGCCCGGAGGCGACCGGATAACAACTTAATTCCTTCTGAAGCCTGGAATACGACCAGATAAGAATTGATAAATTGCGAAGCCTGGAGAACAACCGGATAACAAGTTTAATCTCATCTCCCCGGTAAGTCACTGTAAAGCCTGGAGCACGACCAGATAGCAGTCAATCTTATCACTATGAAGCCTGGATCACGACCAGGTAGTAGTTCATTTTCACCTCTTCGACCAAGAGACAATTCCCCAATAGAATAACGGACGATCGAAGCTCCTAAAATTCAACTTTTGTCAAGACAAAGAACAACATTCCCCAGCGGAATCTTCCTCAACAACAAGTATACGAGTTCTCGCAAAGGAATCTCTTGTGCGATCGATGTTCCTTTGGATGGAATCTTTAAGCCCATCCTCCGTCATCAACCTCCAAATGGCATCTATAAGCCCATTCTCGACATCACAAGACAAGTACCACTTCATGCGAGTGCAAATTTTTGGGCACTCTAGTGTTCAATCATCTTTCACATTCGGATCACGAAAGGCAAGAAAGCCAATCTACATCCTCAGGTTCAAGAATATTGAACAGGGGCATCTGTTGTACCCCAAAATTTGCCCTCCCATATATCTCAATACATTTCAAGTGAGATCCTCAAATTGCTCAAGGAAGTCCAAGGGTTGACCAGACAAACTCTCTCCTAAGGCAGTCTACCTCAAATTAGGGTTTCATGTTGCATCAATATACTTGAGTCCAAGGGGTCCCAAATGCTCACCATTGTCCTAATATGTTCTCAATATCATCAATGTCAAGTTTCAAGCCTTGCAGAGGAAGTTTGCTCAGTCAATTGCTCAAAGGTTTGAAAATCGACTATGTTAGGGCAAAAGTCAACTGTGGTCCACATACAGTCAACCTTCAAGATTTTTGGTCAACATTCTCATTTTGAAGTATTATCCATCATTTGATCAAGGATTGATCATTATTCCTCAAGGATTGCTCACAATTCATCAAAACCCAAAAGTTGCTAAATTAGGGTTTTGCGGGAAAAGTCAACTCAACTTTGACCAAACATAACTTTCTCATACTTTATAAGGAATGACCCATAGAAATATCATTTTTAAGAGGATGCAATTCCCTACAATTCATCTTCATCTCCCAAGTTCAAAATATGCACTCACAAGAAGTTATGAATTTAGACATTATAGGTCACTTTGAAAAGTCAACAAAAACACCTTTTTTGTCAAAGCTTCATACATGAACATGGAAGAATAAGTTGAGATGAGACCAAAAGGGTTGCTTAGAGGACATCTGAAGCTTTCTAAAAAGTCCAAGAACACCCTCATAGGGTCAAAATTGAGGAAGTTATGCATTGGCAAAGTTGACTTTTCTTGCAAAATTCCCAAAAGTCAAAAGTGGCCAAAATTGCAATATTTGTCAAATAGGCCCAACTTTTTGTGCTTGTATTGAGTTTGTAACATGGTCCACGACCCATGATCCTTCCCACTTGCCTTTACTTTATTTTTTCTTTTTGATCTTTATTTCAATTAAATAAAATTAAATCAAATTAAATCAAAATAAAATCATGAAAATATCAAAATCATTTAAACCTTGAGATTTTGTGCATATTTCAGGTCCATGAATAGCTGGAAAGGAGATCAAATCGTGCAAGGCTTGTTTGTACACGAAAATATTAAGTTTTGCTTGATTTAGAAAGATTTGAATAAGAATCAAATCATGATTCAATCACCTTAATTGAAAAAGATTTGGAGCAAATTTGTAAACCTAATTCACTCAAGGCTACATATAGAACATTTGGAGACCAAAAGCACAGGGGTTGGAGGCGTGAAAAGAGAAGGAGAACTTTCAAAAAATCAAGAAAAAAGTGGCAATCTTATTTCATAGTTCCAGGCTATCTCAAGCCTTTCCAGCTATCTCATTCGCTTGTTGAGTATTCAAGGAGTTTATCCCAATCATCAACAGGCATTTTCGTGCCCAGAAACGCAATGTAAGTGTCTCACAACATCCTTACTTTTTTGGAATCAAATCTCATGAATTTCGCATTGTTAGCATATGTTATGGATATATTCTAAATCTTTGAGACATTTGCAAGCTAATGGTAATAATTAATTGCATTTTTGCTGACCATACAGAGATCCACCATTGTTAGGTTTTCTTTGTTCGTTTTGGGGTTTTCTCATACAGGTAAAATTGGCCCAAAAGAGGGGTACCATGGTGTTCACAAGGCCAAGACGAACTGGCCTGTAGCATTAGTTTTCATTTATCATGCTTGTATGAGATTCTGGAAATATGCAGGGGCTGTACCTACAGAAAATATGTAGGTAAAAGTCGTTTTACCTAAGACGACGGATGCTGGAGAAGATGATGGCGTGGCGTGGCCTGACTGGCCCATTCAAAAGTTCGCGCGTTTTAATATATCACTTTGCTTGTTTCCAATATATTGTTTATTTGATATTCCATATACAACAAAACGCGCTGGTTCAGTTGGTCAGGAGGCATGTGGAAAAGCCAAAGGTCCTGGGTTCGATCCCCAAGTCCCCTTGTTCTTTAATATTATTTTTCTATGCATATTCCCATGCGCAGGTTTCCAGGACATCCACCATACGTCCTCAATGATCAGCCAGCCAGATGTCCAACAAGCCAAATCTAACGCCTGACACATGAAGGTCTACAATGCACCCTAGTCAACTTTCATTGTGGAATCATGAGAAGTCTAACGTGGACCAAGGCTTTTGGGCTCAGATATGCTATGGACATCCCCCCTTTTCACTTTGATACCAGGCCCAATTCCTTTTTTCTTTTCTTTTATATATTTTCTTTTATTTATTTATTTATTTGTTTAAATTATTTTCTCACACAAATTTAATTCTTTTTTTTATAAAAAAATCATAAAAATCAATTTCATCAAATTTAGGTTTTTATATATTTTGTCAAAATTAATTTAATTAGTTTAATTTAATTTTAGGGTAATTTTAACCTTTTCTAAATAATTTAAAATAAATTAGAAAATTAGGGTTTTGTTTAATTTAATTTCTATTTTCTTTTTTTAAAATAACCAAAATACAAAAATAGGTCAAAATTAATTATTTTTCTTAATTTAAATTAATTAGTAATTAGGTTTGTATTTATTCAATTAAAACCTTATTTTCTTAAAATAATCAAAAACAACAAAAAATGATTTTTCCTTCAATTAGGTTTAGACGGGGTCAAAACCCTAATTGTCTCTCGTCCTTGATTCATCGGGCGTGTTTATTTATTTTTACAATATTAATGTAACTGCTCATGGGATGTAATAGTTTAATTAATATTTTTCTTTTATTTATCATTTTACGGGTTTTTGGCTATGTAATTAATCCCCCTCCCCGGAGCCTTGTAATAGCTTAGTTTTATTTCTCGCATTTTAATTTTCGCAAATATTAACTGTTAGATGTATGATAATAGGATTGCATGACAAGAATGTATGTTAATTTTAAAATGGTTAGCAAACCCTAAATGTGCAAAGATAATAACTTGAAATCAAATCACTCGCACATGCGCACTCCTAAGGTATACTCTCACTTCGGTTGCCTTTGGTAAATGATCATTAAGTATAGGGTGTTTCAGTGGTCACTCTCTTGTCTAAACAAAGATCAAATGTCTCGTTCGGAAATGTTGCCTCGGGAATGTTACCTCGGAAATGTTGCCTCAGAAAGGTTACTTCGGAAATGTTGCCTCGAATATGATCTTAAGACACTAGGGTTATTACTAAGACGTCCTAACATTGCTTTAATGATCGTACGTCCCTTTCGAATTGACCCTTACAACTCCAACGACCGTGCTACCTACTCGCTAATAGTAGGATAGCGCTGTCTAAAGGAAACAAGAACAGAAATATTATTTTTTCGAGTAGGTAGATGCTAGTAGGTACTTGCTCAAAATCAAACCTTTTTTTACACTTACACTTTTACAAAAAAAGTTTTCAAAAACACTTTGTAACACTCTTGAAGACAGAAGAAAGGGTTAAAATGAAGTAAAACAAAAAAACTTTTCAAAACACACAAACACGGAAGCAATTTTCAAATGATGAGCAAGTACCTAAGAGACCGTGGAAAACCACGGATAGAAAGGGTGCTATTACCTTCCCTTTCTATAATCTACCCCCCGTACTCAAAATCTCGAAAAAGGAATTTTTCTATGCTTTTGTCCTTTCCAGTTGGATAAAATAAAATTCGGTGACGACTCTTGCTTACCGCGACATTTTGCAAACACAAACGCAAACCATAGTTTTCCTAAAACACTCGGTTCTGCCACCGTATCACAGTAGGACTTTACATTTCTGCAATTTATCGCTTTCAAATGTAAATGCTAGTAATTAGACGTGTATGGCAAGATAAAATCAACGAGTAGACCACCAAAAATCAAATACAAATGCATGCAATCAAACACATTTGCACACATGCACCCTTAGGGTAATCTCACTTATTGCCTTACAAAAATGGCCATGTTATGCATGTGGGATGTCCTAGAACAAACAATCAAAATACAAGATCATAGTCCCTCGATGACACTATCAATGTTGCCTTTTCAAAATGATCTTAGTCCTTAAAGAAAAAGTGCTAAGTCATCTCACAACATTGTTATCATGACTATACAAACGTCCCATACTCTTCCCTTCACATCCAACGATGGGGCTTCTTATCAAATCAATGGTAAGATAGCAACATCTAAAGGAGGAGAAAAAAACATATTTAAGACCTTTTGAGTAGATAGATTCGCTCCTAGTTACTCGCTTGCTCACAACAAAAACATTTATACACCAACACTCTCACTTTGAAACATTTTTTAAAAGATAACACTTTGTACGTGTTCTTATAGAAACGAGAGCCATTACAAAGGAAACGCTTTTTCAAAATCACTTTCAAAAACACATCTCACAAACACATCTTTGAACTATTTTTGAAATAAACACTTTGTATGCATTCTTATAGAAACGAGAATCATTAAAAAGTTATATTTTCAAAATACTTTCAAAAAACCACACCACAAGCACCTTCAAACAAAAAAGCAAGTGATCTAGCAAGTAACTAAGAGCCCATGGAAAACCATGGATGAAAAGGGTGCTAATACCTTCCCTTTTCATAATCTACCCCCCGAACTCAAAAACATCTCTAAAAGGTTTTTCCTGTGCTTTTTCACCTTTCCTTGTTGGATAAAAGAAAAGTCGGTGGGGACTCTTTCTAAACCGCAACATTTGCAAACATAAACGCAAAACCTCAAGTCAGTTCTCCCACCGTATCACAGAACTGGCGACTTTGCTGGGGAACCATCCAAAAGTGGGGTTACCTTAGGGTTAGATCACCTTTACTCGCTTTCATTATTTGATTTGTGTGCTTTATATTTAGTTCTTTGTATTGGGCTTGCTTTGATCCTTCACCCAGATTTGGGACACCTTTTTAGGTAAATAGCAATAGATTGTGGAAATTGTACGGCATAGACCGATACAGTTGAAATGATGGCTATGTTAGTGTGACGCATTTGTTGGTACCGGTATCCCTCGTGGTGAATCGAGGAGAATACAGGACCGCTGAGTGGCGTCATGAAGCACTAATTGACTTTAGAACCCTAATTGAACAAACTTGGCCATTAGGACATAGTGAGATAGCCGGTTTCGGTGTAGAGCTGAAAATTGGTTGATACTCGATACTACACTCATTGAGGCTAGACTTTTGGGATATCTCGGCTGCAAGAAAAGATTGTTGTGCTAAGAAAATGCCTAAGAGAAAGGTCAGTGATATTGAGATCCTTTAGAACCCGATCACTATTACTAGGACAGGTTGAGCCAACTAAACTTCAAGAGGGTACTTACCTACAAAACTCATGTAAGCCTAAAACATAGGGACTTGTTTGTTGTGTGTATATATTTACTTGTACATCAACATCATAAACATCATGAACATCATACGCATGCTCACTAACCATTTCAAGGATTTAGAAATTTATCTTTGTTTTTGTTTTGTAGGACATGAATTCTCTCCGAAGAAACACCATCTGAATCAGCTTTGTAAAAGCACATCCTCAACTTCAAGAGCTAGACTCAAGAGTGCCCGGGGATTCTCCTTTTACCAAGAAATATGGTCGACTCCTCAAGTTGGCTACATCCAACTTCCAAGAAGAAATGATGTGTGTACTATTCCAATTCTTTGATCCCGTACATCATTGTTTCACTTTCTCGGACTATCAGTTGGTACCTACATTGGAAGAGTTCTCCCTACTCTTAGGGGTGCCCGTGCTTGATCAGATACCGTTCACCGGTCTAGAAGGGATTCCAAAACCTGAAGTCATCGCCGAAGCTTTGCATATGAAGAGGGCCGACATCATAGCCAATTGGGAGACAAGAAGCGGGGGTTAAAGGCTTTCTAGCTAAGTTTCTATTGGAAAAAGCTCGTTCATTCTGGGATGAAATGGATTTCCAAGCTTTCGAAGACGTCCTAGATCTTCTCATTTATGGTTTGGTTCTGTTTCCCAATTCGGACCAATTCATAGACGTTAATGCCATCAAAGTCTTTCTCTCTCGCAATCCTATACCTACCTTACTAGGAGATATCTTGTATTGCCTTCATACCCGCACCATGAAGAAAAGAGGTACTCTTTTATGTTGTATCCCCCTACTCGCTAAGTGGTTCACTTCACACCTACCTCAGTCAGCATTGAAGAACGAGCAAGGACTGACATGGTCCCAAAGGATGATGTCTCTCACCCACTCTGATATCCGTTGGTGTTCGAGATCCTTGGAAGATGTCTCTATCATTGACCACTATGGGGAATTCCCTAACATACCTCTGCTTGGTATTAAGGGGGTATCACCTACAACCCCTTCTTAGCTCTTCGACAGTTTGGGTACGCCCGAAGAGACGGCCTTCACGAGATGCTTATCCAAGGTATGGTGTTCGACTACGACAAAGAAGACCAAGGTTACCGCCAGAGGTTTACACGTGCTTGAAGAATGGTGAACAAGGTGGATAGTAGGACTTTGGGACACAAAAACTCTATCCCTCTCGAGCCTTACCTTAGGTGGGTACGAGCTCGTGCTCATAGTTTTGTGATGCCTTACCCTTCCATCCTTCCTGTCCTCATAGAGTCTGTTGTTGAAGGAGACGTCACATACACCGTTCTTCATCCTGACATGCCTACCTCTCTCGAAGACTTGCAGAAAGCTTGGATCCAGTTGAAGGAAGAGCGAGACACCTTTGAAGCCCAGTTTTATGCCAGTGAGAAGAAGGTTCTGGAGATCACCAAGCTGTTTCATGAAGAGAAAAACCTGAATTCCTACATTGCTCCAAAGAGGATGCGTTCAGTCTTTTTGTCTTAGGAGCTTTGTTGTATTTTGTTTCTTTCATTGTAAACCCAAGGAGGCATGATGTATTCAAACTTGGATTTTTAATATGACTTGTGTTCCTTTTTGGTTTGAACAAATTTAAATCTCTAATTTTCCTTGAAATCATTTGCATATGGCATCTTCATTCATCATAACATCATACAGGTTTCTCATAACAGGTCACCTTATCCTTCTATTGTTTATTTCATTGAGATGGATGTTGAACAGACTGTGAAAGATCTTCAAGCGCAGAACGCCCAGTTTCAACAAATGCGCTTGTCTCTGACAAAAGGACAAGAGGAGTTGAAGACTCTGCTGGCCAAAGAGAAGAAGAAGAAAGCGAAGAAATCAACCGGTGTTGTGATCAT